>JAHBBC010000002.1:2400000-3000000 GCA_019915015.1 Auriscalpium vulgare
CGTGAAGTCGCCCTTGATCAACGGCTGGATGAAATGCGTGAGCCGAGTTTCGGACGGGGATCGGAGGAAATACAACACACGGGCGCGAGCTAGTGAGGTCAAAGTTCATGTCTCAGCATACTGGCTGTTGCATGCACTTGGATGGCATGCGAACATACCAGTATTCCCAGGATATTTGCTAAATTGATTACGAAGAGGATGCCACAAATTCGTCAAGGCGCTATTCTGACGGATAGCAAGGGAGAATCGTACAAGAAGTATGCGGCACCTGCTCGTGACTCAAAGTCAGCTTGATTCAATTTATGGAAGGCGGAGACTAACCATCTCGCAGAAGGACGTGTAGTACGCTTTGGGAGCTCAATTTTAAAACACAAATCCTATGGAGCGACAAAGCGAAGATAGTGACGTCGAACAAGAGTACGCCCCCCCAGGTCGAAGCGAAAACTAAGAGAGAGTCAGTTCGGTTCAAAGAAATCCGAGTAGAGCGTACCATACGCGCTGCTCAAGTCGTGAGGTTAACAATCACCGAATTCTACAAACAAGACAGCTCGTGTACGTACTCATAATTCTGGTGATATATCAGGCACCCGGGGTACCTGTCCGCATTTGAGGACATTGGCACAAACGTGTCAGATCCCGGCATGAAAACAGATATCTTGAACTTTGTCAAAGCCCGAACGGAGATCCTGAATAGGGCTACGTACGCAACTCGGGCCTAACACACCAAGGAGTATGACGAAGAGGAGCGCGATGACGCCTCGGTGGTGGTGATACATCGCCGACATGCGCATCGAGCACAGCACTGTGTGAGCTTCAGCCAGGGCAATGTCGCCAGAAAATCAGATGAACATACGTGCAGTGGCCGCCTGTACGAAGAACATTTGGTATCTGTGGTAGGCCGAAAGCGATGTACATCTGAGGTAAACAGTGGCGGGCTGAGCTTTCCTGCAAGTGCCAGATGACATGCCTTCACTTACGCCTACCCGATTGGAAACCGGTCAGTTGTGCGATAAATGTAAAGTAATCGACGACTCACTGGCCTTGTCGTTCAGGTCAAGCCCGAGCATCTGGTATATCATGGGAACATGCCCGACGATGGCGAAATACCGATGGAAGAAATAGAGGACCGATGCAGCTGTCCAACGATGCCTGCGCTCGGGACTTTTGCGCCAGAAAACGTCGATTTCTGCCGCGGCGGTTATAGAAAAGTCGTAACTGAGCACGGCTAAAGTACAGATCAGCTTGGTACAACTGCGTCGTTGGTAGGGGTTACGAGTCACTGAAATCGATCAGATTACTGAAGCGATTCGTGTCTCTGTGCGATGTCATGGTGAGCGACGCGTTATAACGACAGACTGGGGAAGCGACATACAATACCATTATGATTGACGGCGAGCTTCCTGTGAGCCACGTTATGAGCGAGACAGCGCGGATACCACAGAGCAGATACACTGGTAGCAATGCTATTGCCTTGGTCGAGGATGCGACATGTCATCTGTGGAGTCGAAAATCAACTGCTTGATGCGTAACGAAGGTATGATGTATTCCCTCAACACCGTGAGTCGTGACAAAGGTCAGCAAGGCGCATACTGTACTGCCAGTGGGGAAGACTTGCAATGCGCAGCACGCTGATCGAGATTCGAGATGACGCTTGCAAGCTACGATCTATGTTGCCTTTGATATTCTTGCTTGCGCGCTAAACATTCTATAGTCCGTTACACGCCACCGAAGAGATGCGAAAGCGCTTGGCAGGCAACCTAGTGAAGCAAATCAGTAGGCGCTTCGACTCGATCAGAATGGTACTGCGTTACTGCTCACCGCCAGCCGGAGGAGCGGAAAGTGACCAGAGAGATAGTCACGATTGATGATCACACAGTCATCGTAGAGTCAATAGTAGAAGCTTGCGTCGGAACTTGTTGAGTATGCTTTGAGTATGCTGATCCAAACAAAGACTGACGGGACGAGTTGATGGTCGCAGCGTCATAACTTCTCGCATTGATATCTTCACATCTTCACGCCAAGTCCAACAGGTCTGGTGCGAGACGAGGTGACTTGCGACTGATCACGATTCAACACAAACGCTCGAAGGAAGGCAAGCTGAGATTCGGATGAAAAACTGGTAAGTAGTGGTTGACGCGTTGACGAGCGGCCGACTCCGGGTAGTGCATCCGCAAATTGCCGAGCTCAAAGTTCGGACCTGGGCAACAAGACTTGCTCCGATTCGATAACAGCGACCGAGCGCAGCCTGACTTATCAGCGTCGCCTTCATCGTGTCAGGTTTCTAGGTGGTTGATGGGGAGAGGCAAGGTGCAGCGGAGTGGGTGTAGAAGCGGGTCGAACAAACAAAATTGGGCGAAATGCATGTAATAAAAACAAAAGGCAAATGGCTACACAGCGACATCGTGGTACAGAACAATTCTACTAGGCGGAATAATACATGTACAACTAAGAGTCATTCATCTCTTAAAGCACGAGTTCCCTGTATCGTTGTCACGAATCTAATCGGAACCACAAAGGTATCATCTTCCACATGCGCTCACGCTCTTTCGCCGCCCACACCTCCAGCGCGCGCGCACAAGCACGACACTCGGATAACTCCGCGCTCTTGAGTGCACCGAGCTCCTCCGCAACGTACAGCGGATCTGCGCAGCCGCGCTCGCGGTCGCACACGTAGTGCTGGGTCGCCAGCGCGACCAGCTCCGCGAAGTCCCGCCGGCACGCGCCCGGTGTTGTGCACACCGCCGCGTTCGGCGGCGCGGCGGCATGTGGGTAGAGCGAGAAGGAGCCCTTCCGCGCATGTGCGTGCGGGCCGCGGCCCATTCCGTGGATGACCGCGTTCACGGCGAGCGAGGCGGCCTCCTTTCCCAGCGCGAGCCTCTGCATGTCGCCGGTCGAGAGCGCGAGCATCGCGGGCGGTAGGCGCGGACCAGTGGACAGCGATGCGGGCCGGAAGCGCGCGGACGCGTCGTCCGAGAGCTCGAAGATCTGTGCGTAGGTGTAGCGTGAGAGGTCGTAGAAGGCAGATATGAACAGCGCCGGTGCGTTAATTTCGCGCGCGAGGTTGATGACGGCCTGCCCGGAACAGATAGTGAGCATCTGATAGATGAAGGAGATAGGTACGCACGATGGGAGATGGGTACAGGTAACTGTTGTCGGTGGGGCACTCGTACTCGTAGGAACGCGCCCGGTCCTCCCGCGCGTCCCAACCAGGTAGTGTCGCGGGCCACGCCTCGCTGAGATGTTCCAAAGCCTTTGATCTCAGCGAATCCATCACGTATTTGGTTGACAATCGAAGGATGCCAGATACAACAGCAAAGTCTTCGTAGTCGTTCTTGCCGAACGTCCTGAACGCACGTCAATACGTAAAGCAGCAACAGAGACGTGAAATGAAGACATACGGTCCGTCATAGATGGCGATCAGGAGGTTCGCGAGATCATCGGACGTATCGTACAGTAGCAGGAGCGGGCACCCATCGTACGTCTCTGGCGCGCGTGTCGCGTGGGTGGTAACGACCTCTGGCTGCGGTAGCGAGAACATATCGTGAAAGATGACGGAGCGACGCGAGAGCTGGGACATGTGCACGCGAAACAGCATGAACTCCGCCTGCAGCACAACGGAGCCGTCCGTGAACCACAGGTCCGGGTGGCGCACTAGCGTGGGCTCAGTCTCGAGCGACAAGGGCAGCGTCATAGATGGACGTCGTGGCGAGAGAGGGGATGAAGGTTGGGACTGAGGCGTCAGAGGAGGCCTATAGAGTGACATCTGGCGGGTACAGAGGATGGGGTATTAGGGGTGGGCGGTGTCTTTTCAGCTGCACAGCGCGGGCGGGTCGTGTCAGACGGGCCTGATACCTCACGCTGGGCGAAGTCAACACGGTGCATTTGTAATGAAGCGGTGGAGGTGTTACATACCATTTACGAGGCCACGGTCTGCGTAAAGATATCAGAATATGATCAGAGCCACAGGGTGTGCTTGCGGCGTGCCGGGATCGCGACCGCGATGCCGTTGCAGGGCGCGCTATGGGGAGTTGACGGTTACTGTCAGCCTTGAGAGAGCCAGAGCTCGACGCGATATCAGCTTACAGCGGTACGAAGGAGTGAAGGAAAGAATGGATACGATGGTGGCAGGATGCAAGAGTGATACAGGGACAAAGGCTGGAATAGGCTGGGATATCATAGTCGTACCTCTTTTCCTTTTCCGGACGAACGACTTGAACGCGACGACGAGCACGACGAGCACGGCGCTCTCTGTGTAGCACTTAATGGCGATGGCGAGCATGGCCTCGACATCGTTGCGTCGGGCGTCCCAGCGTCTGCGCCCCCAACTCCTGCCCACGCGCTCCATCTCAACATCCTCGTCCACCGCGTCGACCCCCATCCGTACCGGCGCATACGCCACGCTCTTTGCAGTCTCAACGGGCCTCTTGGCGGTGTACTATTTTGATTCACGCGCACTCATACATCGCTACTTCATCACGCCGGCCGTTCGCTATGGGCTTGACGCGGAAACAGGTCACAAACTTGCGGTCCAGGTGCTGGGGAGCGGGCTGGGGCCGAAGGACCGAGTGCTCGACGATGAGCGGCTGAAGACTGAGGTGCGTCGTGCTATGCATGCAATGCATGAAGCTGAGATGAATACGAGTAGCTGTGGGGTACAACCTTGGCCAACCCCGTCGGTGTCGCCGCAGGTTTCGACAAGGACGGCGAAGCCATCGACGGTACGCGTATGACCTATCATTCACCATCATCTAATGAATCTCTGCGCAGGGCTTTTTGACCTGGGCTTCAGCTGGGTGGAAATCGGCAGCATCACCCCCAAACCCCAGGTGCGCCTCCGCCAGCTCACCACGCGCTGCCTAAATCTCAGCTGATAGCCCTCTCTCCAAACCTAGCCCGGCAACCCGCGCCCACGCGTCTTCCGCCTCCCAGACGACTCCGCGTTGATCAACCGCTACGGCTTCCCGTCCCAAGGGCACACCTCCGTGATCGCCCGGCTGCGCGCGCGCCTGCCCACCTTCCCGTCGCCAGCGCAGTCCGCTGCGGCGTCGCTGCACCCGAACAAGCTGCTTGCGGTGAACCTCGGAAAGAACAAGGAGAGTGCGCCGGACTCTCCGGACGACTTTGTGGCGGGCGTGCGCGCATTTGCGCCATATGCAGACGTGCTGGTGGTCAACGTGTCGAGCCCGAACACCCCGGGCCTCCGGTGAGCATGCTCTTCTTCTGCGCTGGAGATCTTGCTCACTGCGCTGCCAGAGGCCTGCAACAGCGCGACTTACTCGCCAAATTATTGAGCAGCGTGACAGCAGCCCGCGACGAATTCGCGGCGTCATCATCTCACAGACCAAAACTCGTGCTCAAAATTGCGCCCGACCTCACCTCGCACGAGCTCGAGGACATTGCGGACGCAATAACCGAGACCGGAGGCGTCGACGGCGTCATAGTGAGCAACACCACCACCCAGCGGCCCGCGCACCTACGCCATCGTAAGCAGCTCATATTGGCTCTCCTCATCGTCGCCTGACTCCCCCCAGCCGACAAGGTGCAGCAAGGAGGCCTCTCCGGCACGCCGCTCTACCCGCTCTCTCTAGCCGCTGTCCGCACCCTCCGCACGCACCTGCCCGCCTCGGTCCCCTTGATCGGGTGCGGCGGCATTGGGTCCGGCGCCGACGCGCTCGCTTTTGCGCGGGCAGGCGCCAGCTTCGTACAGGTGTACACGGCGTTCGGGTACGACGGCCCGGGCACGTGCCGGCGGATCAAGGACGAAATTGCGGCAGAGCTAGCGCGCGAGGGCACGACGTGGGGCGAGGTGGTGAAGCGCGCGGTCGGCGAGCTCAGCGCGCAGGAAGGGAAGGTGAGAGAGAAACAGAAAGAGGACGGGGTGAAGCAGCTGATCAAGCAGGCGGAAGAGTTGAAGGGCTTGTTGGATCAGCTGGGAGAGAAACTGTCGGAGTAGAGGAGAAGGCTACTGCGTAGAAAATAAAAGACCTTCTCAAGGCTTAAAAGAACCTATCAAGGCTTAACTTGGTGAGCGGCCATTCGAGCGACGCGAGGAAGCAGACGCCGCAGCACGGGGGCTCTCCCGCACTACACAGGACCTGCCTGCGGCCGTCCAGGGAGTTAGCAAGTCAGCTGTAAACGAAGCATTCGCAAGGCTGAAGGACAGGAGAGTCGCCGCTTTCGAAGGGACGCCGCGATTCGCTCACATTCATCCATGCCGTCAAGCAAGTACCGGAAGGCCGCGCAAAATTACACGGTCGCTACTCATGCAATTGCGCACGAAGTTCATTTCTCTCCGACACCATCTCTATCAAATGGGGGTGCGAAGAGACTGAAGAGACGGTCTTCTAGCCACGTCGTCGCCCGCGGACGCCTCGGGCCCGACAAGATGAAACTGGCGAACCTGCTAGCTGTCCTGAACGCCGCCACGGAACTACAATTTGGGACCGAAAAGAGTTCCTTGAACCAAGTACTGGAGGTAACCTCGCATCACATTCATTCCATTAGTACTTTTAAACATAGATGACTGTAGAGGAGATGCGCCATCGCTAAAGAAAGCGTCAGAAAATCGTTCACAGTAAGGAAAGGCTACGCACTTAGGCCGTCGAGCGTGCCTCCTGCATCTTCTGCTTCGTCGTTTGCAGGAACTGCTCCCTCAGCGCCCTCTGCTCGGCGATCCTCTTCAAAATGACGCCCCGATTTGCCGTCGTCCCGTTCCTCCAGCTCCAGTTCGAGCTGTTCTTCTTCGTCATGCGGAGCAAATGGAGCTTCAACGCGTCCTTCTGCACGCTCGTCTGGTACGTCTCGCCAATCCACTCCTCGCGCGCGGCACGGTCCTCGGCCGACATGTCCTCGGGGGCCTGGGGGTAGTAGAACGGCTCGACGAGGCCGACGACGGCGCGCTTGTAGGTGCGATGGGTGCCCTTGCGGACAAACGACGCGTTCCAAGTGCGGGTGATCGGGGCGATGTAGTTGTCCGTGCGGATGTACGTGGTCTGCACGCCGTAGACCGCGGCAAGGTAGTTGCGCACGTCGGTCTTGGTCACGGACTGCGGGATGCGGAAGGTCGCCTCGTACGGGTTGTACGGCTTCCCCGGGGGCGTGTGGTTGCGCACGAGGCGGAAGAGGATGTTGGGGAGGTACACCTTCTGTCCGACGACCTGGGTCTCCCTCGTCCCGTCCGCGGCCACCACCTGGCGCGTGCCACGCAGGCGCATGCGCCGTGCATTCAACCGTTCTAACCACTCGCCCTCCGTAGGCTCCTGACCGTTGGCACCCATGAGTTCTCCCTTCGCCAATGCGCGCTGATAGCGCGCGAATTCGGTGGGAGTCAGGCCATCGGGGTGGGCGACGTCTGTCTCTGCCTGGGCGATTTCGGGCCTCTTCTGTAGCCGTCGGAGGCGAACAGCTCGCGGTGTTGATGCTGTCCGCGCAGCTGCTGCTGCGTCGTGTATGGTAGCGTACGAGCGACGGAAGATATGCTGCATGAAGGCTGAGGTAGAGAGCCGACTGTACCACTTACTTCAGTAGTCGGCGGGCATTGCCGAGCGTCTCTCAGCTTCATAGTTACGCTGAGCTAGTGCGATCCCACTGCCAGGAAACCTTAACTTCACGTTCGCGCAATGTACTGAAAGTAACGTATGAAGGACACCTTGTACGATTTCATATGGGTCCTGCCTACATTCCTGACAGTCGACATCAGACCAAAGGACAAGATATTGACGACTATGTACGTTTGGCACCAATTTGGTTGTGCAGTTTCTCACCATTCTCGCCATCCAGGTCTCTCTGCTAGAAGCAAATGTGGAGGTGTATGCCACGCTTGCGTCGAACCTCAACTCACGATTGCTGGCAACTCTCGACGCGCTCGATGAACAGCGGTTCGTGCACGTCGAGGAGCTTAACACGGAGAGGAGCGAGCGCAACCTCCTGGCCAACAAGCTGCACAGCTGCCAGGGCGCACTCACGTTGGCGGAGGAGGAGCGGGACGATATGCGCCGTGCGGTGAACCAGCTTGTTGAGAAAGGTACGTTGCAGCCCCTCTGCACGACGGCGCAAGCTCAACGGGGACAGTTGAATTGGCCAACGACTATGCCATCCTACCGCATAGCGGCGGCTTCATCAGCACGTTGACCGGTAAGTTCATCCTTCTTGGCCTTGGGCGTCTCGCACCTACCAACGCTTCCAGCTCCCGCCCGCCCACTACATCCGCCCCACTCAGACGAGACCACCGAGCCTTTCGCCACGTATCGCGCCTACGCTAAATCTGCCATCAGCTCTGTGCAGGAACAGCTGCGCTGGGAGCAAGCCGCGCACGCCGAAACAGCACGACACGTCGCTCTCCTCATCGCACAGGTCGCGCGCCGCGATGCCGAACTCGAGGCGTGCGTCGTCCGTGATCCCTCGTCTCCGCCAAGTGGCACTGCATCCCGTGGTCAGAGACGCTTCGGATCGCAGAGAGGGCCGGAGGCGCTCATACAGATGTCGAAGACCGAGGCTATCGAAATTGTCCAATTTTCGGCGGCGAGGAGCACAGCGCTCATGCGGGAGGTCGAGGCACTGCTTGAGCGGGTGCGTCTGTCTTTTGCTGAACTCTGATCGCTATTTACTGACCGGATTACGGGAACAGTTGGAGAAAGCGCAGGTGTCCCCTCTGCCTTTGCCCCAGACCCTCGCCAACCCTCGGCGTTCCTCTGACGCCGTAAAGTCGTCCCCTGCAGTACATCAACTCAAAGACCCGCCGTCTGGTCCTGTTACCGCCGCGCTATCTATAGACGGACCGCAAGTATCGCGGCCGGCCACTACCGCGCAGCCCCCTCAAAATGCCGATGCTCCCCCCGTCCACGAAATGGCAGCGACCTCATCTAGCACGCAGCAGCGACCCATGTCCAGAGATTTCCGCACCATCCTAGTCATAGAAGAGGAATGCATCCGGTTCGTGCACCTTCTCAAAGACGATACACTGGTCAGACCTCACATTCGCTCCCAGGCTGAGAGCAGCGGAAAAGCGCGCCCGCGAAGAACTCGACGCCTTCAAAAATGCCGCTCTTCTGCGTCCATCGTCATCGCAGCAAGAAGACGGGGACCTGCTCGCGGACAGCGGCGACGAGCAATCCATGGAACTCGCGACACCCCTCCAACCCACCATGACTCTCCCTCTTGCGCCACCTACTCCCTCACTCCCGCCCTTCCGCATGTCAGACTCCCCGCCGTCTATTCCATTGCCAGAGTCTCCGGACGACCGCTCGCCGCCGGATTCCCCACCCCTCCCGCCCGCCGACTCGCCCCTCGCCCCTTCGGCCTTGTCACTGGACTCTCCTACTTTTCCCGGGCACGATTTCGAGCTCGACACGGTTGCGTTGGAGCGTGTCCGCGCGGAGCTCGAGCGGGCGGAGGAGCGCCTGCGAGAAAAGGACGTAGAGCTTGAGCGGCTGCGCCGCGAGCTGTCCGCTATGGCGGGTGAGGACAAGGCGGTCGGGCGTGATGTTTTATTGGGTGCATGAGGTCTGGAATGGCTGGGAGAAACATATTGTTGCTCTGTGTACGGGTATTTTTGACTAATCTTGTTGTGTCGTGCTTTGTCGTACCTTGCTTTCTATATCTAGGTTGTATCTATCTGTATCGTAAAAGTATCTCGGATTCTAGCCCGGCGGTCTGGTATTAATCGAAAAATTTTGTTGAATCAAGATAGCCGTCTCTTCTAGCAAGAATCTGATGATGAAACAGTCACGAAGTATCTCGGAGTGGATTCTAGCCCGGCGGTCTGGTATTAAAATTTGTTGAATCAAGATAGCCGTCTCTTCTAGCAAGAATCTGATGATGAAACAGTCACGCTGGAAGAAATTCCAACTTCAACACCAACGCCGCGATACGGCCTATCCACCCCTTGCCTTCGTACATTGCCGAAAGCCGTAGCAAACGGACAACTTTCCCTCTTGCCTGACGGGCCGACAGGCACGACACCAGACTGGCAACGTTTACTCCCTCGTCGTCGTCGTCGTCGTCGTCTTCGTGACCGTTGTCATTCTTCGTGGCGCTCTCCGAGAAGCGGACATTGTATATGACAAGGCTCTCTAGCTCCGGGAAGAGGATAATGTCCGGCGCGAGATTGCTCGACCGTGTGAGGACGGACGGATCGAGCGCCCTCAAAATATACGATGTGGGCCCACCGGTGACGACAACGCTGCTCACATGCGTGGCATGCTCGAACATCTGCACCCATTGCCACTTGTACCAGTCAAAGTTGTCATCATAGTCGCTGCAGTCGAATTTCACCTCCTGCAGCTCGTCTAAGGACAGATGCCCTCTCGACATCTCGGCTGGAAGATCGAATAATGGCCAATATGATACGTCCACCTTGAATCGAGGCATGTCATCCCTAGGCATCGGAGAGCACCAATGTTGCTGACTGGTCCAGCAAGAAATCTGGGTGGGTTCCCCGGCGAAGCGGAGGGCTCGGATTGGAAAAGCGTCAGCGCCGAGCTGCGACAAGGACCATGAGGTATTGCCCTCGGTCTGAGTGGCATGGGTGACTTCAAGTGCGCAGCCGGCGGACGAAGGTACAGATATTAGGCTCATGAGCTGAGCGCAGTTTCCTAACTGATCCTTGACGAAGAGCGACATTAACGATGGAAGGGAGATGACCTGCATGTCGTCGGATGGGCTTGCGAAAATGCGGTCGAGAGCATGTTCGAGGGATATTGTCTCGAGTGCAGGCATGCTGGAAAGCGCACTGTAGAGCTGAGATTTCGGAGCTCGGTGACTGGGAGGGAGGGGGTATCCACCTTTGACGAGCGTGATGGACAGGTGGACGAGATGTCGCAGGAATGGCGAATACCAGCTGATTGCGGAATTGAAGAGCGACAGCGATCGCAGACGCGGCGTTTCGGTGGCTAGAAAGTCGAGGGGAAGGGGGAAGTTGAATACGGCCTCGTTTTTTACTGTGAGCGACTCGAGGAGCGGTGCTGGGCCTCTCTCGCGGCCACACAGCATCTTGATGACTTCGCTTTCCAGGCAAGGATATTCGTCTCCGGGTTCCTGGAATAATTTGAGGCTACGCAGACGTGTATTTGCAGGCGGTTTGAGGGCAACGAAAAGGGTGGGTGGCACTTTCTTGTAGTGAGCCACCCAGTCGACAACCACAGACAACTTCGAGGATGTGGATGAAGAGGCAATGGATGCGAATTGCTCAAACCATGCCGGTGAGAGATTGAAGCTATCCAGCTCACTCCATAGGGTCGCATCTGCAAGAGCAACCTTCCCCACCGTTAATGGTGAAAATATGAGTTTGTCGACACCTCTCACCTGCCTCCAACGTGTGCATACGTGCGTCACGACGATCCATCCGAGCGTGAATCGTACGGGGCGCATCGGAAGAGAGGCATAATTCTTCGCAGCTACTCTCCTCGGAGGGTCCGCGACTGTTGCAAACGAGAAGACTTGCGAAAGTATTTCAGGCGGGAGTCTGGGAGCGCCGGGTGCGTGCGCGTTCCGCAAAGCCTTCACAGACAAGAGGATGGTTGTGATGGCGTCGATCTCCTCGTCCAGAGCTTGCAAACGCACCGCCGCGACCGAAGCAACGGTCTCACTGCGCAGTTCTGCTGGCCTGCAAGTGTCCATGAGAGCCCGAGCTATCCTGCCGTCGACGGCCGATTTCCAGTACTCGCTGCAACTCCCAGGGGACATCGCATCAGTGGAAATGCGAGCCAGTTCGTACTCGTACGTACCTTGCTCTGGTATCAGTGTCCATCATATGCTCTTGGTCTTGACGGGCGGTCCAGAATACCACTTCAGATGCTGAGAGAGTGTTCCTGGCCGGCGAGCTCGGACATGGGGTGCACCCACGTCCAGATATATATGTATATTAAGAGCGCTATGTCAGGCACGGCTCAATGGTCTAGTCGCATGATTCCTTCTTCGGGTTTTGGAAATGGAGGAGGTCCCGGGTTCAATTCCCGGTTGAGCCCTTTTGTATTTTGTGATGGTTTATCCGAATATCAATCGTCGTCTTATCCTACCCTACCCTATGATACTACAGGAGTTTGCTTTTCTCACAATTTATTTCGTTTATCTAGCCTCGTGTATTGGCTGGACCGCTTATTCCTGAAATTCAACCTAACCCGGACTCTTCGCCGCCAGGCACCAGGCTCAAACAAGGCTTACCATCGTTTCAAGGCGCGTGCGAGCCGCCGCTGCATGAAGGAGACTACGACACGGTTGGTGCTTTGCCTGCGGTCATTGATTAGGCGCGGCGGTACACCCCTGAATATTTGGGCTTCCTGGGATCTCGGTGTCAAGTGTGGATTTCGCGACTTAGGTACAAACTGACTTTCTGCATTTTCGCTCGTATTTGCATGTGTACGGTTCGTACGACGCACTCATCAGCGTAAACCATATGAGTCTGTGTATGCTCCGGCGCCTTGTATGGAGGTGTCCTGTCGGCCTAGTCACATCAGACAAAAGACGGGAGAGTTGACGGCGACGCACCGTCGCATAACTACCACAGATAAGCGCACACGGGGGAGGAAGTCGCGCAAAGTACGCGCACCGGCTCAGCGGATTAGGGACGCACACTTCTGAGAGGGCGGTATCTGAGGCAAAGATGACTGCCTGCGGCCGCAGGAGTAGTATAGCCGGGCGAGCTCGCCAGCTCCATACTGACCGCCCAGTGTCGAGGCGGCCTGGAGCGCGTCAGGCCGCTCGTGGATGCGCAACTTGTTTCACTCGCAGCATCGTGGAGATCGTTCGATTGGCATGTGGGTTACACGGATTATGACCTGCATGACCACAGCCGTCAGACTCCGTCGCAACAACGCCCGCTCGAACACAGCTCACCTGCACATACTAGTCGGCCCCGCGTCAATCCACCGCTGCTCCTGGTACCACCCTCCTTTGCTGCCCGCCCGCGCTCTTCTTCCCCTTCCCTTTCTCCGACCTCTCCTTCGGCTTCTCCTCCGGAACGTACACTGCCACATCGCCACGGAGGTCAACCCACGGCCGGCCTGACCTCCGCGCTTTCACGTACGAAACCTCCTCTGGCGGCGGCGGCACGCGCACAACCGCTTCCTCCTTCTTCTCCGCATCGGCGTTCCCTGCGGCCTTGGCCTTCGCGGCAGGCACGAACGACGAGACCATGACGCGCTTCGTCTTCGGGTTGAGCGAGAGAACCTTGTGCGGCTCGTTCTCCCGCTCCTTTGCGCCGGCAGCGCCGGGCAGCGCCGGGAACGCACCTACCGCGCGGCGCGCATCCTCGGCGGCCTTGATTCGGGCGGCCTCCTCCCGTGCGAGCGTGTCGCGCAGCTCCTCATCGATGCGCACGATGAGCGCAGCGCGGGTGTGCTGCGGGAGGAGCGGCGCGGCGCAGTGCGGGCATGGGAGGTGCGCTGGGTGGAGCGCGCACAGGATGAGCCCGCAGTTTGTGCAGAGGGGCGTGTACGGGGAGAGCAGGTGGTTACGCGCTGTCTATAATTGTCAGGATTGCAGAGAAGTCGAGATATTAGACTAAGGCGCACCATTGCAGAAACACGTCTCGGACGGGGCGGGTTTCGTCGTTGGGCTCGGCTTCGTCACATCGCGCAGGAGCCCCTCCAGCCGGCGGACCTCTGCGGATTTGGGGGCCTCGACCTCCTTGGCCTTTCCCTTGCCTTTACCCGACGACGATGCAGGCGATGTCGACCTGGAGGTATTTGCATGAGGCCGTAGACGGTCAGATGTGAGCGCAGAGCCTTGCTTCGACCACGCTGTGGGGGGCATAGTTGCTGTAGAAATCGTAGGACTCTCCGATGATCGTGCAGTGGACAACTTCAATGGCGGCGGCGGTGGATAAACGGTGTCCAGCCTACGGGCGACCTGCAGGTCCCAGGAGTGCGAGCGTGAGAACTCCTTTGTCCATGGCACCGCAGGGCACCGCCGTTCGATCCGACTCTCATCCCGCCATGATGTATTGTGTATCTCCCTCCACTGGCAATATCGCATAAAACGCGTCTTCGAAACTTGCAACTCGGAGTGAACAGCCCGTGTTCGTCTGCGCTTGCAGCGCTCCGAGCAGGCTCCGAGTCGGCCGCCGCGTGCGGAGAGCATTGAAACCCGCATACCTGTGCTTTCGATCTCTGATACTTTCTGAGGGAGTAGGGTGACTGCACGCCGTCGCACGCTGACTCCCTAGACCTACACCTTAGCTGATGCAGCCTCTAATCGGTACGTCGCAAAGATCTTAGTACCGCGTCGCCCACCACCTCATTACCCTTCTCTGGCAGGCCCTCGCGATGTCTTGGCTAGTCCAGGCGCTGTCGACGAGACATCTCATGCGTGTCGCCTCGGCGAACCGCGGCCGTTTCATCGTGAGCTCTGTTGATCCCGTCACACACTTCATCTGTGCCCGATCCCCACTTAGCCTGCATTCTTTTCGCCTAAAGTGAGCGCAGTGGGAACGCATCGCTTTGTGGTGGATACAATCCCGTGTTATGGTTATGTGATGCTGTCAGTGTGTGCGAACTGCGCAGTGCTCTGATCTTCGGGAGCGAGATGTAGGTGTCTCACGTTGTGTGCAGGCGCGAACGTTATATGAGTTCGATGGGCCCTTAGGGCAAGCCCACGGACCTATTTGCGATTTGGATCCGATGGCTCTCGCCAGTGCTTCGCCGGTCGTCGCGTCGTGAGTGCACCTTACCTAGTCGATCTCTGGCCATGCTGACACGAACTATCCTCCCTCAGCGAGACGAACACGTACCTCTCCTTAATTGCTTTCTGTCAGTCGTTCTTTCGTCTCCAGGTGCTCGTTTCCTCATCGACCGCTATACTAGCTGTCCTCTATTACGACTACTTCCTAACAATCGTGCCGGAGATCGAGCTGTTCTGGTTCAAGACCGGAAAGCGCCGCTGGACGGCTGCGTCCATTCTCTTCTTTTTCCACCGGTACCTCTCAATTCTCGGCCACATTCCGCTCGTATATGAGACAGTTGCACCAGCGCCTGGAAAACAAGTGCGTGCTCTGCTCTGGACTGCGATTCATGTTGAGTGACACCCCGTTGCGTAGGTGTAAGTAGCATTGTATTCGCGCAATGTTGAGAGCTCATGCAATTTCCAGATGTGGGGGCCTGACAAACTATCACCAATACCACATCTTCGCTTCCCAGTCTGCCACGAGCAGTACGTCCTTCCCAGTCTGACCAAAGCCAAAATCACCGCTAACCCGCCGACTAGTCCTTTGCATCATGCGCGTCTCGGCACTATATAATCACCATCGCGGGGTTATTGGCTTTCTTTGTGCAATTATTGTCTGCATCGTTGCTGCGAGCTGCGTACGTCTAAGTATGCCCCGGACCGGCAGCTGCACATGTTGATGGCTTGTCAATATCAGATGTCGGTATTCGCGTGGCGCCCGCAGTCATCTCTGCAGGCAACACCTACAGAGAGCTTGCCCGGATGCTTAGTGTTCTACACGAGCTCTGAGTAAGTACTTCAGATTTCTCTATCATTTGAACCGATCGTGATTTGTCCGCACAGGGCACTGGGTTCGTGTTCCTCATGTCGCGCTGGGACTGACTTCTCATTCAATCATCTAATTAGCTCTCTCGCTGACATGGGGCGGGGTCATGCTTTTCGACATAGCAATATTTGGCCTTTCGGTCTACAAGGGACGCACGCTGGATTGGCGCAACCCTTGGAGCATCGCCCATGTGCTGCTACGAGACGGTGCGCTACAATCGCCTGCCGCATGGTGCTCATTTCCGCTTACGTCCCTCGCCATTCTTCAGGCGCAGTGTACTTCTTGTTCGTCTTTTCTTGCTTCGTTGGCTCTGCGCGTTGACAAGGACTATATCAGAGTTCTATTCGTACTCAACCTCGCGAATATCCTGGGAATTCTGGTGCGTTGTCCCTCTATACTTATGCACCTAGACGATGTCCTGACAGAAATACCCCCAGCTAGCGCCAGTATGTCTAGTCATCAGTCCCGCAGGAACTCTGAACGACCAAGCTCTTCTAGCCGCTTCTCAAAGGGATCTCCCCGGTTGTCATCAATGTTCTCAGCACAACTCTCATGTCGCGCTTCATGATCAATCTTCGCATCGAGCATGCGCGGTTTCAGGATCGCCCGTTCCCGTCTTACGACATAGAGCGGCCTCCAGAGTTAAAAACGGCCGGGGTCGGTGAGCACTGTACGGAACCTTGAGAAGCGTCAGACTTGGTAGCTCGTTGTTTGAAGTCGATCACTGAAGAATTTGTTGTACTTATAGTCGCTGGTGCTGAATACCCACGTCGTCGTCGCTGTTGGCCGGGAACTTACCCCAGCGTTTTCGGACGCCGTCCGGTAACTGCATAGGTCGCCTTTGTGGAGAACACGGATCGCAGGTTGCTGTTATATCTGATGATAATCTTCATCTTCTCAGGAGACTGCACGCCATCGCATCCTGTTGAACTTGGAAGTCGATGCCACCTAAGTGATGCAATCGTACAGTCAGGAAGATGGAAGATCAGGTATGCCTCAGCTTCCGAGACTTCGCGTCGGTGCTCAACCTCTGCGTAACCTCCCCCAGCAGTTCAGAAGTCGTTGGCTCGTTAGGACACTGTCGGCGAGTCTCATTTGCGTGTGTGAGTATCTCCTTCGGCGGTGGCCGGTTCAGCGTGCGCTATTTTGATCGCGTCACGTACTTTGATTAACCTGCTCCGTTCCCACCTTTACTCCGCGCAGTGGGAGAAGATCGCCATATCGTGGATACTATCCTTGATGCTGTCAAGGCAAGCTGTGTGCACTGATCGTGAGCAGGGAAATGCACATGGCTTCTCGCGGTTTGTGCTACTTATATGGACGCGGGAGCATACGGAAGCTGATCCACCATTTGCGTCCGATGATTCTCGTCAGTGCCTCAAAGGTCGTCGCATCGTTAGTCCAGACGGCCTATCGTCGCGGCCTCTGTACGCTGACAAGAAATCCTCTGTCAGCGACACCAAGACATACCTCTCCTTGGCCGCTTTCTGTGAGTTCTTATCTCTCTACCAAGTATGTGACGGGTCCCTGACCGACCAATCTAGCCGTGCTCTACTATGACTACTTGCTCACAGTCTTGCCGGAATTCGAGCTGTTCTGGTTCAACCCTGGCAAGCGCCGCTGGACGGCCGCGTCGATCCTCTTCTTCTTCCACCGGTACCTCGCCATCCTAGGCCACATTCCGCTCGTGTATGCGACAGTCGCCCCCGCGCTCGGAGAGCAAGTGCATATTCCTCTCAGGCGTGTGCGATTGAATCTATACCGACTCTTCTTCGACAAATCCCCGTTTCTTAGGTGTAAGTTTGACAGGCTGCTGTATCCTTTCGTATGCGACAATGAATGCTGACACGACATACAGATGCTCAGGCCTGACGAACTACCACCAATATCACACCTTTGCTCTGCACTCTTTCACAGCCGGTAGGTACTCACCCATCGGACGTAGATGAAATTTAATATCACCCATGAGCTCTATGCCTCATGCGCATCTCTGCACTCTACAATCGCCATCGGGGTGTTCTCGGATTTCTCTTTGCAATCATCCTTTGCACCGTCGCTGTGAGCTGCGTACGTCGTTTCCGTATGCCCCGCAGTGATGACTGCAGACGTTGATGGAATTTAGTTGTCGGTGTTCGCGTGGCACCCGCCTGAGGACTCGTCGACGGAGAGCTTGCGCGGATGCTTAGTGTTCTACACGAATTCTGAGTATGTACTTGACCTGCCTCGTCGTTCCAGTTGATTGTGACTCTCCCATGCAGAGCAGTCTGTCCGTGATCCTCTCTCCACACTCCAACTAAATCTACTCACCTCTCAATCAGGGTTGGTGCTGACCTGGGGCGGAGTCATTCTGTTCGATATCGCCGCATTTGGCCTGTCTGTGTACAAGGGGCGCACACTCGATTGGCGTAACCCTTTTAGCATTGCCCATTTGATGCTACGTGACGGTACGTGCCGCCGTCGTTGCCCTGTGTACGTTCATGCTGAGGTCACTGTCCAGCCGCAGTGTACTTCTTGTGTGTTCTTTCATTGATCATGGCAGAGTGATTGACTCAAATGATCCCAGCACCCTGTTCATACTCAACCTCGCAAACATCGTAGGAATTCTGGTGCGCTACTCTTATATCCTATACTACCGACGAGATTCTGACGTGACAGCCCTCCAGGTGGCACCAGTACGTCGATCTCTCAGTCCCACAGGAGCTCTGAACGGATAACTTTATCTAGCCACTTCTCAAAGGAGCTCCAGCCGTCGTCGTCATCGTGCTTAACACAACTCTCACGTCGCGCTTCATGATTCATCTTCGGGTCGAGCATGATCAATCTCCGCATCGAGCCTGCGCGTTCCCCGACCGCACGTACGCGCCTTCCGACGTGGAGCAGCTTCCAATAGCAATTATAGTCCCGACTGGTCCCGACGAGAGTGGTTGATTGGTCGAGATATCTGGGGAAGGAGCTTGAAAAATGTACTTCGAACTCAAACGTTGCAAAAGCTATGAATGCTTGTCGAAGCAGTGACTCTGCGGTCACATTTGACCGTCTACGGCCTCAGGCAAATCTTCGCTCAGGTAGAATACAGCAACCAATAATCATTCCATTGTGCTATGGATACAGTGAGCGGCGCACAGCGCAGATACATCCTCCTCAGATACTCATACATCGAAGCATCGAATACTCTGCATCATTCAAAGTGGGACCTCAGTTGCCCGTGAGCCCGCCCGTCGCACCCGTCGCGACGATGCGCGCAAGCGCATCGTCCTGCGTATCGCACGTGATGCTCGTGCCCGCCTTGTTAACGAGCGGGAGAGCTGCGCACGTCGTCCCCCCGGCGCACGGAGTCGACGCAAACTTGCCGCCGACGCACTGCGCGAAGGCACCGCCGACACACGCCTGGTCGCCCTCTGCGAGTGGAACGCGCGCGTCAGGAAGGAGCACAGCAGAGAAAGGGAGACAGGAGGGACGCACCCTGGCAGGTCGAGTCTGCGGTAAGCGCAGCGAACTTCTTGTTGAGTGCCTGCGCGTCCTTGCCGTTTTGGAGGTGGAAGTCGGAGGAGCCGGAGCCGGAGCTGGCCGTGGAGGTGGGAGCGAGGGCGGCATCGGAGGTGGTGGCCGTAGCGGTGGCGCTGGCGCTGGACGATGCGTCGTCGTCGTCACCATCGTCGTCAGACGTGTCACCGGGGGCGGAAGTGGTGGCAGGAGCGGCGGTCGAGGTCATGTCCGGGCAGTCTGGGTCGGTGGATGTTCCGTCATCTGCAGATGCGGTAGACGTCGGGGCAGGTGCATCAGTGGAAGTGGCATCGGTGCTCGCAGGCGCAGTCCCGTTCGAACCCGCACCCGCACCGGACGCAGAGAGCAGGTCTACGAGCTGCGTGCCATCCGGGATGGGCCCCGCCGGGTGCGCGGGGCACGAGCCCGCGGGGCTCACAGCGGCCTTGAGACCGAAGGGAATCGTGCCTGCCGCGCCGACCTTGACATCGCCGACGAACTGCGTCGGGTTCGCGCCCTGAAACTGGCACTGGAAGAGGCCGTCGAGCTCCTTGTTCTTCGGGGCAGTCTGGCAGTACTGAACGCTCTCCGAGGACGGCTGAGCATCATGTGTCAGGACGAGCAGACTAAAAAAGAAGTGGCGGACGCACCGTGTTGCGTGGCTGCTGCGCAAAGATCTGGGCAAGCTTGATCATGTCGGGGTCATTATTGAGCTTCTTGGCAAGGTCGACCATCTTGTCGGCGTTGTCCTGCTGCTCGCACGGGCCTGGCGCCGCGAGGAGGGTCGAGAACGCAGCGACCGCGACAGGGTTGCACTTATCACCGCCTTTAGCGGCATCCTATTTGCCTGTCAGTTCATAAATTTGCAGGCATGGAGAGGGGGGACGTACACAGGCTTTCTCCCACTGCGTCGTCGAAGTGGAGATATCCTGAGCGATGCGCTTCGTGTGCCACCGGGAAGGCGCGGCGAGGGCAGAACCCGACACCGCGAGCGTGAGGAGGAGTGCAGAGAGTTGAACCATCGTAATTGGAAGTGGCTTGAAGTAGCGAAAGTGGGCAGGGAGAGTGAACGTCGCAGCGAGAGCAAGACGGAGAAAGCGAGAGGTGGGGACGAGCGCAGCTCGAGGAAAAACACAGAAGGGTAAGGAGGGATGGGAGCACTTGAGAGAACATGCTGGCTCTTATATATCCTGAACCGACCGTGGAGCCCAAAGGGAACCTTTCCAACCTCCATTGCGGCCGCATGCTTCCGTTTCGGCAAAAATGGTAGGAGAACAATGGCGTCTCCGACGCACCCGCACTGCGCGTTGCTTGTTACCTATCGCAAGCTTGGAGCTGTACACATGGGCCGTTGTAGACAAAGAGCATTGAAGTGTAAAGAACAAAAGATGCGGTTGAGTGAAGGGGACAATGGTGGCACAGCCACCGAATCGAGCCGGTGGTTCGCTAGTTGCCATGGCACTCAGCGGCCCGGGCGCCACGGCCAGATATCTACTGCGTACTTTACCTGATCCGCTTTGCGTGTTTGGGTTCTTGGTACAGTAGTAGTATACTCTACCAGTACGTCTCAAGATAGCTTGCATCATGTAGATTCGTAGCGATGAACGAATGTTGCGGTCACCATATCAATACAGACTTCTCCGCCTACGTCCCCTGTCGCCTTGTCACTCTTTGAGACCTCTCGAGTGGAGCAAACTCGTTCATGCAAGTACCATTGCACACATCTCGAAACTCCCACTCGAAGTAGAGGTGTCTATTCCCGTCGGGCGATATCTGGCCCGAATTCCAGCTTCGACACCACCCCCTCGACGCGCCCGATCCATGCTTGGCCTTGATACTTTTCTGGCAGCTGCAGGAGATCGAGAGTATTACCTCTCTCCCGACGAGCCGACAGGCAAGACACCAGGGAGTTGACGAATGTATCCAGTGTATCCAGCCAGGAGAGCTCGTCATCGTCGGAATCTTCGACGTCAAGGCTGTCCACGGTGCCTTCTTGCCGGTCGATTTCGCGGAATACTAGACATCGCAGCTCGGGAAACAGAAGTGTCTGCGGAGTTGGGGCATCAAGTGCCCGCAGAAATTGATTCATATCTGCGCCATCGGGTGCGGTGACATGAATGCTGCGTACATGCGGGGCACGTTCGAACACCGCCGCCCAATCCCGTGTGTTCCACAGATACATAGCGACGGCCTCAGTGAAATCGAGCCACGCCTCCCGTAATTCGTCCAGACACAGGCGGCCCATTTTTGTCATTTCGGAGGGGTTGAGATTGTAAACGGGCATATTCAACTTCCATCGCGGTTGATCGCCTCTGGGCGTCGGGGAACACCAGTTTTGCTGAGCGTTCCAGCAGCAGACATTGTTCTTCTCAGAAGGCTTTCCCGGTTCCCCGAAGCTGAGAGATCGAATGGGAAAGGCGTCAGCCCCGAGCTGCGACAAGGATGGTAGGAAGCCAGGCTTGAGATCGAAGTTCGCGATGTCCAAATTACAGAGCGTGGATGGAGGAATAGATACCATGCCCATTAAGCACACGCAGTTGCTGAGCTTGTCCGCGATAGATAGTGAAATGAGGCGAGGGAAGCGAATGGAGTCGGGGAATACACCGTGGGTTTTCGAGACGCCACCCAGAGCATGTTTGAGGACGACAGTCTCGAGTGACGGCATGTTGCGAAGCACGTCGTAGAGTTGGCGCTTCGATAGGTTGTGGCCGTCCGGGAGACGACGCCCTCGAAATTGAGAAGTTCGAAGTAAGGTGATGGACAGGTGCGCGAGGTTTCGCAGAAGGGGGGATTCCCAACTGATCGCACACCTCTGGAGGACCAGAGACTGCAGACATGGGGCATCGGAGGCAAGAAAGCAAGGTGGAAGATACACATTGCGAGGCTCTGACTCGGGCTCGTGCGTGACTGTGAGCGACTCGAGGAGAGGCGCTGGGCCACGCTCGCCTTCGGACAGCGTCGTGATAATGTCAATGTCTTGGCAAGAACGAGTGTCCCCTGGTACATGAAGGAGCGCGACGCTGCGCAGACGCGCGTTGGCCGTGGGTAGTAAGGCAACATCGAAAACGGATGGTATTGCGGTGCGAGGGGTCATCAAATCAACAACAACGGATAATGGGGTCCTTGCCGAGGAGGAAATGGAGGCGAAGTGTTCCAACCATCTTCGGGTGAGGTTGAAGCCGTCCAGGTTACTCCACAGGGAAGCATCTGCGAGTGCAATCTTCCCGTCGTTGAGAATATGAGCTCGAGACATGCATGCCACAGACTCACCTCGCGCCAATGTCTGCAGACGTGCGTCACGACGATCCATCCAAACGAGAATCGAACCGGTCGCGTAGGAAGAGAGGCGTGCTCCTTCTCCGGGACACGCTTCGGAGGGTCCACGACGGTCGCAAATGAAAAGATTCGGGCAAGGAGCTCAGGCGGTAGTCTGCGGGTTTCCGGTAGGCGCGCGTTCCGCAAAGCCTTCACAGACCGGAGGATGGTTGTTATGGCCGCGATCTCTTCGTCTAGAGCTTGCCCAGATAAATGGGCTCGACAAGATTCGCTGCCAGACAGCCCGTGGTCTGCGAGAGCCTGGGGGATCCTCGCATCAATGGCCGACTTCCAGTACTCACTGCACAGGCTGTCAGCAGCCAGTATGACGACTTCGGTCGTACGTACATCGCACCTACTGCGTTATAGGGGTCCTTGGCCATCGCACGTTGATCGCACGCGAGGGTAAGACCACGGACGCGGGGACGGCACCGTTGGTTCCAGAGAAAGCGTGGGAATCTCGACATCACCCCGCCCCCAGATAGATGATCCCTGAGCTTGCGAAGGGTTGAATCTAGCTACTCTGCCTCAGGGAGACTACTCTTGAGTCTTCCTTCCTCCACGGCCAGCTGCCGCCCTGATACTCAGATCGCAAGCGTCGTGGTCCCGGCTGGCTTCGCCTGGTCTCGCTGTGTCGAGATCGCCGAGAACCATCCGACCGGACCGAATTCTGCCCACTGTAAGTCAAGGACGATAAGTTGTCCCGTGGTGTGCGACACCAAGTGCAATCGTGAAACCAAACAAGTACTTGATACCGACGACTCGAAGCGCGACAAGCTCGGTGCATCATTTGTGTGAATAGCGCCAGCAAGCCGTCATTCGACAGGACCGGACCATGAGCGCGCGACAGAGTCCCCGGGTTCAGGATATTGAGCCTTGTGCGGTGACGGCGGCCCTCGGATGAGCAGCAGGGTTGGCGAGACTGTCCGTGGGCGTCGATCAGCCAGACCGCAGATGCGGTGCTGTGCGCGAGAAAGGCGCGACGGTCAAACAGCTGGTACAGCGACCAATACTCGCCTGGCAGAGACTTGGAGCATTTTGGGCGGCTCCTTCCATAGCTTTGCGGCGATTTGAACACATCGAACGACGATGCAGAGGGGGTAAGTCAATATGTGCGCATACATTCAAGTTTCTGACCACGTACCTGCCGCGCGGGCACCTGCGCTTCTCGACAGAGATGCTGCCTTGGGTGCATCAATCTGCACGGCCTCGTCCGCCGTCTCCGTGCACGTTTGCGCGTCCACCCTTGCAGCAGCCAACTGGTTAGCCCACCGACGACCGCGAGCTGCTCATACATACGTGGCGTGCGCGTCTCTGTTGCCAGGTTCTGCGCCGTGTCTTCGAATGTGGGTTGGGGCATCGCGCAGAATGGCGCAATGCTGCGAATGGAAAAGACGCACAGACCCGCGAAGAAAGGCGTTGTAAAGGTGATGAGCGTATGGGCACGACGTGTTGTTATGCAGAACGTTTCGATGGCGGCCTTGGGGACTGGAAGATGAGTTGTCCAGATGGGCGACGAGCAGCAAGTGGCAAGTTCTGCCGTCTGCACTGATCAATCAAATGGGTCAAGCTCGGCACGCGCGTTTCGTTCAGCGCAGAGAGGCGCAGAGACGTACCTCTGACCTCCGAATCTCAATGTGCATCTCTTGCGGCGATTTCGACCTGAGGCGGCTCAAGATCACGTTTCGGCGCCCAGCTCGTCAGGATCGGTGGCGACAGGTGAATGTAATCGAGAGCAGGGAGCGCAGAGCGTGTCGAACGAGCTCGAGTGAGCGAAACCCGATGGACCGTGGCGTCAAGAAAAGTCGACAAGAGGTGTTGCAGATGGCCGCGGTGAAGGAGGCCAAGCCGGACACGGGCCGCGTCGGGCGATGGTCGGTCCCGTTCGTCCTCGTTGCCGCGCTGATATATACTCAAATGTCCGAGACGTCGTTGCAGCGTTCGAGTGGACTCGCTGTGTCGCGATCTTGCAGCGAGAACTACACCGCATCGTCCACACACGCAGGGAAATTTTCGCTGCATGCCACGCTGTCCTGCACGTCGGATCCCAGTTTCCAGAACTCAATTACTTATCGACTCTGCTCAGGCTGGCACGTCGCGGACGTCCCGGAGGATCATCCTCAGATACCGGCAATTGATCTTTTGTCGTCGCTCACGATCGGCCAAGTGCTGCAGCCACTTACTCGCCATGTAGATCTGCACAGCACTCCCCGGTTTGCATCGCAAATCCCAGTCGACTTCTATTACACAATGAGGCAACAGCGAGGACGAGATACAATAAGAAAAGCTGCGGTACAAACCGCCCGGAGCAGTCGTGATTTGCCTGACATCGTCGTCTTGAAAGCGCGGCCAGCTTGATGGTCTTTCAAGTAGTGTGAGTGTGAATGACGCCAGCGCAGGGAGCCGTCGTGGATGAAAGCGGTATTCAAGATGACGGGACCTTGATCACTGCGCGAGCACAGCACTCGGATGTGCTGCAAGGGATGGAAGAGGGTCCATGGGCTTGTATCCTTGTGCGTGGGAGGCGGCGCGGGTAACGGGCGGAGGACCTTGGTTGCGCACCCAGCCTGGTGTTCGCCCTGTGCTTCTGCACGGCGCATAGTTCGCGCGACGGTCCCATTGATCTCTGCGCTATTTCCGTGGCCAGCTGAACACATCGGAGGCGGAGAGGTAAGTATATGCGGATACATCCCGGGGTCGTACCACGTACCCGACACCTGCGCTGCTCCTGCTCCTCGACAGACGATAGCCCCGTCGCCTTCTCTTGCATCATGACGCGCCACCAGGACCCTGCAGTTCATTGGGTGAGTTCGTCGAGCGCCGCGAGTTGCGGGTACTGGCTTGCTGTAGCGTGTGCGTCCATTTTACAGGGTTGCGGCGTGTCTTCAGCAGGCAGCTGTTCGTGGCAGGAGGTTGAGGCGGATGAGCGGAAGTCATTGATCGCTCGACGGGCACGCCGGCTGCTGGGGGCCTGTCGAAAGTCACAGCTATCCGCGGCGGAAAGCGGATCGAGGGAACGGCCGACTCGCGAGAGAGTCTTAGCTGAACGGTGCTGAGCGCGGGACAGAGCTGCGGGGGAAGATGAGAAGTCGAGATGGGAGAGGCGACCATGGGCGAGAGCAGCAAGTTCCGCCGTCCATTCGCCTGCGGGGCACGAAATGCCATAGTCTGCAAGAGTCAGTCAAGTTGGTCAAGATCAGCGCACGGAGTCGAGTCGAGACGGACCTCATCTCAAGTAGAAGTTGTATGTTCTCCGCCTTGAGGCGGCTCGACATCGCACACGCCGCATTGAGGGTTCCAGTCGGCCATGTGCGTGTCTAGCATGTAAAAGCAAAAGTCCAGGGACTCAATTCGAGTGTGTTGAGTGGGTGGCGAAAGCCATGGAAGAATGCTGCGCGAATGCACCAACAAAAGTTGACAAGGATCAATTTTGCCGCGTGCGACTTCCAGCCCACGTGTTGCACCTCTCGACCTACGTCGACCTCGAGCGCAGCGCACTCTTAGCTTTCCACCGTGACATTGTCTTCCAAACCAGCTACTCTACAAGTATGAACCCCCCACGGGATACAGAGTCCGACCAAACGGCCAACAGAACGTGAGTGTGCGGGCAATACGAGACTATAACCGACGATCCTGACATATTGCGCATCTACAGACCAGATCCCCCCGATTCTCAGCGATCGGGAGCAGAGTACGCCAATTCTTATTCCTTCGCTGCCTGTGATTGAAGTCCATCCGCGATAGAGCTGTGATTGGCGACGTGCAAGGAGGGGCGGTCCCGCGCCGCATCGACCGCCTGACTGAATCCACGGACATCGGTGCGTAGCTAGTTTTCAACCGTTCTCTGCACCGTCACTCACTCGTTGTCGTGGCCAGTTATTCGTGCACAGGGATTGCCCCGCCTCAAGAATCTGCTCGGCAGGGAGCGGCCGTTCTTCCTCGGCATCACCGACGGGGTGAAGACGAAGAGAACGCAGGCCGCCAGGAGGAAGGAACAGTATGTCGCATGGACCTTCATGCTGAGTGGATTGTGAGTACCGTCAATCTTTCCAGTGTCTTGAAACAAGCTGACCTTTTGCAGTAATCTTGGATCGGACCCAGACATCACGATTCGCGTTTTTGCCAAAAGGCTGCTGCGTAAGAACAAACTCATGGCGACAGTCAAATGTCCTCTCAAGTTGATCCTCGTATCTGCACAACAAAGTGCGCATCGCTGACACGATTGGCTTCTATCCGCTTACGAATATCTCTGATAGATACGGATTTCAATCCTGGTGTGCCTGGAACCACACTAGACACAACACTCAGGCTGTCGATCTCGGTCCTTTCTAGTCTTCCTGCTCTTGAGTCCGCTCCTGCTGTCACTGCTAAACCGGTGTCTATGACTGTTGTAGTTAGTGGGAGAAGCCACTCGGCGACTCCCGAACATACTAGATTAGATTACTAAGTACAGTAGATAAGCGAATTCCTAGTCATAGGAATATTCCAGTAGTCTTGTACTTAGGTATAAAGGCTCGCGTTCAGGAGCCGGAATAAATTAATCTTATTCTCTATTTTACTCGCTCTCTACTTGTTTATTCTACAGGTTATGGGCCCTGCCCTTAACTGATCACATACAGTCACTATCTGCCAGCCCTATCTATCACCCCCGAAATCTTCCCACCCATGTCAGACAACACGTACGGCAGCGGCACGTACAACACAGTCCGGATCGATGCCTTGCGGGGCACCGAGAATTACGCCGTATGGCGTATGAAGATCGAAGATCTACTTACCAATGCGGACCTGTGGGATTATGTCGACGGGACGGCGAAGAAACCTGCCGCGGCAGCGACAGGAGCGGATGCCAAAGTGCAAGAAGCCGCTGACGAGAAGATCAGGGTCTGGACAAAGAAGAGTCGACAGGCGCTGTCGGCAATTCGGCTGCGGGTCGCAGACCCGCTGCTGGTATACGTTCGGGACGAGAAAGAAGCCGCCGCCGCGTGGAGCATACTCGAGGAGTTGTACCAGCCGAAAGGAACGCTGGGGCTCGTACTCGCGAGGCGAAATTTCTTCAGAGCCGAATGCGCGGAAGGCGCAGACGTCGAGGAGCACATCAGGAAGATGCGCGGACTGCAGAGCGATCTGCACTCACTGGGACATCAGATCTCAGACGAAGATTTCGGCATGGCGTTGCTGACGTCGTTGCCAGAGTCTTGGGACCCTTACATACGGTCAATAGATCGCACAGCCCTCGGGAAATCCGGCACAGTCATGTCTCGTATTCTCGAAGAAACCAAGCGCCAAAAGGAGAAAGCCGAGAAGCCATCATCTGACACGGCGCTTGCGGCCTACAAAGGAAAGAAGAAGTTCGACACACGCAATATTACATGCTACGCGTGCGGGAAAAAAGGGCACATGAAAGCAGACTGCCGCTCGAGCAAACGTGACAACGGGACGGGCAGGCAGAACGGCGGAGGGGGGAACACAGCGCAGGCAAACACGGCGCAGGAAGCGCCGAAGAAAGAAGAATACGCCTTCGCATCAGAGAACTCGCTTACCAATCGCGCCGGACCGCCGCTCTGGCTCGCCGACTCGGCAGCCACGTCACACATCGTGCGAGAGCGCTCGCATTTTTCCTCTTACAGAGATACGCCCGGGGACATTGTTCGGGGCGTAGGGAATCACTCCATCGCGGCCCTTGGCCGCGGTGACGTGCCAGTCACTTTTCAAGTTGAAGGAAAGTCGGTGCAGGGCGTCTTGCGGGACGCGATACACGCACCACTCGCTGTAGCAAACCTGGTCTCGATCCCACGCATCACCGAAAACAGCATGCAGGTGACGTTCGAAAACGATTACCTAATGATCCGAACACGCGCGGGAACGAATATCGCTAAAGGGAGAAAAGTCGGTCGTATGTACATCATGGACCTGAAGCCCGGCTCGGGCGCTTTTCCCGAAATGGCGCTGGTATCCGGCAATGCCCGAAGTTGGGACTCCTGGCACAGAATCTTCGGCCACCTCAATATGGGTTCGATAAAAATGCTAAAATCGAAAAATATGGTGGAGGGGATGAATGTCGACGAAGGGAGCGCGCCGGAAGAGCAATGCACAGCGTGCATCCAGGCTAAACAGCATGTCACACCATTTCCAAAAGAATCTGATACGAAGATCGCGGAGATCGGTGACCTCACCGTTTCAGACTTATGGGGACCGGCCCGAACGCGCGGAATCCGAGGTGAATTCTATTACGTGTCATTCACAGACGGAAAGTCGCGCCGCTCGATGGTTCATTTTCTCAAAGGGAAAACTGGCGTACTCGAAAAGCTGAAGTACTACAAGAGCTACATCGAGACGCAGGCGGGACGCAAGATGAAGCGTTTTCGCATCGACAATGGGCGCGAGTATCTCAACGAGGGAATTTTGAAATTCCTCTTAGAGAACGGCATCAAATTGGAACTCACGGCACCCCACTCTTCCGCACAGAATGGAATTGCGGAACGACTCAACCGAACGTTGGTCGAGCACGCGCGCGCAATGCTATTGGCGCACGATTTACCCAAGTACCTATGGCCCGAAGCAGTAGCCTACGCAACGTACCTGAAAAACCGGTCTCCCACGCGCGCCTTACCCGATGGGAAAACACCCGATGAGATCTTCTGGGGGAAGAAACCGGACGTATCGTTGTTACGAGAATTCGGCACGCGTTGCTGGGTACTGCAGCAGGATGGGCAGCAAGGAAAATTGGAATCAAAGTCGCGCGACATGTTATTTGTCGGCCTCTCGGACAATTCGCGTGCCTGGAGGTACTACAACCCACAAACCCGGCAAGTTCAAACTTCAAGAAATATTATATTTGAAGAAGAAAAAACTATCACTATGGGCACTGGGGAAGAACACATACTCGAGGCCCCTGCGCGGCTCGAGGGGGAGAAAGACGCAGAGGCAGGAAAAAGCGAGCCGACTGCGGGGCAAGGGGGAGAAAGGGGAGAAACGGTGCCGCCGGCCGAAGCGCCCAAAGCGCCGACACCTTCGAAAATTCCGACGCCCCGAGCACCGAGCACGCGGATTGCGCAACACGCACCAACAAACTTTCGCCTGCTGAATAATCCAGCAGCACGCGGACCACGCGAATGGAAACATCACGTACCCACGGACCAGGCGCCCGTTGCAGTTGACAAAGCCGCAGAGGAAGAAGAGGACGAGCACGAGGAATATGTGCTCATGACGGGATCACTAGTAAACGACGATCCCGTGGATATCAAAGAAGCAATGACGCGGCCTGATTGGCCAAAATGGAAAGAAGCGATCGAACGGGAACTCGGACAGCTGGAAAAGCTAGGCACTTACGTCAAAGTCGAGCTTCCTGCAGATCGCGATCCAGTTGGCTGCAAATGGGTGCTACGTACGAAACGCGACACGGATGGCAACATAATAAAATACAAAGCACGTCTGGTCGCACAGGGGTTCTCACAGATACCGGGAATCGATTTCTTCGAAACATATTCCCCTGTGGTACGACTGGAGACTTTGCGAATGCTATTCGCGATCGGCGCCAAATATGATCTCGAGATTCACGTTGTTGACGTCGTCGGCGCTTATCTAAACGGCGAGCTCAAAGAAGAAATCTATATGAAACAGCCGCCGGGATACGACGACGGGACGGGACGAGTACTGCAGCTACTCAAATCTATTTACGGGCTCAAGCAAGCTGGCCGAGTCTGGAACGATCTACTCGACGCAATTTTTGCGGAGCTAGGGTTCACTCGACTGTTCTCGGACCAGTGTGTATACATCAGACAGCAAGGCAACGATCTGTGGATCGTGGCAGTGCATGTTGATGATATGCCAATTCTAGCAACAGGCACGGAAGCTATGCGCACCATCAAAGAAGAGCTCAAATCGAAATTCGAGATCTCAGATCTCGGCGAGATCCGACAAGTCGTCGGGCTCGAAGTCATTCGAGATCGCAAGCAAGGCACACTGAAGATCTCACAGAAATCATTCATTCGGCGCATACTCGAGCGCTTCGGGATGCCCAACGCGACACCAGTCGCAACACCTCTGGACCACAACGTGAAGCTCACGAAGGTTACGGAGATAGCGGAGACATCATTCCGATCCAATTATCAATCGGCGATCGGATCTCTCATGTATCCTGCAATCGGCACTCGCCCTGACATTGCATTCGCAGTGCAATTCCTTAGTCAATTTAATTCTAATCCGGGTCCCGAGCACTGGACAGCAGTCAAGCGCGTCATGCGCTACCTCAAAGGGACGGAGGACTTGGGAATCGTGTACGGCGGAGAAACCACGGAGAAGCGAGGCATAGTTACCAGCCTCGAGGCTTACTCGGATGCCGATTGGGGAGGAAATTTGGATGACAGGAGGTCAACTTCCGGTTACGTCTTCAAGATCGCGGGAGGCCCGATCTCTTGGAGTTCGAAGAAGCAACCGACAGTTGCCATATCCAGTATGGAAGCAGAGTACATGGCCCTGAGCCATGCGGCACGCGAAACGATCTGGATTCGCAGATTCCTCAGGGAATTAGGCGCGCCCATGGACGAGCCGACGCAAATCAACGTCGATAACCAGGGCACCATCAAATTTTCGCAGAATCAGACTTTTCACGCCCGGAGCAAGCATATCGACATCCGGCATCATTTCATTCGAGACTGTATTACTTCTAACGAAGTGTCAGTTGAATACTGCGCGACCCTCGACAATCTCGCAGACGTATTTACAAAAGCACTACCTAAACCGCATCACCAGGAACTTGTTCAGCACTTGGGAATGCGGTAATCGGGAGTCGAGGGGGAGTGTTGTAGTTAGTGGGAGAAGCCACTCGGCGACTCCCGAACATACTAGATTAGATTACTAAGTACAGTAGATAAGCGAATTCCTAGTCATAGGAATATTCCAGTAGTCTTGTACTTAGGTATAAAGGCTCGCGTTCAGGAGCCGGAATAAATTAATCTTATTCTCTATTTTACTCGCTCTCTACTTGTTTATTCTACAATGACATCTCTGATCCTCAATGTTGGCCCTCAAGCAGCGGCGCCTAGCGAGACACCATCCGCACTATCTATGTCAGATCTTATGCCAGCAACTGAGGCCGTCTTGACTATCGCTCCGCAAAAACTGGAACACATGCATACCCCATCAGAACAAATGGGAAAAAAAGTGGAGGCTATCAGCAAAGGTCCAGAAGCTGTGGAAAAAGTGATAAATGTATATGACACTTGGGGAAGTGCAATGGACAAATTTCAATGGTTTGTGAATGTGGTTGATGATATTGCAGAGGCAGGTCTGCCTTTCTTCTTCTCTGACATGATCTGAGAAGACTTGTTTTAGATCCACCCATATGTGAAGGCAGCATGGATGCTGCTATCAGTGCTACCAAAGGTGGGTATTGTAGCTGCTGTCAGAAACTGTGAGCCCTTGACTTAAATTGCATTGTTTAGACTTTCTTGAAGCAGGTTCAACTTGATCAGGATATACATGACCTCTTCTCCACTATAAGGGATACATTTGAACTTCTACAAGAGGCTGGACAAATCATGAAGAAGCCTGAGACGAAACAGGCAAAAATACTCATTACTATGGTAAAGTTGATACGCTCTGCTGGTGAATTTATTCAAGAATATGCAGCAGAACCATCATTTTGTAAGTTGTGAAGGATATCAATAATGGATACAATGAGGCTAATCCTTTTCTAGTAAAGCAATTTTGGTCAAACCTCCATGGATCAGCAGATGCAGTGATCAAAGAATACACTCAAGCTCTTGTTGGTTTACAAAAGAGCTTTTCAGACCATGCTACAGTGCATACTCAAGCCAATACAACAATTGCAGTAGAACTTATCAATGGACTGTCCATTCAGCTGAAAGAAGTACTACAGCTGATGAAGGATGAAGGTTAGTAATCCCATGCCACATGTAATATTCAACTAACACTTTATTACACAGGCCTGAACAGAGAAATTGATAAATTACTTGTTTATTATGAACCAGGCTCCTCTAAGCACCCTAAAGTGAACACTGGGTGTCTTGCTGGTACAAGGACAAAATTCTTGGACCATATCTATGCATGGATAAAAAATCCAGAGTCAGATCATGCTCTTGTATTGTTTGGCAAAGCAGGCACAGGAAAATCATCTATTGCACATGAGATTTTGAATCATTTTCCAAAAGACAAGCAGTCTATTACATCCTTTGTCTTTATGAGGTCAGAGTCACAGAACACATTACACAATTTTTTGCCAACACTGGCTTATAATTTTGCCAAGTTGTATCCCTCATTCAAATCTGAACTGGGCAAGAGTATGAAAGAGTCAGAGTGGCTGGGTACTTGGCAATATAAGAACCATTTCAATTGTCTCTTACAACAACCATTTGACAAGTTACAAACTGAAAAGGCACCACCTATTGTAATTGTGATTGATGCCTTGGATGAAAGCGGTGACACTGTAGATAAACATGGATTGCATGTTTTCCTAGCACAAAACATTTCAAGGCTTCCTTCAAATATCCGAGTCTTAATCACTTCTAGGACTGAAGAAGACATTGTGGATGCCTTCAAACGTGCCCATTCAGTACAAATCAAGTACATGGATGACCCAATACTAGCAGCTACCACCAATGATGATATTCAGAAATATATATCTCAAGAATTATCAGATATTGCACCTAAAGTCATTTCAGAAGAAGAATTTAAGAAGACTGTAGAACAATTGACAGCAAAAGCTGAAGGTCTATTTCAGTGGGCTGCAGTGGCATGTGAATACATTCAGAAACCACCTACTGGCTTGACAACACGAAAATGCATCAAACGCCTATTGGCCACAGATAAATTCAAACCTCTTGATACCTTGTATGAGTTGATTCTTGAAGTGAAATTCAACGACCTTCAGAGTCAGTTTACTTCTGTGGTTGGCCAGCTTCTTTCTGCTTTTGAACCACTTTCTGTATCTGCCCTTACAGCCTTGCAACAATATTGCAACATAGATGAGGAACAACCACTTGAGGAAGAGGACACAGAGCTAGTCACAACTATATTATCTCATCTGGGCTCACTTTTGACTAATGTGTCATCTACATCACATCTCCCTGTTGTACCACTTCACATATCTTTCCGTGACTTTCTCCTTGAGGAGGGGAGAACCACACTGTTTCATATTGATACAGCTCAAGCGCACTTCAGCATGGCAAAATCCTCTTTGAAAGTCATGTATAGCAAGAATGGCCTTAAATTCAACATTTGTAGCCTTACTACATCACACGTGGCGAACAAAGATGTATTTGATCTTCAAGCTCATATTGAAGCAAATATTCCATCACATCTGTCTTATGCTTGCTGCTTTTGGGGTACACATTTGCAACACTGTTGCTTTGAAGAAACACTATGTATGGATATCAAAGCGTTCTTGGAGACGAAGGCTCTCTACTGGCTGGAAGTACTCAGCCTTCTAGGCAAAGTACATTTTGCTTCACAAATGTTACAATCTCTAAAATTGTGGCTGAACCAAGGGGTGAGTGGGCTGTATCTTGAATGCTGGCATACTAATATAGTCAAGGTTCCAGTTAAATTCAAGCTTAACCAAAACCTCAACTAGAACCATGACTATCAAACTCAGGACACTTGTGGATGATATGATCACGTTTGTGCAGTATTTTGGTGTTCCAATCTCACAAAGTGCACCACTTGGTGGGAAATGGCCAGTGCAAGCATGGCAGTACAATTACTCTTAATCATTTAGGGGGCAGGGGGGAGAGGGGCTTGGCCATTAAATATACCCAAGCAAAATTGCTGACAGTCTAGGCTTGGGGATTGTCTCTATCACTGGGTGGTAGCTCAACATCCTGCATGCTCCGATGCACTAGGTGATCGGAGGTGAGTGTTGCAATGTTGTGACATTGTGATTATTCTTCCGGTAAGAATGCTCCGGAATGGTGGTCAGAATCCTGAGGCAATAATCGGGACATTGATAAAAATACAAAACAATCGGGATCAGAACGATGCAGTGTGAGTACAAGAACTGAGGTGAACAATGGTCAGAGGACAGTGGTGCGACTGCAGAGGAATACAGATGTCACAGTGACTGGAGTGGCATCGTGCATACATTCTGATGACAATCTCAACAGTAAACATGTCTGATGGAATTCCGACGCGTTGTGACAGCTGTGGGAGGTGCTGTGCTCGAGGTCACGTGGTGGCAGTTGGAACAACGAGCAAGTGGTCGGATGACTGTGTGTGCTGCGTGCGACAGCGTCGCTGGCGCGAGTGTGGTGTTCAAGGTATGATTCCGATTGCGTGACTGCTCTGCAAGACTCCAATCTTGTGAGCGGTTGGAAGAACTAATCAGGTGGTCGGAGCACTGCTGTGCGATGCTGCGATCTTCAGAATTGTGTGTCTGTCGACTTGATGAAAGTGCGAAAATTCTGTAATGATCGCCTCGCAGCATGGAGCGATGTGTATCAGCACCGTCACCGTTGTGCTGACGCGCCACACAACATCGACAATGTGTATCTTGGCTTCCACTATGCCTATGGAGGCGGTTCCGGGCTCAATCAAGGGCTTGGATGTCATGTATTCCTAAGATGCCCAAGAGTTTATCTGATGCTGTATTTCACGGCAAAAGAGTTGTATTTTATTTTCACATGTATGTAATTTCTATCCACAGTAGCACCATAGAATTGCATGTATATGTGAATCAGTCATGATAGTATACATCACTATCTCGATTGAGCCCAGAACCACCTCCACAGGTGCAGTAGAAGCTGAGATACATGTTGTCAATGTCTCATGGCACGTCAGCACGACAGCAACAACACGTCACATGTTGTGGGAAGCAGCGGCGATGTGTAAGCGTTGGAGTCAAGAGCGAAGCCACGGCACCTGGTGGCGCCGCAGCCGACGGGTCGAAGACCTCTGAACTCTTTTTTTCAGTGATTCTCATCCATTTTGCAAATCACAACAATTGTAGCTTTATATATATATATCTTTTCCCAAAGTACCAAAGAAGGGGAAAGAAATTGATGCAAAGAGCAAACTGTCTTGTAGGGCAGGAGAAGATAGAAGGTCAACAACTACTGTACATATCCTACAAAGCTAAATGGCCTTGTAGTGTAGTGGTCAATACTATTGGTTGATATAAAGAACCAAGAGGTTGTAGGTTCAATTCTCCCTCTGTGCGACTTTTTAATAATATAATTATTCTGCCCGGGTATTGTAGTAGCCGGGTTTGTGCACCATGACGCGTTTAAACCTGCACCCAGTTGAAAGTGCCGGTTGATGCGTCATGGTGCGTGTTTGGCCTACCCGTGGGAAGATTTTACCTAAAATGGAAATCATGCAGTATTTTTGCTGACTCGAGAACAATTGAAAACATGTTCATATTGTTGCTGGTTAGCTTGCAAAACGCAAAATACTTGCAGACATGAGTGTCTTTGGAAGTGAGAAGGTGTTGAAAAGCATTGGGCAGGAGCTACTTAGCTAAAAATTGCTCAATTACCGGGTAACCGGGTACTTTATCCCCGGGATTAGTAAGCAATGACTCATTGACCGGCAAAAATCCCAGTCTGCCTGATTCAACTGCGTCATTTTCCCACGCTTGTTGAGGAATTATATCATTGGCTATTCACATGATCAACATCCTCTCAACACTTCTGGTATATATAATGCATGGTAGTTAGCAACTAGAGCCCTCCCAATTGCCAACCTCACCATTGTCACCCCGTGGGAACATGTTACCAAAAAGGGAAGTTAGAAGGCCTTCTCTTCTGACCTGAGAACAATTGGTATCATGTGTATATCAATGCTAATTAGCTTGGAAAATGCAAAATACTCGCAGACACGAGTTTCTTTTGCAGTGCAAAGGTGTGTAAATCACAGGGCAGGCAGGAGCTACTTAGCTAAGAATTACAGAATTAGGCAGATGGGACGACACAACTTGACTTTAGTCCAAGCTTTGGGACATATCTCCTAGAGCATTCTTTCTAATGCATGCATTTCGCCTGGCTGATGGAGGAAATAAATGATTAGGAGGAATCATAATTAAGAGTACTCGTAATGGGAACCATGCTAGTGCTATAGTTGAAGTGTGAGGATCCTGCAAGGTGCGGCAGGACCTGCTTAGCTAAGAATTACTGAAAAAGGCAGTTGGGACGACGCGACTTGACCGTGGGATCTATTTCCTAAAGCGACTTATAATGTGTTCACGTTTTGGCCTGACTTGGTTGAAGAAAGAAACGATTAAGAGTAATCGTAACATATCTATATTTCTGCTCTTCCATTTGCACCAAAAGAGTCTTGGATGCTCAAGCAGTATATAGCAAGATTCCCCAGGACACTGTCTCTCAAAAAAGGGCGGCTCACAGAATGGCCTGCATTACGAATGATTATTCAGTGTCAAGAATGGATATCAACAGTGTGCTTCTCACCAGATGGCCAGAGTATTGCCTCAGGGTCAGGTGACAGGACTGTGCGGGTGTGGAATGCAGCCACAGGTGCTACAGTTGCAGGGCCATTTGAGGGGCACACAGACACAGTCTGGTCCGTGGCATTCTCACCAGATGGCCAGAGCATTGCCTCAGGGTCAGATGATGGCACTGTGCGGGTATGGAATGCAGCCACAGGTGTAACAGTTGCAGGGCCATTTGAGGGGCACACAAATACAGTCAATTCTGTGGCATTCTCACCAGATGGCCAGAGCATTGCCTCAGGGTCAGATGATGGCACTGTGCGGGTATGGAATGCAGCCACAGGTGCCGTAGTTGCAGGGCCATTTGAGGGGCACACAAATTGGGTCACCTCTGTTGCATTCTCACCAGATGGCCAGAGTATTGCCTCAGGGTCAGGTGACAGGACTGTGCGGGTGTGGAATGCAGCCACAGGTGCTACAGTTGCAGGGCCATTTGAGGGGCACACACTCCCAGTCGTTGATAGACACAACCAGGTAGTAGGGCGGAATGCGTAACGTAGCACCAATCCCTAGAGCGCTGCAGAGATGTCAGTGTGTGTGCGAGCGAGCGTCAGGAGTCCCGGAGTAAGCGACGACCGTCTCCGATCAATCGTACTGCGATCCGATCGAGAGCGCAGCAGCGACAAGGCGATCGATCGACTCTCCGACCGATCGGAAAGCAAGACTTCGACGTACGACGTCGGAAGGCTGCGACGCGACTGCGATCGAGGACTCGGGCAAAGGGGCAACAACGATGGAACAAGATGAGAGCGATAAGACGGGAGGCGAGAACAAAGGCTAAGGCAATGACTGAGGCTGAGGCGCGAGAGCAGTCAACCGATGTTGACCGCTATACGATACGACGTGGGCGAGAGTGCACGACTTGTGCTCGGAGCGATGAGGGGGAACGTAACTTGCATTTCGCAGAGTATCTGACGACTATTTATACGATGCGACGAGTATAGTGCGTGTCCAATCGAGTAAGTACGGAGACATCGGAAAAGACAAAGAAAACAAGATAGCGGCGTCATATGAAATAGTACGAACAATGAGTAGAGGTCATGCGCCGGTCAGACGACGAGGAGCGAGGCGGGGAACGGTGTCGAGCGAGCGATCAGCGCTGTCAAAGGACAAAGGAGGCGGCGCGGGAAACGATCCTCTCTGTCGTCGACTGTGGGAAACAGCTTCGGGGAGCGCGGGAACGGACAAGGCGCGCCATATCGAGCGCGATAGCGGTGGTCCGATGATGTGGGCACGAGGCTGCGTCTTCCGATTGCGAACGTTCGGAGTGTACCACTCTCGACGCGGTCGCGACTGAGTCACGTGTCGATTGCAAGTCGCGTCGTGACTGCGGGGGCGTAGCGCAGGTCGTAAGGCGCTAGGGCGCGTCGGAGGGAAGCGGGCGAGTCGGTAGCGCTGAGTCGGGGGGCGTCGGGGTAGTCGGGATTGTGGGGCGGACAATGCGCGAACGGACAATGCGCGACTGAGGCGGTACTCGGATGGCGTGAGAGCTCCGGAGTTGCGTAGCGCCGAGCGTGTCTGTCGTGCGACCAGGCTGTGCGAGTCTGATGAAATCTGATGCGTCGTGACGGGCGTGGGAAATGCTGTGCTGGCGAGCGTGTGGCGACTGGGGGCGCGTGGTGCGAGCAGCGTGGGAGTCGGCTGGGTGTTCCGATCGTGGCGCAGGAAGGCCGAGGTCACGTGACCGAGGACTTAGTCGAAAATACGAAAAGACAGTCGAGATCCCCTCCCAGCGCGGGACGGGGCTTGTCACCTCCTCCTCACTGAGAACCTGACCGTCCACGGTCAGTGCGTCGAGGCGATGCCGTCGTACGGGAGTAGTCGGAAAGCGAAATGAATGGCGGGGGAGTCGGAGACGAATAGCGGGCATGTCGGGAGCGATTAGCGGAGTCGGTTGGGATCGGATGACTGCGGCGGGCGAGGTCGGCGGAAAATACCCAAGTCGGAGACGAACGTGCGAGTCTGGAGGGTCGTCGCAGGAAGGGTCGATACTGGATGAAGACGTAGGCGCCGTGGTGATGTCATGGGCTAGGCGCGGCGCGTCATGCAGCCGGGAAGGTGTACTTGGCTACCAAAGGCGATCGCAGGTGAGGCGGAGACGTGGGGTCGGAGTCCGGTATTCGTCGGCACGTCGCTGGCAGCACAAGGGCGCGATCGAAAATTCTGCGACTTCGAACGAATTGCTAGGGGACAATGGGGACGTCGGAATCGCATAAAAGGCGTGCGATCGCGAGTCGGAGGCTCCATCTTCCTGCCTTCCTACCACTGGCGCTCGCTTGAAAATGAGCGGTGGTGGTAACTTAAGTAACTAAAAGACTGCTGTAGTAGCAAAGCTGTAGTGGTTTGTGCAGTTGGTATATAGTAAGTACTAGTATTACTACTCTGCTAGCAACTTCTACTACAGTACTACTAGGGCAAATAGCAGCGCAAAAAGCATAGTTTTTACTACATTGCCTGCAAATTTTACTACGGTTTTACTAGTGCAAATAGCAGCCTGGTTTTTACTACATTGCCTGCACATTTTACTACGGTTTTAGTATTGCAAATAGCAGCACAAAAAGCCTAGTTTTTACTATTGCCTGCAACTTCTACTACAGTATTATTCACCCAAATAGCTCCATATCAAGTGTACTTTTTAGCATATTGCCTGCAATTTCTACTCTGGCCCAAATAGCTCTATAAAAAGCGTAGATTGCACCCTAATAGCCATTTGTCAGCACTTGAATATTTCCTATATATAGCCCCACATGACTGGCTGGTACCCTCTTGTGTTGCAATAGCAGTCACCAGGGCACGTTTGCAGTGTATATTCCGTTGTTAGAAGGCGGGCTTTCTGCCCTTGCCATATGTCACGTGACCCCGGGCACCGGCGCGGGCCCTGGTGACCGGCGGGGGTCACCTCACGACTTGGCATTTTTACTGCGCAGCGAGTCGAGTAATTACTACGAGAGACCCTGGTGTCTGATTATTTACTACGAGACCTAGCAGAGTATTTGCAGACTACTTGAGTATTTACTACATCCGAACCTTTTTTTTTCACAAGTCGAGAGTCAAGATTCACTCAAGTCACCGACTCGCGTCATCTGCCTTGTTGACTTCATGCACAATGTTGAATATGCAGAATGTATGTAGTACATGTTGAATGAACTACTTTGAGCGCGAAAACTAACACTACTATGCACTACCGGGACACGACTTGCGCAACACTACTTCTCCGACGACATGGCAACCGGGACACGCCTCACGCAACACTACTTCCTCCTCTTCGAGCTGTCGGAAACATATCAGCATGGGCCAATTTCAAGACATTGCTCGTACTCGCCTTCTGCCCTGAGAATTCCCTGCTGGCTCACGCGAGGCCTGTTGCTTAGAACCGACGTCGGCGCTGCTGCGGAGATGCCCGACCATCTGGTCAAGCACCCACTGGACATCCTCGATGGCGGACTCGCACTCGCGCTGCGCTGCCAGGTCACCGTCTGCTTGTTGATACCACCACGTCAGACTGATGAGCAGCAGCTCGAAGCCGTTGCGTCCACCCTTGGCCGTTTCCACCCAGGCTTCAGATGCCGTACCTTCGCAGCGATCCAGCGGCCAGGCATCCCCGCGCCAATCGGGCTGAAGACCAACCCACCAGTCCCTCCACTGTTGACCAAAGACACGCAGGCTGAGGATGTCCGGCGGCTTCGCAAACTCACGTTTGCGGGAGGTCCAAAACGGCACTTCCTTTGGCCGTGAGGCGTTCGCAAGCGTGAACTTCTTGCCCTGTGATCACGCAACGTCAGCCTCTGTGAGGATAGCACAAGACATGACTACTTACCTTCCCATTCTCGTAGCCCAAAAGCTCCTCAAAGACACGCCAGGTCGGGAGGAGCGCTGCCCAGTCTTCGTTGATCACAACCCCAGAGAGGTACTTGTAGTCGTGGACGAACCAGTCCGGGCAGTTGGAGGGGAGCGAGTCTATCTGGGGTGCCATGGCAACTGATGTCGCCGACATAGCCGTAGGCACGGCCGGGCCCAGGCCGAGTGCCGCCGGAGGTCCTTCAGGGGAGGCAGAGACGGCCAAATGGGACAGATGAGCAGGGGTGACTGGCGTTGAGGGTACGAGCGAGACGCGCGGCGCTGCTGCGACAGGTGCAGACGGCACGGGGACCTCGGCGATGGGCGCGACGGGCGCGACGGGCGCGATGGGCGCGACGGGCGCGATGGGCGCGACGGGCGCGATGGGCGCGACGGGCGGCGCTGCTGCTACGGCTGACGTCACAGGGACCTCCTTGGTGATGGGCAAGACGGGCGGGGCTGCCGCGACGGGGACAGACGGCACAAGGACCGTGGCGATGGGCTGGGATGGTGTCGATGGGGCAAAGGCTTCGACGGTGATCGGCGCGGTGAACGTGGCGATGGGCTCGGGCCGTGTTGACGAAAGGAAGGCTTCAACGGTGAAGGGCACGTTGGACGGGGTAGGCACTGTGGTGATAGATGCAGTGGGAGAGCCGGGCAGTGCAGCGATGGGTGCGGTGGGTGTAGATGGGGTGGAAACTTCGGGTACCGCTGCAGGCAGGGACTTGGGAGAGCTCGCAACGGCGACAGCCACGGCATGCACGTTGGTGGTGGTCTCCGATGCCCCAGAGGTGCTTGACACTGAGTGAAAGGGATGTCAGCTTGGGTGAATTCCGTGAACGTGTTGACAACACACCTCGCGCCAACGACTGAGCATCCTTGATGGCAATTGCCGAAGCGACAGACGCGCAGTCCTGCATCTTGCTGGCTGTGTTCGCCAACGCATGCTCCAGCGGTAAGACGGACGGCTCGGCGGCGGACGAGGAGGCAGCCAACGCCGACGGAAGTGAAGAGGACAGAGACGCGTGACGCACGTCGTCACTGCTTGCTTCAGTTGCGCCCGCACAGTTGACGCCACCGCGGTCTTCCTGTGTCGAGCCTTCACCGTCCTCGGCCTCCTCGTCTTGGTCCTCTTCCTCGTCTTCTTCCTCCTCCTCATCCACTCCCTCCTCCTCATCCATTTCCTCCATCTGTATGTCGCCCTGCGCGATGCTTGTGTCGCTGCACAGCAGATGAGTTCCTTGTCTCCTCTCATATAGTACACAAGACTCACTTGTCAACAGCCTCCGCAAGTCGCGATGAACGCCTCGTCCGTGGACCTGCAGGCTTCTTGGGGCCACGCTTGCGCCGGTTCTTCTTCGCCTCAATAGCAGCCTTCTCCTGCTCCGTGAAGAAGGGCACGATGCCCAGCTCCTTTCTCAATTCCGCAAGTTCCTTGATACGCTCCAGCCTTGCAAGCTCGTACGGAGTGCGGTATGGAGAAGACGGAGGAGCCCGGGCCGCACGCGCAGGTTTAGCAGCTGAAGCGGCTGATGCGCTCGTGGAGATGGGTCGAGGCGTTGTAGCAGTTGAACCAGGTGAGTCCACTTCATCGGCCGTGGACGGATCCGCACTGACGGATGCGTTCTGCGTCTGCGTTTTGACCGGCGCTGTGCCAGCGGGAGCGTCCTGTGGATCTGCAACATGGCCCTCGGGATGCGCACGGACCTTGGGGGCTATTCAAGGTAAGAAACTGCGTGACCGTGATACTGCGATACAGTCACTCACGGAACACGCGTTTCAGATATTCACGGAACGGCTGCTCGACGTCTTCCTTGAACGTCGGGTGGGCCGTGCCGAAGGACTGCCCATCCTCTAACGCGTAATGGACGCTAGGTAGGCATCAGTACGTGCAAAGTCAATGGAACATGATCACGACTCACGCATATGATCGCAGCGTCCCGCCTGCTTCAGGCATTGGCCCGCCGAAGATGATAGTCGCGGCCCAGCCGGTCTTCTTGTAGATTGAATCAACAATCTTCGTGGCTGTAGCAGGAAGACGTTCGATTGCGCTGTAACAATGCGGGGACCTAAGCACGGTGTCAAGCTGGTAACTAAAGCATACTCACTTTTCATAGCGGCGCGCCTTTGCAGTACGCGCATCAACCTCGCCATCGTTGTCGTCGGCGTCGTATTTTCCACTATTGCGCTCCTTCTCGACACGCGCCTTAATTGCGTCCGTCTCGCCCTTCAGCATCTCGCGGGCCTTGTCATTTTGAAACACGAGTTTCGTCTTCGCGGTCGCGCCGGGTGGCAGTGCTTTCATGTAGGCCTCGTACGCTGCCGCCATCGGCGCCTGAAGCTCCCGCTTGAAGATTTTCTGGTATACCTGGTAGTCGGGAAGCCTGCGCGGAGCCTTGAAGTCCAGGACGTCGTCACGTTGGCTGGTCTTGCTGGCGCCCGTGTCGGTGCCACGTGTGTGATTGTTGAACCACTCGCGCAGGCGCTGACAATGCTCGTGAGCGTCCCAATAAATATGCGAGTCGATATATAACTCACCTTTCTCGTCTTCGCCGCCCCTTCGTCGTCGGTGTCGGGCCAAATAGCGAGCCATCTTCCGAACAATGCGGGCCAGTACTCGGCAAGTCGGCGGGCTCCACGTGCATTTTGAAAAGCGGGGACCTCAGCTTGGAGGAATTTGTGCTGAGCTTCGGTTGTCCACATTGCGGGGGTGCTGTGGTGACGTGTGACGAGGTAAGAGGGATTTTACTAACGGTGAGTATTTACTATTTCAGTTTTATTTGATGATATTTGCTCTCATTGTTTCTACTACCGGTGCAGGGCAAAGTAAACCGTCCCTTAAACCTACCAGATAAGGCATTGACCGCGCGGACCATATAAGACCGGTTCCTTCCCCTCCCTCATTTCCCTCCATCGCAGTGGTGATACATGTATTGAACGCATCTCCACCGCGATGAATCCCCATCCCGCTATTCCTTTTGCTCTGTTTCCTGGTACGTGTGGCTGCTCTGCCCAATTTTATCGGACAATCGACGGCGTTATCTGACCGTGATCGACAGCAATGGCCCCGCTGCCCCCGCTACCGCCCCCGACCGTCGTCCTTCCGAGTCACACTGCGGGTCCCGTCCGTGGCGTTCGAACGTACTACGCCGTCGAAGGCACTCCGTTCGACGGTGTCCACACAGACTGGTAAGCCTTATCGTCTTTCCTCCAGATTTTGAAGCACGGCTGATGTTCAGAAGGGTTACCATTGGCCCGCTCCTACGCACAATCCGCGGTGCAACGTGGGCGGGGTACCCAACGTATGAGGCCGCTCATGCCTCGCTCGTCAATTCTGCAATTGCGCAGCAACTCGTCGCCACTGCCATGCAGCAATTCGTCGCTGCTGCCCCCGCGGCTCCTGCCCCTGCGTCTGCTGACCCGGATCCGGCCGCTGTCCCCACCGCCGCCCCCACTCCCCATCCGGAACCCGATCATCACGGCAACGATGGCATGTTCGACACGCAGGCGCTGTCGTTTGCCCTTGCTGAGCCTGGGCCCGGTGCCAACACCAGTCCGCCGCCATCTCCTACTCTTTCGAGTGTCACGTCCTCGTCTTCAGGCCCAACTGCCCTTTCGTCGGAAGGCAGTTTCTTCGATCTCGGGGACGGTACGTGATTGCATCTTGATCTTATCACTTATCACTCATATTTATCTCAGACCCCATCACTGCTGCCCGCGGCTCTCGCCCTCGTGGCGGATGGCCGTTCATCGCAGTCGCACGAGGCACTCGCACCGGTGTCTTCCCAGCGTCGTACGTCTTTCACTTCTGGTCTTTCCATGTACTACTCATACAGTTATTCGCTCCAGAGCGCGGGCACACGAGAATTACGCGTCCGGTGTACCTGGATCCGTCTCTCGAGGCTTCCGCTCGCGCGCCGAGGGCACGACGTGGCTTTACTGGTACAATGAACGCTACCCTATCGTAACGTTCGCGCTTCTGGATAACGTGTTTGACGGCGCTGGTGAGGGCAATGCGGGGACGGAGGCGGAGAATTGATGGATGTGGTCGTAGTCTGTAGTTGACACTTGTGGTTCGCTCGACGCAAAATGCGTCTAATGGCATCAATCTGGTGCCAATCCTTTCGTGAATGCGTGGTTCCTTGCATGATATGAGGTCAACAGGCTTGTTAAGAATGTCCTCGCTGTGTGATTGACTTGCAGAAAGATGGGGACAGGCAGATGCAGGCTACTGTACACACCTCAAACACCTCGCTCAGTGTCTTTTGTCTTTATCATGCCCGTCAGAATTTGAGAGAAAGCGCCAATTCCATGCGCAGGAATGCCCCCTTGCGCCTGTCAACTTATATGAGCAAGTGTTTTACAAGATGCGGAACAATAAAATTCGTTTGGGGGACGGCGGGCTTTCAGAGCGGTTCTTGATTCCTCGACGCGGCATTTCCTTTGCGGCTCTAAGGCTTCCTCTAACCTCTGCACACACCCGCTCAACCACCATCGAGTTTGTTCCTTCTGCATCATCCAGCATGAAGTGGATCTACTGAGCCTATCATAACAGATCTCTGGCAGTAGCGCGTCCCGTCGTTTGGGCTGCTCGCTCTCTGGGACGATGGCAGGCACAGCTTCCGACTATCTAAAGTGCGTTGTTCTTACTAACTATGCGTGTAGAGCTAACGCGCTCTATACAAAAGGCATAGAGAAAAACGTCTGCGCTACCAAAAAGCGTACAACGAGATCAAGCGAGTCGGCAGGCGCAAAGTGAGCAAGTCTGAGCGCGAGCGCGAGGAGGACAAACGACGGGCCATGCTCAGCGGCCAGCAACGGTACGTTCTTGTCCATGTATCCGGAACATCTAACACATCCATTCTTTTTACGCAGGGCCTACACGAATGAGATTGCGTGCAAGTCGGCGGGTGCGGACCCAAAGCGAACTGCATCAATGCACGCTCGTGAACACGAGGTGCTCGAACGCTGGAGCCTCCTTCGACTCTCACTCATGGAGCAATACCCCATCGACTGGCCCTCCCGATATGCGCACCGCGTGCGCACCGCCATCCAGCGTATTGTCCGCACAGCTGACGACGTCCTAGCTGCTTCGCAGTCATCTCACCCTCCGGTCACTCTCGACATTCGTATCCATCGCTACAGACGTCTGATCGCTGGCCTGCACCAGGAGGTTGAATTCAGTACACAGGGTAACAACGTCCACGACTGGGCGTTGGAGGACCGCGCACACATATTCACTGGCCGACGGTGAGGTCCGTTTTCATTTGTTCTTTAGCTGAGTCTCACTCAATCATCACAGAGTTCACAGTCTCGTATTCAGACGCTTATATGGCTTTTGAATCCCGGTATACTTAGTGACCACGCTTGTATTTGCGCTGTCGTATATTAGAGATATAACTTGGCACTGTTCTGCTGCCGATTACCTAATCCAGTTGGGCGACGCGCACCGGTCGCGCACCGAGCGGCCACTGTCGACCTCTGCCCACCACTGCACCTCAGTCATGCCAGGCAAGCGCAAAGCAAAAGGCGCTGTGGTTTGCAAGATGGATGACAACGACGATCCCGGCCCTACTCAGTTCTCTCAGCACGTCAACCTCTCTGTTGTCACCCGCAAGCGGCGTAGGCGCGTGCGCCAATCGACATCTCACTACGAAGAGACGCAGGAGCCTGCCACCCCTGCACCCGAAGAAACCGCCAATCTCGAGGACTATACTCCAGAAGATACGGTTCCTGTCGAGGTTCCACAGTTGAAGCGGCGGCGGCGACGCTATTGACAGGTCAGTCGCACATTGCCCGCCTTTTTTTGTTTTTGTTTTTTTTTGCACTCGCTAACTCTGGGGCAGACCAAAGCCAAACCGCTCGAAGACTGGTTGCCTTTCCGCGAGGTTTACGTTCAAGAGCTCCTTCGCTTGGAGGGTCTAGGCGACGACGGCGCCCTGTTGCCTTGCGCGTGTCAGAGCGAAGACCTCGGTGACGTTAGGTGCATCGACTGCACTGGCGGGCTGCGCATGTGTCGTGCGTGCACCGTGAAGGCGCATGTCACTAGTCCGCTTCACAGAGTCGAGGTGCGCATTGTGAATTAGGTGTAATTACCTTTGTCTGACCACCTCGAGGACAGCGATGGAACGGATTGTTTTTTGAGAGGTACTCGCTGAGAGAGGCGGGCCTTCGTGTTCAACTTGGTCACGACGGACACCCATGCCCCCTCCCCTTCCATAAAGACGCGTCGCTGACCGTCATCGACATCACCGGCGTTCACGAGATTCAAGTTGACTATTGCGACTGCGCGCGGATCGGTTCTGCGCGACACGTCGTCCAGCTTCTGCGCGCTTCTCTCTGGCCTGCCACCGTTGAGCGCCCGCAGACGGCTGTCACTCTCCGTACTCTCAAGATTTTCCACGCTCTCACAATCCAAGGCAAAATCAACGCATACGACTTTTGGACAGGCTTAGAGCGAATTACCGACGGCCTTGGGACGAGGAAAACCAAGGTATGCAGCCTTTGAGCATTGTGCGAGCGTTTGCTGACATCCACGAAGTATCGGTACAAGGAATTCTTGCGCTCAATGCGATGCTTTAGGAACGTGCGAATGCTCAAGCGCGCCGGCCGCGGCCATGACGCGGCTGGCATCGACGCAACTGGGCTTGGAGAACTCGTTGTTGAGTGCCCGCTCTGCCCACACCCTGGAAGGAACATGCCCGAAGGGTGGGAGTCGGCACCGGAGGACGAAAGGTAAAGTGCTCGGACTAGTTGGATGTCTATGCAAGGCTGAGTGACTCTCTGATAGATGGAAGCACGCCGCTTATCTCGCTATTGATGCAAACTTCAAGCTGAAGATGAAGAACCGCGGCGTCAAGGACATCGAACTGTCGCCTGGTTGGGGCTATTTCGTGAAGCAATCGGACTACAACGTACACGTGGCGAAGTATGCAGATGAGAAGGAGGTACGTCTGCGTGTATTTCTTTGTACGGCTGGCTGGGCACCGCTGACTGTCATTTGCATTATAGATGAAGTATTGTGATTCAAATCATTCCGCTGTTGATCACGCAAACACGCCGGCACTCAAGCGTTTCAGCATCAACGGTGTCGGCGCCGTCATATGCTCCCGGCACTGCTATTATCTTCGGCACGCTATCGGCGATCTGACAAAAGGGGAACGGTACATAGTTTAATTCTTACCGGCGTTGCTTTCCCCTCACGACACCTCACAGGTACTCTTGCATGGACTACATGTTACTCGGCGCACTGAAACTGAGCCTCCCCGATGTCAAGAAGCTCTTCATATCCTACGACATTGCTTGTTCTTTCTCGCGCAACCTCGGCACCCGGATGGCGCGGTACCCCGAGGCACGCGGAGCGGCGCTCAGCTCATTCGACATCAATTGGGCCGTCCCGAAGTTTCACCTCATCGCCCACGGCACGGACTGTCAACAAAAGTTCTCGTACAATGAGATGTATGGTGTCGGGCGCACGCATGGCGAGACCGTCGAGGCTGGGTGGGCTGACCTCAACCCCGTCGCCTTGAGTACGCGTGAAATGGGAGGTCCGCAGCGCCACGAGGTTCTCGACGACATCCTCGGATCCTTCAATTGGCGCAAGACGATCAAAATCGGTACGTCGCGCCGGGGAATTGACGATAACCGAATTGACGTAGCATCTCAGGTGCCGCCCTGAAGAAGTCCCTGCGGGCTGCCGAGACAGCGCTGGCAAAACACTCCCCGAAGTTCGAGGAGATGTCCCAGCAAATTCCTCTGTCCTTGCGAGAGGAGTGGGTCAAGATGATGCGGGTCTACGACCGTGACAAGAAGGCGCCCAACCCATACAGAGAGCCGGATGCCGGTGAGTGCTTGTGCCATTCCGCATCACCAGGTACTTACTTGTGATTGATGACAGTTACCACGTTGGCCGATGTGCGCCTAGAGCTCGCCAATGAGGAAGCCGTGGAGGCCGCACGCGGGCAGCTCTCCCCGCATGAGACCAGCGCCAGTGTCTTCCTCAATGTCGGTCTTGACCTCGAGGAGCAACAGTGAGTAAGTTCCCTTTGAAAGATGATCGTGTTAATGACTTGTGCGTACTAGGCGCGTTCTTCGGGCTAGAGAGAAGAAATTGCCGCGGCCAGCTGAAGACGTGGACGAAGACAAGGACGACGCCGGTCGCACGCGCAAGCGCAAGAAGCCGATCCTTACGAACGAGGTCATCGCCTTCAAAGAGAAGCAGAACACACTCCGCCGTCGCATCACCGCCTGGCGCCAAGTTCAAATTCTGTACATCCCGGTCATCGCCCAACTACTCCCATCCTCAGCGCCCGATCCCTCCGGCAACGACGCCATCTTCAAGGTCGGCGCTCCAGAGGCAGAGACTTTGTTTCTGCCTTCTCAGATGCCGCCAGAGCTTCGTGACGCCGGCTGCGTCCCGGGACTCGTCAACAAGGAGGTGCGGCTGCGTGTGGGTCAAGCGCAGGATGCGCTTCATCAGGTGCATCTTGTACGACTCTTCAACGGTGCTAAGTGCTTACATGCATCGTCCCGCTTACAGCTGCGCAGGGCCATCCGTGTCAAGTACGGCATGGTGCACTACAAACGAGTCCACGTCAACGGCCCTGGGCAAAATGCCAATACGCGCGCGCGCGCGCAGCTGGAGCGACTCGAGGACAAACTGCGGCTGCACGTCCTTCGCTATCAAGATGCGTACGATGCCCTGGAGAAACTCGACCCCGATGGCAGCTGGAACGTGCAGCTGCTGAAGCTCAAGGACGAGCACGTCCGCCCGTCACGACTGAAGCGCAACGAGCTCGGCAAAGGCGACTTTGAAGTGTCGTGGATCTGGCAGACCTTGCGTGCTGACGCGCGAGACATCCCGGGCGAGGAGGCAACGGAGGAAGAGGTCAACGACAGTGAGTGGTGCTCGCTTGTCATTGCGCTGACAAATGATGGCCGATCCACAGGTGTGCGTGTTGACTGGGTCACCTCCAAGGCACGCATCGATCGCTGGGTTGAGGAAGTTGCGCTCATCAAGGAGGAGATGCCACGCGCTGTCCGCTTTATGCGCAGTCGCGCGGAATGGTGGCGAAGCAAGGTTGGTAGTCGGAGCGAGCTCTCGCCCGACACGCTCGGCGGTCTCAACGCGTATGCCCTTCGTCAAGCGGCGCACCATGACGAGCTGGCTGATGCTTACATCACCTTATGGCGGCCGTTGTTGCTCGGACTGGGACATGCTGACTTGTGGCCTGCGACAGCCGATGACGTGTCACCCTTGACAGCCGCCGCTTCATCCTTGCCGTCCCTCGACATCTCACCCCACAGTGCTCTCAACATTGAACATGACGTGTCAGACGTGTCGTCGTCGGAGTCAGATTCGTCGGAGTCATCGGCATCGTCTAGTGAAGATGAGACGTAGTACTTGTACTTTTATGCGTAGCAATGATATATTGTGCCTGATCTTGTGAAAAAAAAGATTTCTTGTGCGAGAAGTCGCAAGTTGGCAGTGGGAATACTACACCGACTTCTTGTTGTACTTGAGTCGAGTAGTAAATACTACACCTGCTGACACAGACTCACTAAGTCAATTCGGACACAGATTCTCGGGCAGCAAAAGAACACTGATAACACACTAAACAAAGCACTAGTACTGACCATACACTGCACTCGGGCGGAGGTGGAGAATGGGAATAGAGAGAGATCTAGCGTACTGTTTGAGTACAATCTGGAAGCAGTCACCAGTAGATAAGGGTTGATCTAGAAGTAGTGAGCTATAGATAAGGTTCGTTATCTACAGAGTGTGATCTGGAAGCCCTGGAACTGTAGATAAGGTCCGTTTGCTCCTAAAAAGCATAGCTGACTGGAGCATAACATGATCTAGTGAAGCCTGATACATACGATCTGAAAGCGCTAATCAATAGATCAACTGTTATCTGCTGGGTAAGATCTGGGAGCACTAACCAATAGATAAGATCTGTTATCTACTAGATATGATCTGGGAGCGCTGATCAATAGAATCCATTTGGAACTAGTGTGGTAGATCACAGCCTGATAGGAGAATTGAAGGCCTGCCTGAAGGATTTAGTTTCCTATCTACTAGAAATGATCTGAAAGCGCTGATCAATAGATCAACTGTTATCTGCTGGGTGAGATCTGGAAGCACGGACCAATAGATAATGTCTGTTATCTATTGAAGAAGATCTGAAAGCGCTGATGAATACAATCTATTTGGAACTGATTTCCTATCTGCTGTGTGGGATCTGGCCAATAGATAAAGGCTGTTATCTACTGAAGTATAGTAGTATCAAGTAGATTGCAGTAGTATTTTAGTAGAACTGCTGTAGTAATAGTGCCAAGTAGAATTGCAGTAGCAGCAGTGAAGTAAAACTGAAGTAATTTGCAGTATGGAAGTAAAATGTAGCAATTGTAGCGTAGTAATTACTACAGGAGCAATAGGGCATTCCCTGGGCCTAATAACGCTACTACAAAGTACTTACTACTAGTACTACATTGCAGTTGCATAAACCACTTTGCATATACTACTCTACCAGCTTTTAGTACTACTTAAGCAATCACCACTGTTGTGAAAATGTCTGCCCCTACTCCTCGCCGCCTCTCCGACGACAGCGTCGTTCGACAACTCGAGCGCGTCTTCAATCAGTGGTCGGCCGACGCAAGCGCAGCCGAAAAACTCCAATGGGTGCGCAACATGGCCAAGGCGATTGTGAGTACTTGTGCGACCCTTCGCCTGACTTCGCGACTGACTTGCTCCTCTTCAGGCTTTCGCCCACTCGTATCCGAACGTCGAGGCGCGACTCGCGCAAATCGTCGTGGACTTCCGGGCGGTCTACCGGGAGCACGGCACACCGGAGTGGAAGGAGTTGGCGCGGGAAGCGCTGTACGACGCGTCGGAGTTGGCGAATGAGCCCGAGGTACGTGATCGCGTTCTTGGTTTATGGCTTGCGACTGACTCCTTCCTCCAGGTAGACGACGACGAGTACTTTCAACAGATGCTCGCCAGCGACGCCGCGCCGGACGCGTTCGTTGCACCGCTTGCTCCTGCGCAGCCGTCTCCCGCTCCTTCCCCCGCACCTCTCCTTGTCCAGCCTCGCCGCTCGGTCCCTCCACCCTACCAACCGACTCCTGCTTGTGCAGTGTCGCTGGCTCCGATCGCGGTCGAGGAGGTCCCGGAGACGGAATCGTCGGAAGACGGTGAGGTGCACAAGTCGGGGAGCGACGAGATTGTCGAAGTCGCTCCTCACGTCGCGGAGTCCGTCGTCGCTCCTCACGTCGCGGAGTCCGTCGTCGCTCGCCGACGTAAAGGCGAGTCGGATAGGGAGTTCAGCACCCGGATGCAGTTCGCGAAGGCGCACGCCGACGCGCTCGTCACTCGCATCCAAGTCGGCGAGTTTAACTACAAGGGCAAGGCGGTAAGTCCTGATCGTTTTTGTTCTCCGACCGCATGCTGACTCTTCCACAGGCTTGCGACTACTGCGCGGAGACCGGCTCGGATGGACGTATCGATTGTCGCTACAAGGCGACCCTCAAGCCGTCGGGATGGACCGTGGAGTGTGAGAAGTGCAGAAAGGCGAAGAAGGGGTGTCGGTGGAGTGAAGCCGAAGCGCGCGGTACGTCCCTTTTCCTTTCTCCTGGTCGCCGCTGTTGACGTATGCTCGTAGCGATTATGCTTGCGCGGAAGGCGTCCGCGGCGGCCGGACACAAGACAGAGGCGGTTGGACCCGTCGCAAGCCACAAGCGGGTCGCGTCAGCGACTCCCGATCGAGAAGATTCCGGCCCCGCTTTCAAGGCTCCGAAGAGGGCGCATGAGACCGCGCACAAGGAGACACGGGCGTCGGCACAAGGTGAGTACTCCCTGTGACGTCCTCCGATCGTTACTGACTTCGTCGTTGATCCCTTCTTAGGTCCTCCACGTTCCTTTGTCGGCAAGCCTCCGCCGCCTGTCGCCGCCGCCGTCCCCGCACTAGCCAACATGGACGTCGACGTGACTCAAGAGGCCGGACCGAGTCGAAGGAGCGCGTCAAGACGTGCCGCCAGAGTCGCAAACGCAACGGACGGTGCCAGGTATGAGCGACCAGCTCTTCTTGGCGAGTCCCGAGGCGACGACTGACGTGACGCGCTCAGGATCGAAACGCGCAGGCTCGTGGGTGCAAGAGGTCGCGGAGTGGCAAACGCCGCCGGTCGACGTGTTCGAGGCAGAGGAGGAGCCGGTCGCAGGTGAGTCGTGTCTTGGACTTGTTCGAGGCTATGCTAACCGTTTTCCTAGGTCCGTCGCATCCGGCGACCGCGCGTCCGACCGCCAGCAAGGGCAAGGCGCTCCGTCAGCATATTCTCCCTCCCGGTCCACGTCCACGCGACTTCATCGTGTTTCCCTCTTTCGCCTCGCTTCAAGACCTCGTCGCTGGGCCTATCGAGACAGTCTCGGGCGCCAGGACTCCGGGGGGCATCACGCTCATCGTCAAGGAGGTGCGCAAGACGCGCTCGGCGGAACTCGCCCAGCTGTTCTCCCTCCGTGACTCATTCATCGACGGCTGGTGGCGCGACGTCCGCTTGATCAACGCGCCCCTCTGGAGGGCGTACGCGGCGGGGCAGGTCCCGAGGATCCTGCGCGAGGAGGACGAGTGGTACGAGGTGTTCGAGGAGTAGGCGATAGTCGGAGATGTGAGGCGACGCAGTAGATACCCTGTAATTGTAATGCGACTTGTTTTCTTGCGCCTTGACGTGAATACAACTTTTCTTGCCTGCTCCGACTGTGTTGATGACTGCGCGGGGACTTCGACTTGACTCCGATTATGTGATGATAAAAGAATGTGGGCGTCCGACTAAGTCGAACTAATGACTTTTGTTTAAGCCTCAGTAATCCTTCATAGGCTAAGGCCCTTTATCTTGAGTGGGCCTGCGCTACAGCGATACGACACGAGCGACTTGGTGATGGGGATGGAAAAGGAAAGGAATGTCGGAGGGATGATGCGATCGGAACTCTCTACACTCGGTCGGGGACTTCGTCTTCGTCGTCGGGTGCGTCGAGAAGGGGTGGCTCTTCGCCGTCATCGTTGCCATGTTGCGTCGAGGCTTCTAACTCGCGTAGTCGATGAGTGTCTATGTCGACGTCGGACAAGTGGAAGGGAATCTCCTTGCGAGCGAAGTAGGGGATGACTCGAAATGCGGCGATCGGACGGTCGAGTACAGAGCCGTCCAGCTCCGCGACGATGTATGCTCCTCCCCGATTGCGGGAGACGACGACTAGGGGTCCAAGATAGCGCGGGCGCATCTTCCGATTGAGTGACTTCTCGATCGCAGTGTGTCGGATGAGTACAAGAGCGCCTCGCTTGAAGTCGAAGTTCTTGATGACGTGCAAATGTTCTTTCTCGAACTTCCTAGCGTTCGCAAGTCGCTCAGCGTATACGTCCGATCGGAGAGCGGAGACTTGATCATGTCGTTTCTGCAGTGCGATTGCCCGTCGCGCGATGAGGTCTGTGGTCGAGAGAAGAGATTCGGGAGGGGGCTGGAGGTACGTCGCTTCAGAGATGTCGAGGGGAATGATCGGGTGACATCCGGTGACAGCGAAGTATGGGGAGCAGCCCATGCGCTTCCGAACCGTGATACGTTCTGACCAGAACACCGAGAAAGCGCAGCGCGCCCACTGGGTCTGGTCACCATTCGCGGCCTTGTAGAGTGCTTGCCGAATGTCATAATGAGCACGTTTGACGATTCCGTTAGCACGAGAGTTGTATCCTGAGATGCGAATGTGGCGTATGTGGTATTTCTTCTCAAGATGAACCAGGGCTTTGACAAAAGGACCGCCATTGTCAGTGACGACCTCCGACAGGGAACCCCAGCGACAGAGGATGCTTTGGAAGATCCAGTCCGCGATCGCGACGGCGTTCTCCTTCTTGAGTAGGGAGAACTCCGGGTAGGTCGTAAGTGAGCAGCGACCTTGGACGATATAGCGGTATCCTCCTGAGACGGGCATGTGCAGTGTGTCGACGTAGATCTTTGCGAACAAGGGAGCGGGAGTTGCGACGGTCGGAGGGATGAGGATCTGTCGCTTCTGGCGTTGTTGACAGAGGTGGCATGTGCGAACATACCACATAACGTCCGATTCATAGGACGGCCACCAGAAACGTTCTCCGACTAGGGATCGAGTCACAAAGACTCCGCGATGTCCGACTTTGTCGTGGCAGTCGACTAGGACTTGGATACGGCACTTGGGGTGGGGGATGAGCTTGTGCGCGCCATCTCCTGAGCGTCGATAGAGTCGATTGCCGGTGCTGAAGAATCGGAGGGCGTATCAGACGAAAGTCGCAAATTCTTGGTCGGAAAGGCGATCTGGTCGCACGGGATCTTCTAACCATTCGCGAACATGGACTAGTCGCTCGTCGGCTTTGATCGCTGCGTCGCTGCGTGGGACTTCGTCGTACGATAGCTCGGGCTCCTCCTCCTCACTGAGATCTTGACCGTCCGCGGTCAATGCGAACACAGCGTTGAGTCCTGGGGCGGGGAGGGAGGGAGCTTGGTCGGGTTTGACTGTGGAGCTATGCGTGGGGACTGCGAACAAAAATCCGTACAAGTTGTCGAGCCAATCATCGTAGTCTTCGTCGGGGGGTTCCTCTGGATCGCCTGGTTGTCGGACGCGACACGACAGTCCGTCGGGACCATGTGCGATGCCTGGGACGTGTCGAAGGAGGAACTTGAAGACGAGGATGCCGATGATCCAGCGATTGATGCTAGCCGTCGGAACCAAATCGGGGTTCTTGAGCATTCCTCCGATCGAGCTGGCATCGACTTCAACGATGAAGTTCCGTAGTCCGATGAGGTACATGCGAAGGGCGCGAAGCGATCGGAAGAGTCCATAGATCTCGAGCTTGGGCTGGGAGAAGTGTCGTTCGCGATCGTTGAGCAAGATCGATCCAAAACCACCAGTCCCTGTAGTATATTTACAAAGGTACACACATGTATGTACCCGCCTGTTTACAAAGGTACCCACCTAGAAAAGTGCTCTTTATTAATAGGGACCTGTATACGAAAGTGGTTGGAATGAATGGGGGAGAATCTGATTCCACATTGGGAATCAGTTCTTTCAAGGAGAAGAATAGCGCGTCGGAGTCCGAAGTAAAGTACACTTTACGGGTTCACCCGAGGCTCACCCGCGTTTTTCCGGAGCATTATTAAATTCTTTCTGAGCACAATACATATTAAAAGACTCAATGTTGCTGGGTCAGCTCAGAGGCTGAGTGCTATTGAGTGCGACATATATCAACATTTGAATATTGACAGCTCTATTGGCTTCTGGGCAGGTGCAATATAAAATAAATTTGAGCTCACCGAAATAAAGAAAGATTACTTTTACGATTACTCTTAATCGTTTCTTTCTTCAACCAAGTCAGGCCAAAACGTGAACACATTATAAGTCGCTTTAGGAAATAGATCCCACGGTCAAGTCGCGTCGTCCCAACTGCCTTTTTCAGTAATTCTTAGCTAAGCAGGTCCTGCCGCACCTTGCAGGATCCTCACACTTCAACTATAGCACTAGCATGGTTCTCATGACGAGTACTCTTCATTATGATTCCTCCTAATCATTTATTTCCTTCATCAGTCAGGCAAAATGCATGCATTAGAAAGATTGCTCTAGGAGATATGTCCCAAAGCTTGGACTAAAGTCAAGTCATGTCATCCCACCTGCCTAATTCTGTAATTCTTAGCTAAGTAGCTACTGCCTGCCCTGTGATTTACACACCTTTGCACTGCAAAGACACTCGTGTCTGCGAGTATTTTGCATTTTCCAAGCTAATTAGCATTGATATACACATGATACCAATTGTTCTGAAGTCAGAAGAGAAGGCCTTCTAACTTCCCTTTTTGGTAACATGTTCCCACGGGGTGACAATGGTGAGGTTGGCAATTGGGAGGGCTCTAGTTGCTAACTACCATGCATTATATATACCAGAAGTGTTGAAAGGATGTTGATCATGTGAATAGCCAATAATATAATTCCTCAACAAGCGTGGGAAAATGACGCAGTTGAATCAGGCAGACTGGGATTTTTGCCGGTCAATGAGTCATTGCTTACTAATCCCGGGGATAAAGTACCCGGTTACCCGGCAATTGAGCAATTTTTAGCTAAGTAGCTCCTGCCCAATGCTTTTCAACACCTTCTCACTTCCAAAGACACTCATGTCTGCAAGTATTTTGCGTTTTGCAAGCTAACCAGCAACAATATGAACATGATTTCAATTGTTCTCGAGTCAGCAAACAATACTGCACAGTTTCCATTTTAGGTAAAACTTTCCCACGGGTAGGCCAAACACGCACCATGACGCATCAACCGGCACTTTCGACTGTGTGCATATTTAAACGCGTCATGGTGCACAAACCCGGCTACTGCAATACCCGGGCTGAATATTTATATTAATAAAAAGTCGCACAGAGGGGGAATTGAACCTACAACCTCTTGGCTTTATATATCAACCAATAGTATTCACCACTACACTACAAGGCCATTTAGCTTTATAGGATATGTGCAGTAGTTGTTGACCTTCTATCTTCTCCTGCCCTACAAGACAGTTTGCTCTTTGCATCAATTTCTTTCCCCTTCTTTGGTACTTTGGGACAATATATATATATATATAAAGCTACAATGATTGTGATTTGCAAAATGGAGGAGAATTCCTGAGAAAAAAAAAGAGTTCAGAGGTCCTCGACCTGTGGCCTGCGGCGCCACCAGGTGCCGTGGCTTCGCTCTTGACTCCAACGCTTACACATCACCGCTGCTTCCCACAACATGTGACGTGTTGTCGCTGTCGTGCTGACGTGCCACGCGACATCGACAACGTGTATCTCAGCTTCTACTGCGCCTGTGGAGGCGGTTCTGGGCTCAATCGAGATATCCTATCATGACTGATTCACATATACATGCAATTCTATGGTGCTACTGTGGATAGAAATTACATACATGTGAAAATGAAATATAACTCTTTTGCCATGAAATACAGCATCAGATAAAACTCTTGGGCATCATAGAAATACATGACATCCAAGCCCTCGATTGAGCCCGGAACCGCCTCCATAGGCGTAGTGGAAGCCAAGACACACATTGTCGACGTCGTGTGGTGCGTCAGCACAATGGTGACGACGCTGATACACCTTGCTCCATGCTGCGAGGCAATCATTACAGAATTTTCACACCTTCATCAAGTCGACAGACACACAATTCCGAAGATCGCAGCATCGCACAGCAGTGCTCCGACCACCCGATTAGTTCTTCCGACCGCTCGCAAGATTGGACTCTTGCAGAGCAGTCACGCGATCGGAATCATACCTTGGACACCACACTCGCGCCAGCAACACCGTTGCACACAGCACACGCAGTCATCCAACCACTTGCTCATTGTTCCAACTGCCGCCACACGACCTCAAGCACAGCATCTCCCACAGCTGTCATAACGCACCGGAATTCCATCAGACATTTTGATTCTTGGGATCGTTGTTTCAGCACGTGCGCCACGTCTCTCCGACGTCTCTGCGACTTCCGAGTACCCCCACAGTTGCGCCATTGTCCTCCAACCATTGTCCAGCTCAGTGCTCAAGTTCGCGCTACATATATTCGATCCCGATCGTTCTGCGGTCGGACCAGCACTCCGATTATCCCTCCACCGCTCTGACCATTGCACACGCAATACCAGAGCATTCTTCCGACCATTCGACGAGTCGCAAAATCGCAACACTTACCTGCAGCCCCCTCACACATCGGAGTGTATTCTACCACTCGCCAGCCACACCTCCATTGTCTCCTTTTCTAGTCGTAATGTCTTGTTCGACTCTGTAGGATGTCTCTCCCGCACTCCTTGATAGCGCAGATTGTTTTCCATGTGCTTGCACTGTCCTCCTGATAAGCGCTGATCACTTGCTCTACATTGTTCTATACAGCCTCTTGACTCTCCTCCATTGTCTGTACCATGTGCAACTTGCACACCATCGTTTGCTTTTGTTCCGACCATTTTCCTTTATTCCGACTTCATTCTTGATCGGACTTGTACTGCAGCAGTCGAAACATATAAATAGCGGTCGCATCCATACTGCAATACAGATTCGGTTCCCCCCCATGGTTCAGATCTCATTTGGAGCACAGCATCTCCGTCTCTATTGTATAGTTAGCTCGAGGCAAGCTCTGTCACCTTTGCCTTTGCCTTTGTCTTCGTCGTCGTCTCACGCACTCAGCTCATTGTTCTCCTCCCTCTCATCTTATTCCATCATCATTGCATCTGCTGTTGCCCTCGCACTTCATCGCTCCGAGTGTCTTGTGACATCGGAGATCACAATTGTGTTCCGCTCATCCCGCAGCGATCGCAACATGAATCGGTGTACTTGCACCACTCATCCCCGGGCCTATCTTCCGCCCATCACCCCCGCTCCTCTGACCATCCACACGATTCTGCGTCATTGCCTGCATGACTCATTGTTGCTCCTACCGTCTTGGGACATGAGAGATCCCAGCCTCGCTTCCATTTGTCCTGTCGCGGTTGCACCCTCGATCGCACTTACTCCCACCACTCGATCCGACATTCCGACCTGTGCCTCTACTCATCCGACCGTTCGCACAATCGCAACAGTTCAGCGTTGTTGCCCGCACCCCTCGTTGTTGTTTCGATCACCTCGCAACGCCGTCGCGCATCACGCATTAGAGCCACACTCTGCACACCTTTGTCGACGGTTGTACGCACCGCGTCCAGTTTCTCACAGTCACTCGCACCACGTGTCCTCACCTCCGGACCCTCGTCGGCACAGTTCTCCGACCGTTTGTGCACTCTGATCCACCTTTCCGACCGCACACACCTCCTGCGCACCACGTCGGAGACACACATCCGATCATCTTCGGGACCCTGAAACCCACTCGCACACACACATCATCACGGTACCCTCCTCAGCGCTCTAGGTATCTGGTATCACACACATTTACCACCCTACTACCTGTGGGTGCCCATCAACACGTCACATGTTGTGGGAAGCAGCAGCGAGAGTGCGGCGGCTATATGTAAGTGTCAGAGTCAAGAGCGGAGCCGCGGCACCCGGTGGCGCCACAGCCAACGGGTCGAGGACCTTTGAACTCTTTTTGTTCAGTGATTCTCATCCATTTTGCAAATCACAATAATGCAAACACAATATATAGAGTTGAGAAAACATAGCCAATACATCTCTACCATCTGTGTCCAGATCATCTTAATGGTTACAAGTGCTCACTCTTTGTAGGATATCATATATATAATACATGATAGGGCTAAGCAATAGGTTGATACGCCTTGTTACATGCTGCCAGGCGATCATTGGGGAATTTTTGCCCTTTTGTCAAGTCGACAGCCACGTAATAATTTCGGAAATTAAGGTGTTTCACAGCAACAGCAGCGTTCAGACCATTCAAGTAGTCTTTCCGAATGTTTGCAAGGTAGGAGCCAGAGTTCTCACCATTGCAGTCTTGCAAAACATTTCATGATCAAAAGTGCACCTTGGACAGCACCCTTGAACCATCAACCCAGTGGCACGACCTGCACATAGTCGTCCAACCTGCTCTCATCATTCCAATGGCCACCACGCAACCTCAAGCACAACATCTCCCACAGCTGTCACAACTCGTCAGAATGCCATCAGACATGTTTACTGTTGAGATTGTCATCAGAATGTGTGCACAATGTCACTCCAGTTACTGTGACATCTGTATTCCTCTGCAGTCGCACCATTGTCCACCTCAGTTCTTGTACTCGCACTGCATCATTCTGATCCTGATTGTTTTGTATTTTCATTAGCGTCCCGATTATTGCCTCAGGAATCTGACCACCATTCCGGAGCATTCTTACCGGAAGAATGATCACAATGTCACAACATTGCAACACTCACCTCCGACCACCTAGTGCATCGGAGCATGCAGGACGTTGAGCTACCACCCAATGATAGAGACAATCCCCAAGCCTAAACTGTCAGCAATTTTGCTTGGGTATATTTAATGGCCAAGCCCCTCTCCCCCCTGCCCCCTAAATGATTAAGAGTAATTGTACTGCCATGCTTGCGCTGGCCATTTCCCACCAAGTTCATTTGCGGTCCAGAAGAATAGAAGATCGCAAACTGCCATGCCTGTGCATCTTGAAGGGGGACTACAAACCTGTGAAGGGTCCATACATTTTCTTGAAGGGTGTCTACAACTTCCTGAAGGTTCGTACATTTTCGACCTAGGCACCCTACACATCTCTTGAAGCGTATCCTGTTCTGATTCCACATTGGGAATCAGTTCTTTCAAGGAGAAGAATAGCGCGTTGGAGTCCGAAGTAAAGTACACTTTACGGGTTCACCCGAGGCTCACCCGCGTTTTTCCGGAGCATTATTAAATTCTTTCTGAGCACAATACATATTAAAAGACTCAATGTTGCTGGGTCAGCTCAGAGGCTGAGTGCTATTGAGTGCGACATATATCAACATTTGAATATTGACAGCTCTATTGGCTTCTGGGCAGGTGCAATATAAAATAAATTTGAGCTCACCGAAATAAAGAAAGATTACTTTTCATTTGCGGTCCAGAAGAATAGAAGATCGCAAACTGCCATGCCTGTGCATCTTGAAGGGGGACTACAAACCTGTGAAGGGTCCATACATTTTCTTGAAGGGTGTCTACAACTTCCTGAAGGTTCGTACATTTTCGACCTAGGCACCCTACACATCTCTTGAAGCGTATCCTGTTCTGATTCCACATTGGGAATCAGTTCTTTCAAGGAGAAGAATAGCGCGTCGGAGTCCGAAGTAAAGTACACTTTACGGGTTCACCCGAGGCTCACCCGCGTTTTCCGAAAAAAATCGATTTTAAATTCATTTACTTTATTCTTTATATATATATATATTATGCATAATATATAATCCTTCTTTATTACCTACATGTTTAATTCAAATGCTTTCATTGAGCGCTACTGTAGCAAATAACAAAATGCAAACGTGTAGAACTCATCATATGTAAGTATATATTTATTGTAGCTCCTTTTTCATCTCATTAAATAAGCCTCATTAAGTAGCTAAGGAAAGCCTCAAAATCTTGCATTCCCAGGAAATCTCCATATTGTCACAGGTATCAACTGTTACATTTTTGAATTCATGATATATTCTTCTTAACTTTAGTTCCCATGCTTGCGTGGAATCGCCTGCCGTGCGTAGCAACGGCTCTCTTCAACATGTACGAAAGTGGTTGGAATGAATGGGGGAGAATGTAGGGTCCCCCTAGGGCTCCCCTAGGGTGCTCTAGCGGTGCTAGCAGCGGGTTTGTAGGGGGTACTTTGTAAAGAGCACCTCTTTATAAAGAGCACCTGCCGAAACACAAACGATTCCCCAGGTCCAAATAAATCTGGATAAATCTGTAAAATGCGCAAAATATTCGTAGCCTGCTCTGATTGTACAATTTTCGGGTTCCCAGCAGGGGGTACTTTGTAAAGAGCACCTGCCGAAACACAAACGATTCCCCAGGTTCAAATAATTCTGGATAAATCTGTAAAATGCGCAGAATATTCGTAGCCTGCTCTCATTGTACAATTTTCGGGTTCCCAGCAGGGGGTACTTTATGAAGAGCACCTGCTACATCACATTGTTCTCAGGTCAGAATAAATTGGGAAAAATCTCAAAAATGGTCAGAATATTTATACCCCCTGCCAATTCTGTATTTCTGGGTATGTATTATTCTAATCTCTGATTGGTACCTGCCATACAGTGACTGCTCCCAGCCAGCAAGTCCTAACAAACTCATGACAAGTAATATTTATTCCTGGATTTACCTCAGTTTTGAGCTCTTAAGTCACTGCAGTAGCAAATGGCCAGCACACAATACTCCAGTGAGATTAGCTACAACATAGTAACTAAGGAGTAGATGCCAAAGTGTAGCCAAACAAGGTAGAGGAAGGCAATATCAAGATGGGACATATGATTGATATGAAACATACAGCCTACAATTACTTGCGACGCTTGCCAGGCCGCCCCTTGGTGCCCGTCGTGTCTGATCGCTGACGACGTGCCGTCTTCGACGATGGCACAGAGGTACCTGATGACGAGGCAGTCATCAAGGCCTGTAAGAGAGGGGTAGGCATGGCAAGGAGGGCGTGTGTGACATCAACAACGGCATCCATCCAGCGGGGTATACCATCCTGAACTTGATGCACAGCAACGCCCCACCATGTCAGCGCCGCGACGACGCTAAGAAGTCCATTGACGCCGGCAATATTGACCTGCTCCCAGGACATGTCGTCCTTTGGTACATCCAGGACGAATGCTTCGGCGTCGATGACACGCTCCGCAGGTTGCAAGGAAACCCACCACCGCCACCACGAGGTTTCGAAGGACGAAACCTCCGTCGGGTCAACGGACGCCCTGTGCCACTTCCGCGCGTCCCTGATCCAATTCCCCACTGCATCTGGGCGATCAGTTCCCCCCAAACGCCTTCCCTGAAATCAGAGAGATGAGACATCATTACAAAATGACAAAGTGCGACCACTCACTTCGAAGCGACGAGAGATCTCAAACGAGAAGTAAGTGCCTACCAGCGTATGCCACTCCTCCCCAAAGTTATGTGATGCCATACTCTGGTACGCCTCGCGAAAGGTTTTCGGCCACGAAGACGTGTAAAACGCTCCAGTCGACTTCGGCGTCGAGGCGAGCGTTGTGGCGGGGTTAGCTGCGGCCGTGGGGGTTTCAGCTGTCGCCGTGATGGTTTTGGTCAATACACTGTTCCCGCTCGCAGTGCTGGCTGCCTTCTCCACGTCGGCGAGCACGGCGGTGAAGACCGAAAACGCCGAGGGAGGGCCCTGGGCCAGCGCAGTGGTAGATACGGCCGCCGCCGTGCTGGAGCCGGCTGCTGGTGCGGACGACGGTGTGACCGCAGCGGACGCGGCGGCCGTAGTTGACGGCGCAGTGGACGATGGCACAGGAGCGGAGGACGCGGGTGCGGTAGAGGAGAGGGTGGTGGACGCAGGCCTGCTAGAGTTCAGCGTGGAGGAAACATGCGTGATGGAGTCAGGCGCGGTGGAGGCGCGCCAACACTGGGGAGTAGTTTAGTGCACTATGTCCCTACAGTTGTAACAAGTGGGTGGTGTCATAGGCAGATAGGATAGTGAAGTGCAAGTATAGGGCAGTATAGTGCACTCTAGTGCATATATCAGTACTATAGTGTCCTTGGATGCACTATAGTAGTAGCATGACTGTAAGGACCATTGTATTTTTGCACCAATATAATGGGCTTTGAAAATGTTATAAATAATGGTGTAGATGCACAGGTAGAACTGCTATATCGAGGTAATTTAGCAGAATATATCTGGTTAACGGTAGAGAGCTGTAGGGCAATCACTGGCCAATGGATCCCATGGATTTATGTACTATAGTGAATCAATAATATATTACAGAAATGCTGGGATATATGCACCTTCTCTCCTTTCAAATGAGCTCTATAAATTCGGATAATCTTACAGCATGTGGCTTAGTAGAGTGCATATGTGACCTGAATTTACCAGAATACAGGGGGTCATTTCTGAGGAGTTGTGCAGTGCACACTGTATCGAATATTCATCTACTATAGTGATATTATACTCTTTAAAGTTTTCTTAAATTATTATGGGATGACTGGACATTCATAAATCATGACAAAAAAGGTGAGCATATGTACTACACATGCCACTGCTGTCTGAATTTATCACAATATTTAAGACTAATGGCAAGCCGCACCAATGCATATATACTTATACACTATAGTGTTATTTAGCTTGCTTCTATCCTCAAACTTTTTCAGCACTGAATAGCTCCTCAATACTTGGGGAAACAAATCCCTAGATATTCCAGAGCACTATTACACCATGCCCCTTCCATCCCTGAAAGTTTTGTGTCCTTGCATGCAATTGGTATATAGTACCATACTTCTGATCCTTTGATACAGCCTAAATGATCCATATGTCCCTGTCCCATCCATCCAAGCATATGTGTGAACTGAAATGATTATTTATTTTTCAATGAGCCATGATCCATGAAGCTTACTTGAGCACAAGCTCATCCTCTGTAAAAGAAATAGCCATTTATATTCATATGCCTGATCATAAACTGGATCACCCTGGGACAAGGATACCTCAGACATTACAGGCTGTATGAGAGTGGAAGTACAGCACTTTCTGCCAACTCTAGATAGAATTCCCATATTTTGAGCATTGGGTGGGGCATGGTCTGTGAATGCTCTATAATATCTGTGGATTATATTGACCAAGTACTGGAGAGCTATTGGACACATCATATGCTTTTGTGGCCAACCAATTAGATCACCACTATAGTGCACAAATCTATATGCCTTGGTGTGGCTCACCAATGGCTTCAGATATTATGATAAATTCTGACAGCAGTGGCATGTGTAGTACATATGCTCACCTTTTTTGTCATGATTTATGAATGCCCAGTCATCTCATAACAAATTAAGAAAGCTTTAAAGAGTATAACATCACTATAGTAGATGAATATCTGATACAGTGTGGACTGCACAACTCCTCAGAACTGACCCCCTATATTCTTGTAAATTCAGGTCACATATGCACTCTACTAAGCCATATGCTGTAATATTATCCGAATTTATAGAGCTCATTTGAAAGGAGAGAAGGTGCATATATCCGAGCATTTCTGTAATATATTATTGATTCACTATAGTACATAAACCCATGAGATCCATTGGCCAGTGATTGCCCTACAGCTCTCTATCGTTAACCAGATATATTCTGCTAAATTACCTCTATATAGCAGTTCCACCTGTGCATCTACACCATTATTTATAACATTTTCAAAGCCCATTATATTGGTGCAAAATACAATGGTCCTTACAGTCATGCTACTACTATAGTGTATCCAAGGACACTATAATACTAATATATGCACTATACTGCACTATACTGCCCTATACTTGCACTTCACTATCCTGCCTGCCTATAACACCACCCACTTTACGATTCCTTCGAATCGTTTCTTATGTAATCTACATACAGCATTTTTTTGACCCATGCAACGACTATCTCAGTCGCCTTTTTTGGAACTTCACTCCCACGCTTTGTTGACTGACGACTTTACCCCTCCTCCCTTTTGCTCCACACAATGTAAACAAATGATTGCCCAGATACACCATTTATTAGACCATGAAACAAATACATAAGTTGACAAACAGTGATATTGCAGGAAATAAGCAGCGCAGGACAACACAGGCGGAAATATGATGACATCACTCCGGGGTTTAAAATTACATTTAGAACCCGGAATGATGTCATCGCTCTCACAGCAACCACCTCAGGCTGCAACTGCACACACAATATAATGCCCTCCAGTGCTAACCATCGTTCAGTATCCCGGGCTATTCCCAGGGCCACCAGTTGTGTTGTAGTGTCGCTCAGTACTGTTTTTTCATGTATATTTTTGATTATGTAACCAGAAACCCAGAAGTGAGACATTGGAGCGGAATCGTACCGCCGCGCTACGTGTCGGCCCACTCCCAGCAAGTGTTACAACTGTAGGGACATAGTGAATAAACTAAGCCCCACAGCCCGGCGCGCGCGCCGGCCACAGGTGTGTTGGAGTCGGGCACGCTGGAGTCAAGTGCGCTGGAGTCAAGTGCGCTGGAGGCGAGCGCTTCTGCCGCAGGCGTGCCGGACGCAGGCGCGGTGGAGTCGGGCGCGGTGCAGGCGCCAGCCGCAGGCGTGCTTGGGCGCGGTGGAGGCGCGAGCACCGGCCACAGGCGTGTTGGATGCGCGCGCGCTGGAGTCGGGTGCGCTGGAGGCGAGCGCACCTGCCCCAGGCGTGTTGGATGCGGCCGCGGTGTAGTCGGGCGCGCTCGAGTCGGGCGCGGTGGAGGCGAGCGCACCTCCCACAGGCGTGTTGGACACGCGCGCGCTGGAGTCGGGTGCGCTGGAGGCGAGCGCACCTGCCGCAGGCGTGTTGGATGCGGGCGCGGTGGAGTCGGGCGCGGTGGAGGCGAGTGCACCTGCCGCAGGCGTGTTGGATGCGGGCGCGCTGGAGTCGGGCGCGCTGGAGGCGAGCGCACCTGCCCCAGGCGTGTTGGACGCTTGCGTGCTGGAGTCGGGTGCGGTGCATGAGGGCGCAGCGGAGGATGGTGCAGTGGAGGAAGTTGCAATGGAGAGGGCAGCAGAGGGATGGGCGCCGAAGTCGTCCTCGAGGGGGTGGTCTGACTCTTCGTTGCTGCTGTTGGAGGCGCTGTCAGACTCAGAGGCGCGTTTGCCAGTTGCTGCTGTGCTGGCACCTGCGGGCCGGTCCGGGAGATCGCCTTGGTCCAGATTCGTCAGCACACGACCAACGAGCGCATGAAGGCTTCAAACTTACGAAACACGGCCTGCGCAAATCCTATCAGCGAGTTGGCTGCTGTATCGTACCCAGCGCGGTCGTATTCCGGCCAGATCATGTTGACCAGGCCACGCAACTCCCCCGAGTGAACGCTGCAAGACAGTCAAATTTCAATGTTGCAGTCACGGTTAAGGTGCGTACACAGCCTCTCACCTCAACACGTCGACTTCGCCGCCCTTCGATGGCATAGGGCCGGCCATCATCAATGTCGCAGCGACACCGAACCGGGACGAAACCATATCGACCATTGGCTGCAGGATGGAAAACGCAGAATTGAGGGCCCTGCAGCGAGGTGAGTGTTGATTGCGCTGTACGGGTGTGCTATAGCTTACCATTCTTTCTGCTCGCGGGTCCTCGGCGCGTCAATGTAAGCCCTCTGGTAGTCGGCCATCGCCTTCTCGTAGCGGGTGTCGATGACTTGCTTGACGGTCGCCTGCACAGTCTCATTCTGCCGGTCGAAGATGCGCTTCACCAGTCGATTTCGGACTTCAACCGCCTTGGGAAGCCCCTTAGCGCCCTGCCCGGCCAAGGCGACAGCCGTCGCCCACTCCTTTGCGTACTCGGGCTCGATCAACTCCGCATACATTTCTGCGAAGACATGCAGGATGTTCTCATGGCGCGGCTGCTTGATAACGCCCTGCACGAGCTCAAGGAACGTTTCCTCGTGCGACGCGACCGACGGCGCCGGTAGGTTTCCTAATTTCTTCGAGTTATACTGATACCATCCCGAGATGCGCTGTGAAATGGTCAACGCCGTGTTATGCTTGTGGTGAAGTCCCACACACCTTATAAACTACCTTGCGCACAGACAGGCGCTGCTGAGACTCCTCCTCCGTCTCGCCTTTGTGGTCGGAGATCTCGTCGAGGAGGGAGATGTCGGGGTCAGGGCTGTCTTCCTCGAGGTCGCCGTCGATGGCCTTTTCATACTTATACCTCAGGATCCACAGCCTGGTGAGTGAATTATAAAATTTTGCGACCTTCAGCTTATCGCCTTCAACCTTCCTATAGCCGTCCATGTGGCAAACGAGGAAGGCGAGTTTTGTTCCCTGCACCCAGGACGTACGACCGCGCGGTTTTCCTGTGCTCGCTCGGGGCATGGCGGGGTCGATAGGGTTGTGAAAGTGGTGGGGAGAGGCAGCGTATTTCTTTTTCGCTGGCTCTGGTAGAGGGTTTGTCCGCGGTCAAGGCGCTTGGTTGGGCCCCGACCGCCGGCTGTCTCGAGGGCCAACCATCTATTTACAGTTGTGCATACTCGACTTCCCAATTATGATATGGGGTTCATTCTTGCCACTCGAGATACTTCCTCCCGTGTCAATCCATAGCAGCCGAAATGATCGGCCATACTCAACTCGTTCTCACGCGAGTCATTCAGCATGGAATATATAGCCGGGAATCCGTTACCGATAGAACTGTACGTGTATATATGCGAGCGCGCCACCGACGTATCGTACAAAGGGGATATCATATGAGGAGACGATGCGATGAGGATGAGGATGCGAACGATCTGTGTTGGACGATGCCGGGTATCACTAAACTTTCTTAGGATACGCGCGCTGAACGAATCGAAGAAGCAACAGATAATGGTCACGGTTCTCGACATCGAAGTTGTTCCGCTCGAGCGCCTTCTGGATGTCACCCAGAGAGGCGCTATGGGCGGCGGTATTGCCGCCTTTCCGGGACAGGCTTGGTTCAACGGCAAGACGAAGGGCCCCGGCGAGCTCCTTTGCATTGAAAGAGGTGAATGGGTCGCTCCGGGTAATGGTCTCCACGTCGGAGACGAGGGTGGGGACGGGCGTCCTCTTCTCTGGCTTGGTCAGCCCACGAAACTTCCAGTAGGCGTCCTCGCTGATGTTTACGAGGTGACGAATGGAGAGAAAGTCAATTGCCCGCTGAAGGGCGCCGATGTCGGCCTCAAGGCTCTCAATGCGAAGGTCTTTGCGCTGGACTGTGTCGGTCAGCGCGGAGGCATGCGATCCTAGGTCGGCATTGATTGCTTGGTACTATTTTGTACGGTCAGACGCCGATCGGGTTGAGTGGGAAGGGCGCTCACTGTGTCCCTCTGTTCGATGTTACGCCCTTCTAGACCGGCGTTAAGCTCTTGGAGAGCGACGACGGCCTTTTCCAGCCGGTCCATCCTGGAGACGACAGTCTCTTCCAGCCGGTCAACCCGGGCGTTGTTGGTTTCCACATACTGTTGCTGGAAGGATGCGACAGTTCCTACGATTGTCACTGAGTGAAGGGTAGGGTAAGCTATCGATCCAATATTGCAGGGCGAAGCGGACTCACAGTGATCCATCCCTTCGTCCTCCTCGCCATCGCTGCTCTCTACCTCATCCTCATCGCCACCCTGGGCGTCAGGTGGACCATTGGGCCAAGCTAGTTCGCTAAGTTCAAACTGCGCATCCATAGCCGCCCACAGCGCACCGTCCTTTGCGGACCATTTTGCGGCCAGGCGGAGCATTGCCTTTGATGTTATCTGAGACACGATAGGATTAGATGGATGAGCAATTATATGCACTATGTACGAACGGTCTTTGTCTCGGATAGTCATGGCCCTGGCTTTGACTTCCGGCATCTGGGGGAGGCCCAGAGTTGTGGCCACCCACTGGCGTACGGCATACTGGGTATACCGGTGAGTTGTCGTCATATCTGCGTCGGGCGGCACCCAGATATCGAAGAAAGCAGGTTGGCAATTGACGCGGACTTTGATGGGCAAGCTACCAACGGCTGGCTGGATGAGTTGATTGACAAAGTCGAAGGGAGCCATGGTGCGGATGCCTACCTAGAGGGCCAGTCTTATAAGAATCAGCGTTGTGTTGGCGGCGTAACAGGACGTGTCGAGGATGCAGAATCACAGCGTCGTGTGTCGGCCTTGGGCGTCCAAGCGTGTGACTTAGGGGAGCACACCTGCACGTGATTAATTTCTATCCGGTGCAGCGAGCACCGTTGGTGCGATGCCTGCGGGATATGGAACAACTCAAGGGTTCCCCATGACCCTGCTCATCGATCTGATCATAAGAAGTGTGAGGAGGCCACGCCTGGGCTCTGTCCCGGTGGGCATCTGCCCACCTCGTGCTATAGCTCCCGGTCTTCGAACAGGCCGTTCTTGCTCTTCATGGCCCAACGTAGCATCTCCCATGCGCTAGCAAGCCCCCACTTCGTCCTGTATGGGGCGTGGACATAAGTATACGGCAGGAGAAGGGAGGCCTTGCGACAAAGTGCGGCGATAACATACACACACCTTCCCCTCGAGCAACCCTCGAGGCTGAGCGAGCCACGGCCGCCAACTCCGCCGCCTAGCAGCCCGCGGCATGAGGTGAAGCAGATCGACCCCAAGGAAGCTGCGGAGAAGATGCGCACATTGCGCGCTCACCGTTTCATTCATTCAATCGTGCTTGCTGACTCCAGAGTCCAGAGCACGCGGTACCAGATCTACACGTTGGATGATGTCCCCGGGCATCATGACCCCAAGCTCAAGGATAGGATGAAGTCCGTCTCGAAAGTCGAAGGAGTAAAATGGGGATGTGTAAGCGGGGGCAGCGGAGGAAGCAGTATTCGAGCATCCGAGTCAGCCTGATCGTTGGAGTAGAGGACTCTGAGGATGGGGCACACCTGCGCTGTATACATACATCCCATGAATTCACGACCACCTGCGTGCATCATCGCATTTGCGATGATCAGTTGCTCTGTTTTGTTTTTGGAATTTGACCGAGTGCGTAAAACTTGTACTTACATGCAAAACAAAGTCGAAAGTTCTCGGCATCTCAACAACGGTGCACCTTTGACATTTGATTGAGCTTTGCACAGAAATCCTGCCAGATGACTGAGTAAAGCATGCAAGGACAGAGACACGCCGCAGTGACCCAGAAGACGATGTGCATCCATCCCAATCAGAGGATTGCCAGAGGATATTTGGCAAGATCGAGACCGGCGGCTCCGAGCTTGAGCGCTCAACGAGTTCAATTCGCCGCATCTCCGAGCCACCGCGCCCACAACCACACGGCCACACCCACCCTCTTTTGTCACCATCTTTTGTACCTGCGATATTTAATCCCATCTTTCCTTTGTTATATCCGGATTCCCTTCACCCCGCGCGCCCTCTACGGACCCAAAAGTACGCGCCTGGAGGTGCTTGCACGCCTCAGCACTTGGTGCAGCGAGCCGGACACGGCACCACCCAAGTGCTGGGGCGAATAACACGCCCTCCATTCTCTTTCTGTCAGAACCACCCCTTGCTTATGCATGCCTTGGCTTCAGGCCGCGTCGACAGGTCGCGTCAACTCACTGCACGGCGATGAAAACGGTGAGCCAGTTGACACGTCTCCACGGGAACAGACGCTGACGCGGTTTTTGCAGACGCGTTCCAAACGTGTTTACAACCCCTTTTACAGCCCCTCCGAGCTCACCCGATGGCACTTGGATGGCGTGTCCGAGGCCGTTCCCATTGCCGCAGACTGCGAGATGCCACGGCTTGTGCAGGCTGCCTTGGAGCACGCAGATCTCGCGGAGGAAGGCCTCGACGCGCCCGCGCATGATCCATACCCCGAGCACCTCGCCTCTCTTCTTCCTTCATGGGTCGAGGAAGTCATTGTCCTGGGGCCAAGCATGGCAGACTCCGCGCCGGACAGCGCGCCACCTCCTCAGGTGCACGCGTCGGAGCAACACGAACCAATGGCCCTGGGGCACAAGGAGATCACTCGCCTCCACAACAAGCTGCGTAGGTCGCGCAAGCGTGAAAAGGTGTTGCAGGAGGGGCGCATGCCCAGGTACAAAGTCCGCGGAGGCGTCGCAAAGAAGCACACGCACCCTGCCCCCGAATACGTCGCCATGGCCGCGGACGCACTCAAGTATGCTCAAGGGGCGTGGGTTGGCCTACCGGGGGCCTCGCACGGACTCTCGCAGGGCATGCAAACATCGGAAGAGCTGCAAAAGCGCGGGATGCGCTTGATCAAATGGGATGGAAGGTGAGCATCGGACTTCCTCGCATGTGGGGAGCTCTGACCTGGGTATGCAGGAGGCACATTGCGTTCGTGGATTCCGAAGGCCGCATCCTCGCCGTTCTCGCTGGTCATCCCCACGGCGATGACGATGGCTGGGACAAAACGAGACGAGGCGCGTACGCCGCACTCGACGCTGCACGCGGCCAACTGGAATTCCAGGGGGATGGCAAGGACCGCCGTCGAGGGAAATTCCCGTCCATTCATACGGGCATCTCATACGGTCGCGGCCACACCGTGCGTAGCATCAGTTTTACGTCCCACCGCCTTTCTGACACGATGCGCAGGAGCCCAAGGAGCTCAATTTGGGCAAAAACAAGGAGGTCGTGTATTGCTTGAAGAGGAACTGCCATGTCCGCCGCATCATAGGATTCGGAAGCAGTGCGTGGCCCCTTGTGGAACCAAGATATTTTCTGACAGGCTTTGTAGGCGTCGTCGCATTGAATTCCCCAAAACTATATCGCAAATACGAACACATGGTCGACCGCCTTCTGGAGCACCATGAAGGCCTATCCCTCCCTCACGATAACAGCATCTTCGCCACCACAACGTTCAACTTCGGACCCCACGCGACTACGAAGGCCCACGTCGATAGTGCCAATCTTGCCCACGGCTGGTGCACGATCACCCCCCTGGGGGAATTCGACCACAAGCGGGGCGGCCACCTTGTTCTCTGGCAGATGGGTGTCATCATTGAATTCCCCTCAGGATCCACAGCCGCGATCCCCTCGGGCAGCGTACCGCACGGCAATACCGATATCCAGGACGGCGAGACTAGGGCGTGCATCACACAGTACACATCCGGCGCGCTGTTTCGTTACGTTGAGTATGGTTTTCGCAGCCAGAAGGCCTTCGAGAAGGAGGCCGCCAAGGGTTTCGCAGAGGTGTACTCCCAGAGGTCTCAGCGCGCGACGGATGCCATGGGCCTCTTCTCCCATCTTTCGGCGCTCGAGGCCGATGTGCGGGAGGTCTTTGGGCTAGGGCCGTCAGACGCAGAGAAGGGCGGGCATCAGCAGATAGGCTAGTATAGTACAATACAACACATGTTGAACAAAGCGCATGCGCTCACGTGACCGCCTCTGACTTGTCAACAACGCGGCTGTGGCTGCACCAGGGCTGCACGGTGCGCATCCATGACACGCCCCAAGGCCAACCCACGGCAATCCACCTTCTTCGAGAAAACCCCTACTGCTGTCAATCGCTCTCTTGTTCTCACTGCATCTGAAGACGGACGGCGACTTGTCGAGAGGCGGACGCCGGTTGCACCGACTCGCCCACTTCTGCAACCCGTCACTCCAGCCCCATCCCCGCCGCGCAACGACCTCTGGGATGGCAACGGGCGCACCGATTTGACAGTCGAACCAGACGGGCTTCTGGCGTTGGATGAAGATGGCGAGGTCATTCCCATTACGCCGGTTGACGTAGCCTTGGGACGCACTCGCCGATGGCTGTCTTCGGTGAGTTCATACCATCCTGTTCTCTTTTGCTACTTACACGGCACGTTCTAGGATCTGCCCCTTCTCTCCTGGATAATGCACCACGACGAATATCTGGACGGCCTGCTGTTGTTGGAGGGTCGCGGGCAATATGCGCAAGACTCGACATGCCGATCATGCAGGGAGAGGCCTGCCACCATCCGCTGTCGAGATTGTGCGGGATTCGAGTTATTCTGCGCTGAGTGCACGGTCGCGTTCCATGTGCGCTGCCCTTTTCATTGGACGGAGGTGCGTCACGGCACTTTGTTTCTTACAGCACACGACTCACAGCCACTGGCAGAGATGGAACGGTACATTCTTCGAACGGTCGCCACTCTCCTCCCTCGGCCTGCGCCTGCAACTGTGCCACACCCCCGGTATGAAATGCGGCAGCCTCAGCCCCGCCCGCGACGACTTTGTTGTCCTGCATACGAACGGTGTACATAAAGTCAAAGTCGATTACTGCGGATGCGGCTTGTCCACCGGCCTCGAGCGAAGGCAACAGTTCATGCGCTCCGGGCTCTGGCCTGCCACCGTCGTGGATCCCCAGACGGCCGCGACCTTTGCGTGCCTGGACACCTTTCAGCAGCTGTCACTGCAGGGCAAACTGTCCGGCTACGACTTCTACAAGTCGCTGGAGATTCTGACGGACGGGTCTGGTTTGAGCGTGCCACCGGTGAGCTCTGCTTGGTTAGCTTGCCTCTCAGTATGCTCACGACGCGCCCAGGACCGTTTGACGGCTTTCATGACGATGGCGCGTGAGTGGCGGCATATCAAAATGATGAAACGGGCGGGAAGGGGTCACGATCCAGCGGGCGTTGTGGGGACAGGCCCTGGTGAATTGGCAGTGACGTGTCCTGCATGCCCCATGCCGGACGTCAACCTACCAGAAGGATGGGAGGCCGCACCGCCAAATCGAAGGTGCGTAGCAGCAGCATCCCGCCCGACGCTAGCTGATGTTTCCAATAGCTGGCTTTACAGGCTCATGGTCGCAGTCGATGCAAATTTCCGGCTCAAGAATCGACTGCGATCATCCAGCACCAGAGACCCCGGCCTGGGAACAGGCAAGGCATATTTCGTTTCGGATGAAGAATATGAGACCCACCTGGCGAAATTTCGGGACCAAGATGTGGTGAGCAGGGTCTGCTGCCGGGACCCGTACATACGCTGATTATTTGTACCATGACAGATGTCGGGGTGCTCGCGATTCTCGGCGGTAGCGGCCGCAAACCTCAAGAGTAGCAAGGGGTTGAGGGCGACGGGCGTTGGAGGGGTGTGCTGCGCGAGGCACGGATTCTGGCGGCCTTTGGGGCTCGCAGACTTGCAGAAAGGAGAACGGTGCGTGCTACGTTGACTCGGCGTTGATCATGCTTGCTGACCCAACTTCCTGGTTGTAGGTATTGCAACATGGACTTTGTATTTCTCAGCAGCATTTCGAGCGCCGCGAACCGCGCACTCCTCGTTTCCTACGACATCGCGTGCCAATGGTCGAAGAACCTGAGGACGCGCGTCGCCGATACTAGGTTCACCCTCCCCGAATTCATCCACTTCATGGTGCCGAAGTTCCACATATTTGCCCACAAGGAGGAATGTCAAGACGACTTTTCGTCACACAAGGAACAGGGCGCCGGTCAAACCAATGGAGAGAGTGTCGAGCGCGGCTGGTCGGTTGTCAACGGGGCTGCCCCGAGCACGAAGGAAATGGGCCCCGGCGGACGGCACGACACACTCGACGACCAGTGCGGCCAGTCAAACTGGCGTCGCTTTACCGGGCTTCGTACGTTTTTATCACCGCTCACATTGTCTGTTTCGCGCTCACAGACCTACAGTACAGCTCCTACGACGACAGTTACAGGTGGCAATCCAACGCTCGGAGGAGCATGGCGATATATATGCGGAATTCACGGACAGTCTGCAAGCTCAGCACCCGGACGTCCTGGGTGAATGGCAAGGTACCATCGAGTCCTGGGAGGCAGATCCCAGCGGCAAGAGCAACCCTTATCGAAAGCCAACGTCAGGTGCGTGCACATAGCTGATGCGCTGGCATCCAATCCGCTGACAAGCCTTTAGACCTCACAGTGGACGATGTCCGATTGGAACTCTCGCGGGACGAACATGCGGCGGTTCGTTTGGACAGCAACACGACTTCAGAGCCCGCCGTGGGCACCTTCTTATTGCAGGGTCTGCGTATTGAAGCCGCGCAGTAAGCTACCCTGACGCGTTTCCCCCACCTTGCGCTCAACATTCTCTTGCAGGCTGAAGCTACGGCTTGACCGTCAGAGCGATACCACGGCGAACCAAGCGACGCTACTACTGGACGCGAGAACAGCTATCTTACGGCAAATTCGCCGCTTTCGTTTGGATCAAGAACTACACATGCCATTTGTCACGCCGCAAATCGATGCAGCTGAGTCTGCATCTAGCCTTTCCAGCGAGCAGCCCGAGCGCATCAAATTGTACCTTCCCTCCGACTTCACAGCAGCACAGCGTGACGAGCTTTGCAGCCCGACGATCGTCTCTACGGAGTCAAAGCTTCGATATGCTGGCATGTGCGACGCCCTTGAGGATGTCCGCCACCAGCTCCGCTTCCGCACGTATGTCAACACATGGAAAATCAAGAACGTTCGCGGTCAACGGCCAAACACTCGTGCGCGGGACATGCAGGCTCGTATCGAGGACTCCGTGAAACGCGCGGCAGAAGCTTATCGAAAGCACCGCGCGGCGTATCAAGGGCTCTCGGGAGATGGGGACTGGCAGCGTCGATTCCAGGAGCTCAAGGATGAGCACCTGGTTGGGCTGGGGGAACGAATGATCCATGCGATTGACCACGCTGATGAGCAACGGCTCCGTGAGTACGTTCGTGGCTGCCACCCGGGAGGTGCGGCTAGCGGAGAAAGCAGTCATACTGTGCCGTGGGTTTGGTACTCATATGGGGAGGGCGAGAACGGGGAGATGGAGATCGGTGATGGTAAGTTCACAGCCTGGTGTATCATACAACTTGATAGGCTGATATTCTCGCAGATTTGAAGATCGAGTGGTTCAAGGCGCGTGCCAGATCGAAGCGTTGGGTTGAGGACGTACTTCTTCTTTATGAGGAAATGCGTCGTGTTGTGGCAACATGCATGTGGAAGTCGGACCTGTGGACCTCTCGCAGCGAATCTGGTCAAAGGCCTGATGTGTCTCGTGAGCTACAGGAGGGGCTGGTTGGATATGCAGGTAAACAGGCTGTCATGTTTTCTGACTTTTCAGTGCAATTTTCAGCCTCCTGGGCTATTGTTTGAAAGGCTGCTGAAACATTCCTACAGACACGTCAGGAGGATGGTAGACCTCTAGTTGTGTTATCTACACCTATTGAAATAGATGTAGAATGAGATAATACATAATGATCCAATGGGCAGTGAGTAGAAGAAATATACAAAGATATAGTAGGAGCACATTATGAAGTACCCTCTGCTATGTCATCTATAGCTGGGAAAATGATGGAGGCATGTACGATCTGAATGCCTGGCAACAAATATTGTATAGCAGGTCCACATTATAAAGTAGCCCCTACCTGGAAATGAAGAATCATCAAGAGATATGAATATTCTGACTATTTGTAAGATTTCATCTGATTTGTTCCCACCCACCAACAGCATAACATAACAGGTGCTCTTCATAAAGTACCCCCTGCTGGGAACCTTAAAATTGTACAATCAGAGCAGGCTACGAATATTCTGCGCATTTTACAGATTTATCCAGATTTATTTGGACCTGGGGAATCGTTTGTGTTTCGGCAGGTGCTCTTTATAAAGAGGTGCTCTTTACAAAGTACCCCCTGCTGGGAACCCGAAAATTGTACAATCAGAGCAGGCTACGAATATTCTGCGCATTTTACAGATTTATCCAGAATTATTTGGACCTGGGGAATCGTTTGTGTTTCGGCAGGTGCTCTTTATAAAGAGGTGCTCTTTACAAAGTACCCCCTGCTGGGAACCCGAAAATTGTACAATCAGAGCAGGCTACGAATATTCTGCGCATTTTACAGATTTATCCAGAATTATTTGGACCTGGGGAATCGTTTGTGTTTCGGCAGGTGCTCTTTATAAAGAGGTGCTCTTTACAAAGTACCCCCTGCTGGGAACCCGAAAATTGTACAATCAGAGCAGGCTACGAATATTCTGCGCACTTTACAGATTTACCCAGATTTATTTGGACCTGGGGAATCGTTTGTGTTTCGGCAGGTGCTCTTTATAAAGAGGTGCTCTTTACAAAGTACCCCCTGCTGGGAACCCGAAAATTGTACAATCAGAGCAGGCTACGAATATTCTGCGCATTTTACAGATTTATCCAGAATTATTTGGACCTGGGGAATCGTTTGTGTTTCGGCAGGTGCTCTTTATAAAGAGGTGCTCTTTACAAAGTGCCCCCTGCTGGGAACCCGAAAATTGTACAATCAGAGCAGGCTACGAATATTCTGCGCATTTTACAGATTTATCCAGATTTATTTGGACCTGGGGAATCGTTTGTGTTTCGGCAGGTGCTCTTTATAAAGAGGTGCTCTTTACAAAGTACCCCCTGCTGGGAACCCGAAAATTGTACAATCAGAGCAGGCTACGAATATTTTGCGCATTTTACAGATTTATCCAGATTTATTTGGACCTGGGGAATCGTTTGTGTTTCGGCAGGTGCTCTTTATAAAGAGGTGCTCTTTACAAAGTACCCCCTACAAACCCGCTGCTAGCACCGCTAGAGCACCCTAGGGGAGCCCTAGGGGGACCCTACATTCTCCCCCATTCATTCCAACCACTTTCGTATACAGGTCCCTATTAATAAAGAGCACTTTTCTAGGTGGGTACCTTTGTAAACAGGCGGGTACATACATGTATGTACCTTTGTAAACGGGGTACAGGGACGCCTGCCAAAACGGCTGTAGTAACGCTTCTTCGGGTTGTTCAGTTCCTCTTGGGCGAGAATGTAGCCGACTGCGATGTAGGATGTGTCGACGGCGAGGATGACTGGTGCCTGCGACTCGTAATCGATCGCTCGAAGGGCGTCCAACTTGACTAGCGCATTTTTGAGGTACTCTTGCGCTTTGTGCTGATCGGGACCGTACTCCCACTCCGTACCCTTCCGTGTGAGCTTGGTGAGAGGCCACGCATGCTTCGCGAAGTCCTTGATGAATATCCTGCAGACTCCGACTGTGCCAAGGAAAGCGCGAACGTCGGACAGATCCTTGAGAGGACCCCAGTTCGTGATGGCTGAGATTGTGGTCGGATCAGCGCGGCGACCTTCCGGAGTGCAGAGGTGTCGGAGGACGGTGAATTTGCGAGCGATGAGGATCGACTTGGGACCGGAGAATGTACCGCCGGAGTAGCGCATGCGCTGGAGGATCCGATTGACGTTGGTGAGGTGCTCCCAGACGAAGCGACGAATGTCCTTGTTTTCCGGGATCATCTCGTAAGATCCATCGGAAAGTCGATAGTCGGACTTGGGGCCTTTGAGGGGGACATCGTCGATGAAGGGCACTGTGAAGGTCGGGATCTCATCCTGCAAAATGAACGTGACGTCGTCGTGGAATATGGGGACCGAATTCGTCCACCCCATCGGAAGGGTGACTAGACGAAGTGCTCCGTAAGGCGTCTGGAAGGTCGTGAAGTCGCGGGATCGGGGGTTGATGAGTCGCTCGTCGTATCCGACGTAGAGGTCGAGAATGCCACCACAGGCACGTCCTCCGAACTGTTCCGCAAGTTGTTCTTGGATCGGAGGGACGCCGGAGTGTGCGACCGTGACAGCGTTGAGTGGCTCGAGCGAGTGGACTATACGTAGACTCTTGCCATCCTTCTTTGCGACGCAGAACCACTTCGATCGATAGGAAGAGTTCGAGGGCTCGTAGACACCTGCCGCGATCTTCCGTTTGATCACGGCACAGACGTCGTTGTAGATGCCCGGGGGTATGGGGATGTTGCGATCGACCCATGGAACGTGTGCGACTACAGGAATCTGGATCGGAGGGAAGTATTCGGGCTTGAAGCTGCCGCGTTCGGTGTCGTCCCATGCGAAAGCCTTGTTCTGCTTTACGATGATGTCGTGTAAGAGGTCACGCTCGGTCGGGGTGAGGAATTCGTAGCTGGGGTTCACGTCCATCTTGTCGTGGTGTTCTTGGGTGTATCGACCGGTGGGAACGAAGGGCGGGGGATGCGTCGATAATGGTGGCATGGATGCGAGGGGGTCTCCGATGATGTTGCGCTCGATGCGAAACCCGTCAGGAAGTGTGCCAAGAACGGGTCGGACTTTGTCTGCGACGGGCTTGTACTTCTTCTTGCCAAGAAAGATGTCGACTGGGTCCGGATCGGAAGGCAAAGGCGACGATGTGGACGAGTTCAAGAAAGTGGTCGGTGGTCGCGGGGAATGTCCAAGATATTGCTGAGTGTTGTCGTCAAGATGTGGGTGTCGATAGCGCGGTTTCTGAGTCGGAGATGGCTTGCGATCAGACGACGTATACTGGTGACCAAGATTTGATTCGGGAGTCGTACGTGATTTACAAGGCTCTGCGGGACATATTTTGTTCAAGAAAGACGGGGCTGCGTACTCCGGCAAATGCGTGCGGGCTTCGGAGGCGGTAACGTAAGCAGCTTGAATCGCGGAGTCGTCGGAGGCGTCGATTGGGGTATATGCAATGATGCGCGCGTCGTCGCCATCGCCTTCGATGATCATGGCGATGGCTTCATCTTCACCTAGATCATCAAAGGTGGGAGCCGCTATGGCATGCCTTGCGAAACCGGTGATGGCCTCGCGGGAAGGTCGGGATCGTCAAGATGTCGTCGGAGCTCGGGTTGCGGATGGTGACCGTCTGATCCTCATCGCGGTAGTTGCGGACGATGCTCTCGGTGAGCACGTCGAAGGGGCGACCGAGGAGAATGTCGTAGGCGACGTCGCGGACAACGTGCACCTGCAGGTAGAGGGTCATGTTCCCGAACTTGATCGGAACGTTGCGCGCCATGCCCAATGAGCTGGAGACCTGCCGATTGGCGCTCTGAAGTCGGATCTTCACGTTGGGGGAGTAGGCGAGCTCCAGGAAATGGGCGACCTCCTCGGACATCGCGATGACTTGCGAGCCGGGGTCCAGCAGGCACTCGATCGTGGCGCGACCGGCGACGAGACCGTCGATCGATCGGAGAGCGTGCGAGTCGCGAGCGACTGTGAGCATGTCGGGGTCGGGGCACTCGCCGGGGCCGAGATCGTTGAGGTACATCTCGATGGGGTCGGACATGTACAAGACGCACTCCTTCGATTCGTTCGACCAGAGCTGCTCCTTGGAGGCCTTTCGGGGATCGGGCGTGTAGTTCGCAAAAATCCGCGCTTCCGACTGGTGGATCGCTGCCGCCGGCGACACAAGTTCTTCGTCCGGGACTTCCTCCATGGTGACTTGCTGATAGTTCGTGGTTGCGACGGGTGCTGCTGCTGCCTCGTTGATTGCGCGACGTGGGGTGACTGCGTCGCGGTACTTGGCGCGGACCTCGGGAGCAAGCGACAAAAGCTCCTCAGGCGTGATGACTATCTGCGAGTCCTTCATTGCACGAGTGAAGACTTGCTCAGCGATCTCCGATCGATGGACCGGAGGCAGGTTGCGATAGTTGGACTCACGAGTCGCCTTGGGCGGGTCGGCTGGCACTGTCTTGGGCTTCACCGGCGCATCGGTCGCATCGCGTGCACCTCGAAAGGGATGCGCCGGTGCTGGCGCCGACTGATCGGAGGACTTGGCTGGTTGATCGGAAGCCGTTGGAGCGGCCGCAGCCTGCTTGGGCTTAGCACGGCGCGTGATCTCCACACCATCAAAGACTTGCGCATTGGTCGAGGCAGTCCTCTCGCCGCGCAGCTGTGCGAGCTTGGCTTCAAGCATGGCGATGCGATCGGAAGTCGAGAGGGTGAAGACTTGGAGGGGCTCCTCCGGGATTACGCCGACAAACAGCTGTGCCGCAGCCCCTGGCTGCTCCGCTGCCTTGCGACGATGCCACTCTCTAACCCGATCGTGAAGGAAGTTGCCTGTGATGCGACTGGGCACAAAGGTACCGTTGGGCAAGGTAACCTTTCCGTCCGCGTTCCGAGCGACTATGCCTGCCCGAATATCTTCTTCGACTGCGGGGCACGCTGAGATGCGATGATCGGAAGCTCCATCGTACAGGCATCGACCCGCCAGGCGCTGCATGTTCGCGTTGGGGACAGCCGCTGGGGCGACTGCGACTGCGGGAACTGCGACTGCGACTGGTGCCGCCGCAGCCTGTTGAGTCACGCCTGGGAGTGCGCCTCCCTGCATCAGTGTTCGGACGAACGATGCGATGATGTCCTCGGCCTTAATTGCGGGCGGAGGGGTCTGCGACTGCGGAACTGGGGCTGGCGGGTTTGCGACGATGGTCGGAGCAGTCGTAGAGGTAGCGGTGGTGGCTCCTCGGATGTCCCTCGAGACCGACTGAAGCGCGAAGCGAGCAGCGCTATTGACGTCGGCGACCTCGTAGCTGTCGCCTGGGACCACATCGGGCTTCTTGACTTGCAGTCGCGCCTCGATGCGCGGCCAAAGGTAGTCGGGGATCCCACGCGGAAAATCGCTCTTCTGCTGCATGTCGGAGTACCGATGATGCCGGATGAGGAATCCTGAGATCGTGATGAACGATCGGTAGTAGGCAGCGAAGTCGTCGAGCGTGACCATGTACGTGCGACGCGTGTCGGAGATGAGCGATTCGAGGTCGGAAGTGGAGTAGGTGCGATCCTCATCGGCGGTGGGGTAGAGTGCCTTTATCTCGGCCTTGAACACATCGTACGTGCCCGTGAAGCCTGGCAGAGCCTCGAAACAATTGGCGACCTCGATCGGGACATAGCGTTGTACCCAATCTTTCTTCTGCTGGTCGGTGAGACCAGACTGCGCCGCAAGCGTCTCGAGGTCGGAAAAGAATCGCCTGATGGATCGCGGATTTTCTTCATCAAAAACGGGGGCAGTCTTCGAACCGCGGGGGGCATAGGAGTAGCCATCGGAAGCGGTGCGACGGGTGGGACGGCAGCTATGATTGTTGCGGGAGGGGGGATATAGGCGATCGGAGCTGTGACAGGTCCGACGTTAGGAGTCGGAGAGGGTGGAGTGATCGGAGTTGGAGGGTGCGATGGACGTGAAGGAGTCGATGGGGTCAAAGGTGTGAGAGCAGGCGACGGTGTTCGGAACCCGCCTGGGATGTGTGGGTGATCGAGTAGCTCGAACGACTCGCTTCCGGAGGTACTCGGAAGGTGATTGTGAGTCGCGTCCGGGCTGGGGACTTCGTCGAAGAGATCTCCGACGAGCGTGGGGGATCCGGGGATAGCAGGTGGGGGTACGACGAAGCTTTGTCGGACTTCGTCGGCGAGAGCGGAGGAACGGGTGTGGCGTCAATTGGAGAAGGGGGAAGGCGCTGGCGCTTGCTTCGGAGGAATCCTGACTGAAACCCTCGCGGTGGGCTCCAAAAGTGATGGACACAACCAGGTAGTAGGGCGGAATGCGTAACGTAGCACCAATCCCTAGAGCGCTGCAGAGATGTCGGTGTGTGTGCGAGCGAGCGTCAGGAGTCCCGGAGTAAGCGACGACCGTCTCCGATCAATCGTACTGCGATCCGATCGAGAGCGCAGCAGCGACAAGGCGATCGATCGACTCTCCGACCGATCGGAAAGCAAGACTTCGACGTACGACGTCGGAAGGCTGCGACGCGACTGCGATCGAGGACTCGGGCAAAGGGGCAACAACGATGGAACAAGATGAGAGCGATAAGACGGGAGGCGAGAACAAAGGCTAAGGCAATGACTGAGGCTGAGGCGCGAGAGCAGTCAACCGATGTTGACCGCTATACGATACGACGTGGGCGAGAGTGCACGACTTGTGCTCGGAGCGATGAGGGGGGAACGTAACTTGCATTTCGCAGAGTATCTGACGACTATTTATACGATGCGACGAGTATAGTGCGTGTCCAATCGAGTAAGTACGGAGACATCGGAAAAGACAAAGAAAACAAGATAGCGGCGTCATATGAAATAGTACGAACAATGAGTAGAGGTCATGCGCCGGTCAGACGACGAGGAGCGAGGCGGGGAACGGTGTCGAGCGAGCGATCAGCGCTGTCAAAGGACAAAGGAGGCGGCGCGGGAAACGATCCTCTCTGTCGTCGACTGTGGGAAACAGCTTCGGGGAGCGCGGGAACGGACAAGGCACGCCATATCGAGCGCGATAGCGGTGGTCCGATGATGTGGGCACGAGGCTGCGTCTTCCGATTGCGAACGTTCGGAGTGTACCACTCTCGACGCGGTCGCGACTGAGTCACGTGTCGATTGCAAGTCGCGTCGTGACTGCGGGGGCGTAGCGCAGGTCGTAAGGCGCTAGGGCGCGTCGGAGGGAAGCGGGCGAGTCGGTAGCGCTGAGTCGGGGGGCGTCGGGGTCACCAGTCCCTGTAGTATAATAAGAAATAAGACCGATGACCATCGGTGTGCTAGTTTCGAGGATTGACCGATAAGGATATCATTTTAAATGGGTCGGCGTAGGAGATATTTAAAATGATTCCGACGGTAAAAATGTTGTGATCCTATTGGCTACGGAAAAATCGGCTAAAATCTGATAAAATATTGAAAAAATTCAGTCCGCGTCGGTTCCCACGGGTACGGGACGGAAATAAATCATTTAAAATGATTACCAGTACTACAAATAGCTGCCCGTAGGGCTTGGAAAAATAGGGAATAATACGGAGAAATCGGAATATATTTGGGGGCGTCGGTGTCTAGCCGATATCCCTTCCCACGCGTCAACATATTCCCACGGTCCCAAGAAATGCTATTTTTAATCATTTGCGCTGGTATATAATCCTTTCTGTAGGCCCTGGGAAAACCCATTGACAACCATACAGTGCATGTATGATGTAGACTTACATGTAGTCCATATATACAGACTGCTTGAAGCCCATTCTATTCAAATGCGAGCTGGACGGAACCACAAACCAGGAAAGTATCTGCTACAGAATATCCTGCAGGCATGATCTTCTTTACCTAAGCAACCAAACTTTGTACACAGATAGCTCTCAACACTTCAAGACTTATAGTATTTTTACCATGACCCAAGCCCCCCTCAATTCTTCTCAAACACAATTTCTTTAGTATTTACGCTGTTGAAATAGTATTGATATACATATCTGGACTACTTTTGAATACATTTGGCATGGTCTGACTGCTGTAGATGCCCAGTCAAAGTGCAACTAGTCTCTATCATTACTTTCTAGATTTACCATGCTGAAGCCATTGGTAGACTGCACATATATTCATTAGTTATATATTTTGGCCCAAAAGAATGGAGTGGGCCTAATACTATTGCTTTCCAGAATTTGGTCAATATAATCCCCAAATATTTCGGAGCACTCTCATACCATGCCCAACCCACTGCTATAAGTATTGGAATCCTACAAAGATTTGGTAGATGGTACTGTACTTCCACTCTGACATACCCTCTAAGATATAGAATGGTCCCAGGCTTGTACATGTATATATGAATGGCCTTATTCTCAGTTATCATAGGCTTATGCTCAACCAAGCTGATATCACAAGTCAAGATTCAGTAGAAAAAGAAAGGACCATTTGCTATTGCACATGCATCTGGGACAAGGACAGTAGTATGGGCTGTATCAGAGTAGAAGTACAGTACTATCTACCAACTCCTTGAAGGAATTCAATACTTATAGCAGTGGGTGGGGCATGGTCTGTGAGTACTCTGAAATATTTGGGAATTTTATTGACCAAGTCTTGGGGAGCTATTAAGCACACTCCATTCTTTTGGGCCAAAACATATAAATAATGAATATATATATTGAATGCAGCTTACCTGAGGCTTCAAAGGAGAAGATGTCAAATGGGGAAAGTAGTGGTAGACAGTGATGTTATTTTTACTGTGCATCTGTGGCAGTCAGAACATGCCAAATGTATTCATAAGGAGTCCAAATATGTATATCGATGTTATTTCAATAGCATAGATACTAAAGAAATTGTGTTTGAGAAGAATTGAGGGGGGGCTTGGGTCATGGAAAAAATACTATAAGTCTTGAAGTGTTGAGAGCTATCTGTGTACAAAGTTTGGTTGCTTAGGTAAAGAAGATCATGCCTGCAGGATATTCTGTAGCAGATACTTTCCTGGTTTGTGGTTCCGTGGTTTGTGGTTCCGTCCAGCTCGCATTTGAATAGAATGGGCTTCAAGCAGTCTGTATATATGGACTACATGTAAGTCTACATCATACATGCACTGTATGGTTGTCAATGGGTTTTCCCAGGGCCTACAGAAAGGATTATATACCAGCGCAAATGATTAAAAATAGCATTTCTTGGGACCGTGGGAATATGTTGACGCGTGGGAAGAGATATCGGCTAGACACCGACGCCCCCAAATATATTCCGATTTCTCCGTATTATTCCCTATTTTTCCAAGCCCTATGGGCAGCTATTCGTAGTACTGGTAATCATTTTAAATGATTTATTTCCGTCCCGTACCCGTGGGAACCGACGCGGACTGAATTTTTTCAATATTTTATCAGATTTTAGCCGATTTTTCCGTAGCCAATAGGATCACAACATTTTTACCGTCGGAATCATTTTAAATATCTCCTACGCCGACCCATTTAAAATGATATCCTTATCGGTCAATCCTCGAAACTAGCACACCGATAGTCATCGGTGTTATTTCTTATTACCCTACAGGGACCACCGGACTTCAGGCCCTAAAACAAGCAGCGGGAATTCGTAGGATAGAGTGTATATCTGTATATATCAGATGAATATCAGCCGGGTCCCCAAATGTCCTCTCCCTTCCCGCGAATGTCCTGCGTACGGTGCACATGACCTGTCGCGTCGCTCAGATCCGGCCACGTCGATGACGTGCGCTCGTGCAAGGGTCCCCAACATCTGCATCTCTCAGGCGTATTTTGGCTGCATTCGGCAAGGTAAAAATCACATGCGGGAGTGCGCGGAACAAATTCTGCGAAGTCGTGCGCTGGCACGTTCACTCCCGACCACCACCAAGCTCTGCCCTCCATCCGCTGGTACTAGTGACTTGAGGCTGACGCGGCCCTGCTGAGCTTCTCTGGCTCTTTGGCTGTGCTTTGATCTGGCGCTGGGTGCTGACTTTGCTTGGATGTGTGGCGCCGGTTCACAGGGGATAGACAAGCAGGGCTCGAATTCAGGTGCGTAGCGACCGTCCTCTGTGACAGTGACTCAACCCTGCTGTGACAGCGGCGACAACGACGACGCGCAGCTCCTCCTCCCGGACGACGACAACGACGCACAACGAACACCGCAAGCAACAGTGCATGACGTCCGAGCTTGGCATGGTGCGTCAATGTCTCATTTCTCAGGTGCCATTAGCTCACTCGCGGTTCCAATACACCGACAACGACCTCAGCACCAATGCGGTCTGGACACCAGAGTACGTCGCTGCGCATCGTCTGCATATAATGCATCGACTGACCGGCGCAGCTCACGGTCGACAACGACATGTCTCTGCTCTCGGGCCGACTGCACATCCCCCGCAACAAGATTCCTCCTGTCGCAACCGCGCGCGCTGGACCCGCTTCGTCATCGACAAGACACGCATCGGGTTGCGCAGCATTGCAATAGGAACATCGGCGCTCGCACATCGTGTACCCGACCGCTTTCGGCGCTCTTGCAGTCATGCGAGGGTACAAGGCGCAGCAAAGGCACATAAGTAGAATGCGGGCCGTCGATTCGCGCACGCTGACAAGGTACGCATCTTGGCTTGCGTGCGGCCATCTTACTCACTGTTGGCCAGTACTCACCGCAACGGTGCTGACGAAGACTGTGCGGACGCCTCACCGGGACGCGCGCGCTACAGCGCCGACAATATCACTTCCGAAGAGGGCGATGGCAATAGCGACGATGGCGCGGACGACGGGCGCGCATTTACGAGGCCATGGACGACGCTACCGACTCAGAGAACGGGTGCGCGAGCGGGGTTCGTCAAGACCGAGCGCAGTTTACGAGGCCATGGACGACGCTACCGACTCAGAGAACGGGTGCGCGAGCGGGGTTCGTCAAGACTGAGCGCAGAAAGCGCGCATGTGGGCTGTAGATACGCAATTCTCCGTTATGTTCTGGTTCCATCTCGTCGTATAAGCGTCCCTGTACTGCCCCGGAATGCCTGTTAATAATTTCATCAATATATGTATTTTATGCGGATTTCTACAGCTGCTGTGAGCCGTGGGGGAGGGGGAGCAGGGGCCGCCGGACCATGCCGAGCTCAATATATGCTTCTGATGTCCTTAAGAAGGTCAGACATTCCGAAGAATGTCTGGAAGATGTCAGAGGCTGATATACGTCGTATATACATGGGATGTATGCCATATCCTACGAACATCCGAGGCTGATCTTAGACCCCAAAGTCCGGTGGACGCCTGTCGGGGTAGTCGGGATTGTGGGGCGGACAATGCGCGAACGGACAATGCGCGACTGAGGCGGTACTCGGATGGCGTGAGAGCTCCGGAGTTGCGTAGCGCCGAGCGTGTCTGTCGTGCGACCAGGCTGTGCGAGTCTGATGAAATCTGATGCGTCGTGACGGGCGTGGGAAATGCTGTGCTGGCGAGCGTGTGGCGACTGGGGGCGCGTGGTGCGAGCAGCGTGGGAGTCGGCTGGGTGTTCCGATCGTGGCGCAGGAAGGCCGAGGTCACGTGACCGAGGACTTAGTCGAAAATGCGAAAAGACAGTCGAGATCCCCTCCCAGCGCGGGACGGGGCTTGTCATCGTTTCTGTGGCATTCTCACCAGATGGCCAGAGCATTGCCTCAGGGTCATATGATCACACTGTGCGGGTATGGAATGCAGCCACAGGTGTAACAGTTGCAGGGCCATTTGAGGGGCACACAAATACAGTCAATTCTGTGGCATTCTCACCAGATGGCCAGAGTATTGCCTCAGGGTCAGGTGACAGGACTGTGCGGGTGTGGAATGCAGCCACAGGTGCTACAGTTGAAGGGCCATTTGAGGGGCACACAGACACAGTCTGGTCCGTGGCATTCTCACCAGATGGCCAGAGCATTGCCTCAGGGTCATATGATCACACTGTGCGGGTATGGAATGCAGCCACAGGTGTAACAGTTGCAGGGCCATTTGAGGGGCACACAAATACAGTCAATTCTGTGGCATTCTCACCAGATGGCCAGAGTATTGCCTCAGGGTCAGGTGACAGGACTGTGCGGGTGTGGAATGCAGCCACAGGTGCTACAGTTGAAGGGCCATTTGAGGGGCACACAGACACAGTCTGGTCCGTGGCATTCTCACCAGATGGCCAGAGCATTGCCTCAGGGTCAGATGATGGCACTGTGCGGGTGTGGAATGTGGCCACAGGTGCCATAGTTGCAGGGCCATTTGAGGGGCACACAAATTGGGTCACCTCTGTTGCATTCTCACCAGATGGCCAGAGTATTGCCTCAGGGTCAGGTGACAGGACTGTGCGGGTGTGGAATGCAGCCACAGGTGCTACAGTTGCAGGGCCATTTGAGGGGCACACACTCCCAGTCGGTTTTGTGGCATTCTCACCAGATGGCCAGAGCATTGCCTCAGGGTCATCTGATTGCACTGTGCGGGTGTGGAATGTGGCCACAGGTGCCATAGTTGCAGGGCCATTTCAGGGGCACACAAGTGAAGCCGATTCTGTGGCATTCTCACCAGATGGCCAGAGCATTGCCTCAGGGTCATTTGATGACACTGTGCGGGTGTGGAATGTGGCCACAGGTGCCACAGTTGCAGCGCCATTTGAGATGCACACTGGAGTCAATTCTGTGGCATTCTCACCAGATGGCCAGAGCATTGCCTCACGGTCATTCAATGACACTGTGCGGGTGTGGAATGCAGCCACAGATGTTACGATTACTCTTAATCGTTTTTTTCTCCAACCAGTCAGGCCAAAAAGTGCCCGTCAGGAAAGTCGCTTTAGGAAATGGTCTCACACGGTCAAGTCGCGTCGTTCCACCTGCCAAATTCAGTAATTCTTAGCTAAGCAGCTTCTGCCCAATGCTTTTCTACATCCTCGCTCCAAAAGACACTCGTGTCTGCGAGTATTTTGCGTTTTGCAAGCTAACTAACACTGATATGCTCATGATTCAAATTGTTCTGTGATCAGAAAAAGAGGCCTTAGAGTTTCCATTTTTGTTAGAAAGTTCCCACGGTTGATGCAGAGAAAGATGACGTAGTTTTAGAGGGCATTCTACCAATTGATCCGGTTTGCTACGTCATTTTCTCTACTCCGGCTATTACAATACCCGGGCCTAATATTTTTACTATTAAAAATGCGCACATAGAGGGAATTGAACCCACAGCATGCAGTTTATGAGTTACATAACATAGTCTAAGAGCAGTAACCACTAGACTAGAAGGCTATACTCATTGAACAGCTGTGGATAGTCTGTATCAATGTTCTATCCCCTCTTACCCTACAATACACTTTGCTCTTTTTATCAAATTCTTGCCTTTTCCCTGATACAATATACACATATTATATATTGTCAGAAAGCTACAATAAATGCACACACAATGGTTAGGGTACTGGAGTCTGCAGGACTTGTGATGTACTTGCTGGGAGTGGGCCGACGCATAGCGCGGCAGTACGATTCCAGGTGCAATACGGGGTTCAATAATCTTCTCAAATTGGAAGAATATGTATTAGAGACTACTTTATTTGACATCTTTGCCCTGCGGTTTGAGCTCAAGAGCAATGACATCATTTCGGGTTTTAAATGCAATTTAATAGCCGGAATGACGTCATCATCTCTTGCTAGCAATCGTGCTGTTCTATACGCTCTGCTGTTCTATACGCTCAATCCTAGTAATATTACTGTGTGTGTGGAATGCTTTATAGGCAACAATATGTGTACAGTGAGTGTATCATCCCGAGTAGACGTGAGGCTGGTGAGGGAGCTGAAAGCGCGAGTGGACAAAGCGTGGGAGTGAATTTCCAAAAAAGGCGACACAGACTGTCGTTGCATGGGTCGAAAAAAAGCTGGATGTAGATGACATAAGCAACGATTCATAGGAATCGTAATTAGCCAGTGCATATTTCCCTGTGTGTAGACCAAGATCTACCAAGTGCATTCACGCTGATGATATTCCTCGTTCCGCTGATGGACACCACCAGGTAGGGCAGTAAACAGCAGAGTCGACCAGATCCCTAGAGCGCTACCGAGGTGTTGATGTGTGTGCGAGCGAGCGTCAGGAGTCCCGGAGTAAGCAACGACCATCTCCGATCAAACCTATGGCGTTCCGATTGAGGGCGCGACAGTGACAAGACGAGCGACACCGGAAGACTGCAACGCGACTGCAATCGATGACTCGGGCAAAGGCAACAAGGATGGAACAAGATGGGAGCGATGAGACAGGAAGCGAGAACAAAGGCTAAGACGATGGCTGAGGCTAAGGCGCCAGAGCAGTCAACCGGTGTTGACCGCTATATGATACGAAGGCGACAAGAGTGCACAAATGAAATGTGCTGGGAGCGATGAGGGGGGAACGTAACTTGCATTGCACAGAGTATCCGACAACTATTTATATGTTGTGACAAATACAGTGCGTGTCCAATCAAGTAAGTACAGAGACATCAGAAAGACAAAGGGAAAGATAGCAGCATGATATCAAATGGTACGGACAATGCGGGGGAGTCATGCGACAGTCAGACAACGAGGAACGAGGCAGGGGACGATGTCGAGCGAGTGATCTGCACTGTCAAAGGACAAAGGAAACAGCGCGGGAAATGATCCGCTCTGTTGTTGACTGTGGGAAACAGCCTCGGGGAGCATGGGAACAGACAAGGCGTGCCATATTGAGCATGATAGCGGTGGTCCAATAATGGTGACACAAGGCTGCGTCTTCCGATCGTGAATGTGGCAATGCTTCCAACATGTGGAGTGGCTGGGTTGCGAGTCAATCGCAAGGCGCTCATGAATATGAGATGGTAGCATGTGTCGATAGATGCTAGGATGTGTTGGAGGGGAGCGGGCATGTCCAGAGCGCTGAGTCAGAGGGTGTTGGAGCGGTCGGGACAGTGGTGCGGACAATGGGCAACTGGGGCAGTACTCGGATGGCGTGGGAGCACCAGCACTGTGTAGCGCCGGGTGTGGCTGTCGTGCGACCAGGCTGTGCAAGTCTAATGCAAATCTGATGCGCCGTGACAGGCATGGGAAATGTTGTGCTGGCTAGCGTATGGCGACTGGGCATGCGGTCGGGTGCTTAGTGCGAGTAGCATGGGAGTCGGCAGAGTGTTCTCATTGTGGCACGGGAAGGCCTAGGTAATGTGACCAAGGACTTGGTTGAAACTGCAAAAAGATAGTTAAGAATTCATCTCAGCGCGCGGGACGAGGCTTGTCACCTCGCTGCGAGGCAATCATTTTCCAATGTTCACACTTTTGACAAGCCGACAGTCACGCAATTCCGGAGGTCAGAAAGTTGCGCAGACAAGCTCCAACCACCCAATTAGTCTCTCAACGCTCGCAAGATTGGAGCCAGAGTTGTGACCGTTGGAGTCTCGCAGGGCACTTGCTGGTAGTGGGCCGGTGCTAAGCACGGCAGGTACGATTCCATTTCTAATGGTCTGTGAATATCATTATGTAGTTAATGTTAGTATCCATTTGCTGCGGCTACAACCTCTACTTGATGGAAGTTTGAAATGCAGTAGAGAGTCTGCATGTACTGAGAATAGTGAATGGTGTTGAAGGTAGTGATATGCAAGTGAAAGATTGATCTGTCTCAGTCATATCTAAAGTTCAATCTGTGGCATCATGGGTAGCCCTGATACTCCTCGCTCTGCGCTACGAGGCAATCGTTCGCCAATTTTTGCACTTTTGACAAGTCAACATTCACACAATTTCAGAGTCGCAGCATCGCACAGCAGTGTTCCGACCATCCGATTAGTCTCTCCAAATGCTCGCAAGCTTGGACCAGAGTTCCAACCACTTGTCACAGATGTCGTGAGATTGGATGGAACGTAGAGCCGTCCAAGTGAGCAACTGGGGGCGATGGGGTCACCTATTCAGTGACGCGACATGTCGTCTGTTGAGGATCGGCTCCACGCACAAGGACGATGAGGGACAACGAAGGATATTCGAATTAGCGCCGGGTAGCGTATACGAAGCTGGGCGTAATCCGTAAGGGATATCGTAGCAAAAGAGCTAGCTACATGTCCACGGAATAAGGTTCGTATGTACTGTACAGTACCCGGAAGATGCCGGTGCGGCGTTGAGCTCGACATGCACGTGATATTCCAACATCGTCCGGGCAAGGCAACATGTAGCTGTCCGGGAGTCGTCCTTTCAGAACGACGGGATGTGTGAGTGGTACGCGAGACAGGCGTTGTCTCTCGAGGAAGCTGGGTCCTATGCCTAATCCCTCATGTGTACTTTCGGAGTGTCTCAATGAAGTACGCTGGGTGAGGGTGTAAGGCAAGAAGGATGATATTAAGTAAGCAACCGCGGTGCGTAAATACAAATACAGACTAAGGAACCAGTAACACTGTGGGGTTGCAATCAAAGGTATTCAAAGGTATCACAAGAGTAGGAAGAGAACAATATAAGTAGGATATCCAACATGTCAGTGACACAACTGTCACAGTTGTCTCACAGTCAGCTTATTATTCTCCTGGGTCTCATCTTGTCCCATCGTCATCCCATTAGCCGTTGTGCGAGCTCTACGTTGCTCTGACTGTCTTGCGACACCGGCTATTACAGTTGCATTGCTCTCGTCCCGCAGTGATTGCACCCTCGCTCGTGTCGCACTACTCATCATAGTCTTCCAACCATTGCCCTTGCTCTTCTGACTAGTCACATGAGTGCAATGGTTCAGTGTTGTTGTCTGCACTCCTCTCTGTTGTTCTGACCATATTTCGATGATTGTGCACACAGTGCAGTGTGCAGTTGTTCCCAGTTGCTTGCAACACACATCCTCTCCTCCAACCCCTCGTTGATGATTCTCCGACTGATCACGCATTCCAACCATCACCTCTGATTGCACACCTCCCTACTCTCATCGGAGACGCGCTCTGATTATCTTCGGGAGCCTGGCACTCGCTCGCACACATTGCAGTACCCTCTTCAGCGCTCAAGGGATCTGGTACTATCTGACACATTACCACTATACTACATGTGGGTGCCCATCATCGCTGTGCATGAACTTGCTCAGCAACATTGTGCATTGCTCCGTGAAACATGGACTCAACCATGCCCCAATTAATACCTGGCCGGCCTCGCTCGCATGCTTGCACAGGCCGCCAGGTATTGATCAGGGGCATGGTCTGCAGTTCAATTTCTGATAGAAACACTTATATGTACTTCACTCCGCGTAGTACTTTGGCTAGAGCTCAGACATGACATGATTTCTGGATGCACGAATGGGGAGGTGACAGACTTAGATGCTTTGAAAAGCCTAGAGGAATAGTCTATAACATATGTATTGATGTATATATTGTCAATGGCTCTGTAGTCTAGTGGTATCTGCACTGTATAGTCTTCAAAACTTGGAGGTTTGCAGTTCAATTCCTGTTATAAACAGTTTTGAAAAGATTGGTAATCGAGTCCGGGTAGTACAGTAGCCGGAGTAGAGAGGAATGACGTAGTTTCCGAGTGCACTTGTGCTGTGCATCCGAGACTGACGTCATGGGATCAAGCGTGGGAATTATTTACCGGAAATGGCAATTATGGAGCATTTTCTTCTGACTTCAGAGCCACTGAAATTATGTGCATATCTATTCTAGTTAGCTTAAAAAATGCGAAATACTGTCTGAAACGGGAGTCTTTTGAAGTGCGAAGAGGGGGAATTGTGTTTGCTAGGGAAATTGGACCGTGTGAACAAATAGCTATATATGGGGGGGAAGATGAAAGTTGCATGGGGGTCCAAAAACCGCGACTGGTGCTTACATAAGAAACGATTCAAGGGAATCGTAATTCACGCAATAGGAATCATACCTTGGACACCACACTCAGACCATCGACTCAGTTGCATGCCCCACACACAGTCATCCAACCACTCGCACATTGTTTTGACTGCGACCACATGACCTTGAGCACAGACTGCTGTCACATCTTGGCAGGATTTCATATGACATTTTGATCATCGAGATTGTTGTTAGAACATGTGCGCCACACTACTCCGATAACTCTGTGACTGCCAAGTACCTCCACAGTCACGCCTATCCTCCAACCATAGTACAGCTCAGCTCTCGAGCTCATGCTGCATTTCTCTGATCCCAATTGTTCTGTGATTGTGCCAGTGCTCTAATTATTGCTCCACCACTCCAACCATTGCACACACCATTCCAGTGCATTCCTCTGAAAAATTGCAGTGTCACAACATCGCAGCAGTTGCCTACAACTCCCTCCTATATCAGAGTGCATTCTATTGCTCGCCACATCTCCATTGTCTTCTATTCCGTTCATATTGTTTTGTTCCACATTGTAGGACACCTCTTCCACACTTCTTGACAGCACTGACCATTCCCCATGCGCTTGCACTGCCCCTCACTTGTCTCTTTCACTTGCTCACACACATTACAATATCCCCTTTAGTGCTGTACTAGGGATCTGGTTTTGGACACATGTGACATTACCACCCTACTACATTTGGGTGCCCATCACCACAACTTTGCCCTGACATCTCAATACAGTCACAGAGTCACTTTCCTGCACGCGGAGCCAGAGCCATTAACCCCAAGTATTATATCTCCAACATATTCAAAAAGGACATAACTACACCAGGCAGTCAGTTGTATGTTGGATGGCCAAGCCCCCCTCCCCCCTAAATGATTAAGAGTAATTGTACTGCCATGCGTGCATTGGCCCATTAACCCCAAGTAACAGTTGCAGGGCCATTTGAAGGGCACATAGATATAGTCAATTTTGTGGCATTCTCACCAGATGGCCAGAGCATTGCCTCAGGGTCAGATGATCACACTGTGCAGGTGTGGAATGCGGCCATAGGTGGCACAGTTGCAAGGCCATTTGAGGGGCACACTGGAGTCAATTCTGTGGCATTCTCACCAGATGGCCAGAGCATTGCCTCAGGGTCAGATGATCGTACTGTGCAGGTGTGGAATGCGGCCACAGGTGTTACAGTTGCAGGGCCATTTGAGGGGCACACAAGTAGAGTCAATTCTGTGGCATTCTCACCAAATAGCCTGAGCATTGCCTCAGGGTCAGATGATCACACTGTGCGGGTGTGGAATGCGGCCATAGGTGGCACAGTTGCAAGGCCAATCGAGGGATTCTCACCAGATGGCCAGAGCATCGCCTCAGGACCAGATGATGGAACTGTGCAAGTCTGGAATGCAAAACTAGACCTACCAGAAGAACAGATTGAAGTGTGTCCTGGTTTTACAGACCAATCTGTCATTGATGAACATGGTTGGATTCATTGTGGAGACTCCCAGCTTCTTATGTGGGTTCCCCCCCAACATAGACACAGCCTTCATCGCCCAAGTAATATCTCGATGAGCACCCCACAACAAGAGACAGTGCCGGATCTTTTGAATTTTGTTCATGGGAGAGACTGGATGAAATGTTCAGTAGGAGATATATGGTGACAGCTGGCATTTACTATACGTGAGTCCTCTCATTCCGTGAATATTTTAACCTGTCTCCTATTTGAATTTGGTAGGACTTACTTTTATCATTGTAAGCAGCAATTATACTATATACATTCATAGCTCAAATGACCGGAAGCTTTCAAAACTCTCTCAAAGTCTACTATTTTCCAGCAGAAAACAAACTCCACTATCACAGCCCAACACAAGGGTGTGGTATTCAAGTCCAGGTGATATATTACCAGGAGCGGAGAGGTATGATGTCAGTTTCAGATGCACTACACAGTGCATCCAAGACTGACATCATGCCTCTGGGCCGAGTGTGGGAATGATTTACTGCAAATATATGATAGTCTGTAGGTGGACTCTCCACATACAAAGACGGGGAGCTTGCGTGTACGTGCTTCGCACGTACCAAGACGCACTTTGTCCCTACCCCACACAGGTGCCTGACGGTGATGGGCGTCCAACCGGTAGTGAGGCGGATATATATTGAGATCCACTCCTCAGAGCGCAGTGAAGGACATATTGAGTTGAGGGAGTCAGTCAGGGTCCCGAGACTACGCACGGCAAATCCTGCTCGGTGTGTGAGTGGGAAACAGTAACCTGGACCTGAATTGGAGGACACGAGAGACTGGGGGAGAGGACTATAGCGCGCGGACTAGACACGATACAAATCACCGAAATGATGTAGCAGTGGAGACACGACGGGCGAGCTCCCAAGAAAGTGTCTCGAAAGCGCGGAATGTCAGAGAGGACGCGGGGACTATTACAAAAGGCAAAGTGGAGTTACGTAGCGGTGGCAAAGGCAAAGGTCGAAGGAATATTTTGAAGACCAGGGGACGAAGTACGAGGCGGTGGCAAAGGGAACAGAGGGGCGTATAAGGTCGAAAAAGATATTGGCGAGGCGTAGGGATATTTCAAAAGGCGAGGGGGATTTGTTGAGGGGCGCAGTATTGATATTGCGGCGTGGTACGTGGGTCGAAAGTCCTACGTCTGAGGTCAACAGCGACAAGTTGTGGTAAAGTCAGACCACTTCAGGGGACTCTTTCGAGATCCTGACTACAAGGGGGAATAGTAACTTGTTATTGTCATTGTATGCCGTAGAACTATTTGTACAAAAACGAGTCAAAACCCGCATCGTACGGTGATACGCCTGATTCCCCGTTGAGCGGGGATTCCACCGCGACTTTTCGGTTTTTCATTTCGAACCAAAGTCACGTGACTTTGGTCTCCAGACCATCGTTTCCGCCGTTTCGGCACAGCCACTTCGGAAAGTTCCGAAGTCACGTGACTTCGGCTCCGAACTTTCCAGCGCTTCGGCCTCGTTTCCAGTCACCCCGAGGCGCCCGCACGTGGTTCGGTCGAGACCTTTCGGCCCATCAGCAGCAGACACGCCACAAAGTTGCTGCCGGACCAAGATCAGTGTAGTGAAACGCCCCGTGAGCGTATCTCCGAGATGACCGGCTGCCACCCGGTACTTCCCTGTCCGATTCTCCCCCTCACTTATAGCGTTCCCGATTGATCCCCTCTATCATCCCGACCTTTCCGAGCCGAGGCGAACCGAGCCCGAAGCCATGGCTACCTTCCCAGCCACTTCGGGAGATCGTCCACCACTCGCTGTGACTTCGGCTCACGGATATACGTTTGGCGCGCCTTGTACCGCTGAGGCGCGTCTCCACAATATCGTTCGTACTTCATCCTTCTGTATATCACATCGTAGCGACAGCGCTGATCGTTTGTTTGGTATCCATTGTTCTCGTTCCCCACATATGCTCGTTCCGACCCACCTCGACTTGCGACACATGATCCTTATCCACTTCGCTCGTGTTTCGTCTCTGTACGCACCTACCTATGTTCGTTTCCGTACGATACGGTCTCGCACTCGTTGTAGCTTAAATACGACTCGATATCACACTGAATAACAAGTTACTTTCCCCCCTCATAGTCAGCATCTCGAAAGAGACGTTGCAAACCGCCCGCATTGACAGCTCTTACTGTCGTTGTACTCCCTCGTTCTCCTTATCGCCCGTAACCTCACTTTTGACTACGCCGCACGCCCCAATACGCTCGCCTTCGACTTCGCTTTCGACCTTCGCCTTTCGCACCACGTACCCCAACTTCGCTTTCCGAACCTCGCTTTCCGAACCTCGCCTCCCGAACATCGTCGACCGAACCTCGCCTCTCGAACATCGTCGCCCGAACCTCGCCTCTCGAACATCGCCATCGACAGACCTTCATCCACTTTGATATCACCTTCGAGGCCTCCTCAAGTTCAGGCCCACGACGAATGCGTCCCCCATTACACATCACTTCGTCCTCAAGCCGAAGTTGTCCGAAGTCACCCAACTACCCATCGCACCAATCAACGTATAAATCCGAACCTCGTCTTACGTCGATCTCTCTCTCCCTCCCTCCATCGTCATTCCGCGTTCCTCCGCGTCCAACTTCGGAGCTTGCTCGTCGCGGCTTCGTTTGTTCGTCACTTCGGGGACTCGTATACTCTCTCCTTCTCGTTTCCTGGTCCGGCGCACACGCCGAACCCTCATTCCGATCCGTATCCTTGTTACGACCACGATCCACGTACCGGTGGAGTCACTTCGCGAACCTTTGGGAACGTGACGACTCGCTCGCACAACAAACGCGGTACCACTGACAGCGCTCTAGGGATAGGAAACTACCCATATCCGCCCTACTACCGTCTGGTGCCCATCACTTTTGGAGCCCACCGCGAGGGTTTCTGTCACCATTCCTCCAAAGCCTTCCGAAGCAACTTCGCCTTTCGTCTCTCGCTATCAACTTCGCTCCGCCACCCTCGCCGACGAAGTTCGTCGGTCCCACGTCGTCTACCCCGCCGCTGACGACCCGCATTCCGACGAGGCTTCCGAAGACGAGGTAAACGACGATGTTTTCCCCGAAGCTTCAGGTATTCAGCACGACGCCGACCCTGACTTTGACTTCGACTTCCACGTTCCCGGCGGATTTTCTACGCCTCTGCGATCTCTTTCGCCGTTGCCACCGCTATCGACTCTCACCCCTCTTCACTCATCGCAACCTCCGACCCCGCGCACTCCGCCTTCGCCTTCGCCTTCGCTTCCGAAACGCCCACAGGCTTCGCAACTCACTTTGCTCCGCCCTATCCACCCACCACCCGCATACTCCGCACAACCACCAGCAATGGCCGCCCTCGTCCCGATGCCATCTAGGCTCGCCCGAACAGCGCCTGTGTTCACGCCGGACAAACCCCGCGAGATCCGTAGGTTTTGGCCTGACCTTGAAGCATTCTTCGGACCTGCGGGTGTCATCACTGACCGCGCGAAGAAGGATTGGACGAAGAACTACGTCCCCACAGCAACCGCCGACCTGTTCGACGCAATGATCAATTTCACCGGCAACGCCACATACGACGAGTTCAAGGTAGCGGTCGGTAAGCTCTATCCAGGAGCCGACGCCGACCGAGCGTATACAACGGCCGACCTAGACGAGCTCGTCAAGCAGACGCGAGCAAAGTCTACGTTGACTCTCGACGACTTCGCTACGTATCATTGAGAGTATCTGACCATTTCGGGCTTCCTAGTGCTCAAAGGACGTCTTTCGACGATGGAGCAGAACCGAGCGTTCTCCCGAGGTATCCCGAACGCCCTCTGGCCGAAGGTTAACTCTCGGCTCCAGATCAAGAAGCCCGACGTCATCGCAGGCGACCCTTACAACGTCTCGGACGCCTACCTCGCCGGGCAGTACGTCCTCCAGTCCGACGCCGACGCGTTTCGGACCGGCGCGCATGTAGCCACCCCAGTCGTTCCCCCAGCACCCGTTGTCGTCGCTGCCACGCCTTCGCCTGCCCCAACCATCAAGGCAGAAGATCTCCTTGCGACACTCGTCCGAAGCTTGATGCAAGGTGGTTCGCTCGCAACACTAGCGGGCCCGATCAAAGCGGCCGCGAACGCAGTCGAAGCAGCAGCAGCACCAGCCGCAGCCGCGTCTTCCACCGCAAGTACTTCCTCAGCGGACGCACGCGCAGCAGCAATGCTGCGCCTTGCCGGACGTTGTTTGTACTGTGGAAGCTCCGAACATCGTATATCGTCTTGCAAGCTCGTCGAAGAAGACGTTCGCGCAGGCCTTATCGTTCGGAACGGCGAAGGCAAGGTCACGCTTGCCAATGGCAGCTTCGTTCCTCGGGCCATCACCGGCGACTTCTTGCGCGACCGAGTCCAAGAGTGGTATCGTCGCAACCCTTCGGTCAAGCCCGTGGTAGCTTCGACCCTCATGATGGAATTGCTCCCCACTCCGCTTCAGACGTTTTCGCTCACGAAGGTAGATCGCATCGCAGGACTCGAAGCCGAACTGGCTGCACTTCGGTCGCAACATGCTGCATATGCGCAAGTCTTCGATGGGGTCGAGATTACTCGCCCGGCTAAAGCCAAAGTTGGCCCACCGCCTCCGAAGATTGCGCAAGCAGAGCCTCCGAAGCAAGCGCCACAGGCACCCGAACCAGAGGCAAGCGAAGTTGAGCAAATTCCAGTTCACCCATTCCGCAACGTCCGCGACGCGACCTCCGCCCCCATCAAACCGAAGACGGTTCCAGCCGTTCGCGAACCACAATTTCGCAATGCGCCGCCGCCGGTTCACCGCACCAAATTGGCCGACGCCGTCTTCGAACGCGCCATGAAGGAGGTTCAGCTTTCGCTCACGCCGGAAGAACTGCTCTTGCTCGCCCCCGAAGTTCGCCAGAAGTTCCGCGACGCGATCACACCTCGTCGAGCAGCGAACGTCCAGGAAGTAGAGCCAAGCCACAAGGTCACGGTCGAGGAGGTACCCGACGAGGAGCTCACTTTGCCAGCAGCGGCAATCCGAGCTTCGGAAACGGTACTCCTCGCCCACTACGCCCCCGATCCACGCAGGTCGACCGTCGACTCCGTTTGGCCGGCATCGAACAAAGGCGTCATGAGCGACCCGATCGAGGTCTACCTGAACTCTCACACGCACGACAGCATGTTCGATCCCGACGCGTTGACAGTCGCAAACGACTCCCACTCGCTTCAGTCCATCGACGGGATTGTCGCCAGCCGAGTCGCCATCGAATGCCTTCTCGACCCTGGATCTCAGGTAATAGCGATGAGCGAGGAGGTATGTCACTTCCTCAAGCTTCACTACGACCCCGAGATCAAGATTCGCCTCCAATCGGCGAACAAGCAGGTTTCCGAGTTGCTCGGGCTGGCACGTAACGTTCCTATCAAGTTCGGAAGCATGACATTGTACCTCCAGGTTCATATCGTGCGGAACGTTGCCTACGACATTCTCCTCGGTCGCCCCTTCGACGTCCTCACCGAGTCGATCGTTCACAACTTCCAGAACGAGGACCAGACGGTCACCATCCGCAACCCGAACACAGGCGACCGCTTCGTCATCCCCGCATATCCTTGGGGACACCATCGGTTTTGCGAGGAGCAAATTGCTCAAGCCCGACTTTGAAAACGAAGTCGACGAGGGAAACTCCATCGCCATGATCATCGAAGGTGAAGGAGACAATGTCCGGATCATCACCTATACCCAAATCGACTCCTCGGACGAGTCGGCGGTTTGCCACGCATACGTCACCGCTTCCGAAGCACGCTCACATCTTCCCGAACACTCCGCGCCTTCTTTCATGCAGAATATCTGTCCCGCCCCGCCTCAAAAGCCACTAGCGGCTGAGCACTCCCATCTTGATTCCAAACACGCATTTCCGAACCAGTTTGCCACATCGTCCTCGTCTCCTCAGTCCTCGCGTACTTACGTTCTCAGTTCGCAACCCCTCGGTCCCGGTTTGCAATCCCCGCCCAGTTCCACAGGAACAATGACGCCATCCCCCTCACTTTCCCAAACATCTCCAGACTCTTATCTTGGCACCCAGCACACTTCAACTCCTTTCTTGGCCACACCATCGACTTCGCCTTCGACACACGACGCCGACATACACGATACCTTCATCGGCAAAAAGAAGTACAAACCAGTCGGGCAGAAAGTCAAACCCGTCCTTGGTACGCTTCCCGAAGGCTTCCGAATCGAGCGCAACATCACCGGCGATCCACTCGCGTCCATGCCTCCGCTCAACCCTCATCCTCCGAAGTTCACACCTACCGGTCGATATACCCAAGAGCGACACGACGCCATGGACGCCCTCCCGAACTACGATTTCTTGACACCGACCGAGCGCGACCTTCTCCACAACACCATCTCCGAGCAAAACGAAGTGTTCGCCTGGGCCGAGAATGAGCGAGGAAGCTTCAAAGAGGAGTACTTTCCGCCTATTCAAATCCCAGTGGTCGCGCATGTCCCTTGGGTCAATCGTAACATCCCCATACCCCCAGGCATCCGCGACGAAGTCTGCAGAATGATCAAGAAGAAGATCGATGCAGGCGTCTACGAACCTTCCAACTCCTCCTATCGATCGAAGTGGTTTTGCGTCGCGAAGAAGGACGGTAAGCTTCGCATCGTCCACTCGCTCGAACCGCTCAACGCCGTCACGGTCGCACATTCCGGAGTCCCGCCTATCCAAGAACACCTCGCCGAGCAGTTCGGAGGTCGTGCTTGCGGCGGTATCCTCGACCTGTACGTCGGCTACAACGAGCGAGTCATCGACGAACGATCCCGCGACTTCACCACCTTCCAAACCCCCTACGGCGCGCATCGCCTCGTCACCCTGCCGATGGGTTGGACGAACTCGGTCCCGATATTCCACGACGGCGTCACCCACATACTTGGCAAAGAGATTCCAACATATACCATCCCCTTCATCGACGACGTCCCCATCAAAGGCCCGAAGTCGGACTACAGGCTCGCGGACGGTTCGTATGAGATGATACCAGAGAACCCAGACATCCGTCGCTTCGTCTGGGAACATCTCCTCAACACGAACCGAATCCTCCAACGCATGCGCTATTCGGAGGGCACCTTCTCCGGTACGAAGTCGATCCTCATATCGCGCGAGTTCACGGTTCTTCGCCATCTCTGCACTCCAGAAGGCAGACGTGCAGACCCTACCACCATCTCCGCGATCACCAATTGGGGACCTTGTAAGGATCTTTCAGATGTTTGCGCGTTCCTCGGAACCGTTGGCGTTTGTCGGATCTTCATCAAGGACTTCGCGAAGCACGCTTGGCCCCTCACGAAGCTCACGCGCAAAGGAGTTGACTTCGAGTATGGTACCGAGCAGCTTATTGCACAGGAGTACCTCAAAGACGCACTCGTCCATTCCGAAGCACTTCGAGCCATCGACTACGAATCTCCCGCCGCCGTCATCCTCGCCGTTGACACCTCCTACATCGCCGTTGGCTACATCCTCGCCCAAGAAGACGAAGAGAATAAGAAGAAGCAATACTACAGTCGGTTCGGATCAATATTGCTAAACAATCGCGAACGTCGCTTCTCCCAGCCGAAGCTCGAAATCTATGGTCTCTACCGCGCTGATAGGTTCAGGCCGCGGGCAAGCGTGTAGCGAGACGTCGCGAGGCGGGGAAGCAGCATGCGAGGCACAGGGTCGCGGGAGCGGGGGTGATGGGAACGTGGTCCGGCGATCCAGGAGCAACCGGGACTGGCGACGGAACGGATCACCGGAACGGGCTAGATCGGGAGGGCTTAGCGACGTAGGTAGAGCCACTACTTAGGGAGCTGCGCGAGAAGTACCAACCCAATCAACCTGTGGGCGGCGCAAGCCACCCACACCGTTTACCTCACAGAAACTGTAGCCTGAGGCGCTACCAGACTTAGGAAGGCAGGACCCCACCGATGTGGGAACAGGTAGGCAGGCGGACAGGCAAGAGGGGGCGCGACGGCCCATAGGCGGACGCTTCGCACACAGGTGCGAAGCACTCGGAGGCGGATCCCGTAGAGGGCATCCCCAGGCAGGTGAGTGTTTAGTTTGGTGTTTAGGCGGTAGGAGGTGGCCCCGCACGACCGCAAGGAGGGCACGAGGCGGGACAGCGACACGAACACCTTCCCACTCAGCAAGTCTAGTCACCCGGACTGGATCGCGACGTATGGGAGGCAGTGTTGGTGGTTGTTGTCCTGTGAGGCACTCGCCGCACGCCCCGCTAGGGTCCGTCCCGGGTGATAGCGTATCATTTTGGAGCCCACCGCGAGGGGTATGGTGATGACGATCATGTTCGAGCTTTAAAATCAGCCTCGTAAACGGCACCCGGTCGCTGATCAACATGGCGCCGAAACCCAAGATAGCCCACCTCCCAACGCAAACACAGCCGCAGAGGACCACGAGGGCGGACACTCGCAATACGTCGCGACAGGCGGCCATAGAGGCAGAAATCGAGGAACCACAAGACGAACAGGGGGAAGTCTCATCGCTATCAAGTCTGCCATCAGAAGAAGAGGATCCGCATGGACCGACCCTCAGTAGGGAGATCCGACGCGCCGGAGAGGACCCTAGGTCCCTGATCACAGGAGGGGATCACGTCACGATCGAGGGACTAGAAGGTTTGCTTCTGAATTCTGATGGTGGCGATAGCGACCATCACACACGGCATGATCCGGAGGGGGAATGCTCGAGGAACGAACGGGTCAGTCCGGGATGGGGACGGGCCGTTTCCTTACAAGATAGGACTTCGCGAAACGTCGCGGAAGCTAGCAACAATCCCCAACGAGCTCTATCAAGCAGCTCGAACCCCAGCAACCCAAAGTCGCCAACACAGTCAGGAATGAGCACACAGCAACAAGGAACAGGAACGGGTGGAGGAGGCGGAGCCGTTGCTATCACCCGGACTAGTTCAGGCTGAGTAATTAGTCTTATGTCAAATAGTTCATGCGATACCGAACTACTTCAATATGACTATCAGTTAATATACTTCTACACCGCAGAATCCAAATAGTTTGATAGCGCGTCAGTCACCAATGATCTAGTTCACGCTGAAATACTTCAAGGCCAGTAGCACAATGAGCTAGTTCAACGTGAAGTAATTCAAGGGTGGAGTGCGGAATGATCTAGTTCACGCTGAAATACTTCAAGGCCAGTAGCACAATGAGCTAGTTCAACGTGAAGTAATTCAAGGGTGGAGTGCGGAATGATCTAGTTCAACGTGAAATACTTCAAGGCCAGTAGCGGAATGAGCTAGTTCAACGTGAAGTAATTCAAGGGTGGAGTGCGGAATGATCTAGTTCAACGTGAAATACTTCAAGGCCAGTAGCGGAATGAGCTAGTTCAACGTGAAGTATTTCAAGGGGGGAGTGCGGAATGAGCTAGTTCACGACAAAGTATTTCAAGGGGGAGTGGGGGAATGATCTAGTTCATGATGAAGTACTTCAATGGGGGAGTGGGGGAATGATCTAGTTCATGATGAAGTATTTCAATGCGGCGAACTATTTCGAAGGAGTGGGAGATGATCTAGTTCGAAGAGATGGCAATGAACTACTTTGATGTCAGCCAAATGACTATACAAAAGAATGGTTCGACGCACGACGCACATGTGTCATCAACCGTGAACGGCAGAGAAAAGATCAAAGACGTTGGGGGGTGATATATGGTCTCGACACCATACAAAAAGCTCGGGCATGTCGGGGGCCTCAATCAGAACATCCTGCACAATGTCGTGAACCCAGAGATCAGCCGCAGGGTCGTACACCCATATCTTGTCCGTGGGCTTGACATCAAGATGCTCGTAGTCCTTCCAGTGGTCTTGGAGCCGGAATGAAGACCCGTCGTTCCACGCCAGTGTGCATGCAACCGGGTCTTCATCTTTCTAATCAAAGAAGTCAGATCGCTTGACTCTTGGACAAACACAGACGACCGCTTACAGCAAGATATGCAATACTGAGAACGTGTGTGCGGACTGGGACGTGTCCCTGTCCCACAGGAAACAGAGTGCGGCGTACGGGCTCCTCGGTCGGCAATACATCTGGAGGTGTGCGTCGTCTTTGAGATCGAGCAGGGGAACTGGCGACCTGTCTTTTGTCACCACGCTGTTGACGAGACCTGCCGCGTACGGGAGACGACACGACATGTCGAGCTTCAGACAATGACTTGCACATGTCGAGTATTTCATTGTGTTGCACGTCTGAGAGAGGAGGCGTAAGGAAGTTGATGTGTCGTTGTTCCTTGCACTGTGCAAGAGTCAGGAATGCCGCAAGAATTAATTCATGACGTACCACTGTATAGTAGCGACCGAGATTTTCGTTCATAGAGCGGTACTGGATGTCGATAGCGGCAACACTATGATTGGGATTGCAAAACGGAGCCGTTCTCCCAGGCTTTCGTCCAGCAAGGCGAACTACGAAGGCCTTGAGCTGTTTCTGTGAAGAAGGGGGGAGAGTCTTCAGCACTCTTCGGTATTCAACGTCTGAAACGTTCAGCATCATGCGGAAAGATCAAGGCGGGAGGGAGAGTGGGTCGGGGGGGAACTACGGTGAAAAAGGCCAAGGGTACCAACTATTTATTCCGGCCAGGAGTCTTGGCCGGCCGTAGTCACGCGGGACGATAATGTCATTGTTCGATTCAACTAGTTTGAAAGGACGGCCACACCCTCATAATCTATGGATTTTCCGGCCACATGTCGTCAGCTATTGTGTAACGGACAGAACGAATACCGGTACAAGTTCACGTACATGTTTTTTGAACGCAAGCAACTCTCGTTTGGAAACTGTGGATTATTGCAACGACATAACAAATATACTACTACTTCTTCGTCGTCTTACGCCGCTTAGCTGCCGGCTGAGTGTCACCGTTCTCCTTTTTCCCTGCCGGTTGCCCCCGTGTCGACCTCCGCACTATGCTAGTTGCTTCATCAACTGAGGCGCTTGCTACAGGAACCCTTGACCCCAAAAAACCGATAAGTAATAAGCGACGAGAGAATATTGCTAGCTTAAATACGTACAGTTCTTCATGGACCTGTGCTTGTGTATTACGACGACCTGAACGACGAGGTTCCTGTGGTGCGACCTCTGCCACCTTTCTCTTGCGACCTCCCTTCGACTTGGAAGTTTGAATGCGCTCGACTGCGACTTCCTGAGCGGGTACGCCATCCTGAGCCACATCCTGAGCAGCTTCGGCGTCCTGAGCGAGGACGCCCCCCTCAACAGCAGTGACCGCATCCCGAGCACCTTCGGCATCCTGATCGGGTACGCCATCCTGATTTTCAGTAGGAGTTGCCTGGTCCCGATGGGACGCTTCGTCTTTGTCTGTGTACGACAATGGGCCACTAGGGGGCATGTATTCAGGAATGTCAAGAGGAGGAATGCCGGCAGGCACGACTGTGGATGGCGTGTGATCTTGACTAGCGGAAGAGGTCTCAAAGATCGGGGACAGTATCTTCGGTTCCTCGACTGCCGGATCCCGCTGCGAAGGGCGCTGAGGAGTAGCCGACGCTCTCACAAAGCGCCGAGAACTCGTAGAAGGGGTGGCGGGCGTGGCGAGGCGTCGGGGAGTCTGTGGAAGCGTTGTAGCACCGTCATCGGGTGAGTTCTCTGATGCCTGTTCCTCAGCAGTCGGATCCTGCATGCTTGGAAATACACGGGTGAGACACTCCGTCATGGCCGCCTTGAAAGATTTGTCGCTTCGCTCGATTTCATCCGCTATGCCAAAGCCGTCCTCGCCAGACGGATCAGAGGCACCCCTGCAAAGATGTAATCAGACAATCATCATTTCAGCGGACTGAATGCGCGCACCACATCAATTGAAGGCCACCGACTTCGTTGAGAGTCCCGACAACAGTCAAGATAACGCAGTTCGTCTTCTGAGAATAGTCGGCGCGGATGTTTTGCAGGGTGTAGTCGAGATTGCGTAACATCCTGCGTACCACTGATGAGACAAAGATATAGCTACATGGAATGATGGACGTACGTTTGTCGAGCAGCTATTGCTTCCTCCGACCCCTCCGCTGCATCTGATGGTCCGGCCACGGAGTCCTTCGCCTGTTTGCGTCTGGCAGCCGCAGCCGCCTTCTCCTCTTCACTCAGGGCACTGTACTTTGCCACGGCCTCCGGATCGGCGCGATACGCCTCCCCAACTGCCTTGTTGACGTGCGCCTGGAGTTGGCTTTGAACGATCTCATCTCCGCTTGCCTTAGCGTTGTCGATGAATGTCTGGCGGGCGGTCTGCGCAACGTGATGGTTTTGAGGGTCGGCACGGAAGAGGTCGAGAGCACTGTGAGCACGGCCACCGGTGGGCACGTCCGTGAGTTGGAGAAACTTGGGAAGGGGTTCGGAGGTTGGAGCGTCGCCCGCATTCTTGCGAGCATGGTTGCTGATCCATTGTCTGACTTTCTACAAGTAGACGTGAGTTAGAGATGAAGAAATGGAGACAGTCGCACACGCACCTCCTTGCGCGCAATCCTCCTCTGTATCCACACCTCCGTGTCCTCCCGCACGCCGTCAACTTCTTTTCGCTCGACGGGAAACCTCTCGCAAAATGCCTCCACCATAGTTGACCGAAACGTCGAAGCTTGCGTTCTAGTGAACGATAGCTTGCAGTGTGTGCGGCAATACTGGACTAGCCAATCCCATTCTTCCTGTGTAGCCCAGCGAGGATTCGGCATGACGAGTGGATGGTGAGTGTGATGGGTGGAAAAGGACGTCGAATCTGTGAGTGAAGAGTAAGAGCAGGTTGAAGCTGGGTCCCGGTTCGAGTCTGCAAACAAAAGACCGTCAGTAGATACACGTACAAACAAAATATGCCTACGGCACCTGTGACGCGGGGAGTGTGGCCGTCATCGGCTAGCTCGGTCGCCATTGTTAGCGTGGGGACTTACTGCTTCAGTGGTGTTCGCTGTCGCGCAGGTAATCAGTGCAGCAAATCAATACAATCATAGCTGGAAAGATGTCAAGTATGTCAAATATAGATACACTCAGATCATGTCAAGTACAGATACAAATTACACGTCAAGGTCCATCTCTGCCAGGTGCGCGAGACACTTCCGCTCGGTGAAATTGGGACGCGGCGTCCACGGTGAAGGATACCAGCCGAAAGTCACCATGAACGCTCAAACATAGCATGCCAGGAGCTGGCCCTCAACGTCAACGTAGACGTCGCGCGAGAGTGTCTGGAAAGTAAGGGCACGCAACTCTGCAGCTGTGTAACCCCGCCATGGATAGCTGTCGAAGATCGGCCAAGCACTGACGATTTCCCTGACTATGTCCAACCACTCTCTCCGACCTTCCGGGTTGATCACCTCCCAGCCATGAAGCGAGTCGGCACCGAATGGCCAAATGAACCGAGAAACGAGCTCTTCGAAGGAGCCCTCCCTGACGAAGCTGGATGTGGCGCGAAGTGTGTGCTCCAGGGCATGCAGCTCATCGGCGATTGAGCAGAGGAGAGACTGGGCAACGACAGAGTATCGCAACTCGCTGCTCTGAAAGACCTCCGCCGTCACGGGGCATCCACAGGCCATCGGCTGAATGGGATTGAGGTCGCCAGATATGATTTGCCCGTGGATTTGATCACCAAACAGAAGGCGACCTCCATACCGGTAAAATGCAGCAGGGTCGTACGGCGTCCCTACGCTGGGTAGCGGCCAGCACTTTTTCCAGTATGTGTCGCCGAGAATCTCCCGCCAGTCTTTGGTGTCAAGGCCGTTGATCCCTCGCGCGCCGCCATCGGGAACATGAAGGTGGCGATCCCGGATGTAGGGAAAGAGCTGGAGGTAGCGCGTGAAGTAAAGGGCTTGCTTTTCTGACGTCTGAGCCCCCCAAAAAAGATAGTATGGTGGGTGGGAAAACATGCGGCGCTGGCGGCTCACGGACTCATCGTTGCGCAACAAGCTCGGAGGATTGGTCCATTTAGCAGTGAAGTACAACATGGATATGGGAGGAAAGTACGCTGGGCTGTCAGCAATGTCCGATGATCGACGGATCTCCTTCAAGTGCATAAGTCTGTCACAATTTTCCGTTGCTGTGGATTTCACATGAGCAAGAGAGCTGTCATATGAGAATAGGACAACGCACCATGGCCGCGCTTCTGCTTGGGACCCTTCACGATTCCCATGGATGCTTGGTATTCGTCGGATGGATTGAGGCTGTCCTCCCGCGGACAGTGGCCCCTGGCTGCCGACTCGAAAGACCGAACATGCATGACGTGAGGCGGGTAGAACCAAAGGGGCTTCGTATGCTTTTCGGTGACAGATCGCGGGCCCGTGAGGCGTCCACGATCATGCAGTGGTGATCGAGGGCGCCAACGAGAAGGTGAGAGATCCCACTGCCCCGCACGGACAACCATGTAGACAGCCACATTCATGCGATGGTAGTCGTGGAACTGGGTGATAGTAGTTACGATGGAGCCGCGAGTATCGGCCGAATGGGAGGGGCAGACCCGACAGGTTTCAGGATGTCATTCTTTTGATCTTCCCACCAGTCGCGGAAGGCAAAGACTTCGAGCAGGCCACGTTGTGCAGCGCGGAACATTTCCACGAAGTCATCCCATGACTGGACCCCATCCTCAAGACGATAATAGCTATCTCGCGCACGTCGCAGCGCCTCGTCAGGGATTGTTACGTGAGCAACGGTTTTATGACGACGGGCCTGCGGGAAGACGGTGTTGGTGACCTTCCACGCATCGTTCAGCCTGGCGTGCAGAGGCTCTCGGACTTTGTCAGCCATTGTACGCCGGTGCCGGCCGTCCTTGTCAAGTGGCATCCACATTGTTTTATCGACCGAGTCCGTGAGAATGTCATTGGTGCCATGGTGAGGAACATTGATATACGCTAAGTAAGGCGAGGAGACGTCATAGGTTTGGGGTATGCGCGTCCACTCATACACGCCCCACAAGCCGTCGCTTTGGACGTGGACAGATGGCGGGGGGTCGGAAGGCATGGGACAGGGGATGAATGATGTGTTGGCTGCGATCACGACGGTATCGGACTCGTCATCGGACGTCCAGAATGCTAGCGGGAACGGGAACGGAACCATCTCTTCGCGGCTGACCCTGTCCTAGAATTAGCGATCAGAATTGTAAATAACGTAGATTGAGACTCACGTAGGCAATCTTGAGGTCGACTACAACGAGGTGCGTGTTTACCGTACGATCAACCCAACGTGAACCCCGCGTACTACAAGCCGGCGCATTAGTGTCTGAATTAATAGAATGCATGGTGAACCACGTACGGAGTCTACACCGATGTGGCGCAGACAGAGGTACGAGAGAGACGCGGACCACCGCACAATGCAAACCGCGGAGCAGCACTGCACAGTGGCGAAGAAGCAGAGGGATGTGGGAGAGCACACGCAGCCTGCTCGGAGTAGACGACACGTCAAACTCTCTGCAAACTGGATGCACTGGAGAGAGGGGCAGAGCGGCGGAGGGCGCTGAGGTCCAACGGGTGACGCCTGTTGCTGTTAAATCAGACAATGAGCACGAGCACAGACATGGCGATAGAGCAGCGAGAGCGCACCTGGAGAATGCGGCCGGAGTCCGAGCGGGCGGCGAGTGGTGCTGTAAAATAACAGTTAGTAGGCACAAATGCATGGATTCGGCAAAAAAAAAACACACCGAAGGGAGCCGGAGTCTGTCGCGGGCGTTCCGGGAGGGGCAGGGACAGAGCAAAGGGTGAGAGCAGAGTGGGGACACGCGCACGCCGCTGCCTTCGCTCACGGAGACCCGGAGGTTGGAGATGCCAAGCAGGACGCGCGGTAGGGAATAAAGCAGAGGGGCGGGGGGTAGCACGTACAGCACGCTCGGAGTAGACGGCACGTCCGACTCTCTGCGTACTGAACACACTGGGGGTGGGGGAGGGGAGGGGAAGGGCGGAGGGTGAAGGTGACGTGGCACGAGAAGTGCGACTTGATGATGATAGCAGCTGTGGACTTAGAGTTCACACTCAGCGCAAGTCGGGCGCTGCCGGTCGAAGTCTGAACTCTAAGTCCACAGCTGCTCGCATGACAAGTCGCACTTCTCGCGCCACGTCACCTTCACCCTCCGCCCTTCCCCTCCCCTCCCCCACCCCCAGTGTGTTCAGTACGCAGAGAGTCGGACGTGCCGTCTACTCCGAGCGTGCTGTACGTGCTACCCCCCGCCCCTCTGCTTTATTCCCTACCGCGCGTCCTGCTCGGCGTCTCCAACCTCCGGGTCTCCGTGAGCGAAGGCAGCGGCGTGCGCGTGTCCCCACTCTGCTCTCACCCTCTGCTCTGTCCCTGCCCCTCCCGGAAAGTCCGCAACACACTCTGGCTCCTTCGGTGTGTTTTTTCTTCTCTTCTGCGATTTTTCTCACTGATTGTTATTTTACAGCACCAGTCGCCGTCGGCTGAGACACCCACACCCTCCTCCTTCCCCACCAGCGGAGAGTCCGACGTGCCGTCTACTCCTACATCGTCCTATCCCCTCTGCACTGCAGCGCACACAGCCCGCGAAGAGTTTGACGTGCCGTCTACTCCGAGTGAGCTGCGGGTGTTCCCCCACGTCTCTCTGCTTCCTCCGATCGTCTCTGTGTCTCCAACCTTGGACCGCGTGTCGCAAGGTGTGGTCACGGTACGTCCAACTTCGTAGCGATACTCTGCGCTTGCTCACTATTTTTGTTCATAGCGCGCCAACCTCATGCGATCCGTACGAGTTCATCCCTCCCTCCCCGCCCCATACCAGCCCCCGTCCCCCATGGCCACCGTCTCCGGTCCTCCCGTCGCTCGGCACCCGTTGCCCGCCTTCCGCAAGGCCCACAAGATCTCCCGCCCGTCCGCACACGGCGCGGCCCCTTCGGTGCGCATCCCCCGCGCTTTCCTTTGTTCTATATATATTCATCTCCGCCTCAGTCGGCGAGCGATCCGTACCACGGCCATGAGCCGACAGCGAAGCTCTGTGCTAGATTTGTCTCGCACCTCTTCGCCTGTCCCGACCTCCCTCCCCTCCCCGCGCCCCCAACCAACGCGCCCAACCCGCGCCTGGAGCACTTCATCGCATATGCGCTGCACCGCACCCGGCTGCACGCATCGGTTACCTTCGCCGCCCTCTACCTCCTCCAGCGTCTGAAGGCCCGGTTCCCCGCAGCGAAGGGCTCCTCCGGCCATCGACTGTTCATCTCTGCCTTCATGATTGCTTCCAAGATCATTTGCGACGACACATACAGCATCAAGAGCTCGTGTATCGTCGGCCAGGGCATGTTCGCGCTCCGCGAAATCAACCAGATGGAGCGCGAGATGTGTAGCTATCTCGAGTGGTAGCTCAATGTTGACCCCGCCACCCTTCACGACTTTGAGATCCAGGTGCGCCGCGACTTCGCCGGCCCGGGCCCGTACTCTCCCATCTCCCTCCCGACGCCCGCGCCTTCGCCGTTCGCACACCCCGGCGCCAGCACGGCGTCGAGCGTCCCGTTGTTCGGGCACCGCGCGTCGCCCGGGGCCGCGCCCATCATGATCCCGAGCCTGACGATCACGTACCCCTCGCCGGCCTCGCCGCCTGACACCCCCGAGACCTCCCTCACATTCCGCGTTGAAGTCCCACGTGTACTCCCGTCGACCCCGCTCGACTCTGCGCAAGGCGAGGAGGTTGTCATCTTATGAGCTGCGGTCGTGTGCAGCCCGATTTCCGCAGGCGTGGAGGGGGTCATGTTCTCATCGCGCCCGATAACCGCCTAGTGCGCCCAGTTTGCCTACGCTACATTGACGATCCTCCTTGCTCATGTGGTCATGCTGTCCTGTATGTGCTTGCTCGTCTGCTCCCCTCCTAATGGCAATTTTATCTTTGTACTATATGACACGTATATCCAGTTCACACTTGTCAGGTAGCCTATCCCGAAATTGTAGTTGGACTTCGTATCATAACTCTGCTTACAATTATCCGTTTTCCATTGTTCCTGCCAGTGTGGCCGGTCTGGCGCACATGTGCTTGCTTGGACCGTCAGTACCCTCCACACTGACATTATTCTCTCACTCTGTCCTTGCTGCTGCAGTATTGCGATGGCCCCTGCAAAAAAGCGCAAATACGAGCCGTCGCGTGCAGCCGTACTGGACGAAACCATCAAATTAGTTCACCGACGTCGCAACGGTGATGTTGACAAGCGACAGGTTCCCCTTGGCATCCGCGCCCTTGCTGCCAGGCCCGAAAAGCCAACCATCTCGTATCTGCCGACAATCGAGGAAGAGAGTGAGATGGAGAGGGCGGCTGAGGAGGAAGAAATGGCTCCTGCGTCAACAAGCAGATATATTGTGAGTTTGGATTACATGTCTGATGCCTCGGTGTTCTAACGAGACCTGGTAGCCAACGCACACTGTCAACAGCGAATGGCGTACTGAGTGGGCCCCAAAAATGTTGGAGGCCATCTTAGGCTACGAGGCTGCAGATGACCTTGGCCGCCCTTGCTCCGCCGCTGGCTGCTCGAGCACCGCAGCTGACATCCGTTGTCGTGACTGCTTCTATCGTCGAATGCTCTGCAGAGACTGCGCCGTCAAAATTCACCTCGATAACCCGTTTCACCAAGTGGAGGAATGGGTCGGCACGTACTTCAAGCGCAGAGGACTTCAAGAGCTAGGCCTCGTCATCCGCCTTGGACATGGGGGCGACAACTGTCCCTTCGCCAAGGAACCTGTTTCGATGACAGTGACCCATGTCAACGGCATTCACACTTGCAATGTCCAGTTCTGCGGCTGCTTTCCACCCGACAAGTATAATCCTGTCGATGTCCCACTGCAGCTGGCAAACGCAGGGCTCTGGCCCGCGTCATATAAGAACCCCCGAACGGCGACAACTTTCCACTCAGCACGGGAGTACAATCAGTTCTCCCTCCAGGCCAAGGTGAATGTGATGGACTACAACCGTGTCAAGCTGCGCATGACAAACAACGCTTTTCGTGACGACGTACCGGTGAGTTTATCTTGCGCTCATCATGACTGTCGCCCATGCTGATCCTCGCAGGATCGATATAGGCAGCTTCTCACAAGCCAACGGCAATTCATGTTCATCCAGACGCTCAAGCAGTTTGGAGCGAGTGTACAGGATCGATACGCCGCTGGAAGTCTCGTCGTCCTATGTCCTGCCTGTCCTCAACCTGGGAAGAACATGGACCCCGGTTGGAAAGACGTACCAGCAAAAGACCAGTTGAGTACACTCAAATATATCAGAGTTCGCTGTGCTGACGCCGCGTGCAGATACATCCATGCACTGTTTTATGCAAAAGACGGGAACTTTCAGCTCCATCAACACATGAAGAAGATGGATCTTGATGACGTCGCGTTCACGAGGGGCGGTGGTTATTATGTTGATGATGTTGAGTGTGCGAATCACCTCAAGATCATGGACAACGACCCGGATAGCAGCAAAGAGGTACGTATGCAACCGTCTACAATTGATGAAGTATCTCACATATCGTAGACGTCGGCGTGCAACAAGTTCTTTGCTCTCAATGGCAAGCGACTCGACGGCAAGCGCATCACGGGAGTGGTGTCTTTAGTATGCGCACCGCACGGGATGATCATGGGGTCCTCAACCGTTGACTTGACGAAAGGCAAAAGGTGCGTTGTTGTCGTCCAATCACCTGTTTGTGAGCCTCACCTGTTGAGCTAGATTTGCCCATGTGGACCTTGCGACGGTGTCTGCGACACGCCCATACAAAGATCTCAAGTTGCACATCTCTTCATACGATATCAATTGTCAATACGGAATTAACTTCGACACGCGCATGGACAAATTTCCGTCCGGTCGTCCAGACTTCCCCCTTACCATCCGTGTCGTTCCAAAATGGCACTTGAATGGGCACAAGGATGACTGCAAGTTTCTCAACTCGCCGGATGTCACTCCTGGGTGTGGCATGACGGAGGGCGAGGCGCCTGAGCGTCGGTGGGCCGTGCAGAATTCACTCGCACTTCAGACAAAAGAGATGGGGCCAGGGTACCGCCACGACACGCATAATGTTCACAACGGAGATTTCAACATGCAGAAAATCTTCACGATAGGTGAGTATAGCTCCTGCGTATCTTCTGTTTGTTGCGCGCTGACTACAATCAGCCAAGTTTCTTGCAAAAAAGCTGGACCAAGCAAAGTCTGCCGCGGCGGAAGCTGAAGAGCAACATGAACGTTGCGAAGCGACCTTCAATTTCCGCGGACGTCCACTGGACGAGTGGCGGACTGCCGAAACCGAGTTCTTGACCACACTTGCCGACGGAACGGCACGAAAGGACCAGCCAAAAGTCAGCCCGTATGAACCGGCGAGTGACAAAGGTGTGAAGTCGTTTTTAAATTTTGCGCTCACTTGAACTAATATATCTTGTCTTAGCACCGACCGAGAAGGAAGCGTTGCTGATTTTGGAGAAGGAGTTTGACGCTGAGCGGGGCACAGCAAGCGAGGAACATGGTCGGCCAAGCCTCACTGCATTTCTGAAGCTTGGTCTCGACTTGGAGGCGCGACAGTACGTCTTTCTTGCAACACACTTCAGGTATTCCCCTAACATGTTTGAATAGGTACGATGTACAAAGCAAGGCAAAGCAAAAGGAGCTGTCAGGTGCCGAAAAAACCGCTATCGAAGACAGCCGATCGCGCCTTGACACTCAGATTGCACGCTTCGAGGACCTTCACGCTGCTATCGTGGCCCCGACAGTCCTCAGGCTTGGAAGTCCAGAAACGAGCTGGCCGGCACCGCGTTCTGACCAAGATGTCCTAGCCGAGGACGTCCAACTTCGCTTGCCATCGACATACCCCATGGACGTCAGGCAGAATTCCTTATTCAAGTCTCTAGCGGAGGCAGAGCTCCTTCTGCGAAAAGGTCGGGCTTGTGATCTTCTGCGGGAGCTACGCCTCAAGATTTCATTGAAGTCCTTCCTGTGGAGGTCAGAGAAGGCGTCGTATGGCCAAGAGGCGAAGACACGCCACCAGAAGACGGTCACTCGCGCTTACCAGGCAACCGCCCGACTTCGCCATCTATACACTACGATGCGGTCGAACATGCTCACGCTAGGGCTCCAGGAGGATGACAAGAACTATCGGCCGCTAACGGAACATGACTGTCGCGTCGTGGCCCTCGTTCATGCTGTTGAAGACCACGACACATCATCGAAGGACCGTGAGCGCTCGTGGCTCTGGCGCGATGGTGAGTATTGGGCTTCTGACTCGGATGACGCTACAGCAAAATGGGATGAAGAGCGTGAGTCCCTTTGATTATACGTGCTTGGTACCCAGCTGACATCATGATAGTTGACCGTCTCACCTGGTTCCGATCGAGTGCGAAGCAAGCTCGCTGGCAGGAACATGTCAAGCGCCTGGAAGAATCGATACGGAGGACGCAGCGGCATTGGTACGATGAGCAACAGGTTTGGCTGAGTCGTGCAGAAGCACAGGGCAGTTCATTAAGTCAACGTGGTGCCGCCGCATATGCTGCACGGTCGGTTTCTAATTCATACTCTGACAATGAAGTATCTGACATTCAAGCGTAGGAAAGCTGCAGTATTTGCGCGTCTGCTGTCTGATGCGAGGGAGCTCTACCCTGAGTACCTCAGGCTGTCGGATACTGAGGTCAGTACTGATATTGTCATAGACACTTCTACCTTGCTGACCTGGGAGCCCAGGTAGCATTACATGACTGACAAGCAATGGGTATGAATTAGTTACTTCGCTGAAATACTTCCACTGTACATTGCGTTGGAGTAGTCCCACTATACATTGCGGTGAAATAGTTGCATTCGACAGACACAAACTAGTTGCGCATGGAAATATAATCTAACTAGTTGAACATGGAAATGTAATGTGGATATAGTTCATCCTCGAACTAGTTCGTGTTTTTTTCTTAAGGGTATCCTACCTGTCAGGCTCCAGAAGCCTACAGTACTAGTGCTAAATACTTGCTGGGAGTGGGCCGACACGTAGCGCGGCGGTACGATTCCGCTCCAATGTCTCACTTCTGGGTTTCTGGTTACATAATCAAAAATATACATGAAAAAACAGTACTGAGCGACACTACAACACAACTGGTGGCCCTGCGCGGGAATAGCCCGGGATACTGAACGATGGTTAGCACTGGAGGGCATTATATTGCGTGTGCAGTTGCAGCCTGAGGTGGTTGCTGTGAGAGCGATGACATCATTCCGGGTTCTAAATGTAATTTTAAACCCCGGAGTGATGTCATCATATTTCCGCCTGTGTTGTCCTGCGCTGCTTATTTCCTGCAATATCACTGTTTGTCAACTTATGTATTTGTTTCATGGTCTAATAAATGGTGTATCTGGGAAATCATTAGTTTACATTGTGTGGAGCAAAAGGGAGGAGGGGTAAAGTCGTCAGTCAACAAAGCGTGGGAGTGAAGTTCCAAAAAAGGCGACTGAGATAGTCGTTGCATGGGTCAAAAAAATGCTGTATGTAGATTACATAAGAAATGATTCGAAGGAATCGTAACTCGACCGTCATAGTCGGCGTTGAACTAGGTCAACGCCCAGTAATTACTCATTTGAACTACTTCAGTTGTCTGCAAGTACTGGGAGGCGGCGGTGGGGGCGGCGGCGGTGGAGGAGGGGGAGGCGGCGGACAACAGGTAATACCGCCTCAGCCCAACGTCGCGCCAGTCGCAATGCCTACCCGCGGGGACCGCAACGCACTGTCTTTCAATCAGAAAGCCCGCGAGTTACCGCGTTACTTCGACGAGCTGAACCATCTCTTTGCCCGGGCTCAACTAGCGGATGATACGGCGAAGAAGGGCCACGCAGTGCGTTACCTAGATGTCGCGACGGCTGAGGAGTGGGAAGCGAGGCCGGAGTTTAAGGATCCCACCAAGACCTACCAAGACTTTCAGGACGCCATTGTTAAACTATACCCGGGAGCCGATGAGGACCGCAAGTATACCATCGCGGACATGGACGCGCTCGTAGGCAGTCGGTACCGTCTGGGCATTGCGTCCGGCGGCGAGCTCAGCGAATTCTATCGGCAGTTCTTCGCGATCACCAACTTCCTGGTTAAGAAAAGCAGGATCTCGACCCGTGAGCGCGATATCGCGTTCCTTCGCGCTTTCCAGGACAGCCTCATGAACAGGGTGGCGACGAGACTGCAGATCAAATTGCCGGACCGCGATAAAGAAACACCGTACCCCATGGCCGACGTACTAGAGGCAGGAGAGTACGAGCTGAGGGGCACTCCCTCAATCGTACCAGCGGTCAGCGCAGGTCCGGCAGTGGCGGTTGCAACGACGGAGCCTGTAATCAAAATAGAACAGTTTCAAGAAGCAATCAAAGCAGCGGTCGCCGAACAGTTCGCGCGGATGCTCGTCAACCAGGGGAACAGCGGAGGTCAGAGGGGTTATGGGGGTACCTCGGGAACTCAACAGCCGCGCGCCACGCAAGGAAATCAAGGCGGACAGGGGGGGCCGTCAGGATGCCTTTTCTGCGGCCAAACGGGGCACTTCGTCAGGGAATGTATGGTGGTCCAGGACTACATCGCGACGGGTCGCGTATCTAGGGACCACAACAACCGGGTCGTTCTGAAGGGTGGAGGACTTATCCCGCTAGGAGAAGGCCCGCTGAAGCAGCGTGTGGATGCGTACTACGCCGGGAATCAACACGGACAGTCAGAAGCCCAGGCGTCCCTGTAGGGTAATAAGAAATAACACCGATGACTATCGGTGTGCTAGTTTCGAGGATTGACCGATAAGGATATCATTTTAAATGGGTCGGCGTAGGAGATATTTAAAATGATTCCGACGGTAAAGATGTTGTGATCCTATTGGCTACGGAAAAATCGGCTAAAATCTGATAAAATATTGAAAAAATTCAGTCCGCGTCGGTTCCCACGGGTACGGGACGGAAATAAATCATTTAAAATGATTACCAGTACTACGAATAGCTGCCCATAGGGCTTGGAAAAATAGGGAATAATACGGAGAAATCGGAATATATTTGGGGGCGTCGGTGTCTAGCCGATATCTCTTCCCACGCGTCAACATATTCCCACGGTCCCAAGAAATGCTATTTTTAATCATTTGCGCTGGTATATAATCCTTTCTGTAGGCCCTGGGAAAACCCATTGACAACCATACAGTGCATGTATGATGTAGACTTACATGTAGTCCATATATACAGACTGCTTGAAGCCCATTCTATTCAAATGCGAGCTGGACGGAACCACAAACCACGGAACCACAAACCAGGAAAGTATCTGCTACAGAATATCCTGCAGGCATGATCTTCTTTACCTAAGCAACCAAACTTTGTACACAGATAGCTCTCAACACTTCAAGACTTATAGTATTTTTTCCATGACCCAAGCCCCCCCTCAATTCTTCTCAAACACAATTTCTTTAGTATCTATGCTATTGAAATAACATCGATATACATATTTGGACTCCTTATGAATACATTTGGCATGTTCTGACTGCCACAGATGCACAGTAAAAATAACATCACTGTCTACCACTACTTTCCCCATTTGACATCTTCTCCTTTGAAGCCTCAGGTAAGCTGCATTCAATATATATATTCATTATTTATATGTTTTGGCCCAAAAGAATGGAGTGTGCTTAATAGCTCCCCAAGACTTGGTCAATAAAATTCCCAAATATTTCAGAGTACTCACAGACCATGCCCCACCCACTGCTATAAGTATTGAATTCCTTCAAGGAGTTGGTAGATAGTACTGTACTTCTACTCTGATACAGCCCATACTACTGTCCTTGTCCCAGATGCATGTGCAATAGCAAATGGTCCTTTCTTTTTCTACTGAATCTTGACTTGTGATATCAGCTTGGTTGAGCATAAGCCTATGATAACTGAGAATAAGGCCATTCATATATACATGTACAAGCCTGGGACCATTCTATATCTTAGAGGGTATGTCAGAGTGGAAGTACAGTACCATCTACCAAATCTTTGTAGGATTCCAATACTTATAGCAGTGGGTTGGGCATGGTATGAGAGTGCTCCGAAATATTTGGGGATTATATTGACCAAATTCTGGAAAGCAATAGTATTAGGCCCACTCCATTCTTTTGGGCCAAAATATATAACTAATGAATATATGTGCAGTCTACCAATGGCTTCAGCATGGTAAATCTAGAAAGTAATGATAGAGACTAGTTGCACTTTGACTGGGCATCTACAGCAGTCAGACCATGCCAAATGTATTCAAAAGTAGTCCAGATATGTATATCAATACTATTTCAACAGCGTAAATACTAAAGAAATTGTGTTTGAGAAGAATTGAGGGGGGGCTTGGGTCATGGTAAAAATACTATAAGTCTTGAAGTGTTGAGAGCTATCTGTGTACAAAGTTTGGTTGCTTAGGTAAAGAAGATCATGCCTGCAGGATATTCTGTAGCAGATACTTTCCTGGTTTGTGGTTCCGTCCAGCTCGCATTTGAATAGAATGGGCTTCAAGCAGTCTGTATATATGGACTACATGTAAGTCTACATCATACATGCACTGTATGGTTGTCAATGGGTTTTCCCAGGGCCTACAGAAAGGATTATATACCAGCGCAAATGATTAAAAATAGCATTTCTTGGGACCGTGGGAATATGTTGACGCGTGGGAAGGGATATCGGCTAGACACCGACGCCCCCAAATATATTCCGATTTCTCCGTATTATTCCCTATTTTTCCAAGCCCTACGGGCAGCTATTTGTAGTACTGGTAATCATTTTAAATGATTTATTTCCGTCCCGTACCCGTGGGAACCGACGCGGACTGAATTTTTTCAATATTTTATCAGATTTTAGCCGATTTTTCCGTAGCCAATAGGATCACAACATTTTTACCGTCGGAATCATTTTAAATATCTCCTACGCCGACCCATTTAAAATGATATCCTTATCGGTCAATCCTCGAAACTAGCACACCGATGGTCATCGGTCTTATTTCTTATTATACTACAGGGACTGGTGAACCAGGGATTTTGAGATGGCGTCCAGCGCCTCGTTTAGCGGCGGAGGCGGCGTCCAGGGGTGGAGGGCGTCCGCGGGCACCCGTTGGCGTCGGCGTGGGGCACGTTGTAGGTGAGTTGTGCATGATTTCCTGCGCGCCCGCTGAAAATTCGATGTATGGCCAGATTTCCGTGCCCAACAACTTGTGCACGCGAATGTATGCACCGCACTCCCCTCCTAGCACCCCGCAACACCTCCGCGTCGACTTGAAGGATCCAGCGCGGCCGCCGGCGCGCGAGCGCGAAGATTGTTCCCGCTCGATGACGCCGCCAGAACTACGGACTGGGCGCTGCCCTGGGGCTGCGGGTGGCGCGAGGGTGTGTAGAGGGGCCGCGTGCAGCATCTTGAAGCGTCGGCGGGCGCCCCAGATGCGTTTGCGAAAACGCCTCCCCGCCAAACAGGGATTTTGAGACGGCGTCCAGCGCTCTGTTTGGCGGTGGAGGCGGCGTCCAGCGGCGCAGGGCGTCTGCGGGCACCCGTCCGCGTCGGCGTGGGGCACGTCGTTGGTGAGTTGCCAACTCTGGCAGTAGGTAAAAAACTACAACGAGCTGTAATAGTAGTACAATGGCTGTTGTTCTAGCAATGGCAATAATACTACAGTCGTATTTACAACGCAGGGGATAGGAATAGCAGTATTGTTACAGCAGGTGCCTATTGGCTGTATTTACAGCCACTGTAGCCAATAGTGTGGGATCTGTTGTAATTACAGCGCCTGCCAGCACCTGTATTGCGGCTTCCCTGTAATTACAATGGCTGGTAGCCCCAATAACACGGGTTTCGTTGTATTTACAGCCCTTGGAAGCTGCAGAATTGTGTTTTTACAGCCACTGCGCTTCACCACATCACGTGCTCCGTTCCAGCTACAGCCCTCGGTGCAGCAAATCCTCGTTTTTACAGCCGCTGGCGGTCACCACATCACGTGGTCTGTTGTAATCACAGCCCTCGCTGGCACGCTGCAGCACTACTGCTGTTTTTACAGCCGCTGGCGGTCACCACACCACGGGGTCGGTTGTAATTACAGCCCTTGGCGCAGCACTGCCGCTGTTTTTACAGCCGCTGGCGGTCACCACATCACGTGGTCTGTTGTAATTACAGCCCTCGCTGGCACGCTGCAGCACTACTGCTGTTTTTACAGCCGCTGGCGGTCACCACACCACGGGGTCGGTTGTAATTACAGCCCTTGGCGCAGCACTGCCGCTGTTTTTACAGCCGCTGGCGGTCACCACATCACGTGGTCTGTTGTAATTACAGCCCTCGCTGCAGCACTACTGCTGTTTTTACCTCGCTGCAGCACTACTGCTGTTTTTACAGCCGCTGGCGGCCACCGCATCACGGGGTCGGCTGTAATTACAGCCCTCGGGGCAGCACTACTGCTGTAATTACGGCCCTCTGGGCAGCACTACCGCTGTAATTACAGCCGCGGGTGGTCACCGCGTCACGGGGCTGGGCAGTTGCAGCAATTGCCAGCTAGCTCGTGATTGGTTTGCGGTCCCTCCGTGTGTGCATTCACATATTTGAATATACAATGTAGACTACCAGCCCGCGACTGATTCTGCGCCGCTCTCGTGTCCATCAAGACTACTGCCGTCGTCAGCGCTGAGCGAGTTGTCCGAGTCTGACGTCGGCGACGTCAAATGAATCGGCACCGTTGCACGCCGGTCTTCGGCGGTCACCGTGGTCGGAGGATATGCCGTCGACGGCCACAGCTCCGGTTGTTTCAGGGCACGCAGCACCGGCCGCCACATGTTCACGAAGCTACCCGACAACGCGCGGTATTGTGCAGCCTGCCAAGACGCGTAAGCACGTAAGCCAGAATTGATGCTGTTGGGTGCGTCGCTGCGGCTCTCCATTCGGCTGTCCCACGTACGTGCGCTGTACTCGAAGTCGAGAACACAGCGCTGCATTTCCATGAGCAAGTGCTGTAGCTCTTCGTCCCAGCGCAAGTAGCGCGCCCTGCTCGTAGCCCAGTCGACACGAACGCCTGTGTACACGTCAATAGGGTGACTGACCATCAAAATCCAGGTACGCACTTTCGAGGACGTCTTGATCCGTCGGCTGGTCGTCTCGGGGAAAGTCGCGGGCGTCCTGCTTGAGGCTCTTCCAAATCCAGCTGACCGTATGTGTACCTTGCCCCAGTTCTCCCACCAGTCGAGGAGCTCGTATGTCTTCGTCTTTGAGCTGGTGAAGCGTTGATTTCCAGTTGCCATCGGGGTCTAAAGCACATAGTGCGCTGTACGAACCACGGTATCGCGCAATGTATCGCTTCTTCTTATCTTCCAGCCGATCAATCATGCCCCGGGCACGCGTGTTTGCTTTCTGGCCCGGACCGTCCACGTGGACGCGCTTGTAGTGCCTGAGGCCAAGGGACACGCGTAGGAAACGTCGAACCTGCATAAGAGTCAGCACCAGATTGAACAGCGCCTTGCAATGTCCGCACCTGATGCAACGAGTCCTCAGCCTGGGCGCGACGGAGACGAGTCTCCTTTTCAGCCAAACCTGGGACACACGCACTCGCGCGGAGTGGGGGAGATAGCTCGGAGGGTAGGAGCAGGGTGATCTTCGAGGGATCTGGCGCCGTATCAACAGAATTGTCTGTTGCTGAGGCGGCCAAGAGATTTGCCGTGCCCGGCATGTAGATCTGTTGAATCGCGCGCCATGCCGTGATGCGATGACGGAGTACATTCTGGCGCTCCTTCAGCGTTGCTTTGGCTGCGGGCGTGCCGTCCAAGTCCGCAGCACGCATCACGAGTAGCCGTCTGTAAAGGGCTCAGATGATATACAACAACAAAGCAGAAGCTAACTCACTGCTGGTCCTGTAGGTCCATTCCCGTCGACAAGAACACACTGGCGGTCGTCTCATGCGGGGAGATCTGGCCGAGCGCCGCCTGTTCCGCTTCTTCGCCCGCTAACTCAATACGCACGTCAGCCATTGATGTAGCTAAATTGACCGGCGTGAGTTTAGTTCCCATGAGGTACGGCACAGCTTACTTGTCTCTGGTTCCTCGTATGGGTTGGGCCGCGTCCGGTCTTCCTCGTATGCATTGATCATGTCCTCCCACTCTTGCCTGAGGGCTGCGGAAATTTTCTCGTTTGCTTCCTCGAAGCTGGCTTTCTGCTCACTGCGCCAGTAGACGGCGGCCTTGATGGCCTTCTTGAGAGCGGAGCCTAGCAAATACTGTCAGAGCCTAGATCTAACCGAGATTGATTGATGTACCTATATTGATGAGCTTTCGCCAATTGATGGCCCCGAGCACGTCATCAAGGTTCTCTTGTCGCGCGCCCTGCGCCATCTCGCGTGTGCTCAGCGCGGCGCCGTTGAGCTCTGCCCATCCTCCCTCGATGCCTTCCCCGTGTGCGCGACCCATCCCTTTCGTATTGTTGTGCGAGAAGGGCCCTTGACAGGAAGCGCCGTGCGCGAGGAGGTGAAACTTCGGTATGAGCCAGCGAAGTAGCATCTCGGAGATCTCGATCTGGCGTTCGCGCGGGTGCTTTGCCATGCGCCGCGTGAAATTCTTGTGAAATGAGCATGCGATGTCGTATGAGATGTAACATTTCTTGATGCCTTTCGCGGTCATTGCAATGGTCGAGAGGAGGATGTAATCCATGCTCGAGTATCTAGCCATTTGTGAGCCCAGTAGGACAGCGACAAGTTTACATGACTCACTTCTCGCCCTTCTGTAGATCGCACACGCTATGTTTACGATAGAAACAATGACGAGAGCAGATCACGGCCCCAACACCGTTGATCGCGAAACGTTTTGCTGTCGGCTTGTTCGCGTCGCCAACGGCTGCGTGATTGGACGCGCAATGTTTCGGCTCAGGCTCGTCCACGTAATCCTTCATGAACTCGTTGTAGAGGGTTGAGTTGACGAAGTAGCCCAGCCCCGGAGCCAGCTCAACGTCTGCTAGTCCGCGGTTCTTCAGTTTCAACTTGAAATTCGCATCCATCGCGAGAAACAGCGCATGTTTCCATCTAATGACAGTTCAGATTAGGAACAGTAGACTTTGAAACAGGCACTGGTAACGCACGCTTCATCAGCGGGGGCATCCTCCCAGCCTTCGGGCATATTGCGGCCCGGACGCGGGCACAGTGGGCACTCGACGACGAACCCACCCGGATCCGTGCCCTGAATTCCCGCAGGATCGTGTGCGCGGCCGGCGCGCTTGGCGGCTCTCGCATTTCGGAAGCATCGCATACTACGGATAAACTCTTTGTAGCGGTACTGTAAACAACGCCCGTGTGAGCCGCTACGATACCAACAATTCCATGTACACAGACTACCTTAGATTTACGGACCCCTATTCCATCGGTGATGCGAACAAGACCACTGTAAAAGTCGTATGCGTTCATCTTCCCCTGCAAAGACAACGCGTGGAAGAGTTTGAGGGTCGCGAAGGTGGTGACCGTGCTCGGGCGAGTGACGGTAGCGGGCCACCATGACGCGCGAAGCAATTGAGTGAGGCGCTGTGCGGTGACATGTCCGCACTCGCAGTAGTTGACGTTGACTTCATGTATGCCGCTCACGTTGATGACGACGAGTGGGGCCTTCCGTTCGTGTGGCGAGGGGCACGGTAAACCATCATGACCAAGCTGTACACGTAGCCCGAGCTGCTGCAACGCGACACACTCGAAGAAGTGACCGTTCCACTTCTTGGAACGTTCGATGGATCAGCAATTGCTAGATAATAGACGAAAGACGGGACATACCTGGATGCGATGCAACGGATGCGTCGCATGCGCGCTCACCGTACAGTCCGCGCACATCAAAACGCCTCCTGTGCACGACTCGCACCGAAACTCGCCGACGCTGGACGCCCCGCCCTCTTTGCCGTTGCACCCAAGACACATTGGCAGGTCCGTGTGGTCGCCGAGACCGTCGAGCCGTATCATTTCGTCGAGATAAATATCGCGCAAGGGTAGCCAGTCCCTCACGGGATTGCCTGATGCCTGGGTGACATGAGGCATGTTCTGCGAGAGGAATGTATGATAACGTACCTGCTTAGCACGTTTGCGGCGCTGTTTGGGCGCAGGTGGCAGTGGCTCGGCGAGATCGACGTTGTAGTCCGGCTGACAGTCGGTGAGCGGGGCGTCCTCGACCATTGGACCCGCCGCAGGCTCTTCTGAAGGAGGAAGATCGATGTCGTCTATGTATGTTGCCGTAGACTGCGCAACCCGTTGGCGACCCTGCAGCGTTCGCCGCACAGTGAGGTCGACATGTCTGCTTCGGGCCGCGGTGCGCCTGTTGTTGTTTGTGGTCTTATACACGTACGTCGGGGCTTCAGATGTGGACGGCTCATCGTCGCTCAAGCCGGAGATCGTTGCAAAAGGTAGTTTTCTCTTGGGAGGCATGACAAGGAAAGAGACGCTCGTTGCACAGAGGTAAGGGAGGGTAAGGGCGACTCGACGCGCGTCGCGCGCGTCTAACGGCCCGGTCCGACTCTGGCAGTTTCCGACACGCGCCCAAGCACTCGACACACATTCAAAGACAACATAGGCACAGTGTACCAGAGCTGCATCACATTGCAGCATAATAGAGACATGGAACATTGTAGTTAAAACCCGAATACCTGCCTGAATTTGCGCGTGTTTACCCTGTAGATGATTGACAGTTAGTATGCTTTCGCATCTCGAGCGACGGTACGATATCCAACGTACCTGCGCCCGCCCCAGATGAGAGCATTCTCCCATGCAGCACAAGCATCAACATGAACGCCTTGCTCAGCGAACTCGAGTAGCTGCGCGTATCCCGCGACAAGACGACGATGGCGGTGAACCTCTTCAGCATCAGCATTCGCACCATCTGTGGACGCCTTCGCAGTTGCTAGACTGTTGTCGAGCAGCTTACGAAAGGCTGGCGGGGCGTCTCGGGCCCAATGATTGGTGCCATGTTCAATGAGGGACCACTTGAGCTCTTCACAAGCGCTGAGCGCTGCACTCTCTTCGGCAGCCATCGCTGGGGTCCTCATAGGATCGCAGCTTAAATGCTGCCGTACAACGAAAGAGTTCTTGTATGGGCTGATGTTTGCGCATGTCTCAGAATGTATCAGTGAGGAAGACATAGAATACGCACATGTGGGTGCCGTCGACAATCTCAGCGCGCTTGCTCTCCTCCCTTTCTCGTGCAGCTTTTCCCACTTTGCGACGTCCGATACGATGAACAAAGTTATACCGTTGTTGATACTGGGTGCGAGTAGCACGACCTCTAGCAGAAGATGTGCGCAATGTTCATGTCAGACGTGACCCGCACTCCGATGAAAATCACATACTTTGCCGAATCTGGGGCCATGACAGACACGTCTTGCACACAGAGGGACCTGTAGCAAGCAGTGTGCGTGCGGAGCTGATAGAATGCGGGAGAGAGGAGGAGTGTCAGGCGATGCGTCCGAATCGAATGTGCAAGTCTCAAGAGACAAGTTCGCCGTGCATCAGCCACTTGCCCTGTTGGGTCACTGGCACTGCAGACCTTGAGTGGGTTCTGCATGCAATTGGTTCCTCCCTCTCCGCCAGATATTTTGACAGCTTCGAGGGGCATACATATGGAGCACTTCTGTGAGCTTTGGATGTTATCGAGTAGCTCGATGCCGAAAGATCGTGTTGTCAGCGTGAAACTTTGCCACATAGTAGATACTCGTGCCCGTGAAAAATCAAGCTACACATATTTGATTCACTCGTATCTTCTCAACAGTCCGCTAGATTTCGATATGAAGACAACCGAGCGCGCGATGGCATTAAATTCGAGCACAGTATATACAGACATCAACCGGTGTAACCATTGAGGGCCAGCCAGGCCTCCGCCTCCTCAACCGTCCTGAACCCGAATCCAACGCCGTTCGGGAAGCCTTTGACTTGCTCGTCGCAGTCGGCACTAGATAGAAGACCGCATGTGAGTGCGCAGCAAGACATGAGTACGCAGGAATCACTCACGATGAGAAGAACAGGCCAGTACAGCGGCCCCGCAGAATGGCATAGACCGGCCAGCCGCCGCGTGGTGGCCCTCCACGCCTGAGCGGCCGTTTGACCACCGGCGGGTTAGCGGCGTGCGAGGCGCGTGCGGCGGCCTCAGCCGCCTCGGCGCGATCAATGTCCGACCATGTCTGCACGTCGTCCTCCCATGGTCCCCACTTGTCCGCATCGTCCAACAAAGCCCATGATCCGAGTTCAACGTCCCAGGCCACGCCGGAGACGGGAGGGGCCGGAGAAGATGGTGCCGGGGGAGATGGTGCCTTTCTGGGGGAGGTAGATCTCGTGGCCAAGATCGGGGGAGTGTACGGGGGCGGTACAGCGGATGAGGGCGGGGCTTCGGTCAGGTTGAGGCCAGAAACGAGGTCGATGAGCTCGTTGGTGGTGCGCGCGCCCTCGACCGCATTGTTTGCGGAGGTGTACGTCGGGAACTTGGCGAATCCGATATCGGGGAAGCGCTGCTGGAGAGCCTTGACTGTGCTCCTGCGCACAGACATCAGTAAGAGGCGGAGAGACAAAGCAGTAAACCACGGAATGCGTACCAGTCGGTGTACACACCTGCAAACTGGGTGGTCGTTACCCCGTAATATTTCGTCGTCCCGCTCACTGGTCCGGTCACATAGCCCGGGAGTTGCGCACGCGTCTGAGCTACAAGGACAAAAGGATCAGCCGACGACGCCGAAAATCATCACCATTGTACTTACAATGGCTGGGAGAGGCAGGGTGCTGCATGATGGAGGGAGATTGCGGGTGCGGGTGTTGCGATTTCGGGATTTATGGGACCGATCACTTTGGAGGTCCGATGATGGCCCCGGTTATTTGGCTTTGTAGCGAGCTTGCAGGCAGGCGAATGCCGCTATGCTGCTATAGCAGTCGCTGTAAATATGAGACTGGCAGCCCCCCGCGTTGTTAATATTTTCTTCTCCCACTCTACCAGATGGCGTGGACAACGGGTGAGCAATCAGATTACCTTCTCACGTGGGTACAACAGTACCTCGACGCACAGGCCACCGGCGACTTCGCCGTCTTCTGGCCAAGACTATACACCGCCTTCTTCGGAAAATGGCCCGCCCTCGACGACCTTGGTAATCCCGGAAGCAAGGGGAACCCAAACACACGCACGGTGAGCGATGCACTTGCACACATTGGATACTTTCACTTACCAACTCGTGGCCTACCCTAGCGGCTGCACCAGTGGTTCTACAACCGCACGCGCGCTGGAGCTAGTGCCTCGTCATCGTCAACTTCGGGTGCTGCAGGGGGCAAGAAGTCAAAGAAAGTCTTGAAGTTCGGACACACACGCAAATGGGCGCCGCACGAGGCGTACATCAGCCTCTACTACTACGATGAGTCGACGGGTGTCAAGGCGGCGATCGAGGACGCGTACACGAAATACAAGGACGCTCTTCCTCCTGGGCAGAAGGCGCAGGCTTTCCTCCCGTTCTTGAATCAAGAGGCGAAGCGGAGGCTGGAAGCCGCGGATGCCGACGTCAAGGCTGCCGTTGCGGCGGTCCAGGTCCGTGGGCCGCAGGATGTCGAGGAGGACGAAGAAGACAAGGACCTCCCCAGCGAGCTCAGAGCGCAACGCGCCACAGCGCGCGCCTACCAAACGTACGTCGGCAGTCAATTCCAACGCAACACTATTGACCAAATGTAATCCTTCAGAGCGATTGATCGCCTTCCAACGACCCTTTTGAAGGTCGTTGATGAGCTTTTGAAGCAAACGGGGTGGGTCGGGACGATCATTGTCGGAGGCCCGAAGCCATCTGACGGCGGTCGCATCGCCTCGTTTTCGTAAGCCGTTTCTCCTTAGTTTGTGATACAAAACTCACCACTTTCAAGGGTGAACTCCACGTTGGCAGATGGGCGGAGTTTCAGCACGGGTTATCCAGATTTCAAGAAGAATGTCCAGGAGCCATTCCGCGAGTACCTGAGGGCTATATACCGTGAGTCGCGCGTTCCTCATGTGCCAATGTCCAATACTTACCTCTTGTGCAGCTCCTTCCGTGTGCCAGGAACGTTCCTTACTACCTGCTGATCGCGCTGTTGCGTCTGTGTCCGCTTCGCCGGCTCCATCCACGTTGGTGGCGTCGCCGGCTCCCTCGACATTGGACGAGTCCGCCAAGACCGGGGCACTGCATATGGACCCTCTACCACAGCAAGAAGAACCCATCAGCGCACGGCTGTCGTCAACAGAGGACGATGACGAAGATGAAGATGACGAAACGGACGACGAGCCTGACCATGTCGAAATCAGCAAGCGGCAACGGGAAGCCAACATTGCACGCAACAAAGCGATGATCGAGTCGCTTGGAATCATGATGGGTGCGACGACATTGTTCCCAGTCGAGCCAGCAGTGAAGAAGACTCGGAAGAGGAGACCTAAGGGCGAGCAGCCTGTGCGCAAGTCAACGCGTGGCGGCGGCGCCTCTATTGGCGGTTCCTCTCTTTCACCGACTCCCACCACATCGTCGACACCACTCCCGCTCCTCAACAACCCAGAACATAGCGTTGCGTCGGCCGTAGAACAAGGTGCGTCCGTATCACTGTGGTGCTGGCGCATATCTAATCTTTGTTCTTAGTTGTCACGGCAAATGGATCAACAGTCGTAGTCGACACCACCCCTCCTACGAACCCTTCCTCTCTCGTCGTCCATCCGTCTGGCGCTGTGGACTCCAGAGCTCAGCTCACGGCCTATCCAACAACATCCACGCACGACCAAGGAGGCCAGTCATGGCCAGCGGGAACCATCGACCCCCGCGTTTTGTCTCTCAACTACAACGAGACTGTGAACGCGCGCAATGTCACCGACGACGATACACTCAATACCACTCAAGAGACGTCGTTCATTGCCAGAGGTTCAAACTCCACGGTGCCAGCTGTCTCGATGCCCGCCACCTTCATCACGCCAGCCACGTCACCACTTGTCACCTCGACCCCTCCCGTGTCTACAGGCCTTCCTCCCCACGCTGTCTCAGCCCCCATCCCTGCAGCGGTAACGACGGGAGCAGCGGCGCTATCCCCCGTCCCCGTTCCCGTGATCACAGCGGTGCCCTCTGTCGCCCACGCGCCGTCTGTCGCTCCGCCACTGTCCGTCGCCCCCGCGCCGTCCGTCGCTCCGCCACCGTCCGTCGCTCCGCCACCGTCCGTCGCCCCCGCGCCCTTCGTCGCTCCCGCGCCCTTCGTCGCTCCCGCGCCCTTCGTCGCTCCCGCGCCCTTCGTCGCTCCCGTGCCCTTCGTCGCTCCCGTGCCCTTCGTCGCTCCCGTGCCCTTCGTCGCTCCCGCGCCCTCCGCGCCCTCCACCGCCTCCGTCGCGTCCACAGAACTCGCAGAAGTCGACCAGTCAGCGGTGTTTCCGGCCTGGCTGTCGGCGGATCGCGCCTATCTCGAAGGGGCCTGCGACACAGAAGACTGGGCGCGAGTGGTCACGAATTGGTGCCGCTTGGAGGCAAGGCTTGGCGTGTCCGCCGACGTGCGTGCTGGGTTTCATTGTCCATGGCTCAATCTAACTGTCTCTTCTGCAGGCTCGAGGAAAGAAGGTCCAGTTGTCAACGACGGACCGGCCCGGGCAAATTGCGCACTGGACAAATCGCGGCCGACATTTCGACAAGCCTGCCGTGATTGAGGACACCGCGGAGTTTGCGGAGTCATGGCGCCAATGGTGGACGCACCTGCAGCCGGAGTGGAGGGTCGGTGCTTGGCCGCTTCGACGCACCGGCGCGCGGGAAGATGAAGGCTGGGTGGAGCTGCGCAAAGGGGGTAGGAACGGCTTCGAGATGATATTGGTGAGTATGTCATGGTGGTTCTCGGTCGCTGAACCTGGTGCGGAGCGCAACGAGTGGGAGTCGGCCCTGGAGGACGTCGACTGGGTGTTGCAGCAGATGCTTACGGGTCTCGGCTCGGCGAAGCGTGCCCTGGAGAACACGCCGCATGAGCGTGATGTAAAGCGGTGCGTACTGTCGTCCTTTGAATCCCTCTCCTGCTAACAACATTACAGTCATCGGTCGTCTTAGGAGAGCACTCGTCGCTCGGTCGTCAATCGGTTCAACCCGCCGCCCGCCCTCCATATATCAATTATACCTACGTCTAGAATATGCAATGAAATTGTTGGCCTCTTATATGATTGACAAATGAGAAAAGAGTGACTTGTGGAGGGCAACACGAGGCAGAGAGGTGCACGAAGCTTACAGCTCGGACACCACAATATTTTTCACAAGTCGCGGCATCACGTGACCCAGGCAGAGTCTTCGTGAAGTGAAGTCGGACGCAAAGGTCACAAATACGGCCAGGCACGTAGGGAGCGTAGCACGCTGTAAATACAGCGATTCTGCGGGCGCGCACGCACCTGTAAAAACAGCCAGGCACGCAGGGAGCGTGGCGCGCTGTAAATACAGCGATTCTGCGGGCCCGCACGCACCTGTAAATACAGCCAGGCACGCTGGGAGCGTAGCGCGCTGTAAATACAGCGATTCTGCGGGCCCGCACGCACCTGTAAATACAGCCAGGCACGCTGGGAGCGTAGCGCGCTGTAAATACAGCGATTCTGCGGGCCCGCACGAACCTGTAAAAACAGCCAGGCACGCAGGGAGCGTGGCGCGCTGTAAATACAGCGATTCTGCGGGCCCGCACGCACCTGTAAATACAGCCAGGCACGCTGGGAGCGTAGCGCGCTGTAAATACAGCGATTCTGCGGGCCCGCACGAACCTGTAAAAACAGCCAGGCACGCAGGGAGCGTGGCGCGCTGTAAATACAGCGATTCTGCGGGCCCGCACGCACCTGTAAATACAGCCAGGCACGCTGGGAGCGTAGCGCGCTGTAAATACAGCCGCTGGCTGCAAGAGCATTGTTGTATTACAGCCGTGCTAATAACAGGCACATTGTAAATACAGGCTGTAATACTACTGCCATTGCTAGAACCACAGCCTGTACATTACTATTGCAGCGCTTTTGTTACAATAACAACAGCTAGGGCCCGAGTTGCAGCCATATCCGTGCGCGCCCGCTGAATAACCGACATGCTGCCAGATCTTCACAGCTGACGACTTGCCCACGCGGATGTATGCACCGTGCTCATCTCCTGGAACCCCCGCAACACCTCCACGTCGACCCGGGGGGTCCAGCGCGGCCAGCGGCGCGCGAGCGCGCAGAACATGGCCGCACGATGACGGAGTCAGGACGGCGGACAGGGCGCTGCCCTGGGGCTGCGGGCGGAGCGAGGATGTGCAGAGGGGCCGTGCGCAGCGTCTTGAAGCGTCGGCGGGCGCCGCAGACGCGCTTTGGACGTGCGCGCACGTTTCCGAAGCACGCTCCACCGGATTGGCCTTTTCCAGACGGCGTCCAGCCCCAATAGAACGGCAGAGGTGGCGTCTAGGGGTGGAGGGCAGCAGCGGGCACTGCACACCCCTACTAGCACCCCCGCAACTCCTCCGCATTGACTTGGCGGCTCCAGCGCGGCCGGCGGCGCGCGGGCGCGAAGATCGTGGCCGCAAGATGACGGCGTCAGGACGGCGGACAGGCCACTGCCCTGGGGCTGCGGGCAGCGCGAGGATGTGCAGAGGGGCCGTGTGCAGCATCTTGAAGCGTTGGCGGGGGCCGCAGACGTGCTTTTAAAAAGAGCAGCGGACCTGGCGAGCGGAGGGTGACGGTCTGGACGCACGCGCGCACGAAGCGGCACGTCAGCGCAACACAGTAACACACAAGGCAGCACGTACGTGCATAGGCGATCACAGGAAGGTCTGGAAAACGCAAGCTCGAGGTAAGCACACGGGTTCAGATCAAGGATGTCGCACATACCTTTGACAACCGATGCGCACAGCAGGCACCGGCAGACAGCGAACATGCCGCGCGCAGCGCACGAGGTGCACGATGACGGCTCGGCCTGTATCACAAAGGTAAGCACATTGTCTCATATCAACAGACCTCGCACATACCTGACGCTGAACGCGCACAGTACGACAACGACGATCATGGCGTAGTGCCACGACGAAGAGGGCGAGAGAGGGGGACACGAGAGGCCAACGGTCGCTGCAGCCCATGACTGTAGGTGAGATATGTTCCCACGATCCCATATGAGCACGCACTGATCCTTGATTGATAAGCACCTCGCGCTTTCTCTACCTTCCCCTTCCACAACTGTGCTTCCTTCCCTGCAACTCTCCTTGATCTCTGTTGTCTCGTCAAGGTTTCGTTCTGCTGTCATTCAGTACGTTGTCATTCAGTACGTGTCTGTGTGTTTATCATCAATGATTTGGTCTCACGCACGCCTTTATCCAGCTCCCTCAGATCCTCGTCTTCATGCTATATCTTTGATGATCAGTGTCATTGGGCGTCGGAGCTGGTCTGGAAATGCAAGTGGGTGCGCCCCATCGCATTCAATGAAGGTGCGTCTGATTCCTTTCCGCATACGACACCGAGCACCTGCAAGACCGAGCGCTCGAGGACCTACCTACCTCCCGACACACTGCCCCTTTCCCTCATCAACAAGTCATCATTCAAGTCACACGAGCGCGTTCGCGCCCTGGCTGCGACCACACTCGACTTGTTGTCTGTGTGTTAGCAAAAGGGTGCCCGTGTCTTGTTCCTGCGCACCAAGATCCGTCGCGGCACCTGCTCCCCGTGCCGATCTCCCATCCACTGTGACAAGCCTCCTTTATTCAAGACGTGCCGCTTCAACATAATGTTCGGTCCTGCAACGTGTGGCTTTGTAAGTAGCTTGTCTTCATGTTCCGGGCTCGGGCTTACCCAACATTTCGTCCAGCTCGCTCTGTGGTTCTCTGCATTCGTGAACGGCGCAAGTAAGCTATCTATTTGTATCATACTCTCATCAATATTGCCTGACATACGTGATCCCTCTCGCTGCAGGACCTGCAAGGGCGAACAAATGGCTCAGTTCCTATCTTGGCAGCGGAGCTCGCTTCGGCAACACATGATCAGCACCGCCCATCAGAGCCTACCTCCCGTCCCTCCACGGCCGATGTCGCCTTCCTGCATCTCAAACACCACCGCGCGGGCTTGCTGGCGGGGTTACTCGCAGCAGTCACTCACCACGGCATCTCCCATGCCTTGCGCTGGTGCGCTGGGATCTTTCAATCCAATCTAGGTCGCCGGGACGCGTTCAAATTCGGAGGTCGTGCAGCAACCGGTGCTTAACGCTCACATCCGCTAATCAAGCGCTGCAACCCTGCGCGCTTTGATCACACCCCGTGCGTCGGCATGGCAATATTTCAAGTCGACACAACACCGCTGGACGCCTCGCAGCGTGGCCTTTGTGCTGCGACTTGGACAGCTGCTATCTTCGGTGCCGCTGTGTTTGTTGCAACATCCGCCGCGGCACAAGTGTGCGGACTCGCTTGGACGTGCTTGGCTGGTACGTTGTCTGTTTTTCCCACTGTTTCTTTGGCTTACCTATTCTTTGTCTCCCAGCACGCCGTTGCCGCACATGCACCGCGTGGTCCGGACCCTTCCAACCCGAAGCGCGACCTCCTCACTGCACCTATACGACGAGCACGGACGCAACAGCCACGCTTGCCTCGCGCAGGCCCAACTGTGCCGTGCACAAGGGCTTGGCGGCGCATGCGCGACACGGACGATGCCCTCAATGTGGTCAAATTGTAGGCGCGCGTTGTCAAGTGACGTCGCTTCAACACGCACCAACCATTGCTTGGGAAAAGTGAGTTGTACCTCTGAGCAGTATCCTTCAGAATCTCACCGGCTATCGCGCAGGTACCCATGCCCTCCAGCCCAAGTCACTTTGCGAAGACATGAAGACGGATGGGGACTTGCATTCCTGCAGACTGCGTGGAGCGGAATGACGTCACTTCAACATGCACTGCTGTGTGCATCCGAAAAGTGCGTCATACCTCGGGCCGACTCCTTTTGAGGCCGGTGGTCGCATGGGCAACCGGGCGCGCGACATTGCGCGAGCTATGTTGGGTAAGCTCCTGTTCGCCATGCGTGCATCGTCCGCTCACAAGGCTCACAGGAACCGCCCGCGTGGCAGGTGCACCTTGTGCACCAGCGTCGCGTCGGCACACGCGCTCGGACGTCTTAGGCCGCATGGCTCTGGATGACTTGTTTGCACCGCCACCCCACAGCGCATTCCTCCTGCCCATCCACCGCTGATGTGCGGGCTTGATCGCGGTGTCGCTCTCGCCGCAATCCCGGACTCCCCCTCCACTGCCGGCGCTGCCCCGCAGGCCAGTGACGTTGACAGCACGCCCATCAACCGCTCGAGGCGCCACCCGCCTCAGCACTGTTCTCGTCCTCACTGCAGGCATCTACTCACTTAACCTTCCCTCCACCATCTCCGCCACTGCAATAGTCGCCGCCTCCGGCCCTGCGATGGGTGTCGTCACCCTGACCAACTCCAGTGCCCGCACGGGGCGACCTCAAGCACAACCTCCACCTCCGCCTGCCAACCAGGGGCCTAGCGTTCACACGCACCCCGGACTTCTGCAAGCCTGCAAGCAGCACCACCTTCATCTTGAAGCCGGAGATGTTGCCACGCGCCTCTGCGCCTTCTTCCTCAATATTGCGCCATGCTCTGCCTAGCAGCCCCTGCGCATCAACGCCCGACAATCCGGACACTCATTGCGTGGACCGCAGTCACCACCCACCTTCCCTGCCCTTTCCATACTCACACTCGTGTACACACGCACCGCAAGGCGAGCTTCCGACCTCCTCCCTGCACCGAACGTCGACCACGGACGTGACGTGTGCAGAGCGAGCTGCACCCTGGGCGAGGATTTGGCGGCACGGCCCTGCAATTTCAGGGCATGGATCACACTCTCAAGGTTGAGAGGTCGCTCGCAAGCAACTTCAAGTTCATCTCACCGTCCTCGGCGTGCATGCTTGCGCAAGAGCAAGACAGCAGTCCGGCAAGTGCGCTGGTTCGGCATCAAGGGTCGGCCACGGTCAATGTACAGCAAGACGAGCACTGATGCCTGAGGAAGACGGGCAAGGTGGGCAACGAGGCGCGGCCACGTCAACACCCGTCGCAGCGCCGGGTGGCGCTGTCATGTCATCCCGGAAGAGGTGCTGCGACTGGGCTGCCACGTCGCTGGACCAGTCCTGGCGTATGTACGCCAGGCAGCCCTGCGCGGACACCAGCTGGCTTCTACCGTACGTCGCGCCCTGCCTTTATGGTCAGTACTTGGGACTGATTTGCTATATGAACGCCGGTAAACTGTCGGAGTAACAATGGCCTCTGCGCACGGCTCCACATTTCCCGCACCAGGGACACTCCATGGCCGCCGCACCCTGGTGTACCGTGCAGGCCAGTCTTTAGGTTCTTGACCGGGTGCTGTACTTGTGCGGGGGGGTTTTCAATTGTCATGTGCTGTGGTCAAGGACGTGATCCTGATGCTTAAGCAGTCGTACTCTGCGGGGTGAAACTACTTCATTGACGTGTGTTGGCCTGAGTGCATTGTGTGCTGAGTCAGAATGACATCATCGCCGACATATGCCTAGTTTGGGTTTCTCTCGTGGTCAAGGGTGCTCGCTGCCCCACTGTCTTTTGCACTTGACTGTCACCATGAACGTCGGTGCTGAGGACATGCCGCCTGCCCATACTCCCCCAAAGCCTTCTCTCCATGCTGCTTTGCCGATGAAGACCCACCACATTGCCGCACGCGATGATCGACTCCCATCACTTCATCGTGTCACTGGTGTGCATCCACTGTGTGAAGATCCCAGGCTTGCTGCAGAGACTCATGGTGTGGGGCGGACTTTTGTCCACATGGAAGATACAAAGTTTGCTGCGATGAAGAAGCGGTGGGATGTCCTGAGTGGCTTGAAGATCCCCTCCAAGATCGACAGCCAGGCGTCTGATGGTGGTGCAGGTGCGTCGCATTCTGCATCCTGTGGCCCATTGCTCATTGCACTTTCACAGGATTGTTAAAGATGGAAGCTGGGGATGCGATTTTTGCTCGGGCTATCGGTAGCTGCGCGTGTGGTTGTGAAGACATGATCCAGGTGCTGCTCGTTGATGGGTCCATCACGCTGCGTTTTTGCCTTCACGCTTTGTCGCTCACTCAGCTTCAGCGAATGGTTGCGCGCACTGCCTGGCGGCGACAAACTGTGCGATGACTTGCTGGCGGCTCGTGACCGGATCCTTGGGCCTGCGGAGGATCGCAATCTATCTGCTACAGGCACTGCGTTTGAGAGGTCTGGCAACGCGATCCCTGTACGGGAGGGGACGCGCACCTACAGCTTGTGCCTCGGCTACGAGCAGCCGACGCAGCTTGTTGCGCCATCCGTCGGCAACAAAGGTTCTCCAAAGGTCGGCTTAACTGAGGGCCAGAAAATGCGTGAGGCAATGCAGAAGGTGCGCCTGCCCCTACGTTATCTGGAATCTCGTGCTTAGCACTCTGTTGCAGTCAGCCAACGCTGTGGCTACCGCAGGGTACGACTTCCTTCCGGAAAACCATCGCGAAGCGATGCAGACTCAAGCGGACCTGGTCAATGCTCCGGCACTTGGTGTCGACGGCAATATGTATTTTGGAAATAATCAATTGAATATAGCCCCACCGCTGCCGGCGGAATCAGGTGAGATTTCTTTCCGCCATCTCAAGTCGCAATGACTGACACCTGCACAGAGGAGGAAGACCTCCAGGGTGTATTGGGCCCTGTTGGGGGCGACCATTTCGACCAGTACGACGATCGTTCGGGCTTGACCGGTATGGTTTCGTGCCCCGTGATTCCCGAGACGTTTGAATCCGGAACATTTCATCTCATTGAGATCGGGGCATTTTCTCGAATGGATGGCCTCCAAGTGATGTATTTCAACGGGCTTCGACGACATGGAGGAACACCACCTCGCGCTCCGGCAGGTCAAGCGGTTGAGAACTCGGCGTACCGGGTCGTCGTCGTATGCTATCCCCCTAGTGTTATCTTTGAGAACCAAGGTATCACTGCTTTGGCGACGCTCAGGTCTGCGGGTGAGGACCAGTCTGGAAAAGCACATGGTATGCTGACGTTGGATATGGCGGTCAAAAATAAGTGCGTATCCTTGTTCCATGCTCCTTGATACCCAGCGTGAATGGTTTATTCTTTCAGCCCTGAGGATCGCAGCCGCCAGGGTTGGTCACGCCACGCAACATTCACGGCCGACGCCATAACTATCATGTTGATCATCGCCTTGCACATCTTCTTGTGCCGCTCAATGTACCTCCTGATGGTCTTCGTGCTTGCCCAACTGCCACCGGGTGTCGACGTACGTGGTTTTACAAAGCACCTTTCGCGCACAAGTCACTTAAGCGGACATCAGGTGTATGTTGACCCCGACATTTTCTTTTCCGCGTGCAGCATCAAAGTTGGCGACCAAGTCATTGTGGCGAAGCCGTGGAAACTGGCGCCTGTGCTAAATAGTTCGTTTCCCTCTGTGCTTGTTTCCCGCCTGTCTGATGTATGTTTCTCTAGATTTCACGCATCCCTGTGCTGCTGCTCATCGTGCGGCTTCTGCATCGTGGAAAGTCTACAACAACAAGTCCGGGTCTTTCCTCCCAAGCTGTCATGCCGACATGGCCAATATCAAGCACTTGGAGATTGCGTCTGACCCGGACCCACCACCTGCTGTCATCGGTGGCCGGCCGCCTGCTTTTATGTATACTTCCAGTACGTGCCTCCTGTTGATGACTATGTCTTACTCATGTCCAATTCAGTGAAATCGAGGACGGTGGCTGACAAGGTTGCACCTGCCGCCGACAAGACAGATGCCGTTGCTACGGATGGTCGGACAGGCATGGCCACTCGTTCGTAGTTCAGCTTCTCCATCTTGACTTCAGCAGCTGAGAATCTTGTAGGTGCTCGGCGTCGCAACGCGATTGCCGGTGTTATTGGGCATGGCGACAAGCAACAGATGTCGAACGCGTTGGCGAGGACTGAAGCGTCTACACTTGGGGCACTACCAGTTGGCCGCAAACGTATGCGCAGCCCGGACGGTGATGATGAGGAATGGCAAGAACCAGGTCGACATCCCAAGAGGCGTGCACTCGTTATTCAAAGCGACACCTCTGATGATGAAGACGGTTCGTTTTCTTTTTCCTCCTACTATGCAAGTTCTGTGCTAATTCAAGTGCCCAGATCCTGCCGCTAATCATGCCAAGTGCTTGATGCAGTTGTGCTCTCATTTTGGCGTCTCCACTATTGGGACCAGTCAGAAGTTAACAGCGCCCATCATATTGGGTGTCATCCAGTCATGAGCCATTCCTACAAATGTCACCCCTGTTGGTCCCGTGCGTGACCTAGGTACGTCGCTCCTTCTATGGCTGTAACGAATTTCTTCTGACCTTGTTTCCTGCAGGATCACATGCATTGTCTCTTCCTGCCCTGGCACGCGAGGCTACATCTGTAGCAGCTGCATTCCGCTCCATGCGGGCATCGACAGCCAAATCGTCCGCCCATCAGGCTGCCAAACAGCTGACAAAAGTGCAGCGTGAGATGGGCTCAACAGGCTGGACATCGCCAGACACAATATCGGTTGTTGCAGCGGCTTGGAAGGGTTGGCAGTCCCTATCCACTACCCAATCTGCTAACGCGCTGGATGTTCGCCATACGAGGGCATTGCTCATGCAACAACATGCGTCAATGTTCATGTGGCTCGAGTCCTTTGCGCTTCAATATACCCTATCCATTGGTACTCGATCTACCGACCACATGTCACTTCTGGCGGAGAAGCTTTCTGCCATCATCACGACGCGGTCTCACACAACCGTCACTCCCCACGACTTTCATCCATCCTTGTCGACCGCCCCGTATACCATTGTCTTGGCACGCGGGCAGACTGATCCACTCCTCGACAATCCGTTCATCCATCAGAGACGCGTCTTCAACTTGATGGTTAACACCCTTGCGCAGTGGCTGGGATTCCCCTCTGGAGAGGGTGCCCGCATGCAGGCTTGGCTCGTCTCGGCCTTATCACAGGTCTTCGGTTCCAATGTGTTGTTCACGTCGGGTGCCTACAACCTCTACAATTGCATTGCTGGGAAGGTTTTGGGGGTTCGGAGCATGCCCAAGTCTCTTTCTCCACTGGCGCTCGTGCCGTTTATCACATCCATCATCCGCAACACAGCCCTCGCACCCAACTCTCCACTTGCCCAGACCATTTGTTTCATTGCCGACCTCACACGTTCCGCGTTTTCCGGCAAAGTCAGTGACCTGTCCCCGGCGCAGCAAGCGTTTCTGCAGAGTGTCACGCCCGCAGTGCTACCACTGGAGTTGTCCTCCGGGCCTTCAGAACTGGCGGACAACGACATGTCAAGCAATGGGGTCGATGATGCCCTTGTAGATGCCGCGAGGGCATCCGGGTCTGGTTCCTCCTCACCAGCATCAAGCGCAAGCATTGGTGTGGCAGGGACCTCATTTACGACAGGCCTGCATCAACGGAACCCTGCAAGACTTTCTCCACTGTTCCTCCCTGACACGACGCCTCCGCCGACTCCACAGCCTGTTGATATCAACGCCATCCCTGACACAATCGACATTTACCCATTCATCGGGCGTGCGGTGGAGGTTCTGAGGATGTTGGAGTATCTAATCGATGCTCCTACTCACCGTGGTGCTGCAATCTGCACGGTGCCATCTGGGTATTCTCAACGTGATCGGGAGGTTCTGGCCTTTGTCGCCACGAATCTCGACAGGTATCTCCCGTTCCGGGAGAAGGCACCTGCTGTCAAACGTGCGCGAAGTATTTTTGGCCCGTACGCACCTGAACATACTCGGACACGTGCGGGGTTCTACAGTGCCCTGGTCTTTCGGACCCTTCTCTTTGGAAGCGACTACATGTTCGACCATCCAATATTTTTCAACCACAGCAAAACACTCTTGGATGACCACAGATCTATGATGGCACCGAGCGCCAGTCCTTGCCGCTCCAATGGATACTTCATCGTTATGGATATCTATGGCCCTCCCATGCCTCGCTCCATTACCAATGCCTCGAAGCTATGGACCGGAACCCAGTCTGCGACTCCGTTCAATTTTGTCAATGCCGATTCACAGTCGCCCCCCATTCCCTTCACCGAGTTCTATGAGAGGATCATACGGATGGAACGCAGAACACGAGTCTATCCACAATGTGGTGAACTGCTTGGGTATCTCATCACCGCAGACTACGTCCATGCAGGCGTGGTCGACATGCCTACAGTGGAAGAGGTGGGGCGCATCATTCACAGTCTTTGTAGAGGTGCAATGCGTGGTCTTCAGCGCCTGGAGTTGATTGATCCAGGCATCAAGGACTTCGATGACGAAACCCCGCCTGTGCAACATGTTATCTGGGCTTTCCGCACATTCTTCAATGTTGTTTCTTCTGTGCTCACGCCTGCAGAGCAGTTGCACATGGGATGGGATGTTATCACAGCAGAACATACCCTTTGTAAAATCAGCCGGTTGTGTAACAAGAGCTCTCTGGACATATATTAGGTTGCGACTACCATGTATACTACTTTTGCAGATCATCCTCCATTCTACCTTCCTCTGGTGGGGATGCTTTCGCTCTCTTGGTCTCCCCGGTCTCAGAGTAACCAATTTTACGTTTGACGCGTTTACTAATGGAGCATGTTTTCTCTACCTGACCTTGTTTGTCGGCCAGATCACGCTTGAATGCCTATGGTGCGCTCAGTCTCATCTTAACCGTGAACGTTGAACACCATGCTTACATCTTGCAACTCCCGGTCCAGGATTGCGATAGACCGCAGCTTGGCAACCATGCGGAAGCTTCCCTTTCTTCCCCAGAGCGGTACAGATGCGAAAGCGACTTGCAGCTGCACAACTTGACCAATGCGTAGTATCGACGGATCGATCGGGACAAAATGTGGCTGCCCAGTCCTTGGATATAAGTTAGCAAAGTACAATCACACAGGTGGTACAAATAAGACTCACATTGGATCTTTCAGGCAATCATAATATAACACTTGATTGTCCTCCAGGTGTGAACCGACACCAGCCATGGTAGACGTCAAGATCCCATTGGGGTCGATGACACTTCCGAAAGGTATGGCGATCTCACCCTTGACCTGGTTTCGCGGTGTGACGTATCTGCTAGAAAAATCCAGCTCCAAGGCAGAGTCTGGTGCGTCGAGCCCATGTGGTTCAAGTGCGTTGAGCTTGTACAATGAACTAAGTCGGTGGTGTACATCCTTGAAGCCTCTCGCAGCCTGTTGAAATTCCGGTGCGCCGAACCCCATGATCTTGACGCTCTGCTTTGCCCATGCCGGTTTCGGGCCAATCCTTTGCAACGTGTAAGTCATCTGTCAATGTATACATGGGATCTGACTCACTGCTTCCTGTTTGTGACCGGCGGCAGATCATAGCTGACCAAGACACCTTGCACTTCAAGTGTGGCCTCAATCATCTCGGCGCCATCAGGCGTCATGACCGTGGCAGTCCCGTCCTCATTCCTCTCCAAGACAAGGACGAGGCCGCTCTGTGGTGCCTAACAATAGTCAATACTATATGGGGTCAATTGTGTCCATACACCAACATACCTTTGCCGCGGAGGCCAACATGTAAGTTTTGTCGCGGTGCTCAGTAAAGTCATCAATAACGCTGCTGACATGCTCTGCTGTTGTATGCTGTTAGATTGGAGGTGCAGTAACCTGGGGCTAATGTGGATACGCACGACATGCATTCAATTCAGCGAAGTTCAAGAGGTCGCGCAAGGTGGGGAGGTTCATGGCTGGGAGGGTTGAGTTCGCCTGACCCGCTGTTGCCTTAGAATTATATCCAGGTAGCGTGGCGTCATTCCATCTTGTCATCAAGCATGCGTGTGCGGTGGTTACTATCGCCCGCGCCTTGGTCAGACCGTCCGTTGATAGGTTCAGGCCGCGGGCAAGCGTGTAGCGAGACGTCGCGAGACGGGGAAGCAGCATGCGAGGCGCAGGGTCGCGGGAGCGGGGGTGATGGGAACGTGGTCCGGCGACCCAGGAGCAACCGGGACTGGCAACGGAACGGATCACCGGAACGGGCTAGACCGGGATGGCTTAGCGACGTAGGTAGAGACACTACTTAGGGAGCTGCGCGAGATGTAGCAACCCAATCAACCTGTGGGCGGCGCAAGCCACCCACACTCTTTACCTCACAGAAACTGTAGCCTGAGGCGCTACCAGACTTAGGAAGGCAGGACCCCACCGATGTGGGAACAGGTAGGCAGGCGGACAGGCAAGAGGGGGTGCGACGGCCCATAGGCGGACGCTTCGCACACGGGTGCGAAGCACTCGGAGGAGGATCCCGTAGAGGGCATCCCCAGGCAGGTGGGTGTTTAGTTTGGTGTTTAGGCGGTAGGAGGTGGCCCCGCACGACCGCGGGGAGGGCACGAAGCGCAACAGCAACACGAACACCTTCCCACTCAGCAAGTCTAGTCACCCGGACTGGATCGCGACGTATAGGAGGCAGTGTTGGTGGTTGTTGTCCTGTGAGGCACTCGCCGCACACCCCGCTAGGGTCCGTCCCGGGTGATAGCGTATCATTTTGGAGCCCACCGCGAGGGGTATGGTGATGACGATCGTGTTCGAGCTTTAAAATCAGCCTCGTAGACGGCACCCGGTCGCTGATCAACATGGCGCCGAAACCCAAGATAGCCCACCTCCCAACGCGAACACAGCCGCAGAGGACCACGAGGGCGGACGCTCGCAATACGTCGCGACAGGCGGCCATAGAGGCAGAAATCGAGGAACCACAAGACGAACAGGGGGAAGTCTCATCGCTATCAAGTCTGCCATCAGAAGAAGAGGATCCGCATGGACCGACCCTCAGTAGGGAGATCCGACGCGCCGGAGAGGACCCTAGGTCCCTGATCACAGGAGGGGATCGCGTCACGATCGAGGGACTAGAAGGTTTGCTTCTGAATTCTGATGGTGGCGATAGCGACCATCACACACGGCATGATCCGGAGGGGGAATGCTCGAGGAATGAACGGGTCAGTCCGGGATGGGGACGGGCCGTTTCCTTACAAGATAGGACTTCGCGAAATGTCGCGGAAGCTAGCAACAATCCCCAAGAAGCTCTATCAAGCTGTTCGAACCCCAGCAACCCAAAGTCGCCAACACAGTCAGGAATGAGCACTAGCAACAATCCCCAAGAAGCTCTATCAAGCTGTTCGAACCCCAGCAACCCAAAGTCGCCAACACAGTCAGGAATGAGCACACAGCAACAAGGAACAGGAACGGGTGGAGGAGGCGGCGGCGGTGGAGGAGGGGGAGGCGGCGGACAACAGGCAATACCGCCTCAGCCCAACGTCGCGCCAGTCGCAATGCCCACCCGCGGGGACCGCAACGCACCGTCTTTCAATCAGAAAGCCCGCGAGTTACCGCGTTACTTCGACGAGCTGAACCATCTCTTTGCCCGGGCTCAACTAGCGGATGATATGGCGAAGAAGGGCCACGCAGTGCGTTACCTAGACGTCGCGACGGCTGAGGAGTGGGAAGCGAGGCCGGAGTTTAAGGATCCCACCAAGACCTACCAAGACTTTCAGGACGCCATTGTTAAACTGTACCCGGGAGCCGATGAGGACCGCAAGTATACCATCGCGGACATGGACGCGCTCGTAGGCAGTCGGTACCGTCTGGGCATTGCGTCCGGCGGCGAGCTCAGCGAATTCTATCGGCAGTTCTTCGCGATCACCGACTTCCTGGTTAAGAAAAGCAGGATCTCGACCCGTGAGCGCGATATCGCGTTCCTTCGCGCTTTCCAGGACAGCCTCATGAACAGGGTGGCGACGAGACTGCAGATCAAATTGCCGGACCACGATAAAGAAACACCGTACCCCATGGCCGACGTACTAGAGGCAGGAGAGTACGAGCTGAGGGGCACTCCCTCAATCGTACCAGCGGTCAGCGCAGGTCCGGCAGTGGCGGTTGCAACGACGGAGCCTGTAATCAAAATAGAACAGTTTCAAGAAGCAATCAAAGCAGCGGTCGCCGAACAGTTCGCGCGGATGCTCGTCAACCAGGGGAACGGCGGAGGTCAGAGGGGTTATGGGGGTACCTCGGGAACTCAACAGCCGCGCGCCACGCAAGGAAATCAAGGCGGACAGGGGGGGCCGTCAGGATGCCTTTTCTGCGGCCAAACGGGGCACTTCGTCAGGGAATGTATGGTGGTCCAGGACTACATCGCGACGGGTCGCGTATCTAGGGACCACAACAACCGGGTCGTTCTGAAGGGTGGAGGACTTATCCCGCTAGGAGAAGGCCCGCTGAAGCAGCGTGTGGATGCGTACTACGCCGGGAATCAACACGGACAGTCAGAAGCCATGATGCTGACGACAATGGACTACGAGCCGGTGCCGGCCAAAGTGCAGACGGTCGCCGGTCTAATCCAACTGACGCCGCAATTGACCGACGAAGACAGAATGACGGAGCTCCAGCAGGAGATGGCAGTACTCCTGACGGCCCGAGCGGAAAGGCAAACTCAGAAGGAACGCCGGCAGGCCGCACTGGACGCGGGCGAGTTTCCCCAGGCAATAGGGCTGCTGCCTGGCGAGCGCGAAAGATCGCGACGAATCCCAGAGGTGGTCATCCCGAAGAGGAAGCCGTTTATGCAAGCCAAGAAGCAGGTTTCCTTCGAGCCGGAGGCAGTCGACCGACCAGGGGAGACTGGGGATAGCGCAGACAAACAAAGGCAGGCCGACGAAGACACCACAGCGGGTGAGGAGCCGTTAACACCTCCGATCCATCCTTTCGCGAAGGTGCCCGACGCGACGTACATAGGGCCGGCAAGTTACCAACGAAGCGCGGGGCAGCGCAAGGCGGACCCAGCATACAATAAGGTCGCCCCGGTCCGCGACCCCGTAATAGCAAACAAGGTTTATGAGAGGGCCATGAATGCGGAGGTCACCTTGACACAGAGGGAGCTCATGTCCATTGCCCCGGAAGTACGCGCTCAAGTTCGCAACGTGGTGACCCCTAAGCGGGTCCCAAACGAGGCAAGAGTACCAGTAGTCCAGGCGATGGTGGAAAGCGAACCGGAGCTCTTTCCGTTCGACTTTGACCAGGACGAAGGGGCAGGAGAGGAAGAGAAGGTGGTGAGGGGATTCGCGGACCATATGCCTGAAACCTTTCTGCAAGCCCTGGGACACCAGCCAACGGAGTTGCCCGAGGGGACGCGTGTAGGAGAGGTCATTGTGAAGGTTCTGATGGGAGATCTAGGAGAAGAGGGAGACGGGGAACCAGACCCTGAGCCGTTGGAAGTCGCCAAAGAATTGCTGGCCCTCCGTTCGATTTTGCCACTAGTCGACAACGAAGCGCACATCAAGGCCGTCGTGGATCCCGGGTCGCAGATTATTTCCATGTCCGAGGACGTATGCCATTACCTCGGGCTGCATTACGATCCGAACGTTCGCCTGGATATGATATCGGCCAACAAAAGTCGCGATAGGTCGCTAGGCCTGGCTAGAAACGTCCCGATGAAGATTGGGGGTATAACGCTGTACGTACAGGTGCATATCATCCGCAACCCGGCGTACGACATGCTCCTGGGGAGGCCCTTTGACGTTCTCACGGGAAGTACCGTGCAAAACTTTGCAGACGAGAGGCAGACAATCACGATCACGGACCCAAACACGGGAGTCATGGCGTCAATCCCCACTATTCCACGCGGCCGCAAGCGCATCTTGCGAACCCAGAAGCAGGGGGTGGAGGGTTTTCGCGACTAGAGGATTTGTTGGAGGACCAGGAGGAGGTAGGGCTGGTCGTGGGGTTCGAGCCCGATAAGCCTGATACTTGGTGGGAAATGGCCAGTGCAAGCATGGCAGTACAATTACTCTTAATCATTTAGGGGGCAGGGGGGAGAGGGGCTTGGCCATTAAATATACCCAAGCAAAATTGCTGACAGTCTAGGCTTGGGGATTGTCTCTATCACTGGGTGGTAGCTCAACATCCTGCATGCTCCGATGCACTAGGTGATCGGAGGTGAGTGTTGCAATGTTGTGACATTGTGATTATTCTTCCGGTAAGAATGCTCCGGAATGGTGGTCAGAATCCTGAGGCAATAATCGGGACATTGATAAAAATACAAAACAATCGGGATCAGAACGATGCAGTGTGAGTACAAGAACTGAGGTGAACAATGGTCAGAGGACAGTGGTGCGACTGCAGAGGAATACAGATGTCACAGTGACTGGAGTGGCATCGTGCATACATTCTGATGACAATCTCAACAGTAAACATGTCTGATGGAATTCCGACGTGTTGTGACAGCTGTGGGAGGTGCTGTGCTCGAGGTCACGTGGTGGCAGTTGGAACAACGAGCAAGTGGTCAGATGACTGTGTGTGCTGCGTGCGACAGCGTCGCTGGCGCGAGTGTGGTGTTCAAGGTATGATTCCGATTGCGTGACTGCTCTGCAAGACTCCAATCTTGTGAGCGGTTGGAAGAACTAATCAGGTGGTCGGAGCACTGCTGTGCGATGCTGCGATCTTCAGAATTGTGTGTCTGTCGACTTGATGAAAGTGCCAAAATTCTGTAATGATCGCCTCGCAGCATGGAGCGATGTGTATCAGCGCCGTCACCGTTGTGCTGACGCGCCACACAACATCGACAATGTGTATCTTGGCTTCCACTATGCCTATGGAGGCGGTTCCGGGCTCAATCAAGGGCTTGGATGTCATGTATTCCTAAGATGCCCAAGAGTTTATCTGATGCTGTATTTCACGGCAAAAGAGTTGTATCTCATTTTCACATGTATGTAATTTCTATCCACAGTAGCACCATAGAATTGCATGTATATGTGAATCAGTCATGATAGTATACATCACTATCTCGATTGAGCCCAGAACCACCTCCACAGGTGCAGTAGAAGCTGAGATACATGTTGTCAATGTCTCATGGCACGTCAGCACGACAGCAACAACGCGTCACATGTTGTGGGAAGCAGCGGCGATGTGTAAGCGTTGGAGTCAAGAGCGAAGCCACGGCACCTGGTGGCGCCGCAGCCGACGGGTCGAAGACCTCTGAACTCTTTTTTTCAGTGATTCTCATCCATTTTGCAAATCACAACAATTGTAGCTTTATATATATATATCTTTTCCCAAAGTACCAAAGAAGGGAAAGAAATTGATGCAAAGAGCAAACTGTCTTGTAGGGCCGGAGAAGATAGAAGGTCAACAACTACTGTACATATCCTACAAAGCTAAATGGCCTTGTAGTGTAGTGGTCAATACTATTGGTTGATATAAAGAACCAAGAGGTTCTAGGTTCAATTCTCCCTCTGTGCGACTTTTTAATAATATAATTATTCTGCCCGGGTATTGTAGTAGCCGGGTTTGTGCACCATGACGCGTTTAAACCTGTACCCAGTTGAAAGTGCCGGTTGATGCGTCATGGTGCGTGTTTGGCCTACCCGTGGGAAGATTTTACCTAAAATGGAAATCATGCAGTATTTTTTGCTGACTCGAGAACAATTGAAAACATGTTCATATTGTTGCTGGTTAGCTTGCAAAACGCAAAATACTTGCAGACATGAGTGTCTTTGGAAGTGAGAAGGTGTTGAAAAGCATTGGGCAGGAGCTACTTAGCTAAAAATTGCTCAATTACCGGGTAACCGGGTACTTTATCCCCGGGATTAGTAAGCAATGACTCATTGACCGGCAAAAATCCCAGTCTGCCTGATTCAACTGCGTCATTTTCCCACGCTTGTTGAGGAATTATATCATTGGCTATTCACATGATCAACATCCTCTCAACACTTCTGGTATATATAATGCATGGTAGTTAGCAACTAGAGCCCTCCCAATTGCCAACCTCACCATTGTCACCCCGTGGGAACATGTTACCAAAAAGGGAAGTTAGAAGGCCTTCTCTTCTGACCTGAGAACAATCACAGGACTTTGGGGTCGAATTCCAGCGTCGGATGTTCTTAGGATATAGCCGCTATCCCATGTATATACGAAGTCTTTCCGTATCTGATTGCTTCCAGACATTCTTCTGAATGTCTTCCTTTCCGAAGGACATCAGCAGGCTAAATCGAGCTCGGCAGTCTCCGGCAGGGCCCGGCGCCGCCGGCGGCGCCTGCTCCCCCTGCCCCGCGGCTCGCAGCACCGTTCAAAATCCGGATAAAATAGCTATATTGCTGTAAATAATACACATAGTTGCAGGGCATTACATGATGCGAGGGACAGCACGAGGGAGCACGGAAACAACCAGAGAGCTCAAAATCAACGCCGCGCTGACACTACGAGAGGCAAGCCATCAGGCGCGACAATCGTCGTCGCTGTAGGGCAGGCCCGCGCTGTCAAGAGGGCGGCGGGACGTCGGGCGTCAATGTGGTCCTTTTTCACGAGCCATGAAGCCTCAGCGCAAGCCCCCGCCCAGCGAAAAAAGCGGACGCACCAAGGAGCGCGCCCCAGGAAGGGCACCACCGGTGGTAGCACATCGCGAAGGTGGCGGCGCCACTGCGAAGAGGCGCCGCCTCGAGCCATCCAGCGACCGAGAGGAAGGCGAGGGAAGCACACGGGACACGTCGCGCGCCCAGTCGGTCGCAGGGGACAGGAGTCGTGGCCGCACAAAGTCGATGGGGAGTGCGACGCCGCAGGGCTTCCTTGATCCTTTTGAGAAGGACCGCGCGGTGAGCAGAAGGTCTAGGAACACGGATGGTAAGCCAATGCTCGCTGTGGATGAAGTACACTTACCTCTTTTGCGTCAGGCGCGCCGTTCCGTAGGGCCAGCCCCCTGGGTCTTGCGCGCTCGCAGCGCGAGCCGAGCGAGTTGAGAAGTGTTCACCAATGGACTGAGGAGGAAGTAGAAGCGGCCACGCAGCGTGCGCAGGCAGACGGCGAGGAGGACCTGTATGCAGATGAGGACGAGAGTGAGTTCTCGTCCGCTGTGAGCACTGTTCACTCACCCGCTGCTGTTACAGGCCGCTGATACGCCCCCAGCGCGGGTGGCTTCTGTTTTCGCATTTTTGGCACGTTCTATCGCCTCAACATCGACTATCGCAACACATCGCGCTCGCAGTTCCAGCCAAGACGCTAGCACACTTGTAGCAACACGGGCCTATACTCCTTGACGTCTCCATCGATTCTCTACCATCCAGGCCACGCAGGATGATTGCACAAGTCCCCAAGTCATGTGTACACGCCCACCAAGTCACCGAGACGTTCTGAGCCAGCCATTAGCATTCTGTGCGCACGTCGCAATGTCTCGCGCATACATCCACATGTTGCCCTCGCCTCCCACCTCGTTCCCAGAGCGTCCTAGCGTTGCGCAGCCCCTCGACACGTCACCCACAGGTCCCAGGGTCCGGTCTAGATGCAGTGTCTCAGAGCAATGTTCCGGTTTGATGGTTTCCGATACGTCGCGATCCGCATATCTCGGAGTTTCACATGGAGATAGCACAGCCTTGCTGTTCCGATACGTCGCGATGCTTGTTTCTGATTGGATACGCCTTCTAGAATGTCTCACTATCCCCATACTTACCAGATGACTCACAGTAGCCACAGAGACATGTTTCCCGTGTATATCTGTTGGTAGCTAGGTCACTGAATATCAGACAACTTCTCCCCTCCAGAGTCAACGTCTCAAACCTTTGCAACCTCGTTTTATCGCGTTCAACATCGACCTCGACCTTCAACTTCGCAGCGCCCAAGATTATAGCCTTCACCTTCGCAGAGCCCACGTTTACAAGCCTTCAACTTCGCAGAGCACATTGTTTTCACCTCGTCCAGCGTTATCGCGTTACGTCGCGACCTTCGTATCACCTTGTCCCCTTGTCCCCTCATCCTCGCCTTTGTTCCCCCATCGTCTCAGCCCTCCAGCAAGGTATTCTCAAGCTCGCTACACATCGCAACGTCCTGTTCCGCACCAGCAGTGTCGACTTCCATCCCAGATCACCTTGTCCATCGTCCTATCGCCCTCCAAGTCACCTAGCGACTTCCCCCCAGCGTTCACGCCTCTCCCCGAGTCATCTGTAGGTCCTGGGACGCGCCCCCAACCTGTTACTAGCACCGCTCGAGCCAGCAGGAGTTGGTTTTGTGGTTTGTTTTGCCATCTGACCGCCTGTGCGCCGAGATAGGTCATCACCGCATTATCCGAGAGCGCGCGTATGCAAGGCAGCGCGAAGGCACACGTTCGCCCTCGGAGGACAGGTTTGAAGGTAAGCGCGCGACGTTGGCGGTGAGCATATGAAACTTACATTTGCGTGCAAGACAACTATGGTCCCCGAATGCTGCGCCAAAGCCCAAGACGCTCTGTGACCGTCGAACTCGAAGGTAAGTCTTTCACAGCGCACGGAACATCAAGCGCAACTTACGACAGATGCAGGCTACGTCCCGCGCTCGTGTGCAGGCACCCGATCGGCCAGTCCAGTACTGACGCGCGACTCGCGTGCAGGTACCCGATCGGCCAGTCCAGTACAGCCGCGCGACCAGCGCAACGGTCGCGACCGCTACATCAGAGGTGAGTGAGCGCAGTAGACAGATGACATCTGCTGACTTTCCTGTTTCAGAGCCCGATCGCCGTGACACTGGCAGCTCCAGCGCAAAGACAAAGGATGTGCTGGACAGAATTGCGGTCCTCGAGGAGCAGGCCCGGCGCGCCCAGCAAACTGCACACGACCATATGAAAAAAATACGGGCGCTTGAGAACAACATTGCAGACCGAGATGCACAGTTCCAGGAGGTCCTCGAGGCCGTGCACAACGCCCGCAGCGACTTCAAGATCCTGGACAGGGAAGTAGGTCAGATTCAAGAGCGCTTGGCTAACCGCCCAACGGAAACAACGCGCCATCAAGTCCAAGCGGCGGCTGGCGAGGACGTGGAGGCACACGGACCAGGGGGCGTTGATGGAGAAACAGGAGAAACGATCCAGGGTGCTGGAAAGAAGCGAAACAATATGCTGATGGTGAGCGTCGCGTACTATGCCGACAAAACCCGCACTTACCTCAGAGTTGGAAGTCGGGCATCAGGCGCTCTTGGGAGCAGATGATGAAGATCAACCATAACGGGTCTCTGCCCGATCCCATCGTCACGCCCGCCGGCGAGCCCTTGAAGTTCTGGGACACGGTCGGCGTCAGCGGTAACGTCTTGCGGCCGCGCTGGGATCTGGAGTGGCCCGAGAACAACGATGGCTGGGTCACCCAAGCCATAGCAAAGATCCAGGCCAGCGGGGACGCCTGGAACAGCAAGGAAGTTGGTGAGTTACTTGCCGCGACGCCGGTTGAGGACATCCGTGCCCGCATGCACACGACCTGGGGTACCTGGAAGAAGAAGTACATGGATCAGCAAAAGGGAAAGGCACCAGATAACGCGCAGGCACAGCGTCGTAATGCGCGCAGGGCTGCGGTAAGTAACACGTAACCGCAAGAGACGCAGTTGACTCACCGTTTTGCAGAAAGCGAAAATCCGCACCAAGTACCGTCACACGGTGCCCGAGCTGGCAAGTTCCAACTGGGACTGGGCCTTCACAGCGGCGTACCAGTCAGTCGATGAGTCTGCATCCGACAGGGAGAGGCGCACGGCCATTGATGAAAACAGCGGAGATGAGGCCAATGGCACTCAGCGACAGGTGAACGACGAGAGGGGAGGGGAGGTCCACATTCTCCCAAAAAAGACGCGGAAGCGGACGCGGGCAAACGATCCGCCGTTTAAGTCCTATGCACCCACATACCGACCTCCGGAGGTGAGCGAGTTATACGACATATAGAGTACAGATGCTTACCTTGACATGTAGCTCAACGGGCTGCTCGACAAATTGGACGGGCACAGCGCCAAGGACGTAGAGTCCCACAAAAGGATCCGGGGCGAGCCTCGGGACGTTGTTCTGCCAACAGTTCGCGCTAGCAAGAAGGGACCTGCGGTTTGCATTCCCCGCGATATGGTTCCCATTGTGTGGCTCGATGCGCATCCGGACCAAAAGGACGTGAGCCGGTTCTTTGCTCACAAGGAGAGCGGACCAGGTGGGGAGAACACAGGCGGGGCTGGGGACAAGGGGAGTGACATAGACAATGAGGGAGCACAGCAGGCAGAGCAAGGCGTGGGGGGCGAAGAGGGTAGTGATGGCGGCGCTGAGGTAGTTCCGGAGACCCTGCCGGCTGGGATCGACCCTGCATTGGACGGCTAGTACTAGGCGTACGTACCGTTTGTAAATAGCTACTCGTCGCCATCAAAATCAAGGGCAACGTCGGGCTCTTGAGTTAACTGCGAGAACAGTCAGCGCGCGCCAGACCCGTCAAATCCGCACGTACATGGTTGACTGAGGCTGTAACCCAAACAGTCTTTCCTGCATGAGGGGCTGGGACTTCCAAGATAGAGAAATGCTCCCTGAAGCGGTCCACAGAAATGATTTCCGGCGCTGCGAAAGTGTCCACAGCCCAGGAGGCGAGCCCGAGATGCACAGCACTGTGAAACAGCAAACTCGTCAGCAATTTGATGAATGAGATGAGCTCGCGTACCGGGAGTTCCAGGGGAATATTGTTTCGTCCGGCAGAAACCGTTGGACGAGCGCGAACGTCGCCGTCAGGTCTTCCTTGTTGCGATCCTTGCGGGCATGTTTCACTTCAAAAATATATTTGATCTTGACGGCTGTCCGGCTGTCAATGTAAGCATATGAGTATCCTTTACCCCGATAGTTTGTGCTGGCTCCAAAGCGCTTCTCGTTGACAAAACATGTTGCAAACGACCGGACGCGGTTCGCAAAAAAGGGCTCAACATCGCCCGCCCAGTCTCCGCAATCGGCGACGAGGGACACGTCGTCCTTCCACAATTCCTTGAGATACAGGAACGCAATGTCGTAAAGACCCAAAGCGTTCAGGCTTTCCGAGGCTCCTTGCCGCGCAAGCAGCACCCCGTTGCCTGCAATCATGCGCATGAGTGGATAACGCAATGTAAGCATGCGACGCACCGTGGTTACCGCCTCCACCCACCATGATCTGGTCGACCAGGGACGCGCGATCCCTCTGCGTCTTCTCGCGCACGAGATATGACTTGAGCTTCTTCAAGTCGATCTCATCATCCTCGGTTTTATTTGGCAGCGATTGGATGCACTCAATCTAGCGCATGAATGTTTAGTATACCGGGTAGTTAGATCAACTATGCACATACCAATTCAAAAAGGAGCTGTTTCTTGACCCAACTGCGCATGAGAGTAGCCTCCAACTCACCATTGCCTTTACCGTTATTATTCACTTTGACAAGACGACCGTTGTTACGCTCAGATGCGAACAGCCAGTGCGAGTAAGATGGGCCGTGTCGGTAGATATCAGGGCTGTGATGCATCATGAGATGGAAGTACGGAGTTAGATGGCAGTTCATGTCGGCCCAGCTGCGAAGCGCGCGGCCATGATACTCCTCCGCGCGGCGTGCCTCGTCAGGTGTAATAGACTGAGAACCCCAGATGCGCGTAGACACGCAGTAGTCCAGGATATTGACGTAGTGCTCGCGGTAGTTCCGGCTTGGCAAGAGCTCGTAGTTTTCTTCGTAGTCGCTCGCAGTTGCGTCAACTTGTCGTGACAGATGGCCGCGTCGGCGTGTCCGCAAGAGCTCCGCCATGTTCTCTTCGGCGTCGGCTGCCTTCGTGCCGTCGCGAGCTAGCGGCGCATCTTCGTCCGGAATTTCTCCGTCCACCTGCCAGGCAACATAGAGGAGAACAGGGAGCAAGTTACCGATATTCCGCCATTCATCGGCCTTAGAGACATGGGCAATCTCGAGGTACGCGTGCGTCAGCCCTGATGATTGATAGATGAGAATGCGCAGGCGTACCGTCTTTGGGATGCGACTCAAAGATTTTGGCCACCATACCTTAGCAAGGGCATCGTCGAGCTTCTCGCGTGGCTTGTTGGTTCGTGAGCGCTGCGTGAGCAAGCCCGCACGGATCACTATGACATTGACAACGTGCTTGATTTCGCCTGTGCTGCGGTTCAGTAGACGCACATATGAGACTGTAATTAACACACCTAGATATGTTCCGTGCATAAAATCGTTGGGGGAGTCTCGGGCAGGCATGAACCCCGGGAGTTTGTCCAGGACGGACCATCGTACGCCGCGTGAATCCTCAATTTGCTTCCGTTCGTCCGCGTCTTCGGTGTCGTGGTGCTTCAGCGCATATTTGAGGAAGCGCCAGTCCTCTCGGAATTTGAACTCTGTATGCATAAGCACAGGGCGTCGCTACAGATGGGGGAAATACGTACTTGCAGGGTCGTAGCAGTCGCAGGAGACGAGAGCATCGAAGGGCATATAGCAGATCACGCACATGAAAATTTTGTGTGTAACGCCGCGAAGACCTGCAGCCTTTCGGCTGGCTGGCAGATCAGAGGCCTCGATATTGAGCATTGCATGGATGGGATGCTTGCCGGGCTTTCCGTGCACGCGCATTTCGAGGCCTATGCAATGCTGAGTCTACTGTGCCAAAGGTATGGACGAAAACTCACCATTATAGAGGCGCAGGATGTCGTCGGCCGTCGACTCCAGCACATTGTTCAATTGCTCGGTAGTTGGCTCGCCTTCGCCGCCAGGGATGGCTACTGCGAGGATCGTCTCTTGAGGTTGAAAGCGCTTCGCGCGAGGGTTGTTGAATATCGTGATGTAAACCGCGCCCATCGAATACTTGCGGGAGCGGCCCATGGGAGAAAACCTGTGTGATTCTCTTGTCATCCAGCCAATGAGCGATGGAAAAATCTGACGCACCAATCAATATTCATCATCAAAACGAGCCCGCATGGCAGTGCGACGAAGCGCTGACGGAGACCGGGCCTGACAGACGCGTCGAATATCCCCCATTCGCCACCTCGGCGACGCTCCAGTCCAGCAATCAGCGCGCGCCAGCCCCAGCCGTCGTAGATGTCGTACATGCGAGCAAAGGGATCAGGGAATGCATCGAAACCGTTTGCGGGGGGAGGGATTGGCTCGGCGAGCCCCGGTTCATCGCCATCTCCGCGCCAGTGCTGATACTCATTGTACTTGCCAGGGCGCATCAGGAAGCGCTGGATCATTGGAATGATGGGGCATGTTGGCAGTACTTTGCAAGGTATCCGCTTAGTCCGCCCCCCAGTGAGCTCACGAACTGTGTACAAGATGCCCGAGCAGTTGTCAGACGTGCACTCAGGACCCTCAAGCTCAAACAAGATCGAGGGGTTATACACACGCCAGCATTTAGGACAGAGAAATTTGTAGACGATGTAGGGGTCGGGATTGACACGCAGCCGGCGTTCAACCGTCGGTAGCGTGCGGGCCATTTTGTCAAGTCCCTCAAGTTCAATCCCAGTTTGTCGCCGGAGTGACACAAGAGACTCATAAGCAGCGTCGAGACCGAGTTTGACAGCCTCGTGTGTCGCGCGATGGAATGTTGCCTGAGCATAGGCGGTGTAATAAGCCTTGCGGATCAGAGGGTGCTCCGAGAAAGCCGGTGGCAGGTCGTCGTCGTCAGGTTCTGCGTTGCCAGGCGGCATGTTGCGATCCATGCCTTCAAAGATGTCTTCGCGCGTCTGAAATAGAGGGTCAGCTTCAACATCCGGATCGTCCGCCTCGTCGTTGTTATCGTCGTAAATGTCATCCCAGTCTTCATCGAGTATAGGCGAAGCAACTCGAGAGACGGGCGCGGCAGGGTCAAAGTCCGAGGGCTCTCTAGAAGCGGCAGAGGGATGCGGCGACGGCGGCTCCGACACATAGGCGTCCCAAAGATATGGGCTAGGTGTTCGAAAGACAGGGTCGTATGAGATGTGATCGGCAGGAGGGTATTGCGCTCGCGGCTCAGAAGCGGCAGAGGGATGTGGTGATGGTGGCTCCGACGCATCAAGATCCCTGTCACAGGCGTCCCAAAGATATGGGCTAGGTGTGCAGAAGTCATGCGGTGTGTGATCGCCGGGAGGGGACTTCGCGCGCGGCTCTACAAGGTCAATGAGCAGCATATATGCAGGTCCGGAGCTCGAATCACGCACCGAACTCTTCCCAGTCGGGCTCAGACTGTGCCCTGGACGCACTGTGCTTGCTGTCATGCACGGAATGTGTGTCCGAATGTGTGTGCGGCACTGCAGCAAAACTCAGTGCATATGCGGACGCAAGATGGTATCCACGCACTGAAATCTTCCCACTCCTCAGACTGCGCCCCGAACCCGGCATGAACACTGCTGTGCGGCGAGAAAGCATCGTAGAACCCGTCTGTAGGAGGAGGGGAGTCCGGCCTGAGCCACTGAGACACCGGGCCAGCCGCAAAGTCGTCGGCGCACTCGGGCTCGCGAGGGCGTTTGCGATTTGCCGCAGCATGAGCTTGCCGTTCTGACAGAACTCGAGCGTTCTCTTCTTCCCCGCGATGGCGATCGCGTGCGCGAGCATTCTGCAAGAGAGGCGGCCGTTGTGTTGAGCATGCCGTGCATGGGCAAGGCTTGTATTCTGCGGCATCAGCAGCGGGCATTGCTAGCTAGCAGAAGTCGCGTCGAGCAGATCTAGGGACCGAGGTTGTGGGCAAGACGACGCGAGTGGGACAAGGGAAAGCTGAGGACGTCAGTGTCGACAAGGACAGGACGCGGCGACAACGACAAGTCGCACAAAGGCAGCCGAATGCATGTGCTTTCGACTTGGCTTTCGACTTGCGCTGCTTTCGCCGAGAAAGGACGTGCTCACGTCATCGAAGTGGCCGGATCGGAGCGACGCGACTGATCATGTGCACCGTACTCAAGGCATACGCGGGAAGTCGTCTGAGATTTGGGGACCCTACAGATTTTCATGTGATAGATTCGGATATCTACTACATCCTACGATTGCCAGGTGCTGGTTTTAGACCCCAAAGTCCTGTGAATTGGTATCATGTGTATATCAATGCTAATTAGCTTGGAAAATGCAAAATACTCGCAGACACGAGTGTCTTTTGCAGTGCAAAGGTGTGTAAATCACAGGGCAGGCAGGAGCTACTTAGCTAAGAATTACAGAATTAGGCAGATGGGACGACACAACTTGACTTTAGTCCAAGCTTTGGGACATATCTCCTAGAGCATTCTTTCTAATGCATGCATTTCGCCTGGCTGATGGAGGAAATAAATGATTAGGAGGAATCATAATTAAGAGTACTCGTAATGGGAACCATGCTAGTGCTATAGTTGAAGTGTGAGGATCCTGCAAGGTGCGGCAGGACCTGCTTAGCTAAGAATTACTGAAAAAGGCAGTTGGGACGACTCGACTTGACCGTGGGATCTATTTCCTAAAGCGACTTATAATGTGTTCACGTTTTGGCCTGACTTGGTTGAAGAAAGAAACGATTAAGAGTAATCGTAACTCTTAGAATGGAATCCCTGGTGTACCTCGAATCCTCGCCTACAATCGAAGATGTGCAGTCAGCTTATTTGTCAGTGTGCGACCTACCGGAGGAATACGCGGGAGTGTTCACGAAGCGAGCGGAAGAAGGAGAGGAAGAGGAGGAACAAGCAAGAGCAGGGACGTTTATTTGGACGGCGGCAGACTGGGGAGACGGCGAGAGTGGGAGAGAAAGAGAGGAGGAAACGGACAGAGGTGAGCTACAGCCGACCGCGATGCAGCGCGAAGTCTTTGCGGCCACGAAGAAGTGTTACAAGCCAGCACACCTCAAGGTAAAGCCCATTCGTACGGACCTGCCGGAGCACTTCCGGATCCTCAGAGAGATCAGAGGGGACCCCCTGGCGGATATGCCGCCGCTCCCAGAGAAGCCACCGGACTTCGTACCCACGGGAAGGTACACCGCGGAACGTCGCGAACAATTTGACCGAGTCCACGACGGAGATTTCCTATGGCCGGAAGAAAGGAAGCTCATGCATGCGTTTATGTGCGCACAAAACGAAGCATTTGCCTGGGACGACTCGGAGCGGGGGCGCTTCCGAGAAGACTTCTTCCCCCCGTCACAATACCAGTAGTTCCGCATCGGCCGTGGGTTCAGCGAAATATTCCGATTCCGCCAGGGATATACGACAAGGTCATGGCGCTCATCAAGACCAAGATCGCCGCGGGCGTCTACGAGGACTCAAACTCGTCGTACCGCTCTAGGTGGTTCTGTGTGGTTAAGAAGGACGGGACCAGCCTCCGTATAGTCCATAGTCTGGAACCCCTGAATGCGGTGACCATCACGCACTCAGGAGTACCCCCCTTCCCAGATCATTTGGCAGAGCAGTTTGCGGGGCGGCCGTGCGGGGGAATTCTGGACCTCTACGTGGGCTATGACGAAAGGAGACTAGATGAAGCCTCAAGGGACCTCACGACTTTCCAGACGCCGTACGGCGCAAAACGGGTGGTGACCCTACCTATGGGGTGGACGAATTCCGTCCCGATCTTCCACGACGATGTGACCTTTATTCTCCAACCGGAAATCCCACATATTACGGTGCCTTTTATAGACGACGTCCCCCTAAAGGGTCCGGACTCGGACTACAGGACGGAAGGCGGAGGATACGAAACGATCCCCGGCAACAACGGCATAAGGCGGTTCGTATGGGAACACTTTAACAACGTTAACAGGGTAGTCCAACGAATGCGCTACTGTCATGGCACGTTCTCAGGATGGAAATCACAGCTGTGCGTACCAGAATTCTACGTGGTAGGGCATCGCTGCACACCGCAAGGAAGGATGGCGGACGAAGAAAAGGTCGCGAAGATCCGCAATTGGGGGCCGTGCACGGACCTCTCAGACGTACGGGCTTTCTTGGGGACAGTTGGAGTCCTGCGCATCTTTATCCGAAACTTTGCGCACCGAGCCCATGCCTTGACACACCTGACAAGGAAGGACATCCCGTTCGAATGGGGACCCGAACAGTCGCGAGCTATGGAGGACCTCAAGGAGGCAGTCCTCGCATCACCAGCGCTCCTACCGATTGACTACACGTCGGAGGCCCCCGTGATCCTAGCGGTAGACACCTCGTACATCGCGGTGGGTTTCCTATTGAGTCAGGCGGACCCCAACACCCCCCAAGACAGGAAGAGACACCGATATTCTCGATTTGGTAGCATCGCGCTAAACGATCGCGAAGCGCGGTTCTCGCAGCCCAAGCTGGAGCTCTATGGTCTTTTCCGAGCCCTGCGGGCCCTTAAAGTCTACCTGATAGGGGTGAGGAACCTGACCATTGAGGTCGACGCCAGGTATATCAAAGGCATGCTGGAAAATCCTGACCTCGAGCCATCGGCCAGTATGAACAGGTGGATTATAGGCATCCTGATGTTCCATTTTGAGCTAGTGCACGTGCCGGGACTCTTCCACGGGCCCGACGGCCTATCCAGGAGGCGCAGGCAACCAGGAGACGCTCCGGAACAGGAAGACGACTTCGACGACTGGGTTGATGCGGTGTATGGTTTCGCACATATTGTAAACATGGTAGTCCCGAAGACAGCGCAAGAGAGAGCCTCGCAACGGCAAGCTGGATGGACGGGGCCAGGAATCATAGCAGACGAACACGGGGCTGGTTCAAGCCAGGACGCGATACGTCGCGAGGAGGCCCGGCGCTCCCACGATGAACCGGCCGACGTCTGGGCAACTACGGTCCAAATGCAACCCGCACCAGCACAGGACGCGACGTATCGCGATGTTCCCAGATCAGACAAGGCTCATGAAGCTGATAAGCGGCTGGAACTAGTCAGGGACTGGTTAGGGACCCTGGCGCGGCCAGCGGACTTGACCGACGAACAGTTCGCTCGTTTCGCTAGATACGCGCTCCAGTTCTTCAGGGATGGGGACCGCCTTTTCAAAAGGCACCACCAAGGCAGGCACCAACTCGTGCTGGGAGGAGACCGACGTATCGCGGTCCTCAAAGCAGCTCATGACGATGTCGGACACAAAGGCGTCTACGCGACGCGGATGATGCTGTTGGAGCGTTTCTGGTGGCCATACGTGGCCGCAGACGTGGCCTGGTGGGTGAGAACGTGCCATATTTGCGAAACCCGACTAGTTCGCCACAGCCTGATACCGCCAACGGTGGCAACGCCGGCGAACCTTTTCGCAAAGATGTATGCAGACACCATGCATATGCCAGCAAGCGGCGGATTCAAATACATCGTGCAAGGACGCTGCTCCGTAACCCACTATCCAGAGTGGAGAATGCTAAGGGCGGAGACGGCGGACGCCATCGCGAAATGGATTTTCGAAGACGTCTTGTGCCGGTGGGGCGCCCTGCAAGAAGTGGTCACGGACAACGGCGCACCGTTCGTGTCGGCCTTGGAATCCCTGTCGCACTTGGTGGGAAATGGCCAGTGCAAGCATGGCAGTACAATTACTCTTAATCATTTAGGGGGCAGGGGGGAGAGGGGCTTGGCCATTAAATATACCCAAGCAAAATTGCTGACAGTCTAGGCTTGGGGATTGTCTCTATCACTGGGTGGTAGCTCAACATCCTGCATGCTCCGATGCACTAGGTGATCAGAGGTGAGTGTTGCAATGTTGTGACATTGTGATTATTCTTCCGGTAAGAATGCTCCGGAATGGTGGTCAGAATCCTGAGGCAATAATCGGGACATTGATAAAAATACAAAACAATCGGGATCAGAACGATGCAGTGTGAGTACAAGAACTGAGGTGAACAATGGTCAGAGGACAGTGGTGCGACTGCAGAGGAATACAGATGTCACAGTGACTGGAGTGGCATCGTGCATACATTCTGATGACAATCTCAACAGTAAACATGTCTGATGGAATTCCGACGTGTTGTGACAGCTGTGGGAGGTGCTGTGCTCGAGGTCACGTGGTGGCAGTTGGAACAACGAGCAAGTGGTCAGATGACTGTGTGTGCTGCGTGCGACAGCGTCGCTGGCGCGAGTGTGGTGTTCAAGGTATGATTCCGATTGCGTGACTGCTCTGCAAGACTCCAATCTTGTGAGCGGTTGGAAGAACTAATCAGGTGGTCGGAGCACTGCTGTGCGATGCTGCGATCTTCAGAATTGTGTGTCTGTCGACTTGATGAAAGTGCCAAAATTCTGTAATGATCGCCTCGCAGCATGGAGCGATGTGTATCAGCGCCGTCACCGTTGTGCTGACGCGCCACACAACATCGACAATGTGTATCTTGGCTTCCACTATGCCTATGGAGGCGGTTCCGGGCTCAATCAAGGGCTTGGATGTCATGTATTCCTAAGATGCCCAAGAGTTTATCTGATGCTGTATTTCACGGCAAAAGAGTTGTATCTCATTTTCACATGTATGTAATTTCTATCCACAGTAGCACCATAGAATTGCATGTATATGTGAATCAGTCATGATAGTATACATCACTATCTCGATTGAGCCCAGAACCACCTCCACAGGTGCAGTAGAAGCTGAGATACATGTTGTCAATGTCTCATGGCACGTCAGCACGACAGCAACAACGCGTCACATGTTGTGGGAAGCAGCGGCGATGTGTAAGCGTTGGAGTCAAGAGCGAAGCCACGGCACCTGGTGGCGCCGCAGCCGACGGGTCGAAGACCTCTGAACTCTTTTTTTCAGTGATTCTCATCCATTTTGCAAATCACAACAATTGTAGCTTTATATATATATATCTTTTCCCAAAGTACCAAAGAAGGGGAAAGAAATTGATGCAAAGAGCAAACTGTCTTGTAGGGCCGGAGAAGATAGAAGGTCAACAACTACTGTACATATCCTACAAAGCTAAATGGCCTTGTAGTGTAGTGGTCAATACTATTGGTTGATATAAAGAACCAAGAGGTTCTAGGTTCAATTCTCCCTCTGTGCGACTTTTTAATAATATAATTATTCTGCCCGGGTATTGTAGTAGCCGGGTTTGTGCACCATGACGCGTTTAAACCTGCACCCAGTTGAAAGTGCCGGTTGATGCGTCATGGTGCGTGTTTGGCCTACCCGTGGGAAGATTTTACCTAAAATGGAAATCATGCAGTATTTTTTGCTGACTCGAGAACAATTGAAAACATGTTCATATTGTTGCTGGTTAGCTTGCAAAACGCAAAATACTTGCAGACATGAGTGTCTTTGGAAGTGAGAAGGTGTTGAAAAGCATTGGGCAGGAGCTACTTAGCTAAAAATTGCTCAATTACCGGGTAACCGGGTACTTTATCCCCGGGATTAGTAAGCAATGACTCATTGACCGGCAAAAATCCCAGTCTGCCTGATTCAACTGCGTCATTTTCCCACGCTTGTTGAGGAATTATATCATTGGCTATTCACATGATCAACATCCTCTCAACACTTCTGGTATATATAATGCATGGTAGTTAGCAACTAGAGCCCTCCCAATTGCCAACCTCACCATTGTCACCCCGTGGGAACATGTTACCAAAAAGGGAAGTTAGAAGGCCTTCTCTTCTGACCTGAGAACAATTGGTATCATGTGTATATCAATGCTAATTAGCTTGGAAAATGCAAAATACTCGCAGACACGAGTGTCTTTTGCAGTGCAAAGGTGTGTAAATCACAGGGCAGGCAGGAGCTACTTAGCTAAGAATTACAGAATTAGGCAGATGGGACGACACAACTTGACTTTAGTCCAAGCTTTGGGACATATCTCCTAGAGCATTCTTTCTAATGCATGCATTTCGCCTGGCTGATGGAGGAAATAAATGATTAGGAGGAATCATAATTAAGAGTACTCGTAATGGGAACCATGCTAGTGCTATAGTTGAAGTGTGAGGATCCTGCAAGGTGCGGCAGGACCTGCTTAGCTAAGAATTACTGAAAAAGGCAGTTGGGACGACTCGACTTGACCGTGGGATCTATTTCCTAAAGCGACTTATAATGTGTTCACGTTTTGGCCTGACTTGGTTGAAGAAAGAAACGATTAAGAGTAATCGTAACTCTTAGAATGGAATCCCTGGTGTACCTCGAATCCTCGCCTACAATCGAAGATGTGCAGTCAGCTTATTTGTCAGTGTGCGACCTACCGGAGGAATACGCGGGAGTGTTCACGAAGCGAGCGGAAGAAGGAGAGGAAGAGGAGGAACAAGCAAGAGCAGGGACATTTATTTGGACGGCGGCAGACTGGGGAGACGGCGAGAGTGGGAGAGAAAGAGAGGAGGAAACGGACAGAGGTGAGCTACAGCCGACCGCGATGCAGCGCGAAGTCTTTGCGGCCACGAAGAAGTGTTACAAGCCAGCACACCTCAAGGTAAAGCCCATTCGTACGGACCTGCCGGAGCACTTCCGGATCCTCAGAGAGATCAGAGGGGACCCCCTGGCGGATATGCCGCCGCTCCCAGAGAAGCCACCGGACTTCGTACCCACGGGAAGGTACACCGCGGAACGTCGCGAACAATTTGACCGAGTCCACGACGGAGATTTCCTATGGCCGGAAGAAAGGAAGCTCATGCATGCGTTTATGTGCGCACAAAACGAAGCATTTGCCTGGGACGACTCGGAGCGGGGGCGCTTCCGAGAAGACTTCTTCCCCCCGTCACAATACCAGTAGTTCCGCATCGGCCGTGGGTTCAGCGAAATATTCCGATTCCGCCAGGGATATACGACAAGGTCATGGCGCTCATCAAGACCAAGATCGCCGCGGGCGTCTACGAGGACTCAAACTCGTCGTACCGCTCTAGGTGGTTCTGTGTGGTTAAGAAGGACGGGACCAGCCTCCGTATAGTCCATAGTCTGGAACCCCTGAATGCGGTGACCATCACGCACTCAGGAGTACCCCCCTTCCCAGATCATTTGGCAGAGCAGTTTGCGGGGCGGCCGTGCGGGGGAATTCTGGACCTCTACGTGGGCTATGACGAAAGGAGACTAGATGAAGCCTCAAGGGACCTCACGACTTTCCAGACGCCGTACGGCGCAAAACGGGTGGTGACCCTACCTATGGGGTGGACGAATTCCGTCCCGATCTTCCACGACGATGTGACCTTTATTCTCCAACCGGAAATCCCACATATTACGGTGCCTTTTATAGACGACGTCCCCCTAAAGGGTCCGGACTCGGACTACAGGACGGAAGGCGGAGGATACGAAACGATCCCCGGCAACAACGGCATAAGGCGGTTCGTATGGGAACACTTTAACAACGTTAACAGGGTAGTCCAACGAATGCGCTACTGTCATGGCACGTTCTCAGGATGGAAATCACAGCTGTGCGTACCAGAATTCTACGTGGTAGGGCATCGCTGCACACCGCAAGGAAGGATGGCGGACGAAGAAAAGGTCGCGAAGATCCGCAATTGGGGGCCGTGCACGGACCTCTCAGACGTACGGGCTTTCTTGGGGACAGTTGGAGTCCTGCGCATCTTTATCCGAAACTTTGCGCACCGAGCCCATGCCTTGACACACCTGACAAGGAAGGACATCCCGTTCGAATGGGGACCCGAACAGTCGCGAGCTATGGAGGACCTCAAGGAGGCAGTCCTCGCATCACCAGCGCTCCTACCGATTGACTACACGTCGGAGGCCCCCGTGATCCTAGCGGTAGACACCTCGTACATCGCGGTGGGTTTCCTATTGAGTCAGGCGGACCCCAACACCCCCCAAGACAGGAAGAGACACCGATATTCTCGATTTGGTAGCATCGCGCTAAACGATCGCGAAGCGCGGTTCTCGCAGCCCAAGCTGGAGCTCTATGGTCTTTTCCGAGCCCTGCGGGCCCTTAAAGTCTACCTGATAGGGGTGAGGAACCTGACCATTGAGGTCGACGCCAGGTATATCAAAGGCATGCTGGAAAATCCTGACCTCGAGCCATCGGCCAGTATGAACAGGTGGATTATAGGCATCCTGATGTTCCATTTTGAGCTAGTGCACGTGCCGGGACTCTTCCACGGGCCCGACGGCCTATCCAGGAGGCGCAGGCAACCAGGAGACGCTCCGGAACAGGAAGACGACTTCGACGACTGGGTTGATGCGGTGTATGGTTTCGCACATATTGTAAACATGGTAGTCCCGAAGACAGCGCAAGAGAGAGCCTCGCAACGGCAAGCTGGATGGACGGGGCCAGGAATCATAGCAGACGAACACGGGGCTGGTTCAAGCCAGGACGCGATACGTCGCGAGGAGGCCCGGCGCTCCCACGATGAACCGGCCGACGTCTGGGCAACTACGGTCCAAATGCAACCCGCACCAGCACAGGACGCGACGTATCGCGATGTTCCCAGATCAGACAAGGCTCATGAAGCTGATAAGCGGCTGGAACTAGTCAGGGACTGGTTAGGGACCCTGGCGCGGCCAGCGGACTTGACCGACGAACAGTTCGCTCGTTTCGCTAGATACGCGCTCCAGTTCTTCAGGGATGGGGACCGCCTTTTCAAAAGGCACCACCAAGGCAGGCACCAACTCGTGCTGGGAGGAGACCGACGTATCGCGGTCCTCAAAGCAGCTCATGACGATGTCGGACACAAAGGCGTCTACGCGACGCGGATGATGCTGTTGGAGCGTTTCTGGTGGCCATACGTGGCCGCAGACGTGGCCTGGTGGGTGAGAACGTGCCATATTTGCGAAACCCGACTAGTTCGCCACAGCCTGATACCGCCAACGGTGGCAACGCCGGCGAACCTTTTCGCAAAGATGTATGCAGACACCATGCATATGCCAGCAAGCGGCGGATTCAAATACATCGTGCAAGGACGCTGCTCCGTAACCCACTATCCAGAGTGGAGAATGCTAAGGGCGGAGACGGCGGACGCCATCGCGAAATGGATTTTCAAAGACGTCTTGTGCCGGTGGGGCGCCCTGCGAGAAGTGGTCACGGACAACGGCGCACCGTTCGTGTCGGCCTTGGAATCCCTGTCGCATAAGTATGGAGTCCGGCACATTCAAATATCGGGATATAATTCGCGAGCCAACGGAATAGTCGAGCGGTCTCACTTCGACGTACGTCAAGCGCTCTACAAGGCAGCCGATGGAAATGCTGCAAAATGGTCCTCGGTCGCGTTCTCGGTATTCTGGTCGGACAGGATAATGATCAGTCGGAGGATGGGCTGCTCGCCATACTTCGCGGTAACAGGAACGCAGCCGCTAATGCCACTGGATATCATCGAGGCCTCATACTTCAACTCTGGCAGTAGGTAAAAAACTACAACGAGCTGTAATAGTAGTACAATGGCTGTTGTTCTAGCAATGGCAATAATACTACAGTCGTATTTACAACACAGGGGATAGGAATAGCAGTATTGTTACAGCAGGTGCCTATTGGCTGTATTTACAGCCACTGCAGCCAATAGTGTGGGATCTGTTGTAATTACAGCGCCTGCCAGCACCTGTATTGCGGCTTCCCTGTAATTACAATGGCTGGTAGCCCCAATAACACGGGTTTCGTTGTATTTACAGCCCTTGGAAGCTGCAGAATTGTGTTTTTACAGCCACTGCGCTTCACCACATCACGTGCTCCGTTCCAGCTACAGCCCTCGGTGCAGCAAATCCTCGTTTTTACAGCCGCTGGCGGTCACCACATCACGTGGTCTGTTGTAATCACAGCCCTCGCTGGCACGCTGCAGCACTACTGCTGTTTTTACAGCCGCTGGCGGTCACCACACCACGGGGTCAGTTGTAATTACAGCCCTTGGCGCAGCACTGCCGCTGTTTTTACAGCCGCTGGCGGTCACCACATCACGTGGTCTGTTGTAATTACAGCCCTCGCTGCAGCACTACCGGACAACAGGCAATACCGCCTCAGCCCAACGTCGCGCCAGTCGCAATGCCCACCCGCGGGGACCGCAACGCACCGTCTTTCAATCAGAAAGCCCGCGAGTTACCGCGTTACTTCGACGAGCTGAACCATCTCTTTGCCCGGGCTCAACTAGCGGATGATATGGCGAAGAAGGGCCACGCAGTGCGTTACCTAGACGTCGCGACGGCTGAGGAGTGGGAAGCGAGGCCGGAGTTTAAGGATCCCACCAAGACCTACCAAGACTTTCAGGACGCCATTGTTAAACTGTACCCGGGAGCCGATGAGGACCGCAAGTATACCATCGCGGACATGGACGCGCTCGTAGGCAGTCGGTACCGTCTGGGCATTGCGTCCGGCGGCGAGCTCAGCGAATTCTATCGGCAGTTCTTCGCGATCACCGACTTCCTGGTTAAGAAAAGCAGGATCTCGACCCGTGAGCGCGATATCGCGTTCCTTCGCGCTTTCCAGGACAGCCTCATGAACAGGGTGGCGACGAGACTGCAGATCAAATTGCCGGACCACGATAAAGAAACACCGTACCCCATGGCCGACGTACTAGAGGCAGGAGAGTACGAGCTGAGGGGCACTCCCTCAATCGTACCAGCGGTCAGCGCAGGTCCGGCAGTGGCGGTTGCAACGACGGAGCCTGTAATCAAAATAGAACAGTTTCAAGAAGCAATCAAAGCAGCGGTCGCCGAACAGTTCGCGCGGATGCTCGTCAACCAGGGGAACGGCGGAGGTCAGAGGGGTTATGGGGGTACCTCGGGAACTCAACAGCCGCGCGCCACGCAAGGAAATCAAGGCGGACAGGGGGGGCCGTCAGGATGCCTTTTCTGCGGCCAAACGGGGCACTTCGTCAGGGAATGTATGGTGGTCCAGGACTACATCGCGACGGGTCGCGTATCTAGGGACCACAACAACCGGGTCGTTCTGAAGGGTGGAGGACTTATCCCGCTAGGAGAAGGCCCGCTGAAGCAGCGTGTGGATGCGTACTACGCCGGGAATCAACACGGACAGTCAGAAGCCATGATGCTGACGACAATGGACTACGAGCCGGTGCCGGCCAAAGTGCAGACGGTCGCCGGTCTAATCCAACTGACGCCGCAATTGACCGACGAAGACAGAATGACGGAGCTCCAGCAGGAGATGGCAGTACTCCTGACGGCCCGAGCGGAAAGGCAAACTCAGAAGGAACGCCGGCAGGCCGCACTGGACGCGGGCGAGTTTCCCCAGGCAATAGGGCTGCTGCCTGGCGAGCGCGAAAGATCGCGACGAATCCCAGAGGTGGTCATCCCGAAGAGGAAGCCGTTTATGCAAGCCAAGAAGCAGGTTTCCTTCGAGCCGGAGGCAGTCGACCGACCAGGGGAGACTGGGGATAGCGCAGACAAACAAAGGCAGGCCGACGAAGACACCACAGCGGGTGAGGAGCCGTTAACACCTCCGATCCATCCTTTCGCGAAGGTGCCCGACGCGACGTACATAGGGCCGGCAAGTTACCAACGAAGCGCGGGGCAGCGCAAGGCGGACCCAGCATACAATAAGGTCGCCCCGGTCCGCGACCCCGTAATAGCAAACAAGGTTTATGAGAGGGCCATGAATGCGGAGGTCACCTTGACACAGAGGGAGCTCATGTCCATTGCCCCGGAAGTACGCGCTCAAGTTCGCAACGTGGTGACCCCTAAGCGGGTCCCAAACGAGGCAAGAGTACCAGTAGTCCAGGCGATGGTGGAAAGCGAACCGGAGCTCTTTCCGTTCGACTTTGACCAGGACGAAGGGGCAGGAGAGGAAGAGAAGGTGGTGAGGGGATTCGCGGACCATATGCCTGAAACCTTTCTGCAAGCCCTGGGACACCAGCCAACGGAGTTGCCCGAGGGGACGCGTGTAGGAGAGGTCATTGTGAAGGTTCTGATGGGAGATCTAGGAGAAGAGGGAGACGGGGAACCAGACCCTGAGCCGTTGGAAGTCGCCAAAGAATTGCTGGCCCTCCGTTCGATTTTGCCACTAGTCGACAACGAAGCGCACATCAAGGCCGTCGTGGATCCCGGGTCGCAGATTATTTCCATGTCCGAGGACGTATGCCATTACCTCGGGCTGCATTACGATCCGAACGTTCGCCTGGATATGATATCGGCCAACAAAAGTCGCGATAGGTCGCTAGGCCTGGCTAGAAACGTCCCGATGAAGATTGGGGGTATAACGCTGTACGTACAGGTGCATATCATCCGCAACCCGGCGTACGACATGCTCCTGGGGAGGCCCTTTGACGTTCTCACGGGAAGTACCGTGCAAAACTTTGCAGACGAGAGGCAGACAATCACGATCACGGACCCAAACACGGGAGTCATGGCGTCAATCCCCACTATTCCACGCGGCCGCAAGCGCATCTTGCGAACCCAGAAGCAGGGGGTGGAGGGTTTTCGCGACTAGAGGATTTGTTGGAGGACCAGGAGGAGGTAGGGCTGGTCGTGGGGTTCGAGCCCGATAAGCCTGATACTCTTAGAATGGAATCCCTGGTGTACCTCGAATCCTCGCCTACAATCGAAGATGTGCAGTCAGCTTATTTGTCAGTGTGCGACCTACCGGAGGAATACGCGGGAGTGTTCGCGAAGCGAGCGGAAGAAGGAGAGGAAGAGGAGGAACGAGCAAGAGCAGGGACGTTTATTTGGACGGCGGCAGACTGGGGAGACGGCGAGAGTGGGAGAGAAAGAGAGGAGGAAACGGACAGAGGTGAGCTACAGCCGACCGCGATGCAGCGCGAAGTCTTTGCGGCCACGAAGAAGCGTTACAAGCCAGCACACCTCAAGGTAAAGCCCATTCGTACGGACCTGCCGGAGCACTTCCGGATCCTCAGAGAGATCAGAGGGGACCCCCTGGCGGAAATGCCGCCGCTCCCAGAGAAGCCACCGGACTTCGTACCCACGGGAAGGTACACCGCGGAACGTCGCGAACAATTTGACCGAGTCCACGACGGAGATTTCCTATGGCCGGAAGAAAGGAAGCTCATGCATGCGTTTATGTGCGCACAAAACGAGGCATTTGCCTGGGACGACTCGGAGCGGGGGCGCTTCCGAGAAGACTTCTTCCCCCCCGTCACAATACCAGTAGTTCCGCATCGGCCGTGGGTTCAGCGAAATATTCCGATTCCGCCAGGGATATACGACAAGGTCATGGCGCTCATCAAGACCAAGATCGCCGCGGGAGTCTACGAGGACTCAAACTCGTCGTACCGCTCTAGGTGGTTCTGTGGGGTTAAGAAGGACGGGACCAGCCTCCGTATAGTCCATAGTCTGGAACCCCTGAATGCGGTGACCATCGCGCACTCAGGAGTACCCCCCTTCCCAGATCATTTGGCGGAGCAGTTTGCGGGGCGGCCGTGCGGGGGAATTCTGGACCTCTACGTGGGCTATGACGAAAGGAGACTAGATGAAGCCTCAAGGGACCTCACGACTTTCCAGACGCCGTACGGCGCAAAACGGCTGGTGACCCTGCCTATGGGGTGGACGAATTCCGTCCCGATCTTCCACAACGACGTGACCTTTATTCTCCAACCGGAAATCCCGCATATTACGGTGCCTTTTATAGACGACGTCCCCCTGAAGGGGCCGGACTCGGACTACAGGACGGAAGGAGGAGGATACGAAACGATCCCCGGCAACAACGGCATAAGGCGGTTCGTATGGGAACACTTTAACAACGTTAACAGGGTAGTCCAACGAATGCGCTACTCACTGCGTTTTACGAGTTTCTGCCGATAGTACGGTCAGGTGTGAGAGTTCAGGTAGCCGAAGTTTTCGAGGCCTTCAGCCAGGTGTCGCGCCCCGTATCATCCAGCAGATCTGGATAGGCTAACTGTCCACTCGTAGCCTAGACACAATGTACATATAACATGCACTAGCGAGTACAACAGCTATGTACATCCGGTATCTACTGAGCTACCCTCCACTCTGGTCAGCTATTCTGTCCCACCTGGCAAGCCACCTTGCTCCAGCTCGGCTCGTCAAGGGTGTCCAAAGGCTGGTATGCCTGTGTACATTGTTGGGACTTCGTAAAACTTCCTTCTTGACTCACACCACGACATCGCACACCCCGCCTACTGGGCTGTACGAGCAACGGACCCCGGGCACACAGCCACACAGCCACACAGTCTGCGCCGCGTTCGAAGATGCACAAGGGTAAGGAACGTACTAAGACGACCCCGGTGAGTGTAGAGCGGGCAACGGCAACTGAGCAGCGCCTCACCTAGATGTGTAACACTGTAACAGTATCAATCTCGCAAAAGAAAGGTCCCTTGCCCGTGCTCGAAATGCCTGGGCGCCATAGTTCCTGCATACACCCGGGAAGAGCACGCCAAGAAGGCGGCATTGAGCCTACTCCGTGCGCAGTCAACCAGCAAGACACGGGCAGTACGAGTGGAAGACACGATACGCTTCAAGGCCGCATTGAGCGCTCCGGCGAGCGCTTCGGACAGCATGGAACGTGGCAGCTCAAAAGCGGCCGGTGTTGACGCTCAACCATCAAAAGCGAGCGTCGTCGCCGTCGATGCTCTGCATCCAGTACAGTTCTCGACACCTAGATCCCTTGTGAGTCATTTGGTCAGCTTCATGGTGTCCAGAGAAGACTTAAGTATGTTTGTTAGTGTGAACAGCTCGAAGAGTCGCCGGTTTCTGATGGATGCGTGTCTGCACGGGCAGATTCGAGTCCGTACCTTCGGGGACTCAGCCCATTGCCCTCGGATGCTGACGATGTTGTGATGGACTCGGAAGACTATGCTGGTATGTTCTAATCACTTGTAGAGATTAGCTGTGGCACTCACTCGGCACTCAGACAACGAGATGCCGCTATTCAACGAGGAGACACCGCTACTTCAAAACAACGAGACTGTGACGCCGCTACTCGACCACGAGACCGCACCGCTACTTGACGACAACATTCCAGCATCCCCAGAGCCTCAGGCTCTCGAACCTGGCGCGTCAACCCAGACTATGCACGTTGGCGAGACCCGAGAAGTTGTGGAAGACAACTTCCATGGCAACGGTGCAAACGGTACGCCACCGTCAATTCCTCTCGTATGTCTAGCTCACTGTAAATTAGGGACTATTCCTGCAGAAGGCGAGATGATCTTCGACTGCCCCACACCGCCTCTCGCGCAAGATGTTCTAGTCGAAGCATCCCCTCATTGGTTCTGGCGTATCATCCTTCTACTCACGTCCTGGCTTCATGTTCACTACCATCTGCCCCATCTTGGCTGCATTCTCATCCTCAAGATCCTCAGGCTTATTTTTGTGGCGCTCGGAGCTCTCCAGCGCGAAGACAAGGTTCCCGAAACTCTAACGACAACATTTCGTCGGTTAGGCCTTGTCGACATATTTCAAATACATCCTGTTTGCGAAAAGTGCCACCGCATCTTCCCCCCCGACGTGTCGACGACTGCGCGGTGTTCTTACTGCGGTGAACCTCTGTTCAACATTGTGCCGGCAGTCCCGGCGGCGGGTACTGGGCCCCAAGGTCAGAGAAAACAAGCTAAGACCCGCGCGACGCCCAAACTGCAGTGCCCGCAGAACCCTCTCTCGAGCAGTCTCGTCCGTTTCCTCTGGCAAGATGACAACGAGAAGTTGTGCGACGAGTGGAGACACCGCGTACAGACGGCTGGTAAGAAGTCGTGCATCCAAGATGGCGAGATCTGGAATACGCTCCCCGGCCCCGACGGTAGACCTTTCTTCGACAACACCGGCGGACGGCCTCACGAAGATGAACTACGCATCGGCATCACACTGGGTTTTGACGGGTGCGTGCTCGTCAACGGTTTGTCAACTGTGCCAATTGCTGACGTGATGCGGTCAGCTTCGGATATGAACGCAGTCAGCAATCTGGCTCGCACAGCTCTGGTGCACTTTCCAGCGCAATTGCCAACCTACCGACGCACCTGAAATACCGACCGCGAAATCTTCAACTGTACGGGCTCACGCCGGGACCCAAGGAGTTTACATCGGACGAGCTTCAACTCTTCATGGCAAACTACGTGACAGATCTCTTGAAGCTGTACGACGAGGGAATATTCATCAAGACACCGCTCTACCCTGCCGGTAAATGTTCCCTATATCTGGGCTAAGGACAGCTGTCTCACTCTATGACAGGTCGTCGCATTCGAGTCATTCTCGTTGCGGTGTGTTGCGACCACCCTGCGATGTGCCGCGTGTGTGGGTTCGGTGATCATCGGAAGGAGGAAGGGTTCTGTTCACGGTGTCACATTGCGCACAAGGATCTTCGCACACGTGCAGGCGTGCGGATTGACGGTATTATCTGCTGCGTATTGTGTCAGCAATCTCATCTCACCATGTGGTGTATAGGCTTTCAACCTCGTAGCGGCCAAGACCACCGGGAAAAGGCAGCCGCTTACGCAGAAATTGACGATGATCCAAAGGAAAGGGAGGCATTCTTCAAACAGCACTCGGCACGGTACTTCGAGCTGTCTCGCCTGCCGTACTTTGATCCCGTCCGGATGACGGTCTTTGATCCGATGCACAACATCCTACTTGGTCCGTGTTCTGTTGTGTCCCACTTATCGACTGCGCTAACAACCTGTTGTATAGGTATTGTGAAGACGCATTGGTACAACAGCTGGGTGCAAACGAAGGCGCTTCGTGAGCGAACACCCAAAGTTGCGCGAGAACTAGATCAAATACACAACTACCTACGCGCGTTCGAGATGCCGGGCTGGGTCGCGCGTCTTCCTCAACAGGTCGGCTACCCAGCTGGCGGCTCACTCAGCGCCGACGAGTGGAAGGGCATGGCCACAGTGTATGGCCCGCTTGTCGTAGGTGACTAGCATCATAATATTCAACCCATGTTCTTAACGGTGTCATTCGTCCAGATTCCTTTTATATGGGATGAGTGGTACCCCGCTGCCGTAGCCGACAACAAGAAGAAGGTCGAAGCATGGCGCAAGCGTGAGGATGCACGTCTGCGACGCATCGCATCGGGCAGGGCAAAAGAGGGCGACATGGTTGCCGAGCCGGTGCCGCGGCAGCGTATGCTACACGGCGATGATGACAATTTTCTCCAGCTTGCCGCATTTTTGAAGGTCATTCTCGGGCGTACCATATGGGACAATGACATACCACATGCCCGCGAGCTTCTCCAAGACTACCTCTATGGGTTCTTTGAGGTATGTGCCGTTGCTTCTAGATGTATACTTGACTGACGGCAACCGGAACAGCGTCATCCTGACGACATCAAGCCTAATCACCACTGGGTAACTCACATTTTCGATCAACTTCGTGACTACGGCCCAGTCTACGGCTTTTGGACGTTTATATTTGAACGTCTGAATAAAGTCTTGAAGAGCTATTCAACCAACAACCACAGCGGAGGCGAAATAGAGGTTACTTTCATGCGGGCTTTCATGCGCGATGCAACCTTGCGCCAGATGGCACGTGTACTTGGCGCAGTTGCTCTCTATCCACTGACTTATTTATATCCTAGCTGAGTTCTATCCGGTCGAGCACTCTTGAAAATGGCGGCGGCAACCTGAGCACGCAAGACGAGTGCCTCCTCGACTCCATCAAGCTCATCCTGGCCAGCGACGGCGACAACCGCGGAACAGTTGCGGCGCTTGCGCAACAAGTTGAAGGCCACATTATGGAATGTAAGTACACCTTTACCGTTGCTCATATAATCATACTGACGGCCGTACACTGTTGTCGAAGTGAGCACACGTTTTTCAGCCGGACCATATAGGCAGCAAGTTCTCAACCGACAAGAGCAACGCGGCCTCTTAGAATATTATTCAACCATGCACCCCGATGCACGAATTTGCGACCCCAGCGACGCTGATGCGCCTCGGCATGCTAACTTTCTGTACTCCCAGGCAAAATTTCATGAGTATGTCATCCTGGAAGGACGACGAGTCACGCCGTCGTCGTCAATGACCAACGCACCGAACTCAATTGTGCAAGTTAATATCAACGGTGTTATCTCTGTTGGACAGGTCCTTGGCATTGTTACTCATCGTCAAAGGGATGTCGAAGTAGACACGACACTTGTTCGTATGGCCTGGTTTCGACCTTTACATGACGCGCCAACAAGTCACTGGGATCCTTAGTGAGCTCTTGTAATGCATATTTGATGTATACTGATGCACGACGTAGCCCCGAGCTCGAAGTTGACTTCTGGGAGCATGGCCGCTTTCTCACCAGGGAAGATGACGGCCCTGCCGAATACGTACCTGTAACCTCAATTGTCTCCCAAGCATGTCGCGTCACCATCTACCGGTACTCTCCCCGCACGCAGGACCATGACGACGAAGACGACGACGATGAAGACGAAGCATCCGAGGGAACACCACTCTGGATCACGATAGGGCTCACTCGCGTACGAGAGCCTATATTTATTCACGGATGGTTGCTAACAAAACCCGGGACTCGGACAGGATGTCCCCATCTGAATGTCCGGGCCTACTTGTCTACGTGCTCAACTAGGCATTACGCTCCGCACTGAATTCCTCAGGGTCCTCCGGCTTCGCAAAGAGGTAAGCACCCGGGTGCGCGGCCATGTAAGTCTTCAACCATTCCGTGTCTAACATGAACGGATAGACGGGCACCGCAGGGGGATTCTGCGTGAGACGACCGAGGTTCACGCGTTTGGTTGTGATGCGCCGTGCCTTGCCGTTCGTCTTGCGCTGCTCACGGCGAAGGGTGTCGAGCTCGTCAATGATGTCATTGACCTGCCCATTTCAGTATGTCAAGAGATCAGTCGGACAACTAGAAATGCAGATGACATCGACACATACCTCCTGGGTCCTGTAGGCGGGCCTGCGGACTTCCCAGACGGGCACGCGGTCATCCTTCTCCTCTTTTGAGAGCCGTGCCGCCGCAGAAATCTCATCGCGGTGAGTGCGTCGCTTGCCTTCATCATCTGTGTCCAGCCCTGACAACTCATCGGACATCCAGGCGGCCTCCTCAAGAACAGCGGCCACATTCTTCTTATGCTTGACCAGGTAGGCCGCGAGCACCTTTGCACGATCTTCCTGGAGCTAAAGATGATATGCATTTTAATTAAGGTGATGCTCGCTACAGCACAATCACGTCAACTCACGGCCTTTTGGCGCTGCGCGCGCCGGTTCATCGCTTTCTTCAAGGCACGCTTCTTTGCACGAACGGGGTCACTTGCGGTGTTGCGCTGGCGGCGCCACTCACGGTAGTTGTCTTTTCCGAACGCCACCAGATCCTTTAGCGTGAACGCGACACTCTTGTGCGTCAAAGTGCACGATTCCTTGTCCTATTCTCAATGACATAAGCACAGGCCGCGTGGATAGGGGGTAGCAGAGGACGAACCGTCTCAGTCTGCTCTCTCCAGACAATATCAGCTGCCCGCTGGATGACCAGCTCGTTCGCCATAGCCGTCACATCCTGCGAGAAGTCAAAGCGGAGGAGCTTCTTCTCTGCGGTATCCTCGTCATCGGATGCAGGAAGTTCGACATCTGATTCGCTGTCACTGCCGTTGTCGTCGTCGGGCTTCACGCCAGTGCCGTTACGTTGGATGCCGGTAAGTAGCATGAGCTGTGTCTTGACCAGTGCCTACTCATCCTTAGTGAGTGTGTTGCATAGTTCCTTGAGCAACGAGCGCACCTTCAACTCAGCCCGAACGGTGATCTGCTCAGCCGTTAGATTCTCCTTGGCCCCGCTCAGAATCCTATCCGGAGCCCTGCCCTTGGTCCGCACTCTCTTCGCCCTTTTACTCCGCGCCTCATCATTGCCGTCAGCACCGTCGTGGGCGGCGTCCTCGGAGTGTGCCCTCTTTAGCTGCGCGATTTCTGACTCGACGGCGGTGAGCCGCTGAGAAAGGGACTGTATGTCCGCTACCAGAGCAAGATCTGGCTGGATTACGGTGTCGTCAGCCGGCGTTGCAGTCGCGCTGGCGGCCGGTGGAAGAGCCAGATGGCTCATCAAAGCCGCAATGGCTTGCGGAGACCACCCAGCGAGCGGGTGGTTGTCTGGCTGCGGGAACGGAGGGCCTTGAGGGCCGGGATTCGGAAAGTTGGGCATGGAGGAGGTAAGTCTTCGACGTGGCTTGAGAATGAGGACAGGATGATAACACACTACTCGCAGGATGTTTTGGACGGTCCCGATGCCGGACGGAGATCAGTACAATATGGCATGGAATGATGGGGGCATATGGACACTCGATCGATCATACCTGTTGCTACCAAGCTAGTGCTCGACTTAATCTTAGGCTATGTGACCTTTCCAGCATACGGGGGAGGTGGAGCAGTGAGCATTGTGCAGCTCAAGTAACATGAGTGTAAGTAGCTCAGGATAGCCGACATAATGAACACGAGAGCAGCTGTGCGAGCAAGCATACATCATGCGTGAACATGTCTGGCTAATCAACGTTGCCAGGGTTATGATCGAGCTCTGTGCAAGTGTATAAGCCTAACTCCGACACCCCATATTGCCAGGAGACATTCCGAACGTCGGAGATGTTAGGTTATTACCAGTATCCTCAGCTATCCCAAGGCATAATTTAGCCTACATATCACAACGTTCGTACAGATCTGTCAGCTACACTATCCGTAGATTACCAAACCCTCCGCAGCCGGTCGTAAAACGCGGTGACTGTCATTACGATTCCCTTGAATCGTTTCTTATGTAAGCACCAGTCGCCGTTTTTGGACCCCCATGCAACTTTCATCTTCCCCCCCATATATAGCTATTTGTTCACACGGTCCAATTTCCCTAGCAAACACAATTCCCCCTCTTCGCACTTCAAAAGACTCCCGTTTCAGACAGTATTTCGCATTTTTTAAGCTAACTAGAATAGATATGCACATAATTTCAGTGGCTCTGAAGTCAGAAGAAAATGCTCCATAATTGCCATTTCCGGTAAATAATTCCCACGCTTGATCCCATGACGTCAGTCTCGGATGCACAGCACAAGTGCACTCGGAAACTACGTCATTCCTCTCTACTCCGGCTACTGTACTACCCGGACTCGATTACCAATCTTTTCAAAACTGTTTATAATAGGAATTGAACTGCAAACCTTCAAGTTTAGAAGACTATACAGTGCAGATACCACTAGACTACAGAGCCATTGACAATATATACATCAATACATATCTTATAGACTATTCCTCTAGGCTTTTCAAAGCATCTAAGTCTGTCACCTCCCCATTCGTGCATCCAGAAATCATGTCATGTCTGAGCTCTAGCCAAAGTACTACGCGGAGTGAAGTACATATAAGTGTTTCTATCAGAAATTGAACTGCAGACCATGCCCCTGATCAATACCTGGCGGCCTGTGCAAGCATGCGAGCGAGGCCGGCCAGGTATTAATTGGGGCATGGTTGAGTCCATGTTTCATGGAGCAATGCACAATGTTGCTGAGCAAGTTCATGCACAGCGATGATGGGCACCCACATGTAGTATAGTGGTAATGTGTCAGATAGTACCAGATCCCTTGAGCGCTGAAGAGGGTACTGCAATGTGTGCGAGCGAGTGCCAGGCTCCCGAAGATGATCAGAGCGCGTCTCCGATGAGAGTAGGGAGGTGTGCAATCAGAGGTGATGGTTGGAATGCGTGATCAGTCGGAGAATCATCAACGAGGGGTTGGAGGAGAGGATGTGTGTTGCAAGCAACTGGGAACGACTGCACACTGCACTGTGTGCACAATCATCGAAATATGGTCAGAACAACAGAGAGGAGTGCAGACAACAACACTGAACCATTGCACTCATGTGACTAGTCAGAAGAGCAAGGGCAATGGTTGGAAGACTAGGATGAGTAGTGTGACACGAGCGAGGGTGCAATCACTGCGGGACAAGAGCAATGCAACTGTAATAGCCGGTGTCGCAAGACAGTCAGAGCAACGTAGAGCTCGCACAACGGCTAATGGGATGACGATGGGACAAGATGAGACCCAGGAGAATAATAAGCTGACTGTGAGACAACTGTGACAGTTGTGTCACTGACATGTTGGATATCCTACTTATATTGTTCTCTTCCTACTCTTGTGATACCTTTGAATACCTTTGATTGCAACCCCACAGTGTTACTGGTTCCTTAGTCTGTATTTGTATTTACGCACCGCGGTTGCTTACTTAATATCATCCTTCTTGCCTTACACCCTCACCCAGCGTACTTCATCGAGACACTCCGAAAGTACACATGAGGGATTAGGCATAGGACCCAGCTTCCTCGAGAGACAACGCCTGTCTCTCGTACCACTCACACATCCCGTCGTTCTGAAAGGACGACTCCCGGACAGCTACATGTTGCCTTGCCCGGACGATGTTGGAATATCACGTGCATGTCGAGCTCAACGCCGCACCGGCATCTTCCGGGTACTGTACAGTACATACGAACCTTATTCCGTGGACATGTAGCTAGCTCTTTTGCTACGATATCCCTTACGGATTACGCCCAGCTTCGTATACGCTACCCGGCGCTAATTCGAATATCCTTCGTTGTCCCTCATCGTCCTTGTGCGTGGAGCCGATCCTCAACAGACGACATGTCGCGTCACTGAATAGGTGACCCCAACGCCCCCAGTTGCTCACTTGGACGGCTCTATGTTCCATCCAATCTCACGACATCTGTGACAAGTGGTTGGAACTCTGGTCCAAGCTTGCGAGCATTTAGAGAGACTAATCGGATGGTCGGAACACTGCTGTGCGATGCTGCGACTCTGAAATTGTGTGAATGTTGACTTGTCAAAAGTGCGAAAATTGGCGAACGATTGCCTCGTAGCGCTGATGGGCACCCACAGGTAGTAGGGTGGTAATGTGTCAGATACCAGATCCCTAGAGCGCTGGTGAGGGTACCGTGATGTGTGCGAGTGAGTGTCAGGGTCCCGAAGACAATCGGAGTGCGTCTCCGACGAGTGTGGGGAGGTGTGCGATCGGATGCGCCGGTCGGAATGCATGATCGGTCGGAGAATCGTCGATGAGGGGTCGGAGGCGCAGATGCCATGGTCGGAATGTGTGGACAAGTGGTGCGAGTGGTGCGATCAAGGCTGCGACCGCTGCGAGACGACAGAGTCAAGACTGCAATCTCCGAGGTCGCAAGACGGTCGGAGCGACGATGAGTCGTGCAGGCAACGACGCAGAGGCGTGTGGACGGTCGGAGGAGCGGGGGCGGTGGTCGGAAGATAGGAATGAGTGGTGCGAGCACGCCAATCGATGTTGCGATCGCTGCGGGACGAGCGGAACGCAACTGCGATCTCCGATGTCACAAGACGGTCGGAGCGACGAAGTGCGAGGGCAACGGCTAATGGGACGACGATGGAACAAGATGAGAGCGAGGAGAACGATAAGCTGAGTGCGGGACGACGACGACGACGACAAAGGCAAAGGCAAAGGCGACAGAGCTAGCCTCGAGCTAACTATACGATAGAGACGAGGCGTTATGGGCGTCGAATGAGATCTGAACCGTGCGGGGGGAACCGAATCTGTATTGCAGCATGGATGCGACCGCTATTTATACGTCTCGACCGCTACAGTACGAGTCCGATCAAGAATAAAGTCGGAACAAAGGAAAACGGTCGGAACAAAAGCAAACGATGGTGCGCAAGTCGCACATGATACAGACAATGGAGGAGAGTCAATAGAACATATCAGAAGGTCTGCGAGGCTGTAGAGAACAATGTAGAGCAAGTGATCAGCGCTGTCAGAAGGGCAGTGCAAGCGCATGGAAATGATCTGCGCTGTCAAGAAGTGTGGGAGAGACATCCTACAATGTCGAACAAGACAATACGACCAGAAAAGGAGACAATGGAGGTGTGGCGAGTGATGGAATGCACTCCGACTTGCAAGGGGGTCGCAGGTGAGTGTTGCGATCTTGCGAATCGTCGAACAGTCGGAAGAATGCTCCGGTACTGCGTGTGCAATGGTCGGAACTGTGGAGGGATAATCGGAGCGCTGGTCCGACCGCAGAACGATCGGGATCGAAGGAATGTGGCGCAAACTCGAGAGCTGGGCTAGACAATGGTCGGAGGACAATGGCGCAACTGTGGGGGTACTCGGAAGTCGCAGAGACGTCGGAGAGACGTGGCGCACGTGCTGAAACGATGATCTCGATGATCAAATTGTCTAATGGAATTCCGACGCATTGTGACAACTGTGGGAGACGCTGTGCTCGAGGTCGCATGGCGGCAATCGAAACGATGAGCGAGTGGTTGGATGACTGCGTGTGATGCGTGCGACGGAGTTGCTGGTCCGAGCGTGGTGTCCAAGGTATGATTCCGATTGCGCGACAGCTCTGCGAGACTCCAACGGTCGGAACTCTGGCTCCAATCTTGCGAGCGGTCGGAAGAACTAATCGAGTGGTCGGAGTACTGCTGCGCGACGCTGTGATCTCCGGAATTGTGTATCTGTCGACTTGACGAAAGTGCGAAAATTCCGTAACGATCGCCTCGCAGCGCGGGGCGAGGCGTATCAGCGCAGAGCGAGGAGTATCAGGGCTACCCATGATGCCACAGATTGAACTTTAGATATGACTGAGACAGGTCAATCTTTCACTTGCATATCACTACCTTCAACACCATTCACTATTCTCAGTACATGCAGACTCTCTACTGCATTTCAAACTCACATCAAGTAGAGGTTGTAGCCGCAGCAAATGGATACTAACATTAACTACATAATGATATTCACAAACCATTAGAAATGGAATCGTACCTGCCGTGCTTAGCACCGGCCCACTACCAGCAAGTGGCACGTTCTCAGGATGGAAATCACAGCTGTGCATACCAGAATTCTACGTGGTAGGGCATCGCTGCACACCGCAAGGAAGGATGGCAGACGAAGAAAAGGTCGCGAAGATTCGCAATTGGGGGCCGTGCACGGACCTCTCAGACGTACGGGCTTTCTTGGGGACAGTTGGAGTCCTGCGCATCTTTATCCAAAACTTTGCGCACCGAGCCCATGCCTTGACACACCTGACGAGGAAGGACGTCCCGTTCGAATGGGGACCCGAACAGTCGCGAGCTATGGAGGACCTCAAGGAGGCAGTCCTCGCATCACCAGCGCTCCTACCGATTGATTACACGTCGGAGGCCCCCGTGATCCTAGCGGTAGACACCTCGTACATCGCGGTGGGTTTCCTATTGAGTCAGGCGGACCCCAACACCCCCCAAGACAGGAAGAGACGCCGATATTCTCGATTTGGTAGCATCGCGCTAAACGATCGCGAAGCGCGGTTCTCGCAGCCCAAGCTGGAGCTCTATGGTCTTTTTCGAGCCCTGCGGGCCCTTAAAGTCTACCTGATAGGGGTGAGGAACCTGACCATTGAGGTCGACGCCAGGTATATCAAAGGCATGCTGGAAAATCCTGACCTCGAGCCATCGGCCAGTATGAACAGGTGGATTATAGGCATCCTGATGTTCCATTTTGAGCTAGTGCACGTGCCGGGACTCTTCCACGGGCCCGACGGCCTATCCAGGAGGCGTAGGCAACCAGGAGACGCTCTGGAAAAGGAAGACGACTTCGACGACTGGGTCGATGCGGTGTACGGTTTCGCACATATCGTAAACATGGTAGTCCCGAAGACAGCGCAAGAGAGAGCCTCGCGACGGCAAGCTGGATGGATGGGGCCAGGAAGCATACCAGACGAACATGGGGCTGGTTCAAGCCAGGACGCGATACGTCGCGAGGAGGCCCGGCGCTCCCACGATGAACCGGCCGACGTCTGGGCAACTACGGTCCAAATGCAACCCGCACCATTACAGGACGCGACGTATCGCGATGTTCCCAGATCAGACAAGGCTCATGAAGCTGATAAGCAGCTGGAACTAGTCAGGGACTGGTTAGGGACCCTGGCGCGGCCGGCGGACTTGACCGACGAACAGTTCGCTCGTTTCGCTCGATACGCGCTCCAGTTCTTCAGGGATGGGGACCGCCTTTTCAAAAGGCACCACCAAGGCAGGCACCAACTCGTGCTGGGAGGAGACCGACGTATCGCGGTCCTCAAAGCAGCTCATGACGATGTCGGACACAAAGGCGTCTACGCGACGCGGATGATGCTGTTGGAGCGTTTCTGGTGGCCATACGTGGACGCAGACGTGGCCTGGTGGGTGAGAACGTGCCATATTTGCGAAACCCGACTAGTTCGCCACAGCCTGATACCGCCAACGGTGGCAACGCCGGCGAACCTTTTCGCAAAGATGTATGCAGACACCATGCATATGCCAGCAAGCGGAGGATTCAAATACATCGTGCAAGGACGCTGCTCCGTAACCCACTATCCAGAGTGGAGAATGCTAAGGGCGGAGACGGCGGACGCCATCGCGAAATGGATTTTCGAAGACGTCTTGTGCCGGTGGGGCGCCCTGCGAGAAGTGGTCACGGACAACGGCGCACCGTTCGTGTCGGCCTTGGAATCCCTGTCGCATAAGTATGGAGTCCGGCACATTCGAATATCGGGATATAATTCGCGAGCCAACGGAATAGTCGAGCGGTCTCACTTCGACGTACGTCAAGCGCTCTACAAGGCAGCCGATGGAAATGCTGCAAAATGGTCCTCGGTCGCGTACTCGGTATTCTGGTCGGACAGGATAACGATCAGGCGGAGGATGGGCTGCTCGCCATACTTCGCGGTAACAGGAACGCAGCCGCTAATGCCGCTGGATATCATCGAGGCTTCATACTTGCTGCCTCCGCCCGAGTCTCTACTGTCTTCCACAGACCTCATAGCGCGCAGGGCAATTGCCCTACAAAAGAGAAAAGCGCAGTTAAGGACCATCCACGACAAAGTCTTTGAAGCGCGACGTATCGCGGCGGTAAAATTTGAACGTGACCACGAAGCGACGATTCGCGACTACAATTTCAAGAGAGGCGACTTGGTCCTCCTACGGTTCACGCGGTACGAGAAGTCATTAGATCGCAAAATGCTTCCGCGCTACGATGGACCGTTCGTGGTAATTGGCCGACGGAAAGGAGGACCTTACGTGCTTGCGGACCTCCACGGTGCGCTCTTCGACCGACCGGTCGCGGAGTTTCGCGTCCTGCCTTACTTCGCGCGAACGAACATTGCGCTGCCAGAGTTGCCCGAATTTCTGGACGTCCCACAGTCCAGGGTGGACGAGCTACTTCATGAAGATAGGCAGGATCACGATGCCATTCACGAAGAGGAAGCAGACGACCCCACCCGGGAAGACGATGACAAGGACGACGAGATCACCGTCTAAAAAGTACCGCCCAGCACTACGGCGACTGAGGACAGTCGATATTTCAGTTGGGGGGAGGATTAGACGGTGGTAATTAGGACTGAACAGCTGGAAGTACGGATGGAGACGAGTCAGGACGATAAGTCGAGGTCGCGAGCGCTAGCGAAGCTCGGACTGGGCAGGCACCGACTAAGGCTTCAAGGGTCTGGAACAAGGCCGAGGTCGCGCCGGAAACGCGATAGGGCACGCTCACACTGTGACACAAGCAATTGACTCTATTCACAACATAGCAGGATAGCAAATTCTATGTACACAGCAAAGAGGTAGCAACGGATAGCGAACAACTATGAACAGACCGATAACGAGCGGACAACACGACAGCGAGACGCCGAAACCCCCACCTAGGACACGAGGAACGCCCCCCGCATCGAAGCACCAAGGCCCTCTGCTGTTGAAGCAGGGGCGACTCCTTTTGAAGAAAGGCTCGCAAGCGGCTAAGCGGCGGGCGCGGGGTCAGCGGGACCCTCAGCCGCGGCGGAGGGCGGCGTGCCGACATCCTCGAAGGAGGGAGCGGCGGCGGTAGGCATGGTAGGGCCGGGGGCAGGGTCCGACGCGGGAGGAGCGGCAGAGGCGAGCGGCGAGAAGGGCGCAGCGGGAGCAACCGGAGGCACGGGGGAAGGAAGGCGAGAAGCGCGACCGACGAGAGGCACGACGGCGGCGCTAAGCAGCGGGAGGGAAGAGGCGATGAGAGCCGACGAGGGTGGCGCGAGGGGGAGGCGCGAGGCAGGCCTGGCCGGCGCGGGAGAAGCGGCACGCGACGCGGAGGGAGCAGGGAGAGGGAGGCGGCGCGGCGGATCGAAGGGGCCAACCTGCGGCGAGATGAGGCCCCCGGCAGGCGCAGGGAACGCGGGGTCGCCGAGCTGCTGCAGGGTCCGCCAGACCCAGTTCCGCTCAGCGATGATGCCGCGGGCCCGGGCGTCGAGCGTTGCGTAGTTGACGCTGATGGTGTTGAGCTCCTCCGTGAGCGCGTTGTAGGTCCGGAAAAGCTGCGGCGGGGAGTCGTAGCGGAGGATGGGGACGGCGCCGGCAGGGTCGGGGTGGTCGGCCCAGTCAAAGGCGGAGGACCGGGGACGGACATGGATGCCGGCAGGGTCGACATCCTGCGAGACTCCGTCGCTGCCCACCACGTAGAAGTGCGTCCCGCGGACACCGTCGTCGCACTTGTGGTGGCCCACGAAGCAGCGATGGCACTGGCGGCCGCTGACGTCCGTGAAGAAGCACGTGGGGTGGGAGTCCATCGTGGCGCAGCGGTAGCAGGGGGCGGAAGCCTGAGGGTCGGAGTGTGAGCGGCGCAACACGACGGACAAGAAAAGGGCGACGTACCTGAAGGCGGCGGCCCGGGAAGGTGTCAGCGACGGGGATCTTGGCGCCCTTGACGGAGGTGGAAGGGTCGGCGGCGGGCGCGGGGGAGCCGGCCTCGGAAGAGGGGACAGTGGCGGCGGGCGGAGGCACGAGGGAGCCGGAGGGGACGTTGGCGGGGCGCTTGGAACTGCGGACGGCTTTGCCCTTGCCCTTCGACTTGGCGGCGGCGGGGACTGATCGGGGGGCGGGGAGTTTGGTGGCGCCGCGGGTGCGCTGCGCGACGGGCTCCTGCGGGTCCCCCGCCTCATCTAGCTCGTCGACCTCGGCCTCGGCGTCAGCCTCGGAGGGGGCGGACTCGCGGTTGCGCTTGGTGGGCGGCGGGGAAGCGCGGGCGGCGGCGCGGTGAGGCGTGGCGGAGACCGGGGGGCGGACAGAAGGCGCGGGGAGGGCACTGTCGGCGCGGGCCCGCTTGCCAGCCTGACGGGAGAGGGGAGCGGCGACGGGAGTGGAGTAGGGGATGGCGGGCGAGGACGGCGTGGGGGAGAGGCCGGAGGACGGCCAGGCGTCGACAACTGCGGACACGGCCCCGATCCTGTCCAGCACCTCGGACGGCGGGGGGTCCTCCCCCAACACCTCAGCATAGGCGGACTGGACACAAGGGAGGGTCAGCAGAGCGTCGGGAGCGAGAGGCCGTGGGCACTCACCGTGGCCGACTCCCAGTTCGCGGCGAACTCGCCGTAGTGGGCGGAGTCGACTGTGGGGAGGGAGGCGACGAGCGCTTCTACGGCGGACAGCCGTTTCCTGAGGTTGATAGGGCGGGAGAACGCAGACATGGCCAGGGAAGGGGGGAGATAGGGAGAGGTGAGGGGAGGAAAGAGAGAGACGGAGAGGTCGAGGCGCAACGCGTCGCGTTAAGACGGGGCGCCGCGCCAGCGTATGGGTTTTTGCTTCCGACGTGGAAGCAGAGCGGGCCCGCCGGGCCGCGACAGGTGCGGCGCTTACCTTCACACGGCTTAGCGAGCGTTCGCGCGCGAGTCAAGAAGAAGGGATAGGGAACGGAATGGCATTACTGGGCCCTAAGGGCGCCTTGGGCAAATTACAGGAATCGCTCGCTACGCGGGCGCACCGGACCCAGACGCGCCATTGGGCGCGGGAGTCCGGGCGCGGTTACCCCCATTCCTACGACCAGCCCGTCGACTCAGGGCATCAGGAGGCCTCGGGCCCACGACCTCAACAAGGTTGGGGACCCCCCACGAGAACGCGATAGAGCCGCGGCGGATGACTCGGTGAGTAAGCGGCGGGAAGGGAAGGGCGGTAAGCATACGGCGCATAGGACCGGCACCGGCGAGGTGGTCGAGGACCGCGGCAACTTTGCAGGCATCGTACAGCAGCTTTCCCGCGGTGCCTTCGAGGCGAGTGACGGCGTGGCGCAGGTGGCTGGCGTTCAATTGGTCCGCCCAAACGAAGTCGCGAAGCTCCGCGACCAACTTGAGGCCGGGAACGAGATAGTCGGCGGCCTCACGGATGTTCGCACGATGGGCAGCCTGCAACGAGGGACTCGCGGCCGCAAGGAAGTCGAGGACGCCAATGTCGCGGGGGTGGGTCATTCCGATCACGGCGCGGTTCAAGGGGAGCATGAGGGCCCCGACCAGCCCGTCGGCGTGGTCGAGGTCGTCACTCAAACGATCGAGGTCGCGAAGGAATAACTCGGCAACACGGGTGGCAAGGCCGTCGGGACGGGGGGCAAACTCGGGGCCGAACAGCGCTGCCAAGTTGACCTCGAAAGTTGCCCGGCCGTGAAGTTGGTGACGGTACAGCAACCAAACGGAGCGCTCCACCAGGTGGGCCAAGGAGTCCACATGGACCACGTGAGGAAGCAGAGCGACGCTGGGTGGCTGCCCCGGGGCGTTGTCCCCTCCGAACGGAATATTTCCTACGATATTCGCGCGAATGGGGGCGGTTTGTTCGTACGTTTCGGGAAAGCGCTCCGCTAGGTAGGAGAGCGTCGAGACGACGGTCATGGACGCGAGGGCCGGTAGGGTAAAATGCGACGTCTCGCGATGGTCCTGCTGAAAAGGGGGGAAGAAGCGAAGACAACGTCAGTACGAGGCCGGGATGAGGGAAAAGAGGGCCGCGGGACGACGCACCAATAGGTCGGAGATCTCCTGAAGCCAGGCAACGGCGGCCGCGGGAAATGAGGAAGCGTCGGCACCAGGCAAGGGCACCTCAACCGGATGTATCAACAGCTGGTACAGCCGGAAACGCGAAAACGCGCGGAGTAGGACGGCCTGCATGTGGAGGAGGTAGTCGGACGGACTGGGGCGTTGAGGGTTTTTGGAAAAGGCCATCGTCGCAGCCCCCTCATATAGGCGGCGCGAGTAGGGGAAGAGGCACACCATCGCGGCGTCGCGATACAGCGCGAAGACCAAAACACGAGGGTCTCGCCGGAGTTCCGGCCAACGTGGGTTATCGCGACAGATCGCGACCCAGACGGAGCCTCCGGCATGGGCCCAGGAGCTTATCGCAAGGCATCGCGAAACGTGGCACAGGGACAGGGGGAAGCCGCACATGGCTCCTGGTTCCATTTCAATAGCTATGGAACATTCTACAGACATTGGCCCGGGAATATACCTATTCCTCGCGCTCCATCAGAAGCTTGATCACCTCTCCCTCCTCGACTTCTTCCGAGCTGGCGATGGGCGGCGGTATCTCCCCGGCGTAGGTAGGAGACGCGGAGGGGGCCGTCGGCGCTGGTACCGTGGGGTGTGCGGGGAAGGGAAGAGGGCCCGGCTGGTCCGAGGGATGGACTATGGAATCGAAGCCTAGGGGTATCTCAGCTATGGCTTGGGAGGAGGAGATGTGCGAGAGGCGCGCAGAACTGATCTGCTCGATGGCGCGAATCGAGGCCACGCTGATATCCTGGACCAGGAAGTCTGCGGGCTGGAGGTTGGCCAGGAGGCGGGACCCTAATCCCCATGCGTCTAGCATCCCGCCCATACAGGTTGCCATCGCGGCCCAGCGCATGTCGAGGCGATCCAACACCAGTGGCCAGTCCGCCCAAATATCGCGAAACGTGTCGAAGGCCTCAGAAATGGTGGTAAAGTCCCGTAACATATCCACCGAGTCCTCCGCGAGGCCCCCCAACAGGTAGTACACCACGCCCGTGGTGAGGCGGCCCGTGTAGGCACGAGAGTGGGGGGAGCTGGAGGCACCACGGACGTGGTAGGCCAGGGCGCGGCACACGGCGTCTTCGCGGGTAATAACAAACATCCCATGGACGGCCCGGGCGTCGAAATCACGTAGGAGCCAGCTCTGCATCCCCTGAGGACGCAGGGTCGGGAAGGCGCCATGCAACTCCGTGATTTCATGGAGGTAGGATTCAACAGAACCGTCTCCGAAGTAGTACACGGTCCAGAGCCCAGCCTCCACGATGGTGATCAAGACGTGGAGTTCCGCGTCGGTAGCGTCGGCGGGGAAAGGGGAGAACATCTGGGACCACCGCGGGCTGGCGCGCGCTGAGTCGGGGAGGGTACGCATGAGGGTGCCCTCGAAGCGCTGGGCGAGAGGGGCGGACGCTGGAACGAGCTTCACCATGAACTCGAGGATCGGCGAGGTGAAGTGGAAGGCAAGATCGCGCAGGCTGCGGGACGCGCGGATTGAAGAAAGGGTCTGAAATTGAGTTCATCATCAGCCAAGCCGGGAAAAGACGCGGTCGGGGACCAGCACGCACCACAAGCTGGTTGACTTTGTCGGCCCACTCTAGACGTAGCGCAACCTCCCGTTCGGCATCCCCAAGGTCAAAACCAGCGAAGGGAGCCTGCGTCAACAGGCGGAGGAGGTCGAGGTTGTCGGCGGTGGCAGACGCTGCGGGGAGGGACATCGCGGGACAGAAAGCGGCAAAGGGATGCTACAAGCGACGTTATCGCGAAAGGTCGCGAGCCCTTATATGCCGCCTCCGCACAGTTCCTGGCAACTGGGGACAGTTGCAGTTTCAGTTGGGGGGAGAAATGATAGGTTCAGGCCGCGGGCAAGCGTGTAGCGAGACGTCGCGAGACGGGGAAGCAGCATGCGAGGCGCAGGGTCGCGGGAGCGGGGGTGATGGGAACGTGGTCCGGCGACCCAGGAGCAACCGGGACTGGCGACGGAACGGATCACCGGAACGGGCTAGATCGGGAGGGCTTAGCGACGTAGGTAGAGCCACTACTTAGGGAGCTGCGCGAGACGTTGCAACCTAATCAACCTGTGGGCGGCGCAAGCCACCCACACCCTTTACCTCACAGAAACTGTAGCCTGAGGCGCTACCAGACTTAGGAAGGAAGGACCCCACCGATGTGGGAACAGGTAGGCAGGCGGACAGGCAAGAGGGGGTGCGACGGCCCATAGGCGGACGCTTCGCACACGGGTGCGAAGCACTCGGAGGAGGATCCCGTAGAGGGCATCCCCAGGCAGGTGAGTGTTTAGTTTGGTGTTTAGGCGGTAGGAGGTGGCCCCGCACGACCGCGGGGAGGGCACGAAGCGCAACAGCGACACGAACACCTTCCCCCTCAGCAAGACTAGTCACCCGGACTGGATCGCGACGTATAGGAGGCAGTGTTGGTGGTTGTTGTCCTGTGAGGCACTCGCCGCACGCCCCGCTAGGGTCCGTCCCGGGTGATAGCGTATCAGCGTCATCGAGAGTCGGCGCATCCGCCTCAACCTCGACCCCGACACCGTCATCGAATGCGACCGCGACCGCATGCTTCACCTCATCCGTCTCCTCAGCCAGGAGTTCCCGGCACCGCCTGTTCCGAAACGCCAAGGCGCTGCTCGGCTTCTCCCCAGGCGTCGTCTCGAGGAACTTCTTCCACTCCGGCTCGACGATGCCCTGCAGCTTGGATGCCCAGTACAGAGTCTGGTAAGTCTGGTACGGCGCAAGACGCCGGGACAGTCTGCCCGTAAGGTCGATGACACCCCGCGCGCCGGACGCGCTGCGTGAGTGAGCGCCGCGTGTATGGTTGTTGTACCACTGCTTCAGACGCTGATCGCGATATTAGACCACCACTCGCCATGCGCCGAGGCAGGAGAATGAACTCACGACACGAATGGCTGGGGGTTCGCCGTCTTCGGTGACCACCGTCTTGTCCTGCTCGCTGTCTGGCCAGCGCAGGAGCCATGCTTCAAATAGCACGGGCCAGAAGTCGACAGTCTTTTTCTCCGCCTGGTGCTCCTGGTAAGCGGGAAAGTACTCCCAGAGCAGCTCTAGCTGCTCGAGAGTCGTCCACATTTTGGCGTTGACTTTGACCTTTGCTGGAGCGCCGACAGTTTTGACTTTGGCATTTTTGCGTTTGGTCATGGCGAGATGCGAACGCGCGGAGGCCTGGATTGGTGGGTAGTACTTTGGGCAGGGAAAAGTGGAACGACACTCATTTTTCCCCCGCAGTATTATCTAGGTGGCACTCGTGGATCTGCGCAGGGATGCGCGGGTCGGTCAGCCAACCGAGCTGCCACGTGGTCGGTCGCACCGCCCTCTTTCCATTGGAGAATCCCGAAGCAGGTGCTTCAAAAGCAGCCAAGGTGCGTGGCCGGTGTGGCGTGGCTCCTTGACCTCCAACCACCACCACACCGCACATCGCTTGTTTTCCCCTTGTTGTTCTCTGCAGCTCTCATGTCCCCGCCCCGTTCCCCGCGTCTTCGTCCGAATCCCTGCGTTCCCCCAGCTTGTTGCTTTTATCTACCGCTCATCTTCTTGCCTTCTTGCCCTGCCGCCGTCGTGTTCAGCACCAAAAAATGAGTTCAAACGGTACGTAAACGAGCTGATTGCAAACAGAAGAGTGCTGACACCGCTTCAGCTACCCCATCCAACGGGCCTCCAGGTATCCCTCCGCCCGCAGGATCTCAAAATGTCCCTCACGCCGGCAAAAATCGTCGCTTTGAGTACTACGTCGTCTCCGAGGGCTCCGAGGTTGGCGTCTTCGTTGACTGGTGAGTCCTTACGTTCGCCCTTTGTGAGAGCCGCCACTGATGCTACATCGTAGGCTTATCGCCGCGCCCCTCGCCGTAGGATGGCCCGGAGCGCAGATGAAAGGCTACCACGACTTTGTCAAGGCCTCCACCGCCTACCACCGTGCCATGTCGTCGCGCGTTGACTTCCCTTCCGAGCATCCCCAGAGTCTCGTGTTTCACTTCGCGAACCAGGACGCCGGCCCACCTGCCCCTGCGACTCACGCGGCTCCAGCCTCAGCTCCCACGCCTGTCGCACCAGCCTCCTTGGCGCCGTCGTCTGCTCCCACGGTGTCGTCGGCTCTTAGTCCGTCTGAGGCCAAGCTGGAGTTGTTGGCCAGCACCCTGCGCGACGTCGACATTGAGGACCTGCTCGCAATTGCAAGGGGCCGCCATCGTGATGACGGAGGTCCCGAGGAGTCCTCAATCATGAAGGTTTCCCTTCTCGTCAACCCGAACCTGAACCCGCCGAGCGACGAGCCCCCGTGCCGCGTGATCGTGCAGCACAATGTTCCGGTATGTCACCCATCAAAAATCATCTACTTTGGTATGTCTAACACTGTTTACCTACAGGACGAGCCCGACGTCCTGACCACGCTCGACACCGCCAACGCCTCCGCGCATTCCGGTACCGCCGCCTCCACGTGCCCCACCACCCAGCGCGACGCTGGCAAGGGCAAGGCCCGGGCCGCCGCACCAGCAACGCCGTCAATCTCTCTGTCCTCCTTCACGGACGTTAGTGCGCTCTCGGACAGCGCCTCTATGAGCCGTTGCTATCACCCGGACTAGTTCAGGCTGAGTAATTAGTCTTATGTCAAATAGTTCATGCGATACCGAACTACTTCAATATGACTATCAGTTAATATACTTCTACACTGCAGAATCCAAATAGTTTGATAGCGCGTCAGTCACCAATGATCTAGTTCACACTGAAATACTTCAAGGCCAGTAGGACAATGAGCTAGTTCAACGTGAAGTAATTCAAGGGTGGAGTGCGGAATGATCTAGTTCAACGTGAAATACTTCAAGGCCAGTAGCGGAATGAGCTAGTTCAACGTGAAGTAATTCAAGGGGGGAGTGCGGAATGATCTAGTTCAACGTGAAATACTTCAAGGCCAGTAGCGGAATGAGCTAGTTCAACGTGAAGTATTTCAAGGGGGGAGTGCGGAATGATCTAGTTTACGACAAAGTATTTCAAGGGGGGGTGGGGGAATGATCTAGTTCATGATGAAGTACTTCAATGGGGGAGTGGGGGAATGATCTAGTTCATGATGAAGTATTTCAATGCGGCGAACTATTTCGAAGGAGTGGGAGATGATCTAGTTCGAAGAGATGGCAATGAACTACTTTGATGTCAGCCAAATGACTATACAAAAGAATGGTTCGACGCACGACGCACATGTGTCATCAACCGTGAACGGCAGAGAAAAGATCCAACAGTGGTGATTGCTTAAGTAGTACTAAAAGCTGGTAGAGTAGTATATGCAAAGTGGTTTATGCAACTGCAATGTAGTACTAGTAGTAAGTACTTTGTAGTAGCGTTATTAGGCCCAGGGAATGCCCTATTGCTCCTGTAGTAATTACTACGCTACAATTGCTACATTTTACTTCCATACTGCAAATTACTTCAGTTTTACTTCACTGCTGCTACTGCAATTCTACTTGGCACTATTACTACAGCAGTTCTACTAAAATACTACTGCAATCTACTTGATACTACTATACTTCAGTAGATAACAGCCTTTATCTATTGGCCAGATCCCACACAGCAGATAGGAAATCAGTTCCAAATAGATTGTATTCATCAGCGCTTTCAGATCTTCTTCAATAGATAACAGACATTATCTATTGGTCCGTGCTTCCAGATCTCACCCAGCAGATAACAGTTGATCTATTGATCAGCGCTTTCAGATCATTTCTAGTAGATAGGAAACTAAATCCTTCAGGCAGGCCTTCAATTCTCCTATCAGGCTGTGATCTACCACACTAGTTCCAAATGGATTCTATTGATCAGCGCTCCCAGATCATATCTAGTAGATAACAGATCTTATCTATTGGTTAGTGCTCCCAGATCTTACCCAGCAGATAACAGTTGATCTATTGATTAGCGCTTTCAGATTGTATGTATTAGGCTTCACTAGATCATGTTATGCTCCAGTCAGCTATGCTTTTTAGGAGCAAACGGACCTTATCTACAGTTCCAGGGCTTCCAGATCACACTCTGTAGATAACGAACCTTATCTATAGCTCACTACTTCTAGATCAACCCTTATCTACTGGTGACTGCTTCCAGATTGTACTCAAACAGTACGCTAGATCTCTCTCTATTCCCATTCTCCACCTCCGCCCGAGTGCAGTGTATGGTCAGTACTAGTGCTTTGTTTAGTGTGTTATCAGTGTTCTTTTGCTGCCCGAGAATCTGTGTCCGAATTGACTTAGTGAGTCCGTGTCAGCAGGTGTAGTATTTACTACTCGACTCAAGTACAACAAGAAGTCGGTGTAGTATTCCCACTGCCAACTTGCGACTTCTCGCACAAGAAATCTTTTTTCTCACAAGATCAGGCACAATATATCATTGCTACGCATAAAAGTACAAGTACTACGTCTCATCTTCACTAGACGATGCCGATGACTCCGACGAATCTGACTCCGACGACGACACGTCTGACACGTCATGTTCAATGTTGAGAGCACTGTGGGGTGAGATGTCGAGGGACGGCAAGGATGAAGCGGCGGCTGTCAAGGGTGACACGTCATCGGCTGTCGCAGGCCACAAGTCAGCATGTCCCAGTCCGAGCAACAACGGCCGCCATAAGGTGATGTAAGCATCAGCCAGCTCGTCATGGTGCGCCGCTTGACGAAGGGCATACGCGTTGAGACCGCCGAGCGTGTCGGGCGAGAGCTCGCTCCGACTACCAACCTTGCTTCGCCACCATTCCGCGCGACTGCGCATAAAGCGGACAGCGCGTGGCATCTCCTCCTTGATGAGCGCAACTTCCTCAACCCAGCGATCGATGCGTGCCTTGGAGGTGACCCAGTCAACACGCACACCTGTGGATCGGCCATCATTTGTCAGCGCAATGACAAGCGAGCACCACTCACTGTCGTTGACCTCTTCCTCCGTTGCCTCCTCGCCCGGGATGTCTCGCGCGTCAGCACGCAAGGTCTGCCAGATCCACGACACTTCAAAGTCGCCTTTGCCGAGCTCATTGCGCTTCAGTCGTGACGGGCGGACGTGCTCGTCCTTGAGCTTCAGCAGCTGCACGTTCCAGCTGCCATCGGGGTCGAGTTTCTCCAGGGCATCGTACGCATCTTGATAGCAAAGGACGTGCAGCCGCAGTTTGTCCTCGAGTCGCTCCAGCTGCGCGCGCGCGCGCGTATTGGCATTTTGCCCAGGGCCGTTGATGTGGACTCGTTTGTAGTGCACCATGCCGTACTTGACACGGATGGCCCTGCGCAGCTGTAAGCGGGACGATGCATGTAAGCACTTAGCACCGTTGAAGAGTCGTACAAGATGCACCTGATGAAGCGCATCCTGCGCTTGACCCACACGCAGCCGCACCTCCTTGTTGACGAGTCCCGGGACGCAGCCGGCGTCACGAAGCTCTGGCGGCATCTGAGAAGGCAGAAACAAAGTCTCTGCCTCTGGAGCGCCGACCTTGAAGATGGCGTCGTTGCCGGAGGGATCGGGCGCTGAGGATGGGAGTAGTTGGGCGATGACCGGGATGTACAGAATTTGAACTTGGCGCCAGGCGGTGATGCGACGGCGGAGTGCGTTCTGCTTCTCTTTGAAGGCGATGACCTCGTTCGTAAGGATCGGCTTCTTGCGCTTGCGCGTGCGACCGGCGTCGTCCTTGTCTTCGTCCACGTCTTCAGCTGGCCGCGGCAATTTCTTCTCTCTAGCCCGAAGAACGCGCCTAGTACGCGCAAGTCATTAACACGATCATCTTTCAAAGGGAACTTACTCACTGTTGCTCCTCGAGGTCAAGACCGACATTGAGGAAGACACTGGCGCTGGTCTCATGCGGGGAGAGCTGCCCGCGTGCGGCCTCCACGGCTTCCTCATTGGCGAGCTCTAGGCGCACATCGGCCAACGTGGTAACTGTCATCAATCACAAGTAAGTACCTGGTGATGCGGAATGGCACAAGCACTCACCGGCATCCGGCTCTCTGTATGGGTTGGGCGCCTTCTTGTCACGGTCGTAGACCCGCATCATCTTGACCCACTCCTCTCGCAAGGACAGAGGAATTTGCTGGGACATCTCCTCGAACTTCGGGGAGTGTTTTGCCAGCGCTGTCTCGGCAGCCCGCAGGGACTTCTTCAGGGCGGCACCTGAGATGCTACGTCAATTCGGTTATCGTCAATTCCCCGGCGCGACGTACCGATTTTGATCGTCTTGCGCCAATTGAAGGATCCGAGGATGTCGTCGAGAACCTCGTGGCGCTGCGGACCTCCCATTTCACGCGTACTCAAGGCGACGGGGTTGAGGTCAGCCCACCCAGCCTCGACGGTCTCGCCATGCGTGCGCCCGACACCATACATCTCATTGTACGAGAACTTTTGTTGACAGTCCGTGCCGTGGGCGATGAGGTGAAACTTCGGGACGGCCCAATTGATGTCAAGTGAGCTGAGCGCCGCTCCGCGTGCCTCGGGGTACCGCGCCATCCGGGTGCCGAGGTTGCGCGAGAAAGAACAAGCAATGTCGTAGGATATGAAGAGCTTCTTGACATCGGGGAGGCTCAGTTTCAGTGCGCCGAGTAACATGTAGTCCATGCAAGAGTACCTGTGAGGTGTCGTGAGGGGAAAGCAACGCCGGTAAGAATTAAACTATGTACCGTTCCCCTTTTGTCAGATCGCCGATAGCGTGCCGAAGATAATAGCAGTGCCGGGAGCATATGACGGCGCCGACACCGTTGATGCTGAAACACTTGAGTGCCGGCGTGTTTGCGTGATCAACAGCGGAATGATTTGAATCACAATACTTCATCTATAATGCAAATGACAGTCAGCGGTGCCCAGCCAGCCGTACAAAGAAATACACGCAGACGTACCTCCTTCTCATCTGCATACTTCGCCACGTGTACGTTGTAGTCCGATTGCTTCACGAAATAGCCCCAACCAGGCGACAGTTCGATGTCCTTGACGCCGCGGTTCTTCATCTTCAGCTTGAAGTTTGCATCAATAGCGAGATAAGCGGCGTGCTTCCATCTATCAGAGAGTCACTCAGCCTTGCATAGACATCCAACTAGTCCGAGCACTTTACCTTTCGTCCTCCGGTGCCGACTCCCACCCTTCGGGCATGTTCCTTCCAGGGTGTGGGCAGAGCGGGCACTCGACAACGAGTTCTCCAAGCCCAGTTGCGTCGATGCCAGCCGCGTCATGGCCGCGGCCGGCGCGCTTGAGCATTCGCACATTCCTAAAGCATCGCATTGAGCGCAAGAATTCCTTGTACCGATACTTCGTGGATGTCAGCAAACGCTCGCACAATGCTCAAAGGCTGCATACCTTGGTTTTCCTCGTCCCAAGGCCGTCGGTAATTCGCTCTAAGCCTGTCCAAAAGTCGTATGCGTTGATTTTGCCTTGGATTGTGAGAGCGTGGAAAATCTTGAGAGTACGGAGAGTGACAGCCGTCTGCGGGCGCTCAACGGTGGCAGGCCAGAGAGAAGCGCGCAGAAGCTGGACGACGTGTCGCGCAGAACCGATCCGCGCGCAGTCGCAATAGTCAACTTGAATCTCGTGAACGCCGGTGATGTCGATGACGGTCAGCGACGCGTCTTTATGGAAGGGGAGGGGGCATGGGTGTCCGTCGTGACCAAGTTGAACACGAAGGCCCGCCTCTCTCAGCGAGTACCTCTCAAAAAACAATCCGTTCCATCGCTGTCCTCGAGGTGGTCAGACAAAGGTAATTACACCTAATTCACAATGCGCACCTCGACTCTGTGAAGCGGACTAGTGACATGCGCCTTCACGGTGCACGCACGACACATGCGCAGCCCGCCAGTGCAGTTGATGCACCTAACGTCACCGAGGTCTTCGCTCTGACACGCGCAAGGCAACAGGGCGCCGTCGTCGCCTAGACCCTCCAAGCGAAGGAGCTCTTGAACGTAAACCTCGCGGAAAGGCAACCAGTCTTCGAGCGGTTTGGCTTTGGTCTGCCCCAGAGTTAGCGAGTGCAAAAAAAAACAAAAACAAAAAAAGGCGGGCAATGTGCGACTGACCTGTCAATAGCGTCGCCGCCGCCGCTTCAACTGTGGAACCTCGACAGGAACCGTATCTTCTGGAGTATAGTCCTCGAGATTGGCGGTTTCTTCGGGTGCAGGGGTGGCAGGCTCCTGCGTCTCTTCGTAGTGAGATGTCGATTGGCGCACGCGCCTACGCCGCTTGCGGGTGACAACAGAGAGGTTGACGTGCTGAGAGAACTGAGTAGGGCCGGGATCGTCGTTGTCATCCATCTTGCAAACCACAGCGCCTTTTGCTTTGCGCTTGCCTGGCATGACTGAGGTGCAGTGGTGGGCAGAGGTCGACAGTGGCCGCTCGGTGCGCGACCGGTGCGCGTCGCCCAACTGGATTAGGTAATCGGCAGCAGAACAGTGCCAAGTTATATCTCTAATATACGACAGCGCAAATACAAGCGTGGTCACTAAGTATACCGGGATTCAAAAGCCATATAAGCGTCTGAATACGAGACTGTGAACTCTGTGATGATTGAGTGAGACTCAGCTAAAGAACAAATGAAAACGGACCTCACCGTCGGCCAGTGAATATGTGTGCGCGGTCCTCCAACGCCCAGTCGTGGACGTTGTTACCCTGTGTACTGAATTCAACCTCCTGGTGCAGGCCAGCGATCAGACGTCTGTAGCGATGGATACGAATGTCGAGAGTGACCGGAGGGTGAGATGACTGCGAAGCAGCTAGGACGTCGTCAGCTGTGCGGACAATACGCTGGATGGCGGTGCGCACGCGGTGCGCATATCGGGAGGGCCAGTCGATGGGGTATTGCTCCATGAGTGAGAGTCGAAGGAGGCTCCAGCGTTCGAGCACCTCGTGTTCACGAGCGTGCATTGATGCAGTTCGCTTTGGGTCCGCACCCGCCGACTTGCACGCAATCTCATTCGTGTAGGCCCTGCGTAAAAAGAATGGATGTGTTAGATGTTCCGGATACATGGACAAGAACGTACCGTTGCTGGCCGCTGAGCATGGCCCGTCGTTTGTCCTGCTCGCGCTCGCGCTCAGACTTGCTCACTTTGCGCCTGCCGACTCGCTTGATCTCGTTGTACGCTTTTTGGTAGCGCAGACGTTTTTCTCTATGCCTTTCGTATAGAGCGCGTTAGCTCTACACGCATAGTTAGTAAGAACAACGCACTTTAGATAGTCGGAAGCCGTGCCTGCCATCGTCCCAGAGAGCGAGCAGCCCAAACGACGGGACGCGCTACTGCCAGAGATCTGTTATGATAGGCTCAGTAGATCCACTTCATGCTGGATGATGCAGAAGGAACAAACTCGATGGTGGTTGAGCGGGTGTGTGCAGAGGTTAGAGGAAGCCTTAGAGCCGCAAAGGAAATGCCGCGTCGAGGAATCAAGAACCGCTCTGAAAGCCCGCCGTCCCCCAAACGAATTTTATTGTTCCGCATCTTGTAAAACACTTGCTCATATAAGTTGACAGGCGCAAGGGGGCATTCCTGCGCATGGAATTGGCGCTTTCTCTCAAATTCTGACGGGCATGATAAAGACAAAAGACACTGAGCGAGGTGTTTGAGGTGTGTACAGTAGCCTGCATCTTCCTGTCCCCATCTTTCTGCAAGTCAATCACACAGCGAGGACATTCTTAACAAGCCTGTTGACCTCATATCATGCAAGGAACCACGCATTCACGAAAGGATTGGCACCAGATTGATGCCATTAGACGCATTTTGCGTCGAGCGAACCACAAGTGTCAACTACAGACTACGACCACATCCATCAATTCTCCGCCTCCGTCCCCGCATTGCCCTCACCAGCGCCGTCGAACACGTTATCCAGAAGCGCGAACGTTACGATAGGGTAGCGTTCATTGTACCAGTAAAGCCACGTTGTGCCCTCGGCGCGCGAGCGGAAGCCTCGAGAGACGGATCCAGGTACACCGGACGCGTAATTCTCGTGTGCCCGCGCTCTGGAGCGAATAACTGTATGAGTAGTACATGGAAAGACCAGAAGTGAAAGACGTACGACGCTGGGAAGACACCGGTGCGAGTGCCTCGTGCGACTGCGATGAACGGCCATCCGCCACGAGGGCGAGAGCCGCGGGCAGCAGTGATGGGGTCTGAGATAAATATGAGTGATAAGTGATAAGATCAAGATGCAATCACGTACCGTCCCCGAGATCGAAGAAACTGCCTTCCGACGAAAGGGCAGTTGGGCCTGAAGACGAGGACGTGACACTCGAAAGAGTAGGAGATGGCGGCGGACTGGTGTTGGCACCGGGCCCAGGCTCAGCAAGGGCAAACGACAGCGCCTGCGTGTCGAACATGCCATCGTTGCCGTGATGATCGGGTTCCGGATGGGGAGTGGGGGCGGCGGTGGGGACAGCGGCCGGATCCGGGTCAGCAGACGCAGGGGCAGGAGCCGCGGGGGCAGCAGCGACGAATTGCTGCATGGCAGTGGCGACGAGTTGCTGCGCAATTGCAGAATTGACGAGCGAGGCATGAGCGGCCTCATACGTTGGGTACCCCGCCCACGTTGCACCGCGGATTGTGCGTAGGAGCGGGCCAATGGTAACCCTTCTGAACATCAGCCGTGCTTCAAAATCTGGAGGAAAGACGATAAGGCTTACCAGTCTGTGTGGACACCGTCGAACGGAGTGCCTTCGACGGCGTAGTACGTTCGAACGCCACGGACGGGACCCGCAGTGTGACTCGGAAGGACGACGGTCGGGGGCGGTAGCGGGGGCAGCGGGGCCATTGCTATCGATCACGGTCAGATAACGCCGTCGATTGTCCGATAACATTGGGCAGAGCAGCCACACGTACCAGGAAACAGAGCAAAAGGAATAGCGGGATGGGGATTCATCGCGGTGGAGATGCGTTCAATACACGTATCACCACTGCGATGGAGGGAAATGAGGGAGGGGAAGGAACCGGTCTTATATGGTCCGCGCGGTCAATGCCTTATCTGGTAGGTTTAAGGGACGGTTTACTGTGCCCTGCACCGGTAGTAGAAACAATGAGAGCAAATATCATCAAATAAAACTGAAATAGTAAATACTCACCGTTAGTAAAATCCCTCTTACCTCGTCACACGTCACCACAGCACCCCCGCAATGTGGACAACCGAAGCTCAGCACAAATTCCTCCAAGCTGAGGTCCCCGCTTTTCAAAATGCACGTGGAGCCCGCTGACTTGCCGAGTACTGGCCCGCATTGTTCGGAAGATGGCTCGCTATTTGGCCCGACACCGACGACGAAGGGGCGGCGAAGACGAGAAAGGTGAGTTATATATCGACTCGCATATTTATTGGGACGCTCACGAGCATTGTCAGCGCCTGCGCGAGTGGTTCAACAATCACACACGTGGCACCGACACGGGCGCCAGCAAGACCAGCCAACGTGACGACGTCCTGGACTTCAAGGCTCCGCGCAGGCTTCCCGACTACCAGGTATACCAGAAAATCTTCAAGCGGGAGCTTCAGGCGCCGATGGCGGCAGCGTACGAGGCCTACATGAAAGCACTGCCACCCGGCGCGACCGCGAAGACGAAACTCGTGTTTCAAAATGACAAGGCCCGCGAGATGCTGAAGGGCGAGACGGACGCAATTAAGGTGCGTGTCGAGAAGGAGCGCAATAGTGGAAAATACGACGCCGACGACGACGATGGCGAGGTTGATGCGCGTACTGCAAAGGCGCGCCGCTATGAAAAGTGAGTATGCTTTAGTTACCAGCTTGACACCGTGCTTAGGTCCCCGCATTGTTACAGCGCGATCGAACGTCTTCCTGCTACAGCCACGAAGATTGTTGATTCAATCTACAAGAAGACCGGCTGGGCCGCGACTATCATCTTCGGCGGGCCAATGCCTGAAGCAGGCGGGACGCTGCGATCATATGCGTGAGTCGTGATCATGTTCCATTGACTTTGCACGTACTGATGCCTACCTAGCGTCCATTACGCGTTAGAGGATGGGCAGTCCTTCGGCACGGCCCACCCGACGTTCAAGGAAGACGTCGAGCAGCCGTTCCGTGAATATCTGAAACGCGTGTTCCGTGAGTGACTGTATCGCAGTATCACGGTCACGCAGTTTCTTACCTTGAATAGCCCCCAAGGTCCGTGCGCAAGTTGCGCTGTCTCCCGAGGGCCATGTTGCAGATCCACAGGACGCTCCCGCTGGCACAGCGCCGGTCGAAACGCAGACGCAGAACGCATCCGTCAGTGCGGATCCGTCCACGGCCGATGAAGTGGACTCACCTGGTTCAACTGCTACAACGCCTCGACCCATCTCCACGAGCGCATCAGCCGCTTCAGCTGCTAAACCTGCGCGTGCGGCCCGGGCTCCTCCGTCTTCTCCATACCGCACTCCGTACGAGCTTGCAAGGCTGGAGCGTATCAAGGAACTTGCGGAATTGAGAAAGGAGCTGGGCATCGTGCCCTTCTTCACGGAGCAGGAGAAGGCTGCTATTGAGGCGAAGAAGAACCGGCGCAAGCGTGGCCCCAAGAAGCCTGCAGGTCCACGGACGAGGCGTTCATCGCGACTTGCGGAGGCTGTTGACAAGTGAGTCTTGTGTACTATATGAGAGGAGACAAGGAACTCATCTGCTGTGCAGCGACACAAGCATCGCGCAGGGCGACATACAGATGGAGGAAATGGATGAGGAGGAGGGAGTGGATGAGGAGGAGGAAGAAGACGAGGAAGAGGACCAAGACGAGGAGGCCGAGGACGGTGAAGGCTCGACACAGGAAGACCGCGGTGGCGTCAACTGTGCGGGCGCAACTGAAGCAAGCAGTGACGACGTGCGTCACGCGTCTCTGTCCTCTTCACTTCCGTCGGCGTTGGCTGCCTCCTCGTCCGCCGCCGAGCCGTCCGTCTTACCGCTGGAGCATGCGTTGGCGAACACAGCCAGCAAGATGCAGGACTGCGCGTCTGTCGCTTCGGCAATTGCCATCAAGGATGCTCAGTCGTTGGCGCGAGGTGTGTTGTCAACACGTTCACGGAATTCACCCAAGCTGACATCCCTTTCACTCAGTGTCAAGCACCTCTGGGGCATCGGAGACCACCACCAACGCGCATGCCGTGGCTGTCGCCGTTGCGAGCTCTCCCAAGTCCCTGCCTGCAGCGGTACCCGAAGTTTCCACCCCATCTACACCCACCGCACCCATCGCTGCACTGCCCGGCTCTCCCGCTGCATCTATCACCACAGTGCCTACCCCGTCCAACGTGCCCTTCACCGTTGAAGCCTTCCTTTCGTCAACACGGCCCGAGCCCATCGCCACGTTCACCGCGCCGATCACCGTCGAAGCCTTTGCCCCATCGACACCATCCCAGCCCATCGCCACGGTCCTTGTGCCGTCTGTCCCCGTCGCGGCAGCCCCGCCCGTCTTGCCCATCACCAAGGAGGTCCCTGTGACGTCAGCCGTAGCAGCAGCGCCGCCCGTCGCGCCCATCGCGCCCGTCGCGCCCATCGCGCCCGTCGCGCCCGTCGCGCCCATCGCCGAGGTCCCCGTGCCGTCTGCACCTGTCGCAGCAGCGCCGCGCGTCTCGCTCGTACCCTCAATGCCAGTCACCCCTGCTCATCTGTCCCATTTGGCCGTCTCTGCCTCCCCTGAAGGACCTCCGGCGGCACTCGGCCTGGGCCCGGCCGTGCCTACGGCTATGTCGGCGACATCAGTTGCCATGGCACCCCAGATAGACTCGCTCCCCTCCAACTGCCCGGACTGGTTCGTCCACGACTACAAGTACCTCTCTGGGGTTGTGATCAACGAAGACTGGGCAGCGCTCCTCCCGACCTGGCGTGTCTTTGAGGAGCTTTTGGGCTACAAGAATGGGAAGGTAAGTAGTCATGTCTTGTGCTATCCTCACAGAGGCTGACGTTGCGTGATCACAGGGCAAGAAGTTCACGCTTGCGAACGCCTCACGGCCAAAGGAAGTGCCGTTTTGGACCTCCCGCAAACGTGAGTTTGCGAAGCCGCCGGACATCCTCAGCCTGCGTGTCTTTGGTCAACAGTGGAGGGACTGGTGGGTTGGTCTTCAGCCCGATTGGCGCGGGGATGCCTGGCCGCTGGATCGCTGCGAAGGTACGGCATCTGAAGCCTGGGTGGAAACGGCCAAGGGTGGACGCAACGGCTTCGAGCTGCTGCTCATCAGTCTGACGTGGTGGTATCAACAAGCAGACGGTGACCTGGCAGCGCAGCGCGAGTGCGAGTCCGCCATCGAGGATGTCCAGTGGGTGCTTGACCAGATGGTCGGGCATCTCCGCAGCAGCGCCGACGTCGGTTCTAAGCAACAGGCCTCGCGTGAGCCAGCAGGGAATTCTCAGGGCAGAAGGCGAGTACGAGCAATGTCTTGAAATTGGCCCATGCTGATATGTTTCCGACAGCTCGAAGAGGAGGAAGTAGTGTTGCGTGAGGCGTGTCCCGGTTGCCATGTCGTCGGAGAAGTAGTGTTGCGCAAGTCGTGTCCCGGTAGTGCATAGTAGTGTTAGTTTTCGCGCTCAAAGTAGTTCATTCAACATGTACTACATACATTCTGCATATTCAACATTGTGCATGAAGTCAACAAGGCAGATGACGCGAGTCGGTGACTTGAGTGAATCTTGACTCTCGACTTGTGAAAAAAAAAGGTTCGGATGTAGTAAATACTCAAGTAGTCTGCAAATACTCTGCTAGGTCTCGTAGTAAATAATCAGACACCAGGGTCTCTCGTAGTAATTACTCGACTCGCTGCGCAGTAAAAATGCCAAGTCGTGAGGTGACCCCCGCCGGTCACCAGGGCCCGCGCCGGTGCCCGGGGTCACGTGACATATGGCAAGGGCAGAAAGCCCGCCTTCTAACAACGGAATATACACTGCAAACGTGCCCTGGTGACTGCTATTGCAACACAAGAGGGTACCAGCCAGTCATGTGGGGCTATATATAGGAAATATTCAAGTGCTGACAAATGGCTATTAGGGTGCAATCTACGCTTTTTATAGAGCTATTTGGGCCAGAGTAGAAATTGCAGGCAATATGCTAAAAAGTACACTTGATATGGAGCTATTTGGGTGAATAATACTGTAGTAGAAGTTGCAGGCAATAGTAAAAACTAGGCTTTTTGTGCTGCTATTTGCAATACTAAAACCGTAGTAAAATGTGCAGGCAATGTAGTAAAAACCAGGCTGCTATTTGCACTAGTAAAACCGTAGTAAAATTTGCAGGCAATGTAGTAAAAACTATGCTTTTTGCGCTGCTATTTGCCCTAGTAGTACTGTAGTAGAAGTTGCTAGCAGAGTAGTAATACTAGTACTTACTATATACCAACTGCACAAACCACTACAGCTTTGCTACTACAGCAGTCTTTTAGTTACTTAAGTTACCACCACGGCTCGCCATCTGAGCAGGCCCGACGTTTGAGGATGGCGGAGAATGAGAGGATATTAGCTAGCATGGACCTCCTCCACGCTGGCAGCAAGCTAGTAGCTGGGCTGAAGGTGCCCGCTGAGAAGCGGCCTCGGGCGCGACGGGTTCACGCTGCGTCGGAAAGTCGACAGCGCTCCCTGAGGAGTGGTGCGAGGTCAGCATATGTATCTGAACCATGCCGTATCGTTGCTCACTGTTATCTCATAGCCCGACCTCTACCTCGGATGCTGAACTTGAAGGCATCACGGACCTGCAGGTTGACGATGCCACAGACCTCGACGAGGAAGCACTGCAGGAGATGGAGGACAACCCAGAGGCTGACGACCCTATGGACCTTGACGATGAAGCACGGCGGGAGATGGAAGACGACCCGGAGGCTGGCGACGACGCGGAGGGCGGCGATATTGAGCGCGACGAGCCCGGAGGCAACACAACGGAAGCCGCTGCCCAGTCACCCGCCGCTCTGCGTGCTACGCCCCCCACTGACACCCAGGTCACGGAGCATGCTGCTCAGTTGGCCACAGCTACAAAGCCTACATCCATTCCCGTGTCTACGACGACGCTTCCTACCCCTACCGCTAATGGTGAGCCAACGCCGGCCGACGGGGCTGGCACTGCCTCTACAAGCCCCGCACCCCTCCCTCGCTCGCCTACAGACACCCCTACCCACGCCGACACGTCACCCACCAATCTGCCAACCACGGAATCTCCCGTTCCCGTCAAGCAAGTGCAGCTGGAGCCCGGTGCTGCCGTGGCCAACGACAGCGATCCACAGTGGGTCCAAGAAGCGTTTGCTTACCTTGCGTCAGCTATCAACGAGCCTGAGTGGCAGCGCACGGTCCGGTCTTGGCTGACGCTCGAGCGATTGCTCGTAGAAGACACCGAGGTAAGCCCAATTCTGTAGCTGCTGTGGTGCCCGCACTAATTGCCGCGGTAAATTAGAAAAATGACCCCACCTTGAAAAACGATAAGGACGTGCGGCCAAATGCAATTCCCGCGTGGTTCAAGAGCGGGCGCAAGTACAGCAAAGTTCCTCCTACCGGCAAGGCCGCGACATTCGCCCGCACGTGGCGTGGGTGGTGGACAGCCATGCAGCCCGCGTGGCGGACAGCCGAGCTGTCGTGGCCCATGAGCCGCGCGATCGTCCCCGGGGAGACCTGGCCCGAGCTGCGCAAGGGTGGAAAGAAAGGTTTTGTCATCGTCCTGATGACAATTGTGTGGTGGACCTTTGTGTCACGAATCGCTCCATTTCTTTCGACTCTCTTGACTGCCATTCACATCCACCATCAATCACGGACCACGATCCAGACTCCTCATTAATCCGGACCTCTCTAGACTCTTCCATGAAGTTCTATGACGAGGCTGTGTACGCTATTGTTCGCCCTTCTTATTGTTCTCCATTGTCATGGTTCCTTCCTTATTGTTCCGCACCCTATTGTTCTTCCGTTTACCCTTGTTTGGCTTCACTCAGTATATAAGGACTCGTCTCTCTCCCTATTCCTCAGACTGTTCACTTCGTCTACACCGTACGCAATACATTGCCTGCGCTGTTGGTCACAGCACTCTCACTCGTCTCATCCCTCTGGTCCGGTCGGTGACTTGGGCGGCTCTTTTTGTGTGTTCCTTGACGCGAGTCTTGACACTTGAACAGTCTCTCCTACGCCCACCTCACCTTTTATCTCTCTTATCGCTCTCATCCTTGCCGTCCACGCGACGTAAAAACCACCATCGACACCACGGCCTCCCCCGCTAGCTGGCTCATCTACCAGCAAAGGTATCTTAGCCTTTATCACCCTGATCACCAGCCCCATCTACCGCAACCCATCGATCTTGCCGAGGGTCGAAACTACATCCTCGACATCCGCAATCACTGCGAACAGGACCTTTGGGCAATACACGGAAAGTGGGCCCTCATAGCAGAGTGGCACTGGAATCAAGGAGCGGTCAGCATCTTCTTATACGTCCGCATCAAAGTAGTCTTTGACGTTGATCTGAATCGATTCAACTTCGACCTCACGGAGCACGCATACCATCAGCCATTCCTGTCCTCCCCCATCGGACTATACATTGATCCCCGCACCACCCCGATACACTTCGTCGTTGGAGGACGACCTACCCCCTGCCCAAGCCCTGAACCCACGATCTCCCTTGCTCAACGAATCCGTCGCATCACACGCCCTGCTCCATCCCCTGCTCCACCCTCGATCCCTCAGCCACGTCCTCGTCGCCCAGTCGCGGCAGATTTCTTCTAGAACACCACCATTGGTCCCGACAGCAACTCCAAACCCGCATTCACCACTGCTATCAACAACGTTCCCAGTGAGATCCATCAGGAAGGCGAGGACCACTTTGTTCTCTACACTGCGACTGGACCAAGAAGAGTAGAGTGGTTTGCGGACGATCGGCAGTGGGAGTGGTACTTTGTCGACGACCTCAAAGACGTCACTGACGATGATATCCGCGACGCACGAGCACTACAGACCCCACTTCCCCCATCACGCATCCCAAGTCCTGCATCACCGCCGACTCGTCGCACATCGCCAGTCTCCGTACCTGCAGGGGTAGAACTAGACCCGCGCAATAATAAGTGGTACGCGTGGCAGAGCGATTACACCAGGCGCCTCGTCCATTGGCAACCAATCACCTCTAGTCCCGTTGACGAAGAACGTTGGTTCTGGGTGAGCAACGATCGCTTCATATCCGATCAGGAACTAGCAAGATCTGTTGCAGTCGCTCGAGAAATTACTGCTCAGCAGACTCTTCGCTCGATTACCCTCTGATCCGCTACCCAGACTCCCGTACCCACGCAACCTCCGACTCGCGTCCCTACTCCTACCCTCATCACTGCCCCCACCCCGACTACATCTCTCACCATGGCTCCCAGCAATCCGACGAACCCGACTCAGACAACCCCGACTCCTGCCAAAGGCGAAATCGGCGTCAAACCAACGCCGTTCACTGGTGATCGCACCATGTCGAAACACTTCAAAACGCGTATCCGCATGTTCCTGCGAGGCAACCCCACCAAGTACGTGACGGATGACGACAAGATCACGCTGTTCCTCGACCTTTGCCAAGGAGACAACGCCGGCAAATGGGCTGAGGCTCGGAGCAACGAGATACTCGACGACGACGACGCCTACTTAAACAGCAGCTCCCACGTGCGTCGCTTTGACACATTTGCCAAACTCCTCGCCCAGTTCAACATCGACTTCGCACCCCTCGACGAGACGAATTCCGCTCGCGCGGAACTAGATCATCTCAAGATGAACACGCGAACGGTCACAGAGTACATCACGGACTTTGACGCGCTGGTCCCTCGGACTAAGTACACTGGGGAGTCCCTCGTCTATTTCTTTAAGAAAGGACTGAACTCAGGGCTCCTTGACGACTGTCTTCGCGCAGACCCTGTACCAGCGACGCTGGAACAGTGGAAGAAGAAGGCGATGGACAGAAACGCTGCTTACATCGAGCGCGTCCGCACGATGGCGGCAACCAAGCGCCCAGCCAGGACTTCATTTTCCCCGCCCGCCACACCGCAGAATCGTCCGCGTATGGCGGCAACCTCTGCTTCGCCCCAGATCCTCACCAAGCTCACGGAACAGGAGCGCGAGCAACTACGGTTGAAGGGTGGTTGCTTCAGGTGTCGCCAGACAGGGCACATTGCGTTCAATTGCCCGCAGAACCCACGCAACGCCACTACGGTCCGAGCGATAGAAACCGGTCCGGCGCCGGGAGTAGCTCCTGCGACCACTCAAGCAGAGATCCCGCCGGTCACCCGTGCCATCTCGGACTTGACCGCGCAGATCAAGAGGCTCGAAGGAGATGAGGCAGAGGAAGCAAAGGCCTTCCTGAAGGACATGGTAGAGGGTTTTTGAAGCGCCCCCCGGTCGCGTCGTCCGCGGGTGGCTCAAGGTTTTCGTTAAGTTCATCGAATCGTTATGCTGTACTTTCTTCATCGGACATTTGTGAGCAATCGTATCCCTCTGCGATCTACATGTCCGCTGTCACTCGCAACAGGCAATCACCCTCGATCGCCCTTCAAGTACAGCTACGACTCAACGAACCACAAAACCTCATCGACGCCGATGCTCTGCTCGACAGTGGAGCCAAAGGAATCATCCTTCATCCCAAGTTTGCCACTAAACACAGACTTCCCTTGAAACCATTACCCCGACCATTCCCTGTTCGCAATGTCGACAACACCGAAAACATCATGGGCTGGGTACGTTACTCGACGACTCAGACAATCCGCATCTATGCCAAGGACTCAACATCCTATCATGAGGAGGAAGCTGAGTTTTTCCTCACTGACATCGGCGACTACGACATGATTCTTGGCACAGACTGGCTGGAATTTCACAATCCGGCAGTCGACTGGCGAGAAAAGCGCGTCGACATGACTCGATGCCCACCATCCTGCAAGTTGCATGCACCACCGATCAAGAACTTATCAACGCGCACAGAACGACAGACTCCCAAATCGTCTGCGGCCCCACGACCTACTACCAGGCCGCGCCATGAGGCTCCACTACCTCCGCCAACGATGCCAAAGTACGTCGTCCCAGCTCGTCGCGTCCATGGAGTACGTATTCGCCGCACTACGCGGTCCCCAACGCTTGGTGCCCTGTTCACGGAAGACGACGAAGAACGATTCACCATGGAACATGCGTGGATGGTGCACGGATTGCAACTCGCTGGTATGTTACCCGCCTTCAATATTCCGCTCATTCCCCCGCCTGTCAGACCAGGACCGGTGCACGTACGAGCAGCTTTCACGAACGCACAGAAGCTCGCCGAAAAAGCTGCTGGACCCCCGGTGCAGAAAGAATTCAAGGAATTAGTCCCGCTCCCATACCAAGACTTTCGCGACGTCTTTGACAAAGTCTCTTCTGAACGTCTTCCGGATCGCCGTTCATGGGACCACGCTATTGACCTCAAGGACGGCTTTGAACCACGACCGAGTAAGGTTTACCCGTTGTCGCCAGCTGAGCAAGTGGAACTGGACGCCTTTCTCAATGAACACCTGGAGAAGGGATACATACGCCCATCCAAGTCTCCCATGGCGAGTCCATTCTTCTTTGTTAAGAAAAAGGATGGCAAGCTGCGACCAGTTCAGGATTATCGCGCACTAAACAAGGGGACGGTCAAGAATGAATACCCCCTGCCGCTTATCTCTGAAATCGTCGACAAGCTCAAGGGTGCCAAGGTCTTCACCAAGATGGACGTCCGCTGGGGTTACAACAACGTACGCATCAAGGAAGGCGACAAATGGAAAGCGGCGTTCAAAACTAACCGCGGGCTCTTCGAACCATTGGTGATGTTCTTTGGCCTCATGAATTCACCCGCCACCTTCCAAGCAATGATGAACGAACTCTTTAAGGACCTCATTGACCTCGGCAAAGTCATCATCTACATGGACGACATTCTTATCTTCACCAACACCCTTGAAGAACATCGCCGCCTGGTGCGACAAGTCTTACAACGACTTCGCGAACATGACTTGTTTTTGAAACCCGAGAAATGCACCTTCGAACAATCCACAGTCGAGTACCTTGGTCTGATCATTTCCCATGATCATTTATCTATGGATCCAATCAAGGTCGCTGGGATTGCAGACTGGCCAGCGCCACGAACGGTGAAAGACGTCCAATCTTTCTTAGGATTTGGGAATTTCTACCGGCGTTTCATCCGCGACTTCTCCAAGATTGCGCACCCACTGTTCGCCCTAACCAAGAAGGATTACGCCTGGAACTGGACAACCGAATGCCAAGAGGCCTTTGATAACCTCAAAGCTGTGTTCACCTCGTCTCCCGTCCTTGTCATGCCTGACCCTACCAAACCATATTTGGTGGAAGTTGACGCCTCAGACTACGCAACGGGAGGCATACTCTCGCAGCGCGGTGACGACAACCTCTGGCATCCGGTCGCATATCTGTCCAAGTCGCTTTCAGACCCAGAACGCAACTACGACATTTACGACAAGGAACTCCTTGCTATTATTCGCGCCCTTGAAGCTTGGCGCCACTACCTCGAAGGCGCTCCAGATCTCATAGAAATCTGGACAGATCACAAGAATTTGGAGTACTTTCGCTCCGCCCAGAAGCTGAGTCGTCGACAAGCTCGATGGGCGTTATTCCTTACACGTTTCGACTTTGAACTAATCCACAAACCAGGAATTTCTCAACGTGCTGATCCCATGTCGAGGCGACCTGACCATAGAGAGGGGGTGGAGGACGATAACGCGGAACGGGTACTACTGGACCCTCAATTTTTCCGCATCCGCGCTACTCGTCCTGGCGCTGTCACCTCCCTTGGCAATCACGACCTCCGACGTCGCATCCGAGAAGCAAAGACCAAGGACATAGAAGTTGTCAAGGCTCTCGACGTCATACTCGGCAATGGGCCTCGATCACTAACAAAGAACCTAGAAGAATGGAACACCGAAGACGGACTGGTCCTGTTCCGGGGGAAAGTCTACGTCCCTGCGAACGATCAACTGCGACGTGACATCGTTCGGATGCATCACGACAACCCTTCAGCAGGACATCCAGGGCGCCACAAGACACATGAACTATTTGGACGTGAATATTGGTGGCCCGGTATGTCAGTCTTCATACGGGACTATGTCGACGGTTGCGCTACTTGTCAAGCAACCAAGGTGCAGAATCATCGAACGCACGTCGAGACTATCCCAAACGCCATCCCCAGCCGACCATTGCAAGACATCACTTCGGACTTCGTAGTTGAACTCCCGCCCTGCGACGGATTCGACTCAATCTGCGTTATAGTGGACAGGTTCACTAAACACGTCACATTCACACCCTGCAACAAGACCATCACTAGCGACGGCACAGTTGACCTTCTCATTGACAAGATCTATCGGCACTACGGCCTCTGGGAACGACTTATCTCTGACCGCGGACCCCAGTACGCTGGGAAGGTCATGCGCGGTGTATTCGACAAACTAGGCATCAAGTCTGCACTCAGCACGGCCTATCACCCACAGACGGATGGTGAGTCCGAACATGTAAACCAAGAGATGGAACAATTCCTACGAGTATTCTGCAATTATCGACAAGATGATTGGGTGAAGTGGTTAACATTCGCTGAGTTCTCGCATAACCACCGCATCCATAGCGCGACAAACCGTTCACCCTTCGAAATGCTCCTCGGTTACACTCCCCATGCCATGCCCCCTATCCACACTACGTCAACAATTCCTACCGTTGAAGAACGCCTGCAGCACATGGAACAAGTGCGCACGGAGGTTGAAGCTAGCCTTCGCTCTGCGGCCGAAGTAATGAAGCGCAACAACGCCGATCACATCAAGAGCAGCGTGCACTTCAAGATTGGAGACCGCGTTGATGACCTATCTCGGCGCACAGGCGGTCAGATGGCAAAACAAACCACAAAACCAACTCCTGCTGGCTCGAGCGGTGCTAGTAACAGGTTGGGGGCGCGTCCCAGGACCTACAGATGACTCGGGGAGAGGCGTGAACGCTGGGGGGAAGTCGCTAGGTGACTTGGAGGGCGATAGGACAATGGACAAGGTGATCTGGGATGGAAGTCGACGCTGCTGGTGCGGAACAGGACGTTGCGATGTGTAGCGAGCTTGAGAATACCTTGCTGGAGGGCTGAGACGATGGGGGAACAAAGGCGAGGACGAGGGGACAAGGGGACAAGGTGATACGAAGGTCGCGACGTAACGCGATAACGCTGGACGAGGTGAAAACAATGTGCTCTGCGAAGTTGAAGGCTTGTAAACGTGGGCTCTGCGAAGGTGAAGGCTATAATCTTGGGCGCTGCGAAGTTGAAGGTCGAGGTCGATGTTGAACGCGATAAAACGATGTTGCAAAGGTTTTAGACGTTGACTCTGGAGGGGAGAAGTTGTCTGATATTCAGTGACCTAGCTACCAACAGATATACACGGGAAACATGTCTCTGTGGCTACTGTGAGTCATCTGGTAAGTATGGGGATAGTGAGACATTCTAGAAGGCGTATCCAATCAGAAACAAGCATCGCGACGTATCGGAACAGCAAGGCTGTGCTATCTCCATGTGAAACTCCGAGATATGCGGATCGCGACGTATCGGAAACCATCAAACCGGAACATTGCTCTGAGACACTGCATCTAGACCGGACCCTGGGACCTGTGGGTGACGTGTCGAGGGGCTGCGCAACGCTAGGACGCTCTGGGAACGAGGTGGGAGGCGAGGGCAACATGTGGATGTATGCGCGAGACATTGCGACGTGCGCACAGAATGCTAATGGCTGGCTCAGAACGTCTTGGTGACTTGGGGGGCATGTACACATGACTTGGGGACTTGTGCAATCGTCCTGCGTGGCCTGGATGGTAGAGAATCGATGGAGACGTCAAGGAGTATAGGCCCGTGTTGCTACAAGTGTGCTAGCGTCTTGGCTGGAACTGCGAGCGCGATGTGTTGCGATAGTCGATGTTGAGGCGATAGAACGTGCCAAAAATGCGAAAACAGAAGCCACCCGCGCTGGGGGCGTATCACCTCCTCCTTACTGAAGATCTGACCGTCCTCGGTCAGCGCGTGCGTTGAATACGGGTCGGCAAAGGAGTGCTGGGGGCTGCGGTGGGTGGGAACGAAAGGTTACAGAAATGGAAGAGTGAAGCATATAGCGAACTTGAATGTCCCTTCTTGGTCTCTGTAAATGGCATGGGCAAAAGGGAAACAAAACTTAAACAAACACAAGGGAAACCATGCGTAGCATGCTGGAAAGAGAAACAAAACAAAGGAGTCAGGAGCCATCTGGGGGACCATCCATGTCGTCTTCATCGGCTATTGGCATGTCTTCTAAGCTGTCATCGTCTCCTAAGGACTGGGAAGCTTCTAGTTCGCGAAGTCGAGTAGTGTCAATATCAATGGCATCTAAGTCCACTTCAATTCGCTTTCGCGCAAAGAAGGGGATGACTCTGAAGGCGGCAATGGGTCGATCAAAGACGGAACCATCTAGTTCTGCAACAAGGTAGGCGCCTCCGCGGTTTCGCGATACAACAACAAGGGGGCCTAGATAGCGAGGGCGCATCTTGCGGTTTAGCGACTTCTCGATAGCGGTGTGGCGGATCAATACAAGGTCTCCACGCTTGAAATCAAAGTCGCGAATGGTCGCTGCGTGGTCACGCTCAAAGCGCTCTGCTGCTGCTAGACGATGTGCAAAAACCTTGGAACGCAGGTGTGAAATGTGCTCGTGTCGCTTCTGGAGGGCTATGGCGCGTCGTGCAATGAGGTCTGTGGTCGAAAGAATGGACGTGGGCGGCGGCAAGAGGTACGTTGCTTCGGATATGTCAAGGGGAATGAGCGGATGACAACCTGTGACTGCAAAGTAGGGCGAGCAACCCATGCGGCGTCTTGTAGTAAGGCGCTCGGACCAAAAGACTGTGTGCGCAGACATAGACCAGCGACTCTGTTCTCCATCGCAGGCCTTGAACAATGCTTGACGAACGTCAAAGTGTGCACGCTCAACGATGCCGTTGGCTCGCGAATTGTAACCACTGATGCGAATATGGCGAATGTTGTACTTCTTGGACAGATAGTCAAGTGCCTTGACAAATGGGCCTCCGTTGTCTGTGACGATTTCGCTTAATGAACCCCAACGACAAAGGATATCTTCAAAGACCCAATCTGCAATGGCCTTGGCTGTCTCACGGCGTAGGAGTCGAAACTCGGGGTACTGGGTGAGTGAACAGCGTCCTTGAACAATATAGCGAAAGCCGTTAGAGACTGGCATATGCATTGTGTCAACGTAGATCTTCGCGAAGAGCGCAGCGGGTGTCGCAACAACCGGGGGGATGAGAACTTGACGCTTCTGACGCTGCTGACAGATGAGACAGCTGCGGACATACCACATGGCATCCGCTTCGGAAGCTGGCCACCAAAAACGTTCTTGAATAAGCGATCTTGTAGCAAAAACTCCGCGATGTCCAACACGATCATGACATTCTGCAAGAACTTGAAGTCGTTGAGCTGGTTGTATCACAAGCTTGTGTGCGCCATCAAGACTGCGTCGCCAAAGTCTTGTCTTGTCGATAAAGAAGCGCGTCGCATAGCGGACAAAGGTCGCGAACTCAGAATCTGACAAGTCTTCTGGGCGTTCTGGTTTCCTTAACCAATTGTGGACTGCTTGAATGCGAAGGTCGTGGGTTCTAGCTGAGTCGGAACGTGGCACATCGTCATAACAGAGCTTGGGCTCCTCCTCCTCCTTACTGAAGTCTTGACCGTCCTCGGTCAGGGCATAGGTCGCGAAGCAGGGAGGGTGGGTGGGCACAGCTAGGATGTGGGAACGAAACGCAGAAGGCGAAGGGTAGACAATGTGAAGGAATCCATGCATGTTATCAAGCCAATCGTCATAACTGTCATCTTGTTCTGTCTCTGCTGGGGTATCTTCACCTTCTTGTCTATGTCGCGAAAGCCCGTCTGGTCCATGGCGAACCCCTGGAACGTGGCGAAGCTTGAAATGGAAGATGAGGATGCCTAGAATCCATCGATTGATACTTGCACTAGGGACGAGATCCGGGTTCTTGAGCATTCCTTTGATAGCGCTAGCGTCTACTTCAACAACTAGGTTGCAAACGCCAAGTAGATAGATGCGGAGTGTGCGTAGTGCACGGAAAAGGCCGTAAATCTCAAGCTTAGGCTGGGAGAAGCGTCGTTCGCGGTCGTTGAGCGTGATAGAACCAAAGCGATTGATATAGCGGAGCGTCTTCTTGGGGGTCGCGACGTCTTGCGCTAAGATATAGCCTATTGCAATGTACGAGGAGTCAACAGCTAAGACAACTGGGTCGGGTGATTCATTACGATTACTCTTAATCGTTTCTTTCTTCAACCAAGTCAGGCCAAAACGTGAACACATTATAAGTCGCTTTAGGAAATAGATCCCACGGTCAAGTCGCGTCGTCCCAACTGCCTTTTTCAGTAATTCTTAGCTAAGCAGGTCCTGCCGCACCTTGCAGGATCCTCACACTTCAACTATAGCACTAGCATGGTTCTCATGACGAGTACTCTTCATTATGATTCCTCCTAATCATTTATTTCCTTCATCAGTCAGGCAAAATGCATGCATTAGAAAGATTGCTCTAGGAGATATGTCCCAAAGCTTGGACTAAAGTCAAGTCGTGTCATCCCACCTGCCTAATTCTGTAATTCTTAGCTAAGTAGCTACTGCCTGCCCTGTGATTTACACACCTTTGCACTGCAAAGACACTCGTGTCTGCGAGTATTTTGCATTTTCCAAGCTAATTAGCATTGATATACACATGATACCAATTGTTCTCAAGTCAGAAGAGAAGGCCTTCTAACTTCCCTTTTTGGTAACATGTTCCCACGGGGTGACAATGGTGAGGTTGGCAATTGGGAGGGCTCTAGTTGCTAACTACCATGCATTATATATACCAGAAGTGTTGAAAGGATGTTGATTATGTGAATAGCCAATAATATAATTCCTCAACAAGCGTGGGAAAATGACGCAGTTGAATTAGGCAGACTGGGATTTTTGCCGGTCAATGAGCCATTGCTTACTAATCCCGGGGATAAAGTACCCGGTTACCCGGCAATTGAACAATTTTTAGCTAAGTAGCTCCTGCCCAATGCTTTTCAACACCTTCTCACTTCCAAAGACACTCATGTCTGCAAGTATTTTGCGTTTTGCAAGCTAACCAGCAACAATATGAACATGTTTTCAATTGTTCTCGAGTCAGCAAACAATACTGCACAGTTTCCATTTTAGGTAAAACTTTCCCACGGGTAGGCCAAACACGCACCATGACGCATCAACCGGCACTTTCGACTGTGTGCATATCTAAACGCGTCATGGTGCACAAACCCGGCTACTACAATACCCGGGCTGAATATTTATATTAATAAAAAGTCGCACAGAGGGGGAATTGAACCTACAACCTCTTGGCTTTATATATCAACCAATAGTATTCACCACTACACTACAAGGCCATTTAGCTTGATAGGATATGTGCAGTAGTTGTTGACCTTCTATCTTCTCCTGCCCTACAAGACAGTTTGCTCTTTGCATCAATTTCTTTCCCCTTCTTTGGTACTTTGGGACAATATATATATATATATATATAAAGCTACAATGATTGTGATTTGCAAAATGGAGGAGAATCACTGAAAAAAAAAGAGTTCAGAGGTCCTCGACCTGTGGGCTGCGGCGCCACCAGGTGCCGTGGCTTCGCTCTTGACTCCAACACTTACACATCGCCGCTGCTTCCCACAACATGTGGCGCGTCGTCGCTGTCGTGCTGACGCGCCACGCGACATTGACAACGTGTATCTCAGCTTCTACTGCGCCTGTGGAGGCGGTTCTGGGCTCAATCGAGATATCCTATCATGACTGATTCACATATACATGCAATTCTATGGTGCTACTGTGGATAGAAATTACATACATGTGAAAATGAAATATAACTCTTTTGCCATGAAATACAGCATCAGATAAAACTCTTGGGCATCATAGAAATACATGACATCCAAGCCCTCGATTGAGCCCGGAACCGCCTCCATAGGCGTAGTGGAAGCCAAGACACACATTGTCGACGTCGTGTGGTGCGTCAGCACAATGGTGACGACGCTGATACACTTGCTGGTAGTGGGCCGGTGCTAAGCACGGCAGGTACGATTCCATTTCTAATGGTTTGTGAATATCATTATGTAGTTAATGTTAGTATCCATTTGCTGCGGCTACAACCTCTACTTGATGTGAGTTTGAAATGCAGTAGAGAGTCTGCATGTACTGAGAATAGTGAATGGTGTTGAAGGTAGTGATATGCAAGTGAAAGATTGACCTGTCTCAGTCATATCTAAAGTTCAATCTGTGGCATCATGGGTAGCCCTGATACTCCTCGCTCTGCGCTACGAGGCAATCGTTCGCCAATTTTCGCACTTTTGACAAGTCAACATTCACACAATTTCAGAGTCGCAGCATCGCACAGCAGTGTTCCGACCATCCGATTAGTCTCTCCAAATGCTCACAAGCTTGGACCAGAGTTCCAACCAAGGCTTGTCACAGATGTCGTGAGATTGGATGGAACGTAGAGCCGTCCAAGTGAGCAACTGGGGGCGTTGGGGTCACCTATTCAGTGACGCGACATGTCGTCTGTTGAGGATCGGCTCCACGCACAAGGACGATGAGGGACAACGAAGGATATTCGAATTAGCACCGGGTAGCGTATACGAAGCTGGGCATAATCCGTAAGGGATATCGTAGCAAAAGAGCTAGCTACATGTCCACGGAATAAGGTTCGTATGTACTGTACAGTACCCGGAAGATGCCGGTGCGGCGTTGAGCTCGACATGCACGTGATATTCCAACACACTCCCTCGAGCGAAAACGCCAACAGGAAACAGGGACAGAAAATGGGAAGGGGGATTCAAAGGGGGATGGGAAAAGCATAACAGCAGAAGGAAGAGATAGAAGATGATGACATGCCTAGTAACCCCAGACAGTAGGAGATCCTAGCGCCTGACCCAACTCCTGGACTGATCCTGCCACTCCCTGGCTCTGGACGCACTTCCAGCCTGTCCAACCTGACCAACTTCCAAGCCCATGTCTTCATCTCCCTGCCAGCCAACCAACCACTTGGTGATGCGATTGCGCACCTAAAGCCCCGAAGCCGGACTCTCTCTGTGTGGCTGGATGCCACCTATCTCGAGAGCAGACGATGCTCTGTGAGGCGTGAGCCTCATGTCCCGTAGCGCGGACAACGGATGACGACGACAGCGAGGACGGCGGAACATCGAGTGAGGGGGGGAATCGGAAAGGAGCGTCGAAGAAGGGGGAAGGGATTTAAGGCCCAATGACGAGACAAGTGTTATGCCCACCTGGGATACGACACGAGGTTCGGTTACGCGAAGGCGCTGCGGCACGAGGTCCAGTTACGTGCCCACGACACACGGCTGAGACAGGACAGCCGGTGTCCACTGTCAAGGCAAGAGGCCGGTCGATATTCCCAACGACCAAGGTAGACGGATTATGTTGAGGATCGGCTCCACGCACAAGGACGATGAGGGACAACGAAGGATATTCGAATTAGCGCCGGGTAGCGTATACGAAGCTGGGCGTAATCCGTAAGGGATATCGTAGCAAAAGAGCTAGCTACATGTCCACGGAATAAGGTTCGTATGTACTGTACAGTACCCGGAAGATGCCGGTGCGGCGTTGAGCTCGACATGCACGTGATATTCCAACATCGTCCGGGCAAGGCAACATGTAGCTGTCCGGGAGTCGTCCTTTCAGAACGACGGGATGTGTGAGTGGTACGAGAGACAGGCGTTGTCTCTCGAGGAAGCTGGGTCCTATGCCTAATCCCTCATGTGTACTTTCGGAGTGTCTCGATGAAGTACGCTGGGTGAGGGTGTAAGGCAAGAAGGATGATATTAAGTAAGCAACCGCGGTGCGTAAATACAAATACAGACTAAGGAACCAGTAACACTGTGGGGTTGCAATCAAAGGTATTCAAAGGTATCACAAGAGTAGGAAGAGAACAATATAAGTAGGATATCCAACATGTCAGTGACACAACTGTCACAGTTGTCTCACAGTCAGCTTATTATTCTCCTGGGTCTCATCTTGTCCCATCGTCATCCCATTAGCCGTTGTGCGAGCTCTACGTTGCTCTGACTGTCTTGCGACACCGGCTATTACAGTTGCATTGCTCTCGTCCCGCAGTGATTGCACCCTCGCTTGTGTCGCACTACTCATCCTAGTCTTCCAACCATTGCCCTTGCTCTTCTGACTAGTCACATGAGTGCAATGGTTCAGTGTTGTTGTCTGCACTCCTCTCTGTTGTTCTGACCATATTTCGATGATTGTGCACACAGTGCAGTGTGCAGTCGTTCCCAGTTGCTTGCAACACACATCCTCTCCTCCAACCCCTCGTTGATGATTCTCCGACTGATCACGCATTCCAACCATCACCTCTGATTGCACACCTCCCTACTCTCATCGGAGACGCGCTCTGATCATCTTCGGGAGCCTGGCACTCGCTCGCACACATTGCAGTACCCTCTTCAGCGCTCAAGGGATCTGGTACTATCTGACACATTACCACTATACTACATGTGGGTGCCCATCATCGCTGTGCATGAACTTGCTCAGCAACATTGTGCATTGCTCCGTGAAACATGGACTCAACCATGCCCCAATTAATACCTGGCCGGCCTCGCTCGCATGCTTGCACAGGCCGCCAGGTATTGATCAGGGGCATGGTCTGCAGTTCAATTTCTGATAGAAACACTTATATGTACTTCACTCCGCGTAGTACTTTGGCTAGAGCTCAGACATGACATGATTTCTGGATGCACGAATGGGGAGGTGACAGACTTAGATGCTTTGAAAAGCCTAGAGGAATAGTCTATAACATATGTATTGATGTATATATTGTCAATGGCTCTGTAGTCTAGTGGTATCTGCACTGTATAGTCTTCTAAACTTGAAGGTTTGCAGTTCAATTCCTGTTATAAACAGTTTTGAAAAGATTGGTAATCGAGTCCGGGTAGTACAGTAGCCGGAGTAGAGAGGAATGACGTAGTTTCCGAGTGCACTTGTGCTGTGCATCCGAGACTGACGTCATGGGATCAAGCGTGGGAATTATTTACCGGAAATGGCAATTATGGAGCATTTTCTTCTGACTTCAGAGCCACTGAAATTATGTGCATATCTATTCTAGTTAGCTTAAAAAATGCGAAATACTGTCTGAAACGGGAGTCTTTTGAAGTGCGAAGAGGGGGAATTGTGTTTGCTAGGGAAATTGGACCGTGTGAACAAATAGCTATATATGGGGGGGAAGATGAAAGTTGCATGGGGGTCCAAAAACGGCGACTGGTGCTTACATAAGAAACGATTCAAGGGAATCGTAACCTTGCTCCATGCTGCGAGGCAATCATTACAGAATTTTCACACTTTCATCAAGTCAACAGACACACAATTCCGAAGATCGCAGCATCGCACAGCAGTGCTCCGACCACCCGATTAGTTCTTCCGACCGCTCGCAAGATTGGACTCTTGCAGAGCAGTCACGCAATCGGAATCATACCTTGGACACCACACTCGCGCCAGCAACACCGTTGCACACATCACACGCAGTCATCCAACCACTTGCTCATTGTTCCAACTGCCGCCACACGACCTCAAGCACAGCATCTCCCACAGCTGTCATAACGCACCGGAATTCCATCAGACATTTTGATTCTTGGGATCGTTGTTTCAGCACGTGCGCCACATCTCTCCGACGTCTCTGCGACTTCCGAGTACCCCCACAGTTGCGCCATTGTCCTCCAACCATTGTCCAGCTCAGTGCTCAAGTTCGCGCTACATATATTCGATCCCGATCGTTCTGCGGTCGGACCAGCACTCCGATTATCCCTCCACCGCTCTGACCATTGCACACGCAATACCAGAGCATTCTTCCGACCGTTCGACGAGTCGCAAAATCGCAACACTTACCTGCAGCCCCCTCACACATCGGAGTGTATTCTACCACTCGCCAGCCACACCTCCATTGTCTCCTTTTCTAGTTGTAATGTCTTGTTCGACTCTGTAGGATGTCTCTCCCGCACTCCTTGATAGCGCAGATTGTTTTCCATGTGCTTGCACTGTCCTCCTGATAAGCGCTGATCACTTGCTCTACATTGTTCTATACAGCCTCTTGACTCTCCTCCATTGTCTGTACCATGTGCAACTTGCACACCATTGTTTGCTTTTGTTCCGACCATTTTCCTTTATTCCGACTTCATTCTTGATCGGACTTGTACTGCAGCAGTCGAAACATATAAATAGCGGTCGCATCCATACTGCAATACAGATTCGGTTCCCCCCCATGGTTCAGATCTCATTTGGAGCACAGCATCTCCGTCTCTATTGTATAGTTAGCTCGAGGCAAGCTCTGTCACCTTTGCCTTTGCCTTTGTCTTCGTCGTCGTCTCACGCACTCAGCTCATTGTTCTCCTCCCTCTCATCTTATTCCATCATCATTGCATCCGCTGTTGCCCTCGCACTTCATCGCTCCGAGTGTCTTGTGACATCGGAGATCACAATTGTGTTCCGCTCGTCCCGCAGCGATCGCAACATGAATCGGTGTACTTGCACCACTCATCCCTATCTTCCGCCCATCGCCCCCGCTCCTCTGACCATCCACACAGTTCTGCGTCATTGCCTGCATGACTCATTGTTGCTCCTACCGTCTTGGGACATGAGAGATCCCAGCCTCGCTTCCATTTGTCCTGTCGCGGTTGCACCCTCGATCGCACTTACTCCCACCACTCGATCCGACATTCCGACCTGTGCCTCTACTCATCCGACCGTTCGCACGATCGCAACAGTTCAGCGTTGTTGACCGCACCCCTTGTTGTTGTTTCGATCACCTCGCAACGCCGTCGCGCATCACGCATTAGAGCCACACTCTGCACACCTTTGTCGACGGTTGTACGCACTGCGTCCAGTTTCTCACAGTCACTCGCACCACGTGTCCTCACCTCCGGACCCTCGTCGGCACAGTTCTCCGACCGTTTGTGCACTCTGATCCACCTTTCCGACCGCACACACCTCCTGCGCACCACGTCGGAGACACGCATCCGATCATCTTCGGGACCCTGACACCCACTCGCACACACACATCATCACGGTACCCTCCTCAGCGCTCTAGGTATCTGGTATCCCACACATTTACCACCCTACTACCTGTGGGTGCCCGTCAACACGTCACATGTTGTGGGAAGCAGCAGCGAGAGTGCGGCGGCTATATGTAAGTGTCAGAGTCAAGAGCGGAGCCGCGGCACCCGGTGGCGCCACAGCCAACGGGTCGAGGACCTTTGAACTCGTTTTGTTCAGTGATTCTCATCCATTTTGCAAATCACAATAATGCAAACACAATATATAGAGTTGAGAAAACATAGCCAATACATCTCTACCATCTGTGTCCAGATCATCTTAATGGTTACAAGTGCTCACTCTTTGTAGGATATCATATATATAATACATGATAGGGCTAAGCAATAGGTTGACATGTTGAAGAGAGCCGTTGCTACGCATGGCAGGTGATTCCACGCAAGCATGGGAACTAAAGTGAAGAAGAATACTGTACCATTTCGATCGGTTCGCCACCCTGGTGTGACCGTGACCCAACAGGCGAAATTTCAGGTTCACCGCTCATCGGGTGTGACCGTGACCACGGCAGCATATCACCTCGTGAACAAGTTCGCCGCATCCATGAGACTGGGAAGGGTGAGTAGCTATCCTACACAACAATGTCAATTGTCCGTGTCAGTCTACACCGAAGCTGAGACAATGGGAGAAGCCGCTCGGTGACTGCCAAATGTACTAGATTAGATTACTCAGTGTGATAGATAAACAGACAACTAGTCATGGAAAAATTCAATTATACACAGCAAGTCTATGTGATCCAACGTAACCTCAACTTGCAGGCCTCCCAGTGTTACTTTCGAGGCCCTTGAAAATTTCAAACTCAAGACTCGCTGGAGGCTTTCGCCACCCCGCCCTGTGACCCGTGATAGCACCCATATTTCGCCTCGCCGGACACCCCCTGTGACCCGTGACCGGTGAACCGATTGAAATGGTACAGTATATCATGAATTCGCAAATGTAACAGTTGATACCTGTGACAATATGGAGATTTCCTGGGAATGCAAGATTTTGAGGCTTTCCTTAGCTACTTAATGAGGCTTATTTAATGAGATGAAAAAGGAGCTACAATAAATATATACTTACATATGATGAGTTCTACACGTTTGCATTTTGTTATTTGCTACAGTAGCGCTCAATGAAAGCATTTGAATTAAACATGTAGGTAATAAAGAAGGATTATATATTATGCATAATATATATATATATAAAGAATAAAGTAAATGAATTTAAAATCGATTTTTTTCGGAAAACGCGGGTGAGCCTCGGGTGAACCCGTAAAGTGTACTGTACTTCGGACTCCGACGCGCTATTCTTCTCCTTGAAAGAACTGATTCCCAATGTGGAATCAGAACAGGATATGCTTCAAGAGATGTGTAGGGTGCCTAGGTCGAAAATGTACGAACCTTCAGGAAGTTGTAGACACCCTTCAAGAAAATGTATGGACCCTTCAAAGGTTTGTAGTCCCCCTTCAAGATGCATAGGCATGGCAGTTTGCGATCTTCTATTCTTCTGGACCGCAGATGAAAAGTAATCTTTCTTTATTTCGGTGAGCTCAAATTTATTTCATATCGCACCTGCCCAGAAGCCAATAGAGCTGTCAATATTCAGATGTTGATATATGTCGCACTCAATAGCACTCAGCCTCTGAGCTGACCCAGCAACATTGAGTCTTTTAATATGTATTGTGCTCAGAAAGAATTTAATAATGCTCCGGAAAAACACGGGTGAGCCTCGGGTGAACCCGTAAAGTGTACTTTACTTCGGACTCCGACGCGCTATTCTTCTCCTTGAAAGAACTGATTCCCAATGTGGAATCAGAATACGCCTTGTTACATGCTGCCAGGCAATCATTGGGGAATTTTTGCCCTTTTGTCAAGTCAACAGCCACGTAATAATTTGGGAAATTGAGGTGTTTCACAGCAACAGCAGCGTTCAGACCATTCAAGTAGTCTTTCCGAATGTTTGCAAGGTAGGAGCCAGAGTTCTCACCATTGCAGTCTTGCAAAACATTTCATGATCAAAAGTGCACCTTGGACAGCACCCTTGAACCATCAACCCAGTGGCACGACCTGCACATAGTTGTCCAACCTGCTCTCATCATTCCAATGGCCACCACGCAACCTCAAGCACAACATCTCCCACAGCTGTCACAACTCGTCAGAATGCCATCAGACATGTTTACTGTTGAGATTGTCATCAGAATGTGTGCACAATGCCACTCCAGTTACTGTGACATCTGTATTCCTCTGCAGTCGCACCATTGTCCACCTCAGTTCTTGTACTCGCACTGCATCATTCTGATCCTGATTGTTTTGTATTTTCATCAGCGTCCCGATTATTGCCTCAGGAATCGGACCACCATTCCGGAGCATTCTTACCGGAAGAATGATCACAACGTCACAACATTGCAACACTCACCTCCGACCACCTAGTGCATCGGAGCATGCAGGACGTTGAGCTACCACCCAATGATAGAGACAATCCCCAAGCCTAAACTGTCAGCAATTTTGCTTGGGTATATTTAATGGCCAAGCCCCTCTCCCCCCTGCCCCCTAAATGATTAAGAGTAATTGTACTGCCATGCTTGCGCTGGCCATTTCCCACCAAGTAGTTGATGGCACGGAGCGCTGGCGAGGCGAGCAAGGCTACTTTAAGGTCTTCTTGAGCGGCAATATGTTCTGGTCCGAACTCGAATGGGACACCTTTGCGAGTAAGCTGTGTCAAGACGTGGGCACGTTTCGCGAACGAGTCGATGAAAATGCGGCAGACTCCAATGGTACCAAGGAATGCACGAACGTCAGAGACATCTTTGCAGGGGCCCCAGTTGCGGATAACTGAGACAGTGGACTCGTCAGGACGTCGACCTTCTGGGGTGCAACGATGGCCAAGAACGGTGAACTCGCGACTGATAATGATAGACTTGGTGCCAGAGAATGTGCCACCACAATACTTCATGCGCTGCAAGATACGGTTGACATTCTGGAAGTGCTCCCAGACAAAACGGCGGATGTTGCGATTGTTCGCGATGTGCTCGGGCTTGCCATATTCGTCAAGATACTCGGATGCGGGACCTTTGAGTGGGACATCGTCGATGTAGGGGACTGTAATCGCTGGTATCTCAGGCTGGAGGATGTACGTGACGTCGTCATGGAAGATAGGAACTGAGTTCGTCCATCCCATGGGTAGGGTGACAAGGCGCTTGGCTCCAAAGGGCGTCTGGAACGTAGTGAGATCTCGCGAGTGTTCGTCAATGAGGTGTTCGTCATAGCCAACGTAGAGATCGAGTATTCCACCGCATGCGCGGCCTCCGAACTGTTCTGCAAGGTGCTCTGGCGTGGGTGTGACTCCGGAATGTGCGATAGTGACGGCGTTGAGGGGCTCAAGACTGTGAACAATGCGTAGCGACTTGCCATCTTTCTTCGCGACGCAGAACCAACGCGAACGATACGATGAATTCGAGTCTTCATATGTGCCTGCATGAATCTTGCGACGAATGAGATCTGTGACTTCTTTGTAAAGACCTGGTGGGATCGGAATATTGCGCTGTACCCAAGGTGTATGCGGAACGACAGGGATTTGGACTGGAGGAAAGAACTCGCGCTTGAAACTGCCTCGCTCTGAGTCATTCCAAGCGAAAGCGTCGTTGTGAACTGAAATGACGTGGTGCAATAGGTCTCGTTCGGCTGGCTGAAGGAAATTGTAGCACTCTTGGCTATCAACAGTGTCTTTGCGTTCTTGCGTGTAGCGTCCGGTGGGTACAAAGGGCGGGGGATGCGTAGGGAGCATAGGGAGCGATGCAAGGGGATCTCCCTGTATGTTGCGAACTATGCGGAACTGTTCTGGGACTGAGCCTAGCACAGGCTTGACTTTCTGGGCAACGGGCTTGTACTTGCGCTTCGCAAACGTTTCGCGAACTGGGGGTATCTGATTCTCTGGCAAAGGCAATGGACAAAGGTCTGAGGCAAAGGTAGAAAAGAGTGTGGATTGCGTTGAGGCGGGATTTGGAGCGAACGTTGAAGTCAAAACTGTAAAAGCTGCTGGAGCGGCGTGGTTGGGAAGCAAAGAACGAGCGTCGGAGGCGGTTAAATAAGCAAACTGGAGCGAGGATTCGTCTGAAGGGTCAAGAGGGGTATAAGCAAGTGCGCGAACACTCGCGCCGTCGCCTTCCAAGATGAGGGCGACTTCTTCACCATCTTCTAGATAATCAAGCAGCGAAAGTTGTCTCCTGTGAGACTCGAAACCGATGATGCCCTCTAGGGAACGTAGGCACTGTGACAACAGCTGTCGAGTTGGGATTGCGAAGCGTAACAGTCTGGTCTTCGTTCTTGAAGTTGCGCACAACACTCTCTGTGATAACGTCGAAGGGGCGTCCAAGTAGAATGTCGTACGCGACGTTGCGAATGACGTGGATCTGCAAGTAGATGGTAATATTCGCGATCTTGACGGGGACGTTGCGAGCTAATCCAAGCGAGCTGTCATAGTGTGTGTTGGCACTCTGAACACGAATGCGGATCGAAGGGTCGTATGCAAGGCCAAGATGGTGACAAATCTCTTCTGACATCGAGATAATCTGTGACCCGGGATCCAAAAGGCATTCAACTGTGTCTTTGTTGTCAATGATAGCGTCGATGGAGCGGAGCGCATGTGATTCGCGGGCGACAGTCAAGACTTTAGGCTCTTCTTCAGGGGCTAAGTCCATCAGGTACGTCTCATATGGATCATCAATGACTAGGACGCCGGGCGGAGGGTTATTGCGATCTGGCGCGATAACACGAGGGGCAGGGACATAGTTTGCAAACGTCTTGGCTTCAGCTTCGGCAATTGCCGCGGCGGGCGAGACTATGTCTTCTGGGACCTCTTCGACAGTGGGGAAACTGGAAATGACTTGCTCATTGACTGCACGACGAGGTGTGACAACATCGCGATACTTCGCGCGGACCTCTGGCGAGAGTGAAAGGAGTTCCTCAGGTGTGAGCGTGATCGAGTTCGCTTTCATCGAGCGAGCAAACACTGTGTCTGCTATCTCTGTCTTGTGGACTGGAGCATTTGTCTTGTAAGCGGTGTCTCGCGCATTCAAAGGCCTGGGCGGGTCTGCAGGGACAAAGCGTGTCTGCTTGACTGGGGCGGAAGTAGCGTCACGAGCTTTGGCAAAGGGGTGCGAAGGTGTGCGAGGTGCTGATGACTGTGCTGGACTAGGAGCGGGAGCTTGCGCTGGAGCTGGAGCTTGAACTGGTGGGGCATCTTGAGTCGGCTTCACGTTCGCGGTTCGACGAGGGGGCACTTCTACGCCGTCGAAGACCAACTTGAGCGAATCGCGAGCCTGTGGGCCTTTCAGTGCTGCTAGCTCAGCTTCAAGTGCGGCGATGCGATCTGTCGCGGAAAGCGTGAACGTCGAGAGCGGCTCAACTGCGAGCATCATCTGGGCTTGTGCGCGCTGGCCTGGGTTGCGTCGATGCCACTCCATCATGCGATCACGAAGGGTGTTGCCTGTAATAAAGCGGGGAACAAATCCTCCACCAGGTAGTATGACTCTTCCTTCATGGTTTCGCTTGACGTAGCCAGTGCGGATGTCTTCTTCGACTGCAGGACAGTTCGCGATGTGATGATCTGGAGCGCCATCATATAGGCAACGATTCTCTGAGCGAATGGTGTCAACTGGAGCAGGTGTGGGCGTGGACAAGGCTGCTGGGACTGCGCTATTGCCTTGAATTGCTTGGGTGAGCGAACGAACGAGGGTGACAAGGAGTTCTTCCGTCTTGATCGCTGGGGCTGGCGTTAACGATGAGCTGGGTGCTAAAGCGGCGTCGTTGCGAAAGGAAGAGGCTGCTGTGCCATGTAGAACATAGTTCGTTGCGTCCTTGACGTCAGAAACAAGATAGGGGTCTTCTGGCTCCTGGTCTGGCAATTTGATCTGAAGGCGAGCATGGACACGCTGCCAAAGCTCAGCTGGGATGCCTCGAACGAATTCTCGTTGTTGCTGGAGGTCTGAGAGGCGCTTGTGCTTGATAAGATAGCTGGAGAGCGTCAAGAAGTCGCGATGGAATGTTGCGAACTCTTCCAGTGTCGAGATTCCGTTGGCGCGACGTTCCGCGACGAGGTGCTCAAGGTCTGCAACTGAATATGCTTTGTCTTCGCTAGCACCTGGGTAGAGCTTCGCGACAGCTTCCTTGAACTCTTTGTATGACTTGGAGGCGTCGGTGAACTCTGTCATGGCGTCGAAAAGATCGGCTACTTCGATAGGGACATAACTCTGTGCCCAAGTCTTCTTCTCTTCATCCTTGGTGATTGAGCAACGAAGGAATAGGATTTCAAGGTCTGCAAAGAACCTGCGGATTGAACGAGGCTGTTCTGGGGTAAATATAGGGGCGGTGCGATCACCACGAGCTGGCATAAGCGTAGTCATCGCGATAAAAGGTTGGGGATTGGTGATAGGGACTTGAACGGTGTGTGTGCAACGGTTCGCGATATAAACGGCGGGCGATGGAAGACGACTGGTGATGGCTGGAGGTGTGGAAATAGGCTGGGGCGATGGCGAAGGCGGAGTGCGCGATGTGACGGGATGTAGCAAGGGGCGAGGCGACGATGGGAAGCTTCCTGGAAACGGTGGAGAGTCTTCTAATGGATCTAGGAGGTTGATATCACTGAGAAGGTCGGAAGGAAGGTTGTTGTGTGTTGCAAATGGACTAGGGACTGAGGAAAAGAGTTCTCCTGGACTGGGGGGCCAAACGACAAACGATTCGCGAAGTTCTGCGGCTAGGGAGGAGACTCGAGTAGGATAGCGATGTCGATGTGTAGGAGGTGTGGAAGATGAACGAGAGTGATCTGAAGCAATCCTGGTAGTGCCCCTCGCGGTGGGCTCCACAAATGATGACCTATCTCGGCGCACAGGCGGTCAGATGGCAAAACAAACCACAAAACCAACTCCTGCTGGCTCGAGCGGTGCTAGTAACAGGTTGGGGGCGCGTCCCAGGACCTACAGATGACTCGGGGAGAGGCGTGAACGCTGGGGGGAAGTCGCTAGGTGACTTGGAGGGCGATAGGACAATGGACAAGGTGATCTGGGATGGAAGTCGACGCTGCTGGTGCGGAACAGGACGTTGCGATGTGTAGCGAGCTTGAGAATACCTTGCTGGAGGGCTGAGACGATGGGGGAACAAAGGCGAGGACGAGGGGACAAGGGGACAAGGTGATACGAAGGTCGCGACGTAACGCGATAACGCTGGACGAGGTGAAAACAATGTGCTCTGCGAAGTTGAAGGCTTGTAAACGTGGGCTCTGCGAAGGTGAAGGCTATAATCTTGGGCGCTGCGAAGTTGAAGGTCGAGGTCGATGTTGAACGCGATAAAACGATGTTGCAAAGGTTTTAGACGTTGACTCTGGAGGGGAGAAGTTGTCTGATATTCAGTGACCTAGCTACCAACAGATATACACGGGAAACATGTCTCTGTGGCTACTGTGAGTCATCTGGTAAGTATGGGGATAGTGAGACATTCTAGAAGGCGTATCCAATCAGAAACAAGCATCGCGACGTATCGGAACAGCAAGGCTGTGCTATCTCCATGTGAAACTCCGAGATATGCGGATCGCGACGTATCGGAAACCATCAAACCGGAACATTGCTCTGAGACACTGCATCTAGACCGGACCCTGGGACCTGTGGGTGACGTGTCGAGGGGCTGCGCAACGCTAGGACGCTCTGGGAACGAGGTGGGAGGCGAGGGCAACATGTGGATGTATGCGCGAGACATTGCGACGTGCGCACAGAATGCTAATGGCTGGCTCAGAACGTCTTGGTGACTTGGGGGGCATGTACACATGACTTGGGGACTTGTGCAATCGTCCTGCGTGGCCTGGATGGTAGAGAATCGATGGAGACGTCAAGGAGTATAGGCCCGTGTTGCTACAAGTGTGCTAGCGTCTTGGCTGGAACTGCGAGCGCGATGTGTTGCGATAGTCGATGTTGAGGCGATAGAACGTGCCAAAAATGCGAAAACAGAAGCCACCCGCGCTGGGGGCGTATCACCTCCTCCTTACTGAAGATCTGACCGTCCTCGGTCAGCGCGTGCGTTGAATACGGGTCGGCAAAGGAGTGCTGGGGGCTGCGGTGGGTGGGAACGAAAGGTTACAGAAATGGAAGAGTGAAGCATATAGCGAACTTGAATGTCCCTTCTTGGTCTCTGTAAATGGCATGGGCAAAAGGGAAACAAAACTTAAACAAACACAAGGGAAACCATGCGTAGCATGCTGGAAAGAGAAACAAAACAAAGGAGTCAGGAGCCATCTGGGGGACCATCCATGTCGTCTTCATCGGCTATTGGCATGTCTTCTAAGCTGTCATCGTCTCCTAAGGACTGGGAAGCTTCTAGTTCGCGAAGTCGAGTAGTGTCAATATCAATGGCATCTAAGTCCACTTCAATTCGCTTTCGCGCAAAGAAGGGGATGACTCTGAAGGCGGCAATGGGTCGATCAAAGACGGAACCATCTAGTTCTGCAACAAGGTAGGCGCCTCCGCGGTTTCGCGATACAACAACAAGGGGGCCTAGATAGCGAGGGCGCATCTTGCGGTTTAGCGACTTCTCGATAGCGGTGTGGCGGATCAATACAAGGTCTCCACGCTTGAAATCAAAGTCGCGAATGGTCGCTGCGTGGTCACGCTCAAAGCGCTCTGCTGCTGCTAGACGATGTGCAAAAACCTTGGAACGCAGGTGTGAAATGTGCTCGTGTCGCTTCTGGAGGGCTATGGCGCGTCGTGCAATGAGGTCTGTGGTCGAAAGAATGGACGTGGGCGGCGGCAAGAGGTACGTTGCTTCGGATATGTCAAGGGGAATGAGCGGATGACAACCTGTGACTGCAAAGTAGGGCGAGCAACCCATGCGGCGTCTTGTAGTAAGGCGCTCGGACCAAAAGACTGTGTGCGCAGACATAGACCAGCGACTCTGTTCTCCATCGCAGGCCTTGAACAATGCTTGACGAACGTCAAAGTGTGCACGCTCAACGATGCCGTTGGCTCGCGAATTGTAACCACTGATGCGAATATGGCGAATGTTGTACTTCTTGGACAGATAGTCAAGTGCCTTGACAAATGGGCCTCCGTTGTCTGTGACGATTTCGCTTAATGAACCCCAACGACAAAGGATATCTTCAAAGACCCAATCTGCAATGGCCTTGGCTGTCTCACGGCGTAGGAGTCGAAACTCGGGGTACTGGGTGAGTGAACAGCGTCCTTGAACAATATAGCGAAAGCCGTTAGAGACTGGCATATGCATTGTGTCAACGTAGATCTTCGCGAAGAGCGCAGCGGGTGTCGCAACAACCGGGGGGATGAGAACTTGACGCTTCTGACGCTGCTGACAGATGAGACAGCTGCGGACATACCACATGGCATCCGCTTCGGAAGCTGGCCACCAAAAACGTTCTTGAATAAGCGATCTTGTAGCAAAAACTCCGCGATGTCCAACACGATCATGACATTCTGCAAGAACTTGAAGTCGTTGAGCTGGTTGTATCACAAGCTTGTGTGCGCCATCAAGACTGCGTCGCCAAAGTCTTGTCTTGTCGATAAAGAAGCGCGTCGCATAGCGGACAAAGGTCGCGAACTCAGAATCTGACAAGTCTTCTGGGCGTTCTGGTTTCCTTAACCAATTGTGGACTGCTTGAATGCGAAGGTCGTGGGTTCTAGCTGAGTCGGAACGTGGCACATCGTCATAACAGAGCTTGGGCTCCTCCTCCTCCTTACTGAAGTCTTGACCGTCCTCGGTCAGGGCATAGGTCGCGAAGCAGGGAGGGTGGGTGGGCACAGCTAGGATGTGGGAACGAAACGCAGAAGGCGAAGGGTAGACAATGTGAAGGAATCCATGCATGTTATCAAGCCAATCGTCATAACTGTCATCTTGTTCTGTCTCTGCTGGGGTATCTTCACCTTCTTGTCTATGTCGCGAAAGCCCGTCTGGTCCATGGCGAACCCCTGGAACGTGGCGAAGCTTGAAATGGAAGATGAGGATGCCTAGAATCCATCGATTGATACTTGCACTAGGGACGAGATCCGGGTTCTTGAGCATTCCTTTGATAGCGCTAGCGTCTACTTCAACAACTAGGTTGCAAACGCCAAGTAGATAGATGCGGAGTGTGCGTAGTGCACGGAAAAGGCCGTAAATCTCAAGCTTAGGCTGGGAGAAGCGTCGTTCGCGGTCGTTGAGCGTGATAGAACCAAAGCGATTGATATAGCGGAGCGTCTTCTTGGGGGTCGCGACGTCTTGCGCTAAGATATAGCCTATTGCAATGTACGAGGAGTCAACAGCTAAGACAACTGGGTCGGGTGATTCATTACGATTACTCTTAATCGTTTCTTTCTTCAACCAAGTCAGGCCAAAACGTGAACACATTATAAGTCGCTTTAGGAAATAGATCCCACGGTCAAGTCGCGTCGTCCCAACTGCCTTTTTCAGTAATTCTTAGCTAAGCAGGTCCTGCCGCACCTTGCAGGATCCTCACACTTCAACTATAGCACTAGCATGGTTCTCATGACGAGTACTCTTCATTATGATTCCTCCTAATCATTTATTTCCTTCATCAGTCAGGCAAAATGCATGCATTAGAAAGATTGCTCTAGGAGATATGTCCCAAAGCTTGGACTAAAGTCAAGTCGTGTCATCCCACCTGCCTAATTCTGTAATTCTTAGCTAAGTAGCTACTGCCTGCCCTGTGATTTACACACCTTTGCACTGCAAAGACACTCGTGTCTGCGAGTATTTTGCATTTTCCAAGCTAATTAGCATTGATATACACATGATACCAATTGTTCTCAAGTCAGAAGAGAAGGCCTTCTAACTTCCCTTTTTGGTAACATGTTCCCACGGGGTGACAATGGTGAGGTTGGCAATTGGGAGGGCTCTAGTTGCTAACTACCATGCATTATATATACCAGAAGTGTTGAAAGGATGTTGATTATGTGAATAGCCAATAATATAATTCCTCAACAAGCGTGGGAAAATGACGCAGTTGAATTAGGCAGACTGGGATTTTTGCCGGTCAATGAGCCATTGCTTACTAATCCCGGGGATAAAGTACCCGGTTACCCGGCAATTGAACAATTTTTAGCTAAGTAGCTCCTGCCCAATGCTTTTCAACACCTTCTCACTTCCAAAGACACTCATGTCTGCAAGTATTTTGCGTTTTGCAAGCTAACCAGCAACAATATGAACATGTTTTCAATTGTTCTCGAGTCAGCAAACAATACTGCACAGTTTCCATTTTAGGTAAAACTTTCCCACGGGTAGGCCAAACACGCACCATGACGCATCAACCGGCACTTTCGACTGTGTGCATATCTAAACGCGTCATGGTGCACAAACCCGGCTACTACAATACCCGGGCTGAATATTTATATTAATAAAAAGTCGCACAGAGGGGGAATTGAACCTACAACCTCTTGGCTTTATATATCAACCAATAGTATTCACCACTACACTACAAGGCCATTTAGCTTGATAGGATATGTGCAGTAGTTGTTGACCTTCTATCTTCTCCTGCCCTACAAGACAGTTTGCTCTTTGCATCAATTTCTTTCCCCTTCTTTGGTACTTTGGGACAATATATATATATATATATATAAAGCTACAATGATTGTGATTTGCAAAATGGAGGAGAATCACTGAAAAAAAAAGAGTTCAGAGGTCCTCGACCTGTGGGCTGCGGCGCCACCAGGTGCCGTGGCTTCGCTCTTGACTCCAACACTTACACATCGCCGCTGCTTCCCACAACATGTGGCGCGTCGTCGCTGTCGTGCTGACGCGCCACGCGACATTGACAACGTGTATCTCAGCTTCTACTGCGCCTGTGGAGGCGGTTCTGGGCTCAATCGAGATATCCTATCATGACTGATTCACATATACATGCAATTCTATGGTGCTACTGTGGATAGAAATTACATACATGTGAAAATGAAATATAACTCTTTTGCCATGAAATACAGCATCAGATAAAACTCTTGGGCATCATAGAAATACATGACATCCAAGCCCTCGATTGAGCCCGGAACCGCCTCCATAGGCGTAGTGGAAGCCAAGACACACATTGTCGACGTCGTGTGGTGCGTCAGCACAATGGTGACGACGCTGATACACTTGCTGGTAGTGGGCCGGTGCTAAGCACGGCAGGTACGATTCCATTTCTAATGGTTTGTGAATATCATTATGTAGTTAATGTTAGTATCCATTTGCTGCGGCTACAACCTCTACTTGATGTGAGTTTGAAATGCAGTAGAGAGTCTGCATGTACTGAGAATAGTGAATGGTGTTGAAGGTAGTGATATGCAAGTGAAAGATTGACCTGTCTCAGTCATATCTAAAGTTCAATCTGTGGCATCATGGGTAGCCCTGATACTCCTCGCTCTGCGCTACGAGGCAATCGTTCGCCAATTTTCGCACTTTTGACAAGTCAACATTCACACAATTTCAGAGTCGCAGCATCGCACAGCAGTGTTCCGACCATCCGATTAGTCTCTCCAAATGCTCACAAGCTTGGACCAGAGTTCCAACCAAGGCTTGTCACAGATGTCGTGAGATTGGATGGAACGTAGAGCCGTCCAAGTGAGCAACTGGGGGCGTTGGGGTCACCTATTCAGTGACGCGACATGTCGTCTGTTGAGGATCGGCTCCACGCACAAGGACGATGAGGGACAACGAAGGATATTCGAATTAGCACCGGGTAGCGTATACGAAGCTGGGCATAATCCGTAAGGGATATCGTAGCAAAAGAGCTAGCTACATGTCCACGGAATAAGGTTCGTATGTACTGTACAGTACCCGGAAGATGCCGGTGCGGCGTTGAGCTCGACATGCACGTGATATTCCAACACACTCCCTCGAGCGAAAACGCCAACAGGAAACAGGGACAGAAAATGGGAAGGGGGATTCAAAGGGGGATGGGAAAAGCATAACAGCAGAAGGAAGAGATAGAAGATGATGACATGCCTAGTAACCCCAGACAGTAGGAGATCCTAGCGCCTGACCCAACTCCTGGACTGATCCTGCCACTCCCTGGCTCTGGACGCACTTCCAGCCTGTCCAACCTGACCAACTTCCAAGCCCATGTCTTCATCTCCCTGCCAGCCAACCAACCACTTGGTGATGCGATTGCGCACCTAAAGCCCCGAAGCCGGACTCTCTCTGTGTGGCTGGATGCCACCTATCTCGAGAGCAGACGATGCTCTGTGAGGCGTGAGCCTCATGTCCCGTAGCGCGGACAACGGATGACGACGACAGCGAGGACGGCGGAACATCGAGTGAGGGGGGGAATCGGAAAGGAGCGTCGAAGAAGGGGGAAGGGATTTAAGGCCCAATGACGAGACAAGTGTTATGCCCACCTGGGATACGACACGAGGTTCGGTTACGCGAAGGCGCTGCGGCACGAGGTCCAGTTACGTGCCCACGACACACGGCTGAGACAGGACAGCCGGTGTCCACTGTCAAGGCAAGAGGCCGGTCGATATTCCCAACGACCAAGGTAGACGGATTATGTTGAGGATCGGCTCCACGCACAAGGACGATGAGGGACAACGAAGGATATTCGAATTAGCGCCGGGTAGCGTATACGAAGCTGGGCGTAATCCGTAAGGGATATCGTAGCAAAAGAGCTAGCTACATGTCCACGGAATAAGGTTCGTATGTACTGTACAGTACCCGGAAGATGCCGGTGCGGCGTTGAGCTCGACATGCACGTGATATTCCAACATCGTCCGGGCAAGGCAACATGTAGCTGTCCGGGAGTCGTCCTTTCAGAACGACGGGATGTGTGAGTGGTACGAGAGACAGGCGTTGTCTCTCGAGGAAGCTGGGTCCTATGCCTAATCCCTCATGTGTACTTTCGGAGTGTCTCGATGAAGTACGCTGGGTGAGGGTGTAAGGCAAGAAGGATGATATTAAGTAAGCAACCGCGGTGCGTAAATACAAATACAGACTAAGGAACCAGTAACACTGTGGGGTTGCAATCAAAGGTATTCAAAGGTATCACAAGAGTAGGAAGAGAACAATATAAGTAGGATATCCAACATGTCAGTGACACAACTGTCACAGTTGTCTCACAGTCAGCTTATTATTCTCCTGGGTCTCATCTTGTCCCATCGTCATCCCATTAGCCGTTGTGCGAGCTCTACGTTGCTCTGACTGTCTTGCGACACCGGCTATTACAGTTGCATTGCTCTCGTCCCGCAGTGATTGCACCCTCGCTTGTGTCGCACTACTCATCCTAGTCTTCCAACCATTGCCCTTGCTCTTCTGACTAGTCACATGAGTGCAATGGTTCAGTGTTGTTGTCTGCACTCCTCTCTGTTGTTCTGACCATATTTCGATGATTGTGCACACAGTGCAGTGTGCAGTCGTTCCCAGTTGCTTGCAACACACATCCTCTCCTCCAACCCCTCGTTGATGATTCTCCGACTGATCACGCATTCCAACCATCACCTCTGATTGCACACCTCCCTACTCTCATCGGAGACGCGCTCTGATCATCTTCGGGAGCCTGGCACTCGCTCGCACACATTGCAGTACCCTCTTCAGCGCTCAAGGGATCTGGTACTATCTGACACATTACCACTATACTACATGTGGGTGCCCATCATCGCTGTGCATGAACTTGCTCAGCAACATTGTGCATTGCTCCGTGAAACATGGACTCAACCATGCCCCAATTAATACCTGGCCGGCCTCGCTCGCATGCTTGCACAGGCCGCCAGGTATTGATCAGGGGCATGGTCTGCAGTTCAATTTCTGATAGAAACACTTATATGTACTTCACTCCGCGTAGTACTTTGGCTAGAGCTCAGACATGACATGATTTCTGGATGCACGAATGGGGAGGTGACAGACTTAGATGCTTTGAAAAGCCTAGAGGAATAGTCTATAACATATGTATTGATGTATATATTGTCAATGGCTCTGTAGTCTAGTGGTATCTGCACTGTATAGTCTTCTAAACTTGAAGGTTTGCAGTTCAATTCCTGTTATAAACAGTTTTGAAAAGATTGGTAATCGAGTCCGGGTAGTACAGTAGCCGGAGTAGAGAGGAATGACGTAGTTTCCGAGTGCACTTGTGCTGTGCATCCGAGACTGACGTCATGGGATCAAGCGTGGGAATTATTTACCGGAAATGGCAATTATGGAGCATTTTCTTCTGACTTCAGAGCCACTGAAATTATGTGCATATCTATTCTAGTTAGCTTAAAAAATGCGAAATACTGTCTGAAACGGGAGTCTTTTGAAGTGCGAAGAGGGGGAATTGTGTTTGCTAGGGAAATTGGACCGTGTGAACAAATAGCTATATATGGGGGGGAAGATGAAAGTTGCATGGGGGTCCAAAAACGGCGACTGGTGCTTACATAAGAAACGATTCAAGGGAATCGTAACCTTGCTCCATGCTGCGAGGCAATCATTACAGAATTTTCACACTTTCATCAAGTCAACAGACACACAATTCCGAAGATCGCAGCATCGCACAGCAGTGCTCCGACCACCCGATTAGTTCTTCCGACCGCTCGCAAGATTGGACTCTTGCAGAGCAGTCACGCAATCGGAATCATACCTTGGACACCACACTCGCGCCAGCAACACCGTTGCACACATCACACGCAGTCATCCAACCACTTGCTCATTGTTCCAACTGCCGCCACACGACCTCAAGCACAGCATCTCCCACAGCTGTCATAACGCACCGGAATTCCATCAGACATTTTGATTCTTGGGATCGTTGTTTCAGCACGTGCGCCACATCTCTCCGACGTCTCTGCGACTTCCGAGTACCCCCACAGTTGCGCCATTGTCCTCCAACCATTGTCCAGCTCAGTGCTCAAGTTCGCGCTACATATATTCGATCCCGATCGTTCTGCGGTCGGACCAGCACTCCGATTATCCCTCCACCGCTCTGACCATTGCACACGCAATACCAGAGCATTCTTCCGACCGTTCGACGAGTCGCAAAATCGCAACACTTACCTGCAGCCCCCTCACACATCGGAGTGTATTCTACCACTCGCCAGCCACACCTCCATTGTCTCCTTTTCTAGTTGTAATGTCTTGTTCGACTCTGTAGGATGTCTCTCCCGCACTCCTTGATAGCGCAGATTGTTTTCCATGTGCTTGCACTGTCCTCCTGATAAGCGCTGATCACTTGCTCTACATTGTTCTATACAGCCTCTTGACTCTCCTCCATTGTCTGTACCATGTGCAACTTGCACACCATTGTTTGCTTTTGTTCCGACCATTTTCCTTTATTCCGACTTCATTCTTGATCGGACTTGTACTGCAGCAGTCGAAACATATAAATAGCGGTCGCATCCATACTGCAATACAGATTCGGTTCCCCCCCATGGTTCAGATCTCATTTGGAGCACAGCATCTCCGTCTCTATTGTATAGTTAGCTCGAGGCAAGCTCTGTCACCTTTGCCTTTGCCTTTGTCTTCGTCGTCGTCTCACGCACTCAGCTCATTGTTCTCCTCCCTCTCATCTTATTCCATCATCATTGCATCCGCTGTTGCCCTCGCACTTCATCGCTCCGAGTGTCTTGTGACATCGGAGATCACAATTGTGTTCCGCTCGTCCCGCAGCGATCGCAACATGAATCGGTGTACTTGCACCACTCATCCCTATCTTCCGCCCATCGCCCCCGCTCCTCTGACCATCCACACAGTTCTGCGTCATTGCCTGCATGACTCATTGTTGCTCCTACCGTCTTGGGACATGAGAGATCCCAGCCTCGCTTCCATTTGTCCTGTCGCGGTTGCACCCTCGATCGCACTTACTCCCACCACTCGATCCGACATTCCGACCTGTGCCTCTACTCATCCGACCGTTCGCACGATCGCAACAGTTCAGCGTTGTTGACCGCACCCCTTGTTGTTGTTTCGATCACCTCGCAACGCCGTCGCGCATCACGCATTAGAGCCACACTCTGCACACCTTTGTCGACGGTTGTACGCACTGCGTCCAGTTTCTCACAGTCACTCGCACCACGTGTCCTCACCTCCGGACCCTCGTCGGCACAGTTCTCCGACCGTTTGTGCACTCTGATCCACCTTTCCGACCGCACACACCTCCTGCGCACCACGTCGGAGACACGCATCCGATCATCTTCGGGACCCTGACACCCACTCGCACACACACATCATCACGGTACCCTCCTCAGCGCTCTAGGTATCTGGTATCCCACACATTTACCACCCTACTACCTGTGGGTGCCCGTCAACACGTCACATGTTGTGGGAAGCAGCAGCGAGAGTGCGGCGGCTATATGTAAGTGTCAGAGTCAAGAGCGGAGCCGCGGCACCCGGTGGCGCCACAGCCAACGGGTCGAGGACCTTTGAACTCGTTTTGTTCAGTGATTCTCATCCATTTTGCAAATCACAATAATGCAAACACAATATATAGAGTTGAGAAAACATAGCCAATACATCTCTACCATCTGTGTCCAGATCATCTTAATGGTTACAAGTGCTCACTCTTTGTAGGATATCATATATATAATACATGATAGGGCTAAGCAATAGGTTGACATGTTGAAGAGAGCCGTTGCTACGCATGGCAGGTGATTCCACGCAAGCATGGGAACTAAAGTGAAGAAGAATACTGTACCATTTCGATCGGTTCGCCACCCTGGTGTGACCGTGACCCAACAGGCGAAATTTCAGGTTCACCGCTCATCGGGTGTGACCGTGACCACGGCAGCATATCACCTCGTGAACAAGTTCGCCGCATCCATGAGACTGGGAAGGGTGAGTAGCTATCCTACACAACAATGTCAATTGTCCGTGTCAGTCTACACCGAAGCTGAGACAATGGGAGAAGCCGCTCGGTGACTGCCAAATGTACTAGATTAGATTACTCAGTGTGATAGATAAACAGACAACTAGTCATGGAAAAATTCAATTATACACAGCAAGTCTATGTGATCCAACGTAACCTCAACTTGCAGGCCTCCCAGTGTTACTTTCGAGGCCCTTGAAAATTTCAAACTCAAGACTCGCTGGAGGCTTTCGCCACCCCGCCCTGTGACCCGTGATAGCACCCATATTTCGCCTCGCCGGACACCCCCTGTGACCCGTGACCGGTGAACCGATTGAAATGGTACAGTATATCATGAATTCGCAAATGTAACAGTTGATACCTGTGACAATATGGAGATTTCCTGGGAATGCAAGATTTTGAGGCTTTCCTTAGCTACTTAATGAGGCTTATTTAATGAGATGAAAAAGGAGCTACAATAAATATATACTTACATATGATGAGTTCTACACGTTTGCATTTTGTTATTTGCTACAGTAGCGCTCAATGAAAGCATTTGAATTAAACATGTAGGTAATAAAGAAGGATTATATATTATGCATAATATATATATATATAAGAATAAAGTAAATGAATTTAAAATCGATTTTTTTCGGAAAACGCGGGTGAGCCTCGGGTGAACCCGTAAAGTGTACTGTACTTCGGACTCCGACGCGCTATTCTTCTCCTTGAAAGAACTGATTCCCAATGTGGAATCAGAACAGGATATGCTTCAAGAGATGTGTAGGGTGCCTAGGTCGAAAATGTACGAACCTTCAGGAAGTTGTAGACACCCTTCAAGAAAATGTATGGACCCTTCAAAGGTTTGTAGTCCCCCTTCAAGATGCATAGGCATGGCAGTTTGCGATCTTCTATTCTTCTGGACCGCAGATGAAAAGTAATCTTTCTTTATTTCGGTGAGCTCAAATTTATTTCATATCGCACCTGCCCAGAAGCCAATAGAGCTGTCAATATTCAGATGTTGATATATGTCGCACTCAATAGCACTCAGCCTCTGAGCTGACCCAGCAACATTGAGTCTTTTAATATGTATTGTGCTCAGAAAGAATTTAATAATGCTCCGGAAAAACACGGGTGAGCCTCGGGTGAACCCGTAAAGTGTACTTTACTTCGGACTCCGACGCGCTATTCTTCTCCTTGAAAGAACTGATTCCCAATGTGGAATCAGAATACGCCTTGTTACATGCTGCCAGGCAATCATTGGGGAATTTTTGCCCTTTTGTCAAGTCAACAGCCACGTAATAATTTGGGAAATTGAGGTGTTTCACAGCAACAGCAGCGTTCAGACCATTCAAGTAGTCTTTCCGAATGTTTGCAAGGTAGGAGCCAGAGTTCTCACCATTGCAGTCTTGCAAAACATTTCATGATCAAAAGTGCACCTTGGACAGCACCCTTGAACCATCAACCCAGTGGCACGACCTGCACATAGTTGTCCAACCTGCTCTCATCATTCCAATGGCCACCACGCAACCTCAAGCACAACATCTCCCACAGCTGTCACAACTCGTCAGAATGCCATCAGACATGTTTACTGTTGAGATTGTCATCAGAATGTGTGCACAATGCCACTCCAGTTACTGTGACATCTGTATTCCTCTGCAGTCGCACCATTGTCCACCTCAGTTCTTGTACTCGCACTGCATCATTCTGATCCTGATTGTTTTGTATTTTCATCAGCGTCCCGATTATTGCCTCAGGAATCGGACCACCATTCCGGAGCATTCTTACCGGAAGAATGATCACAACGTCACAACATTGCAACACTCACCTCCGACCACCTAGTGCATCGGAGCATGCAGGACGTTGAGCTACCACCCAATGATAGAGACAATCCCCAAGCCTAAACTGTCAGCAATTTTGCTTGGGTATATTTAATGGCCAAGCCCCTCTCCCCCCTGCCCCCTAAATGATTAAGAGTAATTGTACTGCCATGCTTGCGCTGGCCATTTCCCACCAAGTAGTTGATGGCACGGAGCGCTGGCGAGGCGAGCAAGGCTACTTTAAGGTCTTCTTGAGCGGCAATATGTTCTGGTCCGAACTCGAATGGGACACCTTTGCGAGTAAGCTGTGTCAAGACGTGGGCACGTTTCGCGAACGAGTCGATGAAAATGCGGCAGACTCCAATGGTACCAAGGAATGCACGAACGTCAGAGACATCTTTGCAGGGGCCCCAGTTGCGGATAACTGAGACAGTGGACTCGTCAGGACGTCGACCTTCTGGGGTGCAACGATGGCCAAGAACGGTGAACTCGCGACTGATAATGATAGACTTGGTGCCAGAGAATGTGCCACCACAATACTTCATGCGCTGCAAGATACGGTTGACATTCTGGAAGTGCTCCCAGACAAAACGGCGGATGTTGCGATTGTTCGCGATGTGCTCGGGCTTGCCATATTCGTCAAGATACTCGGATGCGGGACCTTTGAGTGGGACATCGTCGATGTAGGGGACTGTAATCGCTGGTATCTCAGGCTGGAGGATGTACGTGACGTCGTCATGGAAGATAGGAACTGAGTTCGTCCATCCCATGGGTAGGGTGACAAGGCGCTTGGCTCCAAAGGGCGTCTGGAACGTAGTGAGATCTCGCGAGTGTTCGTCAATGAGGTGTTCGTCATAGCCAACGTAGAGATCGAGTATTCCACCGCATGCGCGGCCTCCGAACTGTTCTGCAAGGTGCTCTGGCGTGGGTGTGACTCCGGAATGTGCGATAGTGACGGCGTTGAGGGGCTCAAGACTGTGAACAATGCGTAGCGACTTGCCATCTTTCTTCGCGACGCAGAACCAACGCGAACGATACGATGAATTCGAGTCTTCATATGTGCCTGCATGAATCTTGCGACGAATGAGATCTGTGACTTCTTTGTAAAGACCTGGTGGGATCGGAATATTGCGCTGTACCCAAGGTGTATGCGGAACGACAGGGATTTGGACTGGAGGAAAGAACTCGCGCTTGAAACTGCCTCGCTCTGAGTCATTCCAAGCGAAAGCGTCGTTGTGAACTGAAATGACGTGGTGCAATAGGTCTCGTTCGGCTGGCTGAAGGAAATTGTAGCACTCTTGGCTATCAACAGTGTCTTTGCGTTCTTGCGTGTAGCGTCCGGTGGGTACAAAGGGCGGGGGATGCGTAGGGAGCATAGGGAGCGATGCAAGGGGATCTCCCTGTATGTTGCGAACTATGCGGAACTGTTCTGGGACTGAGCCTAGCACAGGCTTGACTTTCTGGGCAACGGGCTTGTACTTGCGCTTCGCAAACGTTTCGCGAACTGGGGGTATCTGATTCTCTGGCAAAGGCAATGGACAAAGGTCTGAGGCAAAGGTAGAAAAGAGTGTGGATTGCGTTGAGGCGGGATTTGGAGCGAACGTTGAAGTCAAAACTGTAAAAGCTGCTGGAGCGGCGTGGTTGGGAAGCAAAGAACGAGCGTCGGAGGCGGTTAAATAAGCAAACTGGAGCGAGGATTCGTCTGAAGGGTCAAGAGGGGTATAAGCAAGTGCGCGAACACTCGCGCCGTCGCCTTCCAAGATGAGGGCGACTTCTTCACCATCTTCTAGATAATCAAGCAGCGAAAGTTGTCTCCTGTGAGACTCGAAACCGATGATGCCCTCTAGGGAACGTAGGCACTGTGACAACAGCTGTCGAGTTGGGATTGCGAAGCGTAACAGTCTGGTCTTCGTTCTTGAAGTTGCGCACAACACTCTCTGTGATAACGTCGAAGGGGCGTCCAAGTAGAATGTCGTACGCGACGTTGCGAATGACGTGGATCTGCAAGTAGATGGTAATATTCGCGATCTTGACGGGGACGTTGCGAGCTAATCCAAGCGAGCTGTCATAGTGTGTGTTGGCACTCTGAACACGAATGCGGATCGAAGGGTCGTATGCAAGGCCAAGATGGTGACAAATCTCTTCTGACATCGAGATAATCTGTGACCCGGGATCCAAAAGGCATTCAACTGTGTCTTTGTTGTCAATGATAGCGTCGATGGAGCGGAGCGCATGTGATTCGCGGGCGACAGTCAAGACTTTAGGCTCTTCTTCAGGGGCTAAGTCCATCAGGTACGTCTCATATGGATCATCAATGACTAGGACGCCGGGCGGAGGGTTATTGCGATCTGGCGCGATAACACGAGGGGCAGGGACATAGTTTGCAAACGTCTTGGCTTCAGCTTCGGCAATTGCCGCGGCGGGCGAGACTATGTCTTCTGGGACCTCTTCGACAGTGGGGAAACTGGAAATGACTTGCTCATTGACTGCACGACGAGGTGTGACAACATCGCGATACTTCGCGCGGACCTCTGGCGAGAGTGAAAGGAGTTCCTCAGGTGTGAGCGTGATCGAGTTCGCTTTCATCGAGCGAGCAAACACTGTGTCTGCTATCTCTGTCTTGTGGACTGGAGCATTTGTCTTGTAAGCGGTGTCTCGCGCATTCAAAGGCCTGGGCGGGTCTGCAGGGACAAAGCGTGTCTGCTTGACTGGGGCGGAAGTAGCGTCACGAGCTTTGGCAAAGGGGTGCGAAGGTGTGCGAGGTGCTGATGACTGTGCTGGACTAGGAGCGGGAGCTTGCGCTGGAGCTGGAGCTTGAACTGGTGGGGCATCTTGAGTCGGCTTCACGTTCGCGGTTCGACGAGGGGGCACTTCTACGCCGTCGAAGACCAACTTGAGCGAATCGCGAGCCTGTGGGCCTTTCAGTGCTGCTAGCTCAGCTTCAAGTGCGGCGATGCGATCTGTCGCGGAAAGCGTGAACGTCGAGAGCGGCTCAACTGCGAGCATCATCTGGGCTTGTGCGCGCTGGCCTGGGTTGCGTCGATGCCACTCCATCATGCGATCACGAAGGGTGTTGCCTGTAATAAAGCGGGGAACAAATCCTCCACCAGGTAGTATGACTCTTCCTTCATGGTTTCGCTTGACGTAGCCAGTGCGGATGTCTTCTTCGACTGCAGGACAGTTCGCGATGTGATGATCTGGAGCGCCATCATATAGGCAACGATTCTCTGAGCGAATGGTGTCAACTGGAGCAGGTGTGGGCGTGGACAAGGCTGCTGGGACTGCGCTATTGCCTTGAATTGCTTGGGTGAGCGAACGAACGAGGGTGACAAGGAGTTCTTCCGTCTTGATCGCTGGGGCTGGCGTTAACGATGAGCTGGGTGCTAAAGCGGCGTCGTTGCGAAAGGAAGAGGCTGCTGTGCCATGTAGAACATAGTTCGTTGCGTCCTTGACGTCAGAAACAAGATAGGGGTCTTCTGGCTCCTGGTCTGGCAATTTGATCTGAAGGCGAGCATGGACACGCTGCCAAAGCTCAGCTGGGATGCCTCGAACGAATTCTCGTTGTTGCTGGAGGTCTGAGAGGCGCTTGTGCTTGATAAGATAGCTGGAGAGCGTCAAGAAGTCGCGATGGAATGTTGCGAACTCTTCCAGTGTCGAGATTCCGTTGGCGCGACGTTCCGCGACGAGGTGCTCAAGGTCTGCAACTGAATATGCTTTGTCTTCGCTAGCACCTGGGTAGAGCTTCGCGACAGCTTCCTTGAACTCTTTGTATGACTTGGAGGCGTCGGTGAACTCTGTCATGGCGTCGAAAAGATCGGCTACTTCGATAGGGACATAACTCTGTGCCCAAGTCTTCTTCTCTTCATCCTTGGTGATTGAGCAACGAAGGAATAGGATTTCAAGGTCTGCAAAGAACCTGCGGATTGAACGAGGCTGTTCTGGGGTAAATATAGGGGCGGTGCGATCACCACGAGCTGGCATAAGCGTAGTCATCGCGATAAAAGGTTGGGGATTGGTGATAGGGACTTGAACGGTGTGTGTGCAACGGTTCGCGATATAAACGGCGGGCGATGGAAGACGACTGGTGATGGCTGGAGGTGTGGAAATAGGCTGGGGCGATGGCGAAGGCGGAGTGCGCGATGTGACGGGATGTAGCAAGGGGCGAGGCGACGATGGGAAGCTTCCTGGAAACGGTGGAGAGTCTTCTAATGGATCTAGGAGGTTGATATCACTGAGAAGGTCGGAAGGAAGGTTGTTGTGTGTTGCAAATGGACTAGGGACTGAGGAAAAGAGTTCTCCTGGACTGGGGGGCCAAACGACAAACGATTCGCGAAGTTCTGCGGCTAGGGAGGAGACTCGAGTAGGATAGCGATGTCGATGTGTAGGAGGTGTGGAAGATGAACGAGAGTGATCTGAAGCAATCCTGGTAGTGCCCCTCGCGGTGGGCTCCACAAATGATGACCTATCTCGGCGCACAGGCGGTCAGATGGCAAAACAAACCACAAAACCAACTCCTGCTGGCTCGAGCGGTGCTAGTAACAGGTTGGGGGCGCGTCCCAGGACCTACAGATGACTCGGGGAGAGGCGTGAACGCTGGGGGGAAGTCGCTAGGTGACTTGGAGGGCGATAGGACAATGGACAAGGTGATCTGGGATGGAAGTCGACGCTGCTGGTGCGGAACAGGACGTTGCGATGTGTAGCGAGCTTGAGAATACCTTGCTGGAGGGCTGAGACGATGGGGGAACAAAGGCGAGGACGAGGGGACAAGGGGACAAGGTGATACGAAGGTCGCGACGTAACGCGATAACGCTGGACGAGGTGAAAACAATGTGCTCTGCGAAGTTGAAGGCTTGTAAACGTGGGCTCTGCGAAGGTGAAGGCTATAATCTTGGGCGCTGCGAAGTTGAAGGTCGAGGTCGATGTTGAACGCGATAAAACGATGTTGCAAAGGTTTTAGACGTTGACTCTGGAGGGGAGAAGTTGTCTGATATTCAGTGACCTAGCTACCAACAGATATACACGGGAAACATGTCTCTGTGGCTACTGTGAGTCATCTGGTAAGTATGGGGATAGTGAGACATTCTAGAAGGCGTATCCAATCAGAAACAAGCATCGCGACGTATCGGAACAGCAAGGCTGTGCTATCTCCATGTGAAACTCCGAGATATGCGGATCGCGACGTATCGGAAACCATCAAACCGGAACATTGCTCTGAGACACTGCATCTAGACCGGACCCTGGGACCTGTGGGTGACGTGTCGAGGGGCTGCGCAACGCTAGGACGCTCTGGGAACGAGGTGGGAGGCGAGGGCAACATGTGGATGTATGCGCGAGACATTGCGACGTGCGCACAGAATGCTAATGGCTGGCTCAGAACGTCTTGGTGACTTGGGGGGCATGTACACATGACTTGGGGACTTGTGCAATCGTCCTGCGTGGCCTGGATGGTAGAGAATCGATGGAGACGTCAAGGAGTATAGGCCCGTGTTGCTACAAGTGTGCTAGCGTCTTGGCTGGAACTGCGAGCGCGATGTGTTGCGATAGTCGATGTTGAGGCGATAGAACGTGCCAAAAATGCGAAAACAGAAGCCACCCGCGCTGGGGGCGTATCAGCGTATGGTTGGATGGAAAGCACATTAGGACAACTCAACCAAAAGCTAAGTTGTCTCCTCGACGAGTAGGACCCTTCGAAATCACCGAGATCATTGGACCAGTGAACTATCGACTCAAGCTTCCACCCACCTGGCGAATTCACCCGGTGTTTCACGCATCCCTTCTAACGCCCTATGTGGAAACCTCCGCTCATGGACCAAACTTCTTCGCACCTCCGCCTGAGATTGTCAATGCGGAAGAAGAATATGAGGTTGAAGCAGCCCTAGACGCAAGACTCACGCCCAACAAGCGGGGCATTCAGTACCTCGTCAAGTGGGTCGGTTATTCTGACTCGGAGAATCAGTGGCTTCCCCGGACGGCTATGACCAACGCCACCGGGGCTATCACAAAGTTCTACAAGGACCATCCGCGGGCTGTTCGCCCTCCTGCGCTACGTGGACTCATCTATTTTGATGCACTACAAGCTGATCATGCGCTCCAGGAGAAAGCGCGTCTTAGAGAGGGGGTGATGTCACGAATCGCTCCATTTCTTTCGACTCTCTTGACTGCCATTCACATCCACCATCAATCACGGACCACGATCCAGACTCCTCATTAATCCGGACCTCTCTAGACTCTTCCATGAAGTTCTATGACGAGGCTGTGTACGCTATTGTTCGCCCTTCTTATTGTTCTCCATTGTCATGGTTCCTTCCTTATTGTTCCGCACCCTATTGTTCTTCCGTTTACCCTTGTTTGGCTTCACTCAGTATATAAGGACTTGTCTCTCTCCCTATTCCTCAGACTGTTCACTTCGTCTACACCGTACGCAATACATTGCCTGTGCTGTTGGTCACAGCACTCTCACTTGTCTCATCCCTCTGGTCCGGTCGGTGACTTGGGCGGCTCTTTTTGTGTGTTCCTTGACGCGAGTCTTGACACTTTGCTGCTAAGAGCGAGGACGAAGTACGCGAGGTTCTTTCCACGCTCGAGGATGTCGACTGGGTGGCCTCCCAGTTGATTGACGGGTCGCTTGGCGGCACCAAGCGAGGTGCCGAGGATGCTGGGGAGGGTTCCGTTGCGAAGAGGTGCGTGTTGGTGCCGTCGCGTCGGCGCTCACTAACATGCTCATAGGGCGAGGAAATAACTGGCGGCCCCGGTATGGCTCCTATATGGCCCTGTATCTAGTTTCTGTGTCCCTTGCTTGTGCTGTCCTTTTGTTCATGCTTTCGTGTTGATCGTGCTGTCCCATTGATTGTGCTGTTGATATCTTGCTACATTATGGTTCAATACAGAAAATAATATTTATCGTGCGATCTAAGAGGATTTGTCTGACAAGCACTACAGTGAATCTATGCGGGTCACTGTAGTGCATCCGGGGAACTGTTGTGCACCCGGTGTAGTACATGCGTGCACTGTAGTGCATCTGGTGCACTACAGTGAATGTGCACAGAGTACTATCGTGCTTTAGCTACCATAGTGCATTGACAATGAAATATTCACGATGAAATGCACTACAGTACATATTGGCTCAGCTGAATGAATATACACTATAGTACATTGCACTGCCCTGCGAGAAATATTCACGACGAAATACACTACAGTACATATTGGCTCAGCTGAATGAATATACACTATAGTACAATTGCGTTGCCCTGCGAGAAACATATGCACTATAGTGAAAAACTCGCACTATCAGGTCTCCCTTTGACACCACACACCGCAAACCACACAACCACACTGCCCCTGCCACGTAACGGGGCGGCACAACGTTCAGCGAAGTACAGCGCGGCACAGCGAACCAAGGCGCACTCGTCCTCTACGAAGGGCGACGAGGTCGGCGGGGAGTAGGCCGAAGAGGCGCGGGGCAAGAGCACGCGGGATGGGCGAGAGCGTGGGAACAGTGAGACAAGAGACCATAGAGTGTACTTGTATCAGTGATGAAAAATCAATCCACCCTTGGGAGACGACACCCGAGACTTCACAGCTCAAAAACGAGAAACGCAAACCTGTAGGCGTATTTGGCAAGCCAAGAAGCTAGCAAGGGACATGACCTAAACAAGAGCGAGGTGCAGCGACAGGTGGAACGGAAGTCCCGGCGAAGAGTCTCCAAGTCGATCCGACTTAGGCGAACACGGCGGGCGAAATATGGGAGCGGACAGGGAGATGACGGCCTAGACTGACGGTATGTGTACTATGTTCTCCATGGGACTGACGACTAGCTGTTAGGAGTACGACGGTAGCAGCAGCACGCCCACCTGCGGAGGGCGCGCTATGGTTATGGGTTTTTCGCCAGCAGCCGCACGCTCTCACGCTCTCTCTCTCTCTCTCTCCTCTCGCCCCAGGCAGTAGAGCACTCCTCACCCCTACCCTAGGCCCCTCCAGCGACTGCAGTGGGGGTTATCTCATCAGCGCGGCGCGAGATCGTTGCCGTCGGCGAAGATGCTGAGAGCGCGCGGGAGAAGGTGGCGGACGTCATCGTGCAGACTGGTGCGTTTCCTCTATCTGGCCCCATCATCCATGCCCCCCTTCCCTATGCGCCGCCCCATTTTGAGTGCGCTAGAACCCAGTCGGAGGGGCCAATGATATGCACACTTACATATTTCCTACAGTCAACCACTGCCAGACAATGCTCCAGAAGGCAGTCGAGTTGAAACCCGCGAGGTCGCCATTATCCGTGCCGAGCTCAACAGTGTGTCCTACAAAAGACCGCACTCAACTCTAAGCTTGATGCACTCCACACGGTGTGTCCTACATTGCTCTCATAACGCTTGACCTGACCTCGCGCCATGCACTATCCCCAACTCGTGCAGGACCAGAATCATGCCTTACAGATGCTGCAGGACCAACAGTCACTCGCACAGGACTAGCATGTGCACACTCAGGCTGTCGCGCCCCTTGCCCCGCTGCTTTCGCTCATCCAGGCCTTGCCTCTGCACATCAACCTCGTGCCGCTGCACGCTGCTGTGGTTGAGAAAATGCACCAGGCACGTAAGTTCCATACATCTGGATCTCCAAAATGAAACAACCCTGTCAAATGATCATTGAGCCATTCAAATGAGCTGTCGGCAGCTTGCAGAGGGTGGTGAGCATCTGCACACTGGTACACTATGCGGAACTGACATCCTCGCCGCATCTGAGTGAAGCTGAACACCATGTGCCAACGGCTGTCCACACGCCGTCCCCTGAACTGCTGATGTCCAACACTCCTACCGACGATGTCCACAAGCCGAAGGTTTGGGCCATGAACGCGCATACTACACTGTGATTCCGCCCGACTGCGACATTCTTGGTGACACGTCCCACAGTGGTAAGCAGCCACGTTCCTAGGTTCTGCGTACCAAATCTGACTGCCGCTCTGGACTGCAGGGCAGGACTTCTGGGCAATCGTGTATATGCCCCCTCCGGGATGGAAGGCTCAGCCTGTGCAGGTGCCGTTATCAAGAAGAAAGTGTGCGATGCCCATGTATTCATTGCAGATGACGCCTGGGCCAGACATACGGTTCATCCTATTACACAATGATGATGATGATGAGGAGTGAGCAATTGTAATCAGCAGGTGTTGCCTGGATGATTGATGCAAGCTATGTGGCTGATAGTCTACAATGGGATGGGTACTGTTAGGCTATTGCTATGCTATAATAGCTTTATTGTATATCCCTTTGCAGACAGCTCAGGCTGTCAATGAACATCAACTTTTGGCCCACACAAGAAGGATTTAATGGCCGCTGCAAGAACTTCTAGGTAGTACTTACTATACCAAGAATATCAATATGATGGTACATTCACCCAAAAGTTTCTAATACAAGAGACTATACAAATTCTAAATAATAATCAGACACCAAGTAACCATGATAATCTCCAAAACATGTCTACATGGCCAGACTTCAATCATGAAATGGCTATCACGCCTGCTCCTCAAAGCATTGAATCCAATCTCTTCCATGAACAAAATTCTGTAGGTCCAAGATAGTCTCCTGTGCTGACCCCCTGATCCACACATTGCTTGGCCTATGGAGACCACTTCTGTGTATAGGAGGAATCCCCAAGAGCAGGCTAGATGGTCCGCAGCTCATCCAGCCATGTTCATCAATTATAGATTGATCTGTAAAACCAGTGCAATTCTCCCTCTGTCCCTGAGGTACAGGATTGAGAAGGACCTCTCTTTTCATTTCCTTGACAGACACAGTGATGTCATCTGATGCTGAGACAATGCCCTGCTTATCCAGAGAGCATACAGCAGAGCTGACATTATCTGCCCACCCCTTTATTGGGTCTGCAACTATAGCCCCGGTGCTTGCATTCCAGACCCGCACAGTCCTGTCACCTGATGAGGCAAGGCTCTGGCCATCTGGTGAGAATGCAATAGAGGTGACCCAGTCTGTGTGCCCCTCAAATGGCCCTGCAACCGTGGCCCCTGTGGTTGCATTCCAGACCCGCACAGTCCTGTCAAATGACCCTGAGGCAATGCTCTGGCCATCTGGTGAGAATGCAACAGAGGTGACCCCGTCTGTGTGTCCCTCAAATGGCCCTGCAACCGTGGCCCCTGTGGTTGCATCCCAGACCCGTACAGTCCTGTCACGTGACCCTGAGGCAATGCTCTGGCCATCTGGTGAGAATGCAACAGAGGTGACCAAGGCTGTGTGCCCCTCAAATGGCCCTGCAACCGTGGCCCCTGTGGTTGCATTCCAGACCCGCACAGTCATGTCCCTTGACCCTGAGGCAATGCGCTGGCCATCTGGTGAGAATGCAACAGAGGTGACATCATATGTGTGCCCCTCAAATGGCCCTGAAACCATGGCCCCTGTGGTTACGTTCCAGACCCGCACAGTCCTGTCCCATGACCCTGAGGCAATGCGCTGGCCATCTGGTGAGAATGCAACAGAGGTGACATCATATGTGTGCCCCTTAAATGGCCCTGAAACCATGGCCCCTGTGGTTACGTTCCAGACCCGCACAGTCCTGTCCCATGACCCTGAGGCAAGGCTCTGGCCGTCTGGTGAGAATGCAACAGAGGTGACCCAGTATGTGTGCCCCTCAAATGGCCCTGCAACCCTGGCCCCTGTGGTTGCATCCCAGACCCGCACAGTCGTGTCCTTTGACCCTGAGGCAATGCTCTGGCCATCTGGTGAGAATGCAACAGAGGTGACCCAGTTTGTATGCCCCTCAAATGGCCCTGTAACCATAACCCCTGTGGTTGCATTCCAGACCCGCACAGTCCTGTCAAATGAACCTGAGGCAAGGCTCTGGCCGTCTGGTGAGAATGCAACAGAGGTGACATCATTTGTATGCCCCTGAAATTGCCCTGCAACCATGGCCCCTGTGGGTGCATTCCAGACCCGCACAGTCCTGTCAAATGACCCTGAGGCAATGCTCTGGCCATCTGGTGAGAATGCAACAGAGGTGACATCATTTGTGTGCCCCTCAAATGGCCCTGCAACCATGGCCCCTGTGGTAACCTTCCAGACCAGCACAGTCTTGTCCCATGACCCTGAGGCAAGGCTCTGGCCGTCTGGTGAGAATGCAACAGAGGAGACCCAGTATGTGTGCCCCTCAAATGGCCCTGCAACCCTGGCCCCTGTGGTTGCATCCCAGACCCGCACAGTCATGTCCTTTGACCCTGAGGCAATGCTCTGGCCATCTGGTGAGAATGCAACAGAGGTGACATAGTCTGTGTGCCCCTCAAATGGCCCTGCAACTGTGGCCCCTGTGGTTGCATTCCAGACCCGCACAGTCCTGTCACATGACCCTGAGGCAATGCTCTGGCCGTCCGGTGAGAATGCAACAGAGGTGACCCAGTCTGTGTGCCCCTCAAATGGCCCTGCAACTGTGGCCCCTGTGGTTGCATTCCAGACCCGCACAGTCTTGTCCCATGACCCTGAGGCAAGGCTCTGGCCGTCTGGTGAGAATGCAACAGAGGAGACCCAGTATGTGTGCCCCTCAAATGGCCCTGCAACCCTGGCCCCTGTGGTTGCATCCCAGACCCGCACAGTCATGTCATCTGACCCTGAGGCAAGGCTCTGGCCATCTGGTGAGAATGCAACAGAGGTGACATCATCTGTGTGCCCCTCAAATGGCCCTGCAACCATGGCCCCTGTGGTTACGTTCCAGACCCGCACAGTCCTGTCACCTGACCCTGAGGCAATGCTCTGGCCGTCCGGTGAGATTGTGATTGAGCTAACATGGCTCCCAACCTGAATACTTATCTGTAATGCTGGCCAGCTTTCAAGCTGACCTTTCCGAACATCAATTGTCTTTGGAAACTGAGTCCTGTGCCATTTGAATATCGGTGAATATTTTGGTGCAAATGGAAGTGCAGACAGATATATATGAGGTGCACTGTGTGAGATTGCTCCCCCAAAGTATTGCACAAATGCTGTCATGTCATTCACCAATGTATTTAATTCATTCACTATCACCAATCTATTTTGCAACTGGATGGGACACCTGTCAGTACTATACCAGTATATATATATTATGAAAAACATACTTCAGGAGCAAGCCACAACTTTACAGAAGCCAATAATAGGGGAGCTCAGAGTAGACCGTTTTCGTTTCCGTTTCGTTTTCAAACGCCTTTCGTTTTCGATTCGGCCCGCGGCATAAGTGACCCGATGTGTGACAATCGTGTGACTTTAGGTGACGCTCGCGTTGTGCGGCGTCTTCGTGTCTCACACACTCATTCCCTCGCGATACCTCCTTAATCTACACTCTCCTACTCTCTTAATGCCCCGGAAACGCGGCCGCTCGGACTCCGACCAGCCTGAGACAGCTCCGGGCAAGAAATCCCGTGAGGAGAACATCAGCTGGGGCACAAATAAGAAGCCAAATGAGCTGCTCCTGCAGCTCATCACGGAGCTCGAACAGCCGCAAAATCGCAAGGTTATGTTTGGTAACAAGCGTGGTGAGGTATGCAGGTGGCCCACGCATCATCTGGGCTTTGTTACTGACATCTTTCCAGAAGAAAAGCGGAGAAAGTAAGGTCGCAGCGGGTCAGCGGCTTGCTCGCATCCTCTGGAAGGATGCTCCGGACTCGGATTTCGTCAGTCTGGGAGCAAAGGTGCTCGGGAAAATAAATCAGTATGTCCATACCCTTATTGGATGCCTCATACGTGCTCACAGGCTTGTGTAGGCTACGCATCACCTATCACTCCAAGGTTCGGCGCATTAAGTGCACGGGTGGAGGTGTCCTCACTGGGAATGAGGCCATCGTCGACACAGGTGATGCCGACGATGGTCCAGATGAGTATTTGGTCTGCTACATAGGGCCAGATGGCCCATCCGAGGATACCGATGCACGCCACAAGAATATCTGGCGTAAGTTCATTTTGTGATCTCCGATGAGCACGCTGGAGGCTAACACATCCTGTGCAGAGGAGATCGAGGCCGAGTTCGCTGTCTTCCCCCGAATTCACGCGATCCTTGCCACCCGCCCAAATGAAAACCCGATCATCATCACGACTGGGGTTGGTCCGGACGGTCACCGCACAGTGCACTATCAGCCTCCCGACGACGCGCCACCTGTGCGGCAACCGCGCGAAGAGGACATAGACCCCGTCCTACGCGTTCACGATGGCCCGGCGCCTCTCGCGCAAGACTCTTCTGCGACCGCACCCGGCCCGGGATCGCCACCGCAGACGCCACACACTCCCAAAGAGAACCGCGTGCCGCCCTCGTCGCAAGCAAGTGCGAAGAAGACTCCCGCACACCTGTCGGAAGAGAAGCTGGAGAGCTTGAAGGGTCGCTTCAAGCCCACGTCACGCACCGGCATTCAAGACATACTGAAGGAGTCCATCGAGTAAGTAATACTAGTTGTTGGTAATGCACGTGGACTAATTCATGTGGCAGGCGTAGCTTTGCGGTGTCAAAGGAAGAGAACATCCGCAAAGCTGTCGACAGGCTGCGCGATGACATGAATAGTCTTCGCCAAGACGCTCGCGATCGCCACGACCGCCTCTTTCGTGAGCTGCAGATTGGCTTGTGGACGAACGATGAGTATCGCCGCAAGTCGGAAGCACTTGACGATGACCTTCAGCTGCAGCTTCAAGATCTCCGTGAAAATATATCGCGCCTTCAGAATCCTCCTCTGGTTGTCGCCGCCGCTACGCCCGCTCGTTCCATCTCACGCACGGGCTCTATGTCAACCGCTGCATCGACGCCTTCATCTCTGCCGCGCGCATCGACACCTCCGGATGATGAGCCCGAGAGCGAGATGACAAGCCAGAGAGAAAATAGTCCTCCCTGGGATGAGAGCCAGTTGGACAGAGATCTTGGACGAGGATCATCTGTGGTTCCAGACGAGTTGGAGCGAGGCTTAGTCTGATCATTTTGCTTTTGTCCTTTCTAACTGCAGCCTCTCATTTAATGCTACACAGTCCTTTCTTCTTTCTGATTATATCTCTCTTACTCTTTACAATCTCAGATTTAATCTTGTTCATTTATACAAGTCCTGCTCGTTGAGCGGCTACTATTTCTGCCACAAGGCCACGTCTCCTAGCCTCGCAATCATCATCCTCTGTGATATCATCATCTATAGGATCATCTGGCTCCCCCCTATCGTCCTCTTCCTGAGCACGTGAGTGCCAAGTCGCAAAGCTTGTCCCACTCGCCCATCCTTCGATGTCGAGCACTGCGTTGTGCAAGATGATGCAACATGAAATCCACCGACACGCTCGTATATGGTCCCGATTGTAACGGATATTGAGCCGTAAGCCACGAAGGGATTGCCATCGGCCCTTGAGTGCACCCATGGTGTGTTCAGAGCGAACGCGTAGGCGAGCTACGTGTTTGTCGAATAAGGCATTTGAGCGGTCTAACGACGCTGGTTTCTTGTGAACTGGGATGGTCCGCGAGCTGACAGGGTACGCAGAGTCACCCCATGCAAACTCGTCACCTCTGAAGAACCAGTCGGTATGCTTGACAGCTGCAGTATGCTCAAATGCAGATGCATCATGAGCAGAACCGGTCATGCCAAGCGAATAGTCAACGATTCGTAGATTCGACGGTGTATTGCCAATCTGTGTACAGATATGTCAGTCAGGAGCTATTAGAAGATATCCAGCATACCTGGACGTTGAACCCATAGTTGCACTTCCTTGTGTAGTACGCGTCACCGTCGAGGCCGGGGCGACTGTACAGGACAACAATTGTCCCGTCGTACATCACCCATCCCTCCCTCCAGGTGGATCCCGTGAAACCAAGCTGCTCATCAATCCACCTTTTCTCGACCTCTTTCTCCTCCTCTGTTAGCGGCCGTACAAACATCCCATGCAAGGACATCAGCGCCTCCTGACATCTCTCCGTGTATAGCTCCACAGCGCCCTCTGAACAGCCCGCTGCACGGCTGATATCCTCGAGAGATGCGCCATTGCCATAGCGACCCATACGGTACAGGGTCACCGCTAATTGCGTTCGGATATCCTCCTGCGGGGTGTTCGAGTTGTTCTGGAATACGGGATGACCCTCGATGAGGCCAAGGATAGTGTCGAAGACGTGGGGAGAGACACGGAGCATGTTGATAAAGCGGTGGTGATGGGCAGGATCCTGTGCATACTCCCATGCAAGCTGGAGATTGCCGGCTTTAACGACGGGAGGACGGGGGTTGATGTAGCGGGAGGATAGGATGGTGTGAAGGATTGAGCTATCGCGTTGGAGCTGCTCCATCATAGCTGTGGCTGAAGATGGAGGCATGAGTGCCATCTGGATAGCCATATATGTGATGTATGCGTCGATAATCTCATCGTGGTAGGTAGCACGGGCCATGGCTGGTGGAAGAGCTCGAAAGCAATGGCGGCGGTGTCGCGCAGCGGCGTAGATTGAGTGACATTATGTAATATCACGCCGGGGCGCCGAATCGAAAACGAAAGGCGTTTGAAAACGAAACGGAAACGAAAACGGTCTACTCTGAGCTCCCCTAATTGACCCCCAATATGTACTTTTCCAATCAGGCTGAGGACTTCTAGCCAGAAGAGGAATTTAGTCTTGATGAACAATTTAATATCTTTGCATAGTGGTTCCTTAAATGCACTATATTTCAGATGTGTACTCCAATAACAACATGCATAGGACAGATACAAAGGAATATTTTCTTCTATCCGTGCCTGAAGATCAGGTACATCTTTATTGGCAACATGAGATGTTGCAAGGTGACATATATTGAATTTAAGCTTGGCTTGCATGACTTTTAAACAGCAATATGCCATGTTAGAGTGAGCATCTGTTATATCTATATAATACACCTTACTTCTCTTGTTGAGAAGAAAGTCTTGAAATGATGTGTGCAGTGGTGTAATTGGCAACAGCTCAGATCTCACATTACTCAGGAGTGACCCAAGTGGGCTCACAACTGATTTTACAGCTTCTTGAGCATTCTGAACTTTTGGTTCAAGAAACTGGTGAAAGGCACCAAGAGATGGCATGGACAATGGTGTAAGTGCAGAAAATAGCTGACCCATTACAATCCGAAACCGAGGATGACTGCCAGGATCATTGAAATATCCATTCAAAACTTTGGCATATATATCATCAAGAGGGTTGACACCCTGGTTGGAAGACGGGCTTAGAAGGATGTTCATATAATCTTCAATAGTTCTCCCAGCTCCTGGCTCACAAATATACTGACAGGCAACTGCTGCCCACTGAAACAGCCCTTCAGCCCTTTGTGTCAGCTGATCCACCCTTGTTTTCAGTTCACTGATAACTTCAGATAACTCTGAGAGTTGCTGAGATATGTATTGATGAATATCATTGCTAGTATCAGCAGCCAGTTCAGAATCACTCATATAGTGGATGTCAACAGAGGGTGATTTAATGAAAGCATTCTCAATATCTTTTTCAGGCCTAGAGGTAATGAGAATTCGAATATTTGATGGCAACTTGCTTATATTCTGTGCCAAAAAGGTATGCAACCCATCTTTGCCCCTTGCATTATCACTTTCATCCAATGCATCAATGACAACTACTATTGGTGCATCAAAGAGCTGAAGACTATCAAAGGGTTGCTGCAATAGGTATCTGAAATGAGTGATGTAGTCTCTTGCACCCAGCCACTTGGATGTTTGATTTTCAATACTCTTGCCCAGCTCAGATTTAAATGAAGGATATTTCTCAGCAAGGTTAAATGCCAGTGTTGAGAATAAGGCTTGTGATGACCCTTGTGATTCATCTCGCACAAAGACAAAGGATGAACTGAGCTGTCCCCTTTTCTCAAATTGCTTTATAATTTCATAGGCAATAGATGATTTTCCTGTGCCTGCTTGACCAAGCAAGAGAAATGCACGAGATGATTTAGGATCATTGATCCAAGTACTGATGGCATTCAAGAAACTTGTACGTGTCCCAGCAAGACAGCCATTATTTCCGGGCGGAGAAGATGAGCCTGTCTTATACTGGCGCAAGAGTTCCTTGATATTTCTATCCAAGTCTGCATCACAATGTTAGCTAGTACTTCACCATATATAGAATCACTCACCTTGCTTCTCTATCATTGACTTCAACTGATTGAACATCTTTTCTATCAGAGCTGCTGCTTGTTGAGCATTGTTTTGGATCTCAAGAGTAGTAAGATCCCAAAAGTTCTTTGTCAAGTAGCCCAGAGTCTCATTATACTTTGCAATTTCCATGTCTGTAGAGCTTGAAAGATTTTCCAAAGTACGCTTCCCTAGAGGTAATAGTTGGATACATATAAAACACGATATTTGATGACAAACTTACAGATTCCTTGACTGGCTGCATACTCTTGAATGAATTTTCCACAAGACTCAATTAGCCGAAATACAGCAACTAGTTTCTTGGCCTGCTCTGATTCAGGATTGAGCATTATCTTTTCTGCCTGCTCAAGAATATCCAGTGTGCTCTGCATAGTGCAAAGTAGGGTCTGGATATTCTGGTCACGTTTCACCTGATCCAAGAAGGTCTGCACAGTGCAACATAATATAAGTCTTGATATAGACAGGAATCACAAAACCCACCTTTGGGATGACTGCCAAGAGAGTCCATGCTGACTTTACATATGGGTGAATCTGAGAAAACTGTTATAAAATATAATAGTGTGCACAACTCTAAGGCATACCTCTGTAATGTTGTCCACAAGCTTCATAGCCCATTGGATCTTATTCAGAGTGGCCTTCCAAGTATCATATAGATCTGCCACTTTACCCACATCATCTGGGGCATTGTTTATAGTCTCTGTCACCATCACAGCATGCTTAGATGGGCCTTGCATGGCATTTAGATTTTGCTTGGCAATTTTCAAGGCACTCCCTGCAGTCACAGTATTGGGAGTAAGAGGAAGGCTCATCAAGAGCAAGAGCTTGGCCATGCCATGCTCGTCAAGATCAAAGTCAGTGGCTGTTGTAATCCGTATAAGGAGCAGAATGCGTGAAAGCTGCATGAATATACGCACCATGTCCAATAGATGACAAGATCATGCCCAGCGAAAGTGTAAGTGTTGCCATCGGAGTGTCCTTGAGCACTCTGTTACGGGCAAATACGCGCAACGTAAGGCTTGATGAGGAATCGACCGCACTTCAAAGGCTTTCTCAGTCACAAGTAGACCTGCTGAATCTCACTCACAATCCGTCCAATGTTTCATTCCACGTCATATACTCCCCATCCGTTCGAGCAATCTTCGTCTTCTTCTCCACCCCATTGCTTATGGTCACAAAGATCTTCCTGTCCTTACGGCTGAACGTGGTCCTGATGCGCGGAAGCCCGTACGCTCGGATAACTATTGGTGGCAAGAGCTGAGCGAGGACAGACGATAGCGAGTACACGAATACGCACCCTTCACGCTCAAATTGTCGATACGGCGCTGGACCGTCCCTCCCTGCGCGTCACCGATCTGGGCTCTATCGCAGGCAGAATTGATCTCGAGGCGTCGAGATAGGGGAGGCCTAACGTACCCTGCTCCCGATGTCTGTAGATCGGGGGGATCAGGCCTGTAGATGGGCAGTCTGGTTAGCAATCAAGCGTCACGAAGATATGGACTGGCGGGCACGTACGATGTATCGGCAGGTTGGCCATGGCTGGTATCTTGTATAGTTGTCATACTTACTGAGGAGGTAGCTTGGAGAGTTGTCCTGGTATATATGCTGAGAGAGCGTTGCGCTCGAGGAGGTAGGTCGACTTCGAGAGGAACACGTGGCAAGCTCGGATGCGCGGGCGAGCCTTTCGCCAGCGCTGCGGCAATTCCCAACACCCCTCACTCCATTCTTCAACAGTGTCAACCATTGTATCAACCCCTTTTAGACATGCAGCGCATGTCTTGTGCATGTCTATCCCGCAACCCACCCAGCTCAAGGCCGAGCGCGCAAAGTTCACGCTCGCGTTTCGATTCGATGAGGTGCGTCTCTGTGCGTCTACGAGCGGACGCTGACTTGGCTTCCATGGTCCCCTTGCGACATGATACTACCGTATCTCGCATCGCTCAAGCTGCTCTCCTGTCCCCGCGCACAATTTCGCCACGCAGCACGCTTGGCCCCAACGAACCTCGCGAGTCGCCCCCCGCCTGCACCATCTCGGGACGATGTCCTTCGCAAGCAGGCATTCTCGACCAGCCGCCCAAGCAAGCATCTCGCGCCTGAGTCACAGCGCAGACCTGGACGAGCGCTCTACCGCACAACAAGCTCCCGCGGCACGTTCTCCAGACGACGAGGTCGTAGGAGGCCGAGAAAGGACGGCTCAAGTCCGTACGCATCGGCGAGGAGGTGAACGGCTGGCAGAAGAAGGCGGCGGATGATTCCTGCGTGCCCGTGTGCCCACTGAAGGCAGCGTGCTCTACGGAGAAAATGAGCACAGGACTGAGGTGCGTGGCGGTAGCGCTTGTATGCGCATGCACTGATCAGATCCGTTGCCCTAGTCCTCGCCGACGTGCTAGTTGGTGCAGGATGAGGTGCCGCCGCCCGACCGCCGCAACAAGCGCGCTCGCGAGTGGGCTCGGTCTCGAGACTCGAAAGTTGCGCACCGGATAAGCTAACCGAATGCAGCCGCTGGCGGATACAGTAAGTTCTCCTGCGACGGCGTGGGGTTACCAGCACGCAGTACTCTCGTCACACATGGACGCTTCGTAGACATAAAGACAGCTAGGATATAGAAGATGCGAGTGATGTGCGTGGCAAATGAGCATGAATCGAGCACATGCTATGCAATACAACAGAGAAAAGGGAAATTGAATTGAACGAAAGCTACCGAACGGAAGTGCGGAGAAGCTATCTGCGATAGTAATGTAGCAAAACGTACGGGTACACGTCGGAAGAGGTCAAGACTGGCCTGCCGGATTCATCCACAGCGCGGTCATCCGACAACTCGTCGGCCCCAGCTGTCCAACCAAACAGCAGTGCCGCGCCAGAGTATAGCTCTATGAGGGCTGCAACTGGCGCCCAACACGAGGTCGAGTACGGTTGATGTTGGTGCGAATGCGCGTCCTGGTTGACGCTCTATGTCGACGACAATGAGCCATGCCATACGCGTTGTGGCTGCGAGGCAGACGGCGGGATGTCGGTGAAGAGACGTCGGAAATTATGGCCCTCGATGGTCTGCGAACTTGAGCCCGTCTGAGCGTTGCGGATTTGCACGACGTTGGGCTCAAATGCGAGGGATATTGGAATGCTGGATGTAGTCGGGCTCAACGCGCATGGTTCATACAGAGCTCAGAGCGACGCACCAAAGCTTGTCGTGCCTTGCCAGTAGACCATGAAATCTCCAAAAACAGTGCCAATTCGATTGATGTGATAGGCGAGATCTGGCGGAGCAATGATAGGTCAACAGAGTCGCATGAACAGCAGCAAGCCACGGCGCTCACCATCGTAGCACAGCAGAAACTCATTATCTATCCGATGAATTGCCATGGTTTTGAGCTTGACGTTGTCCCGCACGAACTCGGACGACTCGTCGCTCGGGTCCTGCAGGCCCTGAGAGGGTATCAGGATCGATGAATGCGAACCTGCCACGCATCGCTTCGTCTTCATGGACGAATAGTCCTGATCGCATATGTCAACACACTGCGACAAGCATAGAGACGCGAAAAGTGGCGCACCTCGTATAAGTATCCGTAGGTCTAGTCGCCGCTTGCATGCAACAGCTTCCTAAATCTCGGCTTGCTTCGCCCCGGACGTTACGGATGATCGGCTCCAGTGTTTTGGTTCTACTCGACGGGCTGGTCTTGACGAGACAGACGAATATCCAGCCTATGCACACCGTGCCGGTCTTGAAGAACTGCAAGAACGACGTGTGCGACGCGATGCGCTTGGCGGCCAGCGCGCTTCAGCCGCATCCAATATATGGTCTAGCGCGGAACGTGATGACTTGGCCCTCTGCAATGCCACAGATCAGCACAACACAGGCGATGAAAGGATGAAGCACGCACCAGCCGTCGAGATTCGACGAGAACATCTATCTGCTGCGCGGCGTATGTAAGCCTGAGCACCTTGACGAGGTCACAGTTCTGCTCGCGGAGGTTACAATGGCTCGCCCAGCTCTCCTGGCTCTCTTGCTTATTGAGCACGAGTCGTGACTTCAGACACAAGTGCGCCTGTTCATCGAGAGATCCCGTGAGCACGTCGGGCAGTAGCAGTCTCTGAGCAGAGTGGACACGCCGGTAGGCAGCGGCACGTCCATCGTCGGCGGACATCGATATTGAGCCCGCACGAAACTGCCGCGTGCGCCCGTTCCGTGCCTATATGACGGCGACGAGTGGAGCGGCGGGGGCGCATTATTGTCGTCGGCACCAAGTCGGCACCCTAGTAGAGAGTTCGGCGCGCCGCTGACTAGGGCGCGGGCGGGTGTTAAACTGGTAGACATCAGACGTGTTGTTCCGCAGGCGGTGGTCGAGGTGGCGGAGTGGAAGAGTGTCTGCGCATCGAAGGTGCGCAAGGAGGAGGGCAAGGTTGCGGTCTGGCAGGGCCGCGGCAGGCGCCGCGGAAGGGGCCGGCCCGTATTTTGCTCCGCAGCCCCGCTGGCACGCAGCGTTCTTCTGCGAACCACCAGTGACCAGCCCGCCCCCACCTCTCTAGAACGCCTTCGACATCCAGGTGTGGCGCTGCTCATGGTCTTTGGAGAGCGCGCGGGGTGGAACGAGGTCAACGAGGTCTCGAGTTGAGATTGGGCTCTCGAGTGAACCTCAGTAAAAACGAGAGTCTGCTGTAGTCACGCTGCAGTCACGTAATAGTCCTGTCTGGGCCAGAAGGACTGTCACTGGACTATTTATGCGTGTCCACGGACTGAAAGGCATGTTGATCGTCGTGTGGAGGGTCGTTTCAGTCACATCATAGTCCATTTGCAGTCGTGTATGAGCGCTATCTTCTTGATGTGGGAAGTCGTGCGGCTCGTGCCGCAGTCATTTTAGTCCTGCTGTAGTCCTGCTGCAGTCGTGCCGCGGTCATTTCGAAGTCGTGCCGCGGTCATTTCGAAGTCATGCCGTAGTCATGTCGGCAGTCCTGCGTAGTCATGTCGTAGTCATGTTGCGGTCATGTCGGCAGTCCTGCCGTAGTCATATGGTAGTCGTGTTGCAGTCATGTTGTAGTCACATTTTTAGTCGCATTACAGTCATGTACAGGGCGCATCACAGTCATGTACAGGTCGCATCACAGTCACGTACAGGTCGCATCACAGTCATATAGATTCTCAAGAACCGCCCGCCCACCGCCTATCGCCTTCGACCCTGCCAGCTGATGCGCGCTCGCGTTGACGCGTTGACGCGGAAGCGTTGACGACGTGTCCCGGGCGATGTCAACCGCGCGACTTCCTACCCTTGCGCTGGTAACCGTGTCAACGCAAGCCCGTCGGAGATGGGACTGATTGCGCACCTCTTTTATGATGGCCCGGACGTCGTCTTCAGTCGGCCGGTCGTCCTCTGGGCACTCAAATAGCGCAGTGACAAACTCTAAAGGAGAAGATGAGCCAAACTACGTGAAAATTTCTGACGTGCTTACCGATCTTGGTCTTCGGCTTCGTCTTCGGCTTGATGTTTTGCTTCTCCAGCCAGGCCTTGATTTCATCCTTCGTGAGTAGGCTCCAAGACGCACGCAGCTACGGAAGATATTCAATTAGTCATCGCTGAATTTGGATATTACCGACGTACCTCGTCTTCCGTGAGTTCCGTCTGGGGAGTGCTTCCGTCTGCCGAAGATTCCGTCTGTTGCTCGGGTATCAATATCATGTGGTTATCTTGATAAAGACAGCACGTACAGGATGAGCTTTATTCCAGCACTCGGAGATAGTGTCGACGAGCTTTTCCAGGTAGACATCGCTTAGGTAGTCCTTTGCTTCGCGGTCCCTTACGAAACACATGTGCCGGGCAACTTTGCAGGTCCGCAAAGCCGCTGCGATCAGACGGCAAGCGGTAGCGACGGTACCGACCTGGTCCCAAGACTTGATTCCGGAGTACGTAAAGCCGGCGTTGAACTGCTTGTGGCCCCATTGTTCATTGTCGTTGTCCGAGTCCAGGTCGTCGTCGTTGGGATCCGCAGACTCGAGCGCATTCAGGAGCGAGATAACGCCATCGTCAGGGGCGCCATCGTCGTCCGAGACCCCGGCGGCTTTCATCGCCTCCAGGAGGGGACGAGCTGACTTGATGTCCGGGAACTCATCTCGGAGGACCTCTAAATAGCATTAATGAGTTGCAGCGTCGTTGTGTAACGAGCTGGAACTTACCAAGAAGGTGACTGACTGTATGTTTTTCAATCAGCGGCCGCATAATAGCCATTTGTGAACCCGCGCACGTACCTGACGGGTTTACTGCAATGAAGTCGACATCCACGGGCTCTTTGACCGCTTCGGGCTGCGGGTTGCCTTCGGGCATGGCTTCGGGCAGCGAGGCGGCTTCGGACAGCGGGGTGCCTAGGAACGAGGCTGCTTTCAGCGCGGGCCCTACGCGAGTTGGCACCGGCGCCGGCGCCGTCTCTTGAACATGATACGTCATTTAGCGCGGCTTAGACGGACGATATATGTACTCACCGAATCGCAGTGGGGAAACCGGTGCCGCCTTCGATCTCTTCTCGATCTCTGGGCGAATCGGGGTCGAGTTTAGGTCCTTCTTTCGCTTCTTCGATTTGTCGGAAGCCAGCTCGATGATCGGCGGAGAGATGATCGGCGGAGAGATGATCGGCGCGTCGTCGTCATCGTCCTCGGCCGCAAGCTCCTGGTCTTCTTTCTTCGTCGCCTTCAGGGTATTCCTCAGCATTTGCTCTGCCTTCCAGTTGTTACCGCACAAGGCGAGGAGAGGTTGCATTTGCTCGAGCTTGTGAATAGCGGACTTGTATGCCTGCGGGTGGTACGAACGGAAGTAGCCGAGCGAGTGTGTCTTCGTTTTCTCCTTCACCGGTAGAGCGGCCAGGAGGTCCGCTTTCACGATCCTAGCTGAGTTACGGATCGTTCGGAATTTTTGAGGGTCGATCATCGTGCCGTTGATATTGCGGACACATGAGCGCATCGGGGGCCTGTGAGGGTTAGAATCCGTACAGCCGGAGTCATCGTCCTCGCGGCAGTCCTCCTTGTTCCACAGAATAGAAAAAGGATATTTCTGGGGTCGTAACGCAGGCATCTCGGGCGCAGTCGCCGGCGTTAGCTCCTTGGAAAACGGCGTCGAGGCTCGGCTGCTGGATGCCCGGCTGCTGGCATCTGAGATTAGTCGATTAGCGAATAACCCCGGATGCTACTAGCCGTGAAAATTACCGCTATTCCGGATCTCGTTGTTCAAGCGAGATACTTCTTGGTTGAGGCGTACAAGTTCTCTGGATTGAGAAAGCTGAGACCGATATAGGTCGAGGAAATGAGGGTTCTTCATGAGTTCTTCGAGGCCAAGAGATTCAACGGGAGGAGTCGGGCTTTTGGAAAAATTGGGTGCATCATGCGGCGACAGTGAGTAGGGCGTCTGCCAGTAGTTTTGGGCCATCGTTGGAGCGACGACGCAAAGAGCGGAGGAGGAGACGGCGAACTTCATTGACGGGCCGCTGACCAATACAATTCCCATGCGCTTCCTGCAAGTCCGCTCAAGTCCAGCCTGCTCAAAGTACTACATACTACGTCCTCGCGTCCTCGCTATGAGCGATCAAGGAGATCCCGAGCAGGTCGATGTCAGGTAATGTCTCATTTTGCTATTCATTGACGCGTTGATTAAATGTTTTGCTGTATCATTAGCCCGCGGCCGGCGTCTCCTCAATCCGAGCCGATGTAAGCAAGTCTTCGCCTCGTCATATAGGATTAATTATCCACATGTTGGCAGAAGACCTGCGCCTCGCCAACTGCGAAACCTAGAGCGTGAGGGGGCTCGATTTTTTTTGCCATCGCACAACGGTTCCTTGGTTCAGACCAGTCGGTATCCCGCTGGTTGGGGTGAACTTAACGCGGCCCAGCGCGCGAGGTAAGCTCGTTCCTGACTCAAAACACTCTATCATACTTAAGCTTACACCTTTAGGTATGCTGCCCGATTACGCCCTGCTGCCCAATCACGCCGGGACGCGGCGGCAATCACACAACCAGGCGAAAAGTCCCTGACTACGCTGCCTCCCGCTCCCGTCTTGTTGGAGAATAGTCAAGGCAGTAGTGGCGGGTTGAATGTAGTCGGGGAGCGGTCGAAGAAGCGTCGTCGCGAGCCTGACTCTGAAACGGCACAGGAACCTTCAATCGGGGAGCAATCGAATAAGCGTCGTCGCGAGCCTGAATCCGAAACGGCGCAGCAACCTCCAACGCGTCGTCGTAAAGTGCAATCAAAGATTGCACAGGACTCATCCGAGGGGAGTAAAAAGGTCAAAACGAGGCGCTGAATGTAGGGCTATAGGCGCGTGATGAGTTTCCGTAGTCATTTCTTGGGCTTTGAGAGAGAAATATATTACCGTTCCGTTCCATGTATACAGGCGCCGCGAGCGCGCGCGCTGACTTGCCATGATCGTTATGCAACGGTGAAGTAGGGCCATTGGGAGAGAGGGTCAGTTATCGAGCGTGCAGAAGCAACGTGCCTGGCAGCCGCGGCGTGTGCAAGAGAGCACAGCATACGGACGCCGCTCACTGAGCCTCACTCACACGAGGCAGGGGTATTGTTGTCATGCTTCATATTTCCAGACGACATACATAATCAAAAGAAACGGTACGGTAAGGAGCGACTGTGGGCGAGGGCGGCAAAACAACGACAGCTAGATCACACGAAGGTAAAGTAATAAGGAGGTGGGGAAGGGGCATGGGGTAGGGTGGTATGGGACGTGGAAAAAGAGACAACGAGCGTTCAAATCGGGGAGCAAGATAAAGATATACAGAAGACAAACATATAAAAGGATGTAGGGTATGTGGTCGTGATGTTGCATTATACTAGAGACACGGATGTGATTGAGTCAAGAGAAGAGATATGAGTTAATACTTCCGCGTTGCAAGAGCGCGGATCTCGTAGAGATACGAGCGGTCCGAGTTGTCGAGCACATCTTCGAGCTTCCCCCGCCAGCCCTTGAGCTCGTTCCGATGGCGCACCTCTGCCTATCGGCACTTCTCCAAGAACAAGTCGTCGACGTCGTAGACCACAGATGCACGCGAGCCCCGGTCGCTGCCGGACTCTGATGGACTTCGCGTGCGGCTGCGTGCGGGACTCGGCGTCTCTATTCGACTGGAGGCGGTGCTCGCGCTCGTGTCTGACGGCAGGGGCGTGGGGTTCTGCGGTATGCCTGCACGGATCGTACCGCCTCGGGTCTCCCAGCCATCGCCATCCTCCTCGTCATCCGCGAGGTCGGCAAAAACGTCTGGCTCGTCGTCTTCGGGAGCCAAGGCTGATATCCAGCACATGCGAGAGGGATCGAAGATCATGTTTCCGACCCTGCGCGCGCCGGAAGCGAAGGAGCCGACGGGCGATCCTACTGAGGAGCCCGTCAGATGGGTGATGAGAGCCGGTCGGGTCGGTGCCATGGCCGCGTCGAAGTCTCGGAGGGCTTGGTCGTCCCCTTCCCAGCGGAGCGTCTGCGGGTTCCACTTCATCTCACCGACGACTGAGGATACATGAGCCATCGAGTCGAAGGCATGCAGCTTCAACTACGCACCTTTAGGGCCTCCAGTGCCACCCATATGCCGAATCAAAGTCGGCTTCCGCCTCGTGTGATTGACCGGCGAAGCCACCTTCTTACGCTTCGGCGACGGGTCGGAAGGCGACAGCTTCGACGACGAGTCGAGCCGTCCCGCCCGCTTCAATGTTCGAGGGGCAGTCTCAGGACCTGACATCGTAGAGTGAGCCTAAGGTACACTGATGTCAAACTGAAAAGCGTACCTGAGCCACTACTCGAGAGAGTGCGGGTGGTCTTTCTGCGAAGAGTGCCCTTATGGAGCGCGAAGGAGTCTGTGAAGGACATTCGCGTGGACTAGGTGTACGCATGAGCACGTACGCGAGGAGCGGCCGAAATGGTGTCCTTGAGAGTAGAAACGGTGTGGATCATTCGCAGCAGGCTGCAGAGATGGGTGAATAAAAAGGAGAGGGCGACGACGCCCAGCGCTTGATAGTCGTAACTTCATGACGCTCCAAGCCCCGCCCCCACGTGACCACATAACAAGGCCTAGCTTGGAGAGTTGCCTCATTCAACACACACTTATATTTGTACCTGCTGTATTGTTCAAATATCATCAGGCTCTGTATCTAATTCTACACTACTGTCTACAATTCCAAGTTCTTCAGGAGTCAACATACTAAGGCCAGGGTGCTTCCTTAGAATATGGACTCGGTCCTCGTATTGTATCACACCAACCATATGCCGGATTTGAGAAACAGAACACACTTGAATAGTGGGAGACCAATTTCCTTTCCATCTATTGAAAGACTGTTTTAAATTGATCATCGGATAGAATACAACTAACTTCTGGGCTGTTTCAAGCACTTCAAAAAAAGCCACAGCCCTTCCAAAAATTGGTATAGTGCTTCCTTCCTCTGTTGCTTCAAAAAATTTGCTTGATCGAATATTACTGAGGGTGGATAGTGACTCAAAAAGTTCAGAGGTTAGAGTATGTTTATTTGGAAGTACATGTTTTGCCCACTGTTGCAGGTCCGGGGTCTGATTAGTTGACTGCCCAATATATTGACAAATAGCAGAGATGTATGTATTTATTTTGGAAGCAGGTTTCTTAATATCAGACTTCAATATTCTGACCTCCTTTATGAATATTCTCTTTGGCTTGTCTTTAGTTTGAGGTTGAAGGGATGGTACATGGAGTAAGAGAAGGCGTAGTAGCTCTCTTTCATATATGATTGTGGCTACATTTGCAAATGGTGCTTTTCTTGAGCGAACTTTTCGTCCAATCTCTCCAATTGCACGCTCAACAGTTGCTTGTGAGCCTAAGCGAATTGACCCATACCATTCAATATGAGTTGGAATGTGAATCAACTGCATTATACAAAGACGACAGCGTGAAACCTTCTCTGGATCATCTCCTACATATATTCTTTCATATTCCTTCAAAAACTGGGCAATCAGAGTGTGTAATTGTTTAAGATCCTCTTTTGAACGGGGTTGGATGGCCATGGCAAAGTCTGCAATCTCTGCAAATTTGGCAAAATTTGCAAGGACGGTGGGATGAAAACCAATTTCTGTCCCAATAGGAATTATGTACCAGTGTAATAAGGCCATCCATTCATATATTTTATATTGGCTTTGTCTCTTTAGGAATGGGTCCCGGATTGGACCACTAAAAACTGGGGGCAAAGTAACCACAGCTTCACTAACCAATCTACCAAATTTTCTGGCCTTGGCAGTTGTCAAGTGCATCTTTTCTCCAGGAGAACTGAATACAGTCCATACATCATATAGATATGCCATGCAATTTTCATATATCAAATGAAATGGATCCAATGGAAAAAATGAAGGATGTAGAAAGGCAGGCATTGCCATACACAAAGGCATCCTTGAAACACCTGTATCTCTTGTTATCTTAGCACGGGCCGCTTTTGTATTAGCGTTACTCAATTGCTCCAGAGTTTCTCGGTAGTCATGCTCATTCCGGAGAGGGAGGTTCTTATAATCATAGACTGGTCGATGAGGATTGTATTTATCATGTTTAGGAGGCATAGATGGATAATACTGAGCTTTTGAACCTTTGCTCAGCGATGCTACAGCACCTCGCATCATGCTAAATCTGTCACCATATATGGCTGTATGTCCTGCCATACCATTGAGCTTTGCAGAGCCTAACATATCCCCAAGAACCATACACAAATATGCTTTGTGTACAAACAATGAATTGTCAAGTATATCCCAAATCCATATTCCCTCCTCTGAGAGTTGTATTAGTTGACGGAAAATGCCAAATAAGTATGATTCTATGTGTCCTGGTGCCTGAGGGCCTGGAATTGCCAATGGAATGATAACATTAGAAGCCTGATACCGCAACTCAGGTGGCAAGTTGAGCAATGTAAGTATCAAAATCCATGTGTCAGACTGTTTTTTCATTGTTAATTGTGCACCATCAGTTGATAAGGCTAGTGCAATATCTCTCTCTTTTTGGAATATTCCCATTGATTCATGATGATGTACATGCACCGTTCCACTGGAAAAATCTGAGAATTTTTGAGCACCGCCTGCCGCTAGCAATTCAATAGTCTGCTGCAAGTATCTGTCTCTGCTGCGCATCAATTTGGAAGTATCAGCATTTGCAAATAATGCTCGAAGGGTTGGGATCAAAGGTAGTGATAGCATCTGGGCTCTAGGAATCAATGGGGATTTGGCTTTTTTCTGTGGCCTGTATCGAGGTTGTCCACATATATTTCCATTTTTTTTGATATAGGGGCAATACTTCATATTTTCAAACTCTCCTGTATATGCCAGACAGCTATTCACACACATGTCTGTTTTATCTGGTACCAATCCTGTGACTTCGCCAGCCAGCTTCCTAACATTATATAAACTCAGTATTTCAATTCCAGTGTTTTCTTGCAAATTTTGAGCATGACCACTGTAGGCTTTGACTGTGCCATTTGTTTTCTTCCAGGTAACCCAATGCTTCAATGACATTGTCTCTGACTTGTCCAATGATTTGGCCTTAGGAGTATCAAATGGGGGAATGGCAGGGCATGTATAGCCATCCAGAAATATCTCCCGCTGTCTAGCAGCTGTATCAGGGAGACTCTGAAGCATATCATCCATATCTATATCCAGAGCTATATCCTCAGCACTTTGGTTTGATTCACCATCATTATCAGAGCTAGAAAGGCTGTCATATTCATGGTGTTCTTCAGCAATGTTCAATAGAATATCATCTTCACTGTTACTGCCATGATCACTGTCTGCAGGACCATCTCTGTGAATTGAATGTTCTTCATAGATGTCACTAGCATCCTGATCCATATCATTCTCATCATCATGGTCATCTGTTTGCTCCTCAGCATTTGAGTTATTCTGATCAATTTCATAGGCCATAGCAGCCTGAGATGAGACAGCATGTTCACTGTGATCAGACAGCTCTTTTCCTGTGTGCTAGAATTAGAGGCACCATCCAGATAGGCTGAGAATATCATACCAGCTGATCCTGATCCTTCTGCAGCTGAATTTAGCATGAGAGCAGCATGATAGACTATAATCTCACTGACCTTCAAACATGACATCAGCTGCTACATTGTCTGCCAATGTGTCTGGACCTGCTCTATGATCAGAAGCAGCAGAATGATATGCCTGAACAGCCTGTCCTAAAGATGAGATGACTTATCAGAAACTTACAGCCTTAGAGTAAATTCTGACTCACTTTGACGGATACCATCAGCCCCTGGCTGCTCTTGAGTTTGATTTTGACTATCTGAGACAGATTTTATATGTGAAGCTTCATCGGCGAGGGCAAGAGGATGCTAACATACCGTGATTTTTGGCTAGCTCTGCTGTGCAAAGGTCTATGCTTGTCCGGATACTGGCCAGATGTGCAGGTGTGTTGTCTGGGTCTAGCAAAAGCTTGCGATCGGCTCCCCTGTGTCTTTTCACTGTATGCTGAGTGACATCTTTGCCAGGATAACAGCTTGTGCAGAAGCAGGTGGGCATGGTGAGGGACGTGGAGAGAGCGGGAGCGATATCAGATCGCAAGATCGCGCGTATCCGGTTCCGCTCGGTCCGGCCCGCCGTTATACCGGAGGCACGTCTTCGAATGCGAGCGAGTCTTTGGACCATGTCTCCCTTCATATTCTTCTTGCCAGGGCGACGCGAAGATGCCGCCAGACACGAACAATCAAGCGAGCCGCAAGCAACCATATCCATTTTACCATTCCTTATCGGCTGATCAAGTCTCGACAGCACTTCCATAGCACGGACGCTGCACGCACCCAGCTGTGCGCGCCAAGCTCAACACCGAGTTCCACGCGTTCGTCACCGCGACGCCGACTATGGGCGACATTTCACGCGATCCCGTACCTTGACAACATTGCGCGCGACGTCCTGCGGCTTTATCCGCCCGTCGGCAACACAGAACTCACCGCGACGGAGGACCTCTCCTCCGTGCCATCCTCGCGCGCCCGCCCTTGCGCAACTCGCATGCAAGGCCGCACACAGTCACCGCCATGTCGCAGGCGTTACCATATTAGCCCCAGGGCCGCGAGATGTGTCTGGGGAAAGGCGGAAAGGCGGTGTCCAGGTGCGTGATGTTGGTCGCTATCGCATCCACTTGTTCTGACTTTTGCCGTCTCTGATAGCTTGCCCGATATTGTACGCAGATCCCGCACGCAGCGAAGCGTTCGTCGTCAAAGCAGTCGGCCACGTACGATACGCCCGGCGCCGAAGCCGCCCAAGTCTCAAAGTACCGCGTAAAAAACATCAAAATACAACGTGTAGAACGGTCAACATGAACGCCGTGCGCAGCATCCATCGATGAGAAGAACGCCTCGTCCTCTTCTGCTGCCTGACTCACTCAATATATGCTTGCTTTTTCGCCGCCGCCTACCTCAGACTCCCGCTTCCCCTCCCAGCGTCTGCTGAAGGCCCAACCTCCTCGCCGGACCGCCAGACACACGGTGCTGGCCTCCGACTCTGATCTACCCATAGGTCAAAATGTGCACCACATCAATATCCAGTTTCCCTCCGCGCCAAAACTCTGTCTCGCTCACATCCGCCTCCAGCATCTGGTACGCCTCGATCCTTAAATACTCTACTCACATGTCGATCTTCGCTGGCCTGGATTGAATAATCCCCTTCCCCCCCCCCCCCCCCCCCCGTCTTGCGGGGCCCGTCCGCCTCCCGATCGCGGCCCCGCTGGCAGCCATACTCCTCTATCCCATTCTCCTCGACCGCTCGGTCCCCTTCCGGCGCATATCTCAATACCCCCGCCACTACTGTATCAACACCAACATCCGTCTCTCAATTGCCTCTATGCGAACAAGAACATTTCAAAGCTTCTCTCTCCTCTACACACACGCAAACGCCCAAGGATCAACTACGCGATGTACAGCAGAAAGTCAGATATGTGAATGGCCTCGTCGGTGAGTCGCCCGTCCCGCTGGTGAGGCTCTATGCTCACTCCTCGCAGACATCGCCGTGAAGTCTCCTGGCGAAATATGGAACCCTCCTCCGTCTTCTGACACCGGCTTGCCCCCCGACACCCGCAGCCTCCTCGTCTAACTCTATCCCTTATCCCAATAATTCCTCCATAGCGCATGCGCTATCCACCGATACATGCAACTGCCCTCTCGCCCTGTCTCGCATTCACATGTTTCCACTCCCACCCCCTTGCCCATCGCCGCACCCATGCAGCGACGTGCGCGGCGACGCCGTGTTCTGCCCGTGCGGTGCGAACCCCGGCCGCGGGCCACTCGATGGCCGCGCTCGTGCAGCAGCTGCGCCACGCGCTCAACGTCCTGCGCGGGCACGCGTGCCCGATCATGCAGCAGCTCAACGAGTAAGCCCCGCTCACACGCTTCTCGTTACTGGGCGGAATTCTGATGCGCACCCGCAGGCCCCCGGTATTTGTCCGCAAGCGACGGCGGGCGGCTCGTACGATCTCGACGCCGCCCGACAGCGACCTCATGACCCCGCTCTCATCCGCGTCCGCAGCTGCAGGCAGCGCCTCGTATTTCCCGCCGCCGCCGCCGCCCGAGCGCAGCACGTTCCCGAAGGACATCAACGTGTCATCAATGTCATCAATCATCTGGCACAGTGCCTGCCTCGTGCGTGGCGCAGTGGGTGCACCTCGCCTGCACCTCGTGCGTGGCGGACGGGCCGTGCAGTGTGCCTCCCGGCGCGCGCGACCCCGCCCCCTCCAGGTTGGCCGTGCGGGTCATCACGATTTCTATTGGGACTGACTGTCTAGATACTTCATGAAATATCTAATTACCGTTTCCGCTGCCAAAATCTCTCGTGCCGACACCTCTGCGCTCTCCAAGGTCGTAAGTCCCAGGCCTAGCTCACAGAGTGCCGTGCGCAGCTCAACGCTCGCCAAGCCCTTGGCTGGGGCGTGCTGGGGGAGGGGGGACGCCTCGTTTGTCAGGACGCATGCGAGATCGTCGACGACCCGTACGCTCGCCAAGCTCTTGGCTGGCAAACTTCCGCTGGCGAGGGGGGAAAGGGGGATGCCTCGTCAATCCTCAGTCAGGACGCGGGCATGCGAGGCCGTCGGCGAACGTGCGCTGCTCGCTCGCCATGCCCCTCCGCGGGGACGCCCCCTCAGTCAGGACGCGGGCATGCGAGATTGTTGGCGGCCTGTGCGCCTGTGAGGAGCTCTGTGAGCGGCGACAGCGTGCGCGCGGATGGGCGAGGAGAACAAACGCTGTGTTGCGCGGGCGTCAACTTCTAAGCGACCACCGCGACACACAGCGCCCGAGGGGGCCGCTGCAGTCCCTCCCCCAGCACTTACTGAATGTCCCCCGCGCTCTCCTGTGCTCCCCCCACCGCGCCCACCGCTATTTCTCTTGCTGCTGCCCGCACCGCCTTTGCTTGGCTGCTAGTTCTTGACGACCTGAGCGCTTGAGCGGCCCATCCTTGCTGCGGCTAAGAGCTGTCCGGGGGCCGTGTTGTTCACGCGGCACCTTACTGGAAGCTGCCTTGCCATGTGCTGTGGAGGCGAAGGCCAGTCCCAAGGCCGAAGTTCGCGCGGTGGAAAGATATCGTGTATATCTGTCTACTGGGATTCGAGAGGGGAAAGCAATGGGAAAGGAAGGGGACGAAGGAGGGGACAAGGGGGACGAAAGAGGGGACAAGGGGGACAAGGGTGGGACCATGTGAGAGACAAGGCGGCGCATGGGATGTGCGCGGCAGGTGCGCCACGGTTCCGCAACGGATCCGCCCATTAATTAACCGGATACCGGAACCATATCGTCCCGAGCACGAATTAGCGCCCGCGTCCGTTTCTCTCAAATACTGTTCAGCTCCCTCTGCGAATGCGAGCAACTTGTAGCACTTCGGACGTTGGGGGATGTAGAAGTATACCAATTTGCATTGATTATGTAATGAAAAGAGCCAACTATTGCAATGATAGCGTTGAGGAACCAACAGCTGCCAGCGCCATGGGGAGCAATAGCGCACAACTCCGTTTCCGGGCGGACTCTATTCACACCTATCCTGCTTCCCACCACCGCCTCCCTGCTAACCAACTGGATCCGCCGTATCGGAATCATATGAAGTATCAGCGATCCAAGCCCGTGGTGCGAGGCACCGGCTCCCACACCCCGACGCAGCCGGCCATCCAATCGCAGCTTGTGAATCCTACACAGAATACGCGCCTAGGGGCAGGATCGGCGCCAGGTTCGCTATCAACAGCTGTCTCCGGGGAGCTTACTGTGCGTGGCCGGGTCGCCTCTGGTGCCGATCTCATCGATGCCCTCTTTTCCCCCGAGAACTTCATCGAAAAAGATGCGGCAGTCCACTTCAATGAAATCATGAAAGAACTCGACAACGAATCGTGCTTCCTTGTCGAGGGTGAGGAACCGCCAATTGGGCCACTCACTGCTCGCGCGTCGAGACTGCGTATGCTCATGGAGACCTGGAACGAGGACGAGAATGGCGCTTGCGAATTTTTGAACGCACTCGGCGATGTGGTCGGGGAATTCGGGGACCAGGTACGCCCGGACTTAGCGTCGATCAGCATCCTTGTCTTACCTTCTCTTATTAGCCGAGCCCGCGCTTGTTTTCCGCCGTCCGATCTGGAGAGGCTGCCCAAGGAGTGTCTGAGCATTTCAAACCGGATGCCGCCGTCGTCTTACGCAGATTGGCGGATATCTTCCGGTATTGGCAAGAAACCGAGGCCCTCTTGGAGTTCACCAAACGGTCAACAAATGCGGGTTTAGGCCAGACAATGCAGGAAAAAATGGCCCTGAAGTTCCGCACTCAATTCGGCCTTCGCCACGTCATCGGAGTTGGCATCCATGACAAAAAGATAACCGCATACTACATGGACAGAAGCGGCTTGCTCACAGCGACCTGTCCTATGACCTCAGACCTTCTCGTTCGGATCGTCGGCACTCTTCTCTTCGCCTCTGCGGAGTTTTTGGGGCGCGATACCACTGTCGGGCTGACTCCCAAACTGAGCACCGCCTCGATCACCATGGGCAACTTGGAGTTCGAGTTCGTCCGTTATCTCAGTCAAGATCTGTCTGTGCGCGGCCGCGGGTTGAACGTTGCGCTGGTCAAGCACGGCAACGTTTACTTCGTCATCCGGGACTTCTGGGCTGACGTCAGTCGCGAAATAACGGGCGCAGGTATTCTCCGTGAGTGCGAGACGGCTGGTGTTACCGGCGTTCTCCGTCTCTTGGGTAGCGAGGTCGTGCCTATCAAGGACCCCAGCCTCGCGGCCAAAGTGGCGGATATTCGTGCGAAGCAAGAGCAGCCGCCCGAGACTCGCGAGCACCGCCGGGAGTTGCTAGGGCCGATGTGCCGAATGCTACATTCTTTCCAGTCCCAAGAAGAGCTTGTGCAGTCTCTGATGGATATTACACAATGTAGGGAACCCTGATTTTCTACCATGCACATCACTCACCTTCCTGAGTAGGCCTGAAGGAGTTGAGGGAACTCGGATACGTCCATCGCGAGGTTACTCTCGAGAGCCTGGGCATCGTTGACCCGGTTCACATGGATACTGTGAAAAGATTCAAGCCCCAGACGTCTGAAAGGCCTCTGGATCTGACGGATCTCAGCCCGGAACCCGCTTTCGTCCCTGCTGCGTCGGATCACGCGCCAAGGCAACCGGCATGCGGAGTTGTCCTTGATGTGGACCATATGATGCACGTCGAGCGAGAGGACAAGATCCCGATCGCTGACGCCCCTCGACCGGTACGCTATTTCTGGCACATACAGACGCCCCACTCATCAGCCGCCGCACAGGAAACCCTCGCATTTGTGTCACTGGAGCTCATAGAAACCCCTGCGACCACCCCTACGGAAAAGCATGACCTGGAATCCATATTCTGGATTTTATATGGCTCTGCTCGACGTATCGCGCTCCGACAAGGCCCCGTGAAATCGGCCAAGAACAAGTCTGGACGTGGTGCAAGCCGGCCTACTCGGAACAACAACGCATGGCTATCCATCGCAACAAGGCGGGCAGCCTCGGTCGTGGACCCGCCGGGGTTGTCGCGGAGTTCTCGCCAGAATTCAGGGACCTTCAGGATCTCGCCGGTCGCCTGTTCAATCTTCTCTTCCCAGACGGTTCTCCCAGCCGCGCGGCATGGCAAGTTTCACTGAGCAGCGTTCAACACGCTGATTTCATCGCCGCCTTTCAAGAGACCCTGGACAAGTTATATGACGCCAACACTCCGGGATTGACTCCAGCCTTCTCGGCTATGGATGTAACCCCCGACGTATCCGAGAAGAGACAATTCGCGACCGCTTTCCCGAGCCCTCTGCCTTTCGAGCCGGTCCCTGTGTCTCCGGACGTCGTCCGAGCTGGTAGCGTCGTGACCAATGGTATCTTGTGCGAATCGATCGTTACCAAGATTGGAGAGACTCTGCAAGTGGTTAAAGAAGACGGGGGGACCGACAATACGGTACCTGCTGCAGGGAAGAAGCGAGCGCGCGGCGAGAAGCAGCCCGGGAAATACTTCCATTTTGCTGACAAGGCGGCAGAGGCGCAGGCGGCGGCAGAGGCGAAGGCGGCAGAGGCAGCAGAGGCGCAGGCGCTGGCAGAGGCGGCAGAGGCGCAGGCGGCGGCAGAGGAGCAGGCGGCAATGGCGCGGGCGGTTCAACGCGAGGCAGAACAGGCAGAACAGAGTCCGATCCAGACCGCGCAGACGCAACTGAGCATCATCGAAGCGAACATCAAACATATGCAGGCACAAACCGACTCGGCAGTGGCCCAAGTCGCAGAGGGAGGACATCCTGGCACGTATGCCCTCACTGAAATGTTGAAGCTCAAGGAGCGCATTCGCCAGGCCATTCAGGACATCGAGAACATGCCAAGTGAGGACGACGGCGAGTACATCGAGGAGGACGAGTCATCTGATGAGGATGATGGAACCAATGCCCACGACGAGGTCAGCAACGGCAATGGCGCGTCGGGCGGCGGCGAGTAGAGGCGAGTACAAACGCTAGAGCGGCGGCGCCGCGATTGTTCAGGTCTGCAGGTTAGTTCCGTCGTGTTGTTTTCGTGCTGTGATCGTTGTTTTCGTGTTGTGATTGTGGTTTTCGTGTTGTGATTGTTGTATTCGTGTTGTGATTGTCGTGCTGTATTTTCAAGTCTCGTATTTACCATGGATTATCTAGTGTTGTTGTAGTACTGATGTAGAGTCCGGTTAAAGTCATCTTCTCGGGCAGCAGTTGACTTGATGGGGCGCGTCTGCGGACTTAAGAGTGACTAGAACATGACTAATACGTGCCAACAGGACTGAGGCACGACTTCCTGTTTTTACTGAGAGTGAACAGTGAGCGCGAGAGATGGCCGATCCCCAGATCAACTAGTGCGTATTTTTCCATTCTCGGCCGCATCTCAGCACCACTGAATTGCTATCCTCGCCTCGCCGCGCAGCCTGCTCGCTTCTTGTGGTGCCCCGCAGACCAGACCTTCTCGAGTCACGCCCGCTCGCTGCGCACGGCAGCCACCGCTGTCGCGCTTCCATCGCCGGACCCGGTGCGGCATGAAGAGCCTGGTCCTCGCACAGACCTCTGTCTTCCGGGCCCGCCAATACAAGCAGGTGAGTTTGGCTTAACCGTGGTTGTATCGCATATACTGACGTCTTTTCCTAGTCAATTTAGATGCACGTCGAGGTATCCCACTTGGTTCATTACCCATCCTCTACGAAGCCAGCATTCCCGGCAAGCAATTTACCACCACTAGCATACATGGCGGCGCGAAAGACCCTCCAGCACGACGGGCATCCGGGGCCCGCGGCCTCCGGGGTGTCCAGATGATTGCTGGAAGGACAACGCGCACGGAGGTGGTCAGGATCACGCAGATGGTATTGTGCTGAGCAGAGATGCCAGGCCAATGCTCATATTTTCCGATATATGCGCCATTTCTGACCTTCTCATCAAGTGCTCGGCTTCGCGCGAGACGTCAGTCGTCGACGCGTTCAGCTCGCGCCATGGCAATCAACGCAACGCTCATTCATCGTGGTGCGTACTAGCCTTGCTCTACAGGCTCATTTCTCATCGCGTTGCTCCTCAGCCTTTACACGCAGCTCAAGCATCTAGCTAGGGCATATTCTTCAGACACTACTACGGTGCGTACTTTCCTTCGATATATCCGCAGCTCGAGACGGCTCGCGCAGGCGCTGCAAGATGGACTGCCGGGCACCCTCTTCAACTTCTCCAAGCGCGCTGCGACGATATGCGGCCCCGATCTTGCGATACTCCGCGCGGACACACGTCGACGTCTCGCGATCAGCAACGCCGCCTCGCGGGGACATGATGATTCACGAAGTCACTGTAGATCTGCACGCCGCAAGTACTGTAAAGCTCTCAAGCCATGACGCTCTGCACGTCAAACGATAGCGGGATCCCGCGTTTCTGGGCGCCATGTATATATCCCTATTGCTGCGAATGAAATAGCCCTTGAATGAGCGAGTGCGCTTGAGGCGCGAAGTGTTGTGTAAGATGTAACTGCCGACAACTGGCACACTGTGGGCACAATGCTAGCCTGGAGGAATCGCACAAATTCAATCATTGCTGCATGTAAATAAGTAATTAATACCATGTATACGCATACAATTTCCTCGAACATTCCTAGCTGTAAGTATTCTTTGGCAAATATTGGGAAGCACTGGCCATTTATTCAAACCACATGTCGCCGTGCATCTGCTTGAGCCGCGCCCCCCTAATCAGACCATTGAAATGCACGCTCCGTGCGGCCCTCACTGTCTTGAAGTTCCAACCACATTGCTCCTCCAAATGTCTCACGAAGTTTGCTCAGAGGAGGAGCATCACTTCCGCCCCATCCAGGCGCAAATCAAAGCTGATGGACTGACGAAGGTTGTGGACAAGGAGCCGCTGTGGTACACAGGCGCTCAAGGCCCCAAATTCTACGAGCAATAAAGGAGATTGCGGCACTCGTGCTTCATACCTAGTCACTGTTGCCTCAGTCACTGCCGACGTGCGATTTAGTGCAGGACGAGACGTCGTTGCCCGACCCTCACAACGAGCGCGCTCGGCTCGTTCTCGACTCTCGAACACCCCGCGTGGGGCGTGCTAAACACAGGATAAGCTCTCTCGATCATCCGTTACACAGTGATGCTTCGTAGATACAGATGCAGCCAGTAATAAGTAGATGCGAGTGATGTATGCGGCAAATGATCGTGAATCGAGCACAATGGGATGAAAACAGACACTATGTATGTAACAGAGAGAGAAGAAATTGAACGAGATATGGCGAACGGATATGATGGAGGGAGCAAGACAGTCCGGGAGGAATACGGAGACGATTGATGGTATCATCGTAGCAAGACGCAGGTACATCCAGGATATCAACGACCCTGCCAAATCGGTTACGCGGTCGTCCGACATCAGGATGATCAAGTTGCGCCCAGCTGTCTGCCGGGAGTCAATGGCAGTATTCTTGCCGTGCCGCGCGCGGTCACCGTACCCGGCATCACCAGCCCCGAGAAAGTGCTGTCGATGTGCGTTTCGATTCTCTTTTGAGGATCCAGGCGCGGAACGGGAGGAACTGCAGACACGCAGCGGCCCGGGCGCAGGCTTGTGACAATCTGCTGTACGTCTGCGAGTCGGCGAGACCTTGAGCTTGAGAGCGACTGTGCAAGCTTCGTGGATGGGCGTGTCAATAGGTCTGATATCGATGGATGTTTGAGTGCTGCAGGCCGGCGAGGTCGGCATACAGCGGGCGCAGTGTTACACGCACGGTCTGTTGATACATGAGCCCGAATCCGTCGGCGCGGGGTCGCGCGATACAGAAAAGGAGTACGCACCGAGTGCATCGCTTCGCACCCAAACCGAACGCGGTGCCATTGAGAGGTGTGATGTGTGCCGTGCGCAGAAGCTGGCGGTCGTGCGTTTGTGACGACTGGTCGCCTTCGAGCGCAGTGGTGACTGGGCAGATATGTGAGTAAGTACATGCGCATAGATTCACCGCCGCGATATCTGAGCTCCTCCACCTCCAAGCAACATGTCGCGCTGGGTTCGTATCCGACTGGGAAAGAAACTGCAGGCACGCACCGATCTGCATGACCTCGACCCGGCCTGCCTCATGACTTCTGCCGATTCGCCTCGGCAGAGGAACTCGCGCTGCGCATCCCCGCTTTACTCGTGCACTCCTTGAGAAGAAGCCGTGCGTGCGTGCGGTGCAGCAGCATGGGCGTCCGGGCTCGCATCTTGGTCACCACAAGAGCGAGCTGGCAGGTCGCCGCGGCGAGGCTGCAGGCTCGGAGAGTTGAGCATTGAGCAGTTGGGTTACTGGAGCAGCGTGGGGTGGGGGCGATGGTCGGGACGCCGATGTGGTGCGTGGATAGGTTGGAGCGAAGGAGTGGAAGGACGGCTGTCGGTGTCGATAGGATGAAAAAAGCGGCAGCGAGGGGAAAGTGACGTTGACAAAGTTTTGAGGGAGATGTTCTGCGGCTGTGTAATGGATATGCTGGCAACTGCAAAGAGTCAGGATGAACTTTCGTCTGTCGACACATTGACGATCAACGCACCTGCAGGATCCAACTGACAGCTCTGCCGGGAGACCTCTCCGTGGCTGGTCCGCGTCACTCCGGCGTTCTGCGCCTGTGTCTTGAGCTTGATCTACCGTATGAGGACAGACGGAGGTGGAGGTGGGAGGAAGAAGGAGGACGCTCGGCAGTGAGCCGGAGACATCGGCGATGCCAGCGGTCTCGTTGTGTCGCGATCGGCGAGAACTACAATATCGCATCGCGCGATCGTTCCACTCAGCGTGGTATCAAGACACAGCCAAGTCGCTGCCGCCGATCTCGCAGTCGACCGACTTGCTCAGGCTGGCAGCAAGTATCCCGGAGGATCATCCTCACCCTCGAGGATTTGCTGTGATTGATCCCGTGCTGTCGCTCACAATCCGCCAGAAAACTGCATTCAACGTAGTAGATTCTCTTCATGCGTATTACAACGAGGACGAGATAAAACATGTGAACCTGCGGTACATTTTACCTCTTACCGCTCACCCCGTGCAGTTGTCGTGTTACTTGAGATCGACGGCTTGGAGCGCGACAGGCTTGATGTTGTTTGGGTGGTGCGTCAGCACCACGGTGTTGAATAGGAGCGGTACAAGCGGGCGCGAGGCGGGAGACGAAGGGCTTCGAACCCTTGCGTGGCCAGGTTGCACGGAGATAGTGCACCTTCGCTGGTGGTCGTCTAGCCTGCGTGCACGCACGACGGTCAAGCAAACTCATAGTAGACGGGACTCACCATGCCGAGCGTTGCTCGCGATTTTTTCGATGCTTTTGTGGCCGGCTGAGTGGAGAGGTTGGTATGTGCATACAATCCGGGGTCTAACCACGTACCTGAGCCCAACGCTCCTCCCGTTCCTCGACAGATGATGCTGACCCGGACGCGTTTTTCTACATAGCCCCGTCGCCTCATGTACAATCACGCGCCACCAGGACCTCGCGGAAGTCGTTGGATTGCGCATACATACGTTGTATGCTTCACCGTGCGCGTCTGCGCCGTGTCTTCCGATGCGGGCGGCGCGATGCGTGGGCGCCGCGCAAGATAGCGCAATAGACGACGGTCGGTTTTGAAGGACGCGTGAGTTCGGGGCCAGAGCGCGCTTCGTTGAGGCGGAGGATGTTGGTCGGCCGGGCATCGAGCTCGATGGACACGCCAGATGCGGTCGTCTTGAAAGTCATGGAACTGGACGGTTACTCCGGTATGTCTTCAACCAGGCTTAAGCTAGAGCGAGCGAGAGCGCCACGGTCCATCCAGAGCTTCCGCGTACGTCCTGGGCGCGGTCAGGGCGAACATCAAGCAAGAAAACGATACTGTACGTACTCGGTGCGTTCATGAGCGGCAAGCTGAACGCCGCCTGAGCCGCGCGATGGCTGCATGCTCGGCACGGCGTGTCGGAATTTATGGCGAAGTGTTGTCTGGTAGTAGTCGACTGAGTATGAACGTCAGCATATGGCAGTCGAACAGCACTAACCTGCCTTCGACCTATGAAGGCACCGGATAGAGTTGTGGAGCAATGATAGGAACATTGGGTCGTCAAATCGAGTCGTGCTGTTCGGGCGGTCGACGTTGACAGGCTCCTCGACAAAACAGAATCGACGTTCTGCCTCAAGCTGCGAATGGCGAGGGTCAGTCATATGCAAATGAGAACGCCGACAGTGATACGCACCTGTGCGCAGGCAATCTGCACGATAGCGTCCGCCTTTCCTCGCCTCTCTGGAAACTTCGCGCCGCCCCTCCTCTACGTCCTTTGAAGAAGATGCCCCGAAGGCTATTGGGGCCGCAAGTCCGTCGATGTTCGCGGAAGGCACATGTTGCGGATCGAGACGACGTCGGCGACCGAGATATGTCGTTTCGAAGGTGCTGAACGCGGGGGCAGTGGGCAAAGTATTGGACGGAGCCTGGGTGATGATGGTTTAGTGGGGCTGCAGATGCGGCCAAGAACTGATAGCACGTACCAGGGTGGCCGGCCTTGTCCGTGTCCTCTCGCGCTCCCCGGGCCTGCTCAGTACCCGCACCGCGCCCACACGACCCCAATCTGCGACTGCCCCGCGCTCTCTCTGCAGGACGTGAGCCGCACCACCGCACGATGGTTTGCCTCATCCGCACGCCCAGATAACGTGTGTGGTTGGAATGCGGAAGTATTGCGCGGCGGGGCTGCGTATGCAGAGGCATTGAACGGAGACGGGCAGACGATAGCCAAGGTGCGAACGACAAGCTTGCATGACCACTTGCTCGCTGCGCACAAGCTCTGTAAGATCGTCAGTAAACATCCGTAGGCTCTGTCGCACACAGAGACGCACCGCATCTCCTTGAAAGACACGGCGATTGCGCGGCTTGTGGCCTGAGCGTCGCCTTTGCGCGTGTGGAGTGCGACACTACGCATGGGCTTTCGAGCAGGCCAGGGTCGGTGGGGATCGAGTGAGGACGAGGCTCGAAGGGCGGCCGGGAAACGAACCGGACATATCGGCGATACGGTCACGTTCAACCCGATCTCAAATCCACAGCCTGCGGCGCCTCTTGAGGTCGGATAGATGATCCCTGAGCTTGCGAAGGGTTTAGAATCTAGCTACTCTGCCTCAGGGAGACTACGCCCCCGGCAGTCGCCAGCTCCATTGAAGCACCCGGAAGCATGCTACTCAACGTCAGCGTTCGAGGAATCGTCAACTTCGATGCCCACTGCGTCGCAGTGACAATTGCGGTACGTTGACACCCATAAAGAGTTGCCATGACGAGATATTGATCTAACACGTTAGTATTCGCAGCAGGGGGAAAAAAAAAACAAGGCAGAAGACCCAATGATGTCGTAGTCGCTTCACTCGTTTAAACTGGTATGTGGATCTTTTATCCCACCTCAGTTGACGAGGGAACTCACGTCTTTCCAGTCCGGCAAGCTCTCCCGCAGACTACATCAAGGGAGGGAGACAGGTGCGTCATCAGTGCTGTACCGTACGCGCGATTGAAGCGCGTTTTGTGTCGTCTCGCGTAGGTGCCAGCTGTTTGGAAAAAATCTATACGGGATGCCCATCAAGCCAACGATCAAACGAGTTCGCGGAGGCATGCTGCGTGTCATCCCAAGGACTTGACACTGTCTTCGTTCGCCACGCCTGCCGTCTCTCGTGTGCGTAGGCCTGGTTGTTGGTTGTTCACTTCGGAGCATCTCCGATCTGCGGTACGGAAAACATAAGTCTGGTCACTGGTGCGCATACTTCGTAGTTGTCCTTGTTCTCCCAACCATCTGTGAAAAGTACCGTCATTTCCAACTTACGCTGGTGAAAGCGCATGGTTTCCCATGCAATCACGGCCTTTCCAGGAGATATAAAAGCCAGGCTCTGTCTGCTGGAGTGCTCCCATCTCTCTCCTGTCGAGCAGCGCTCGTCTTCATTCTCGCTCTTTGTATCCACTTCAGCTCCCTCTTCATCTAGCCATGGTCCAATTCTCCACTCTCCTCCTCACGCTCGCGGTGGCGGGTTCCGCGCTGGCCGCGCCGTCCCGCTTCCACACGAAGCGCATCGAGCAAACCATCGCGAACTCGACGATGAAGTGGGAGAAAGCCTGTGTATGTACCCCCTTCACATGACTGCGAATCTTAGGGTTGACATGCAAATAGGACGCAGCCGGAGGCGGCGAGCAGTGCAACCCCGTCGCGGTCAGCGCGTTCGGTACGCTGCTCGCGGGGGCAGCCCCGTGCGCCCAGCAGGACAGCGCCGACGTGATGGTCGACCTCGCCAAACAGCTCAACAACAACGCGGACATGATCCAGCTTGCGCAGATCTTCGCACAGCAGCCGCGCAATACTGTACGCCCCTCAGCTCTCCTCTAGTTGTCCCAGAGCTGACGTTGCATCCGCAGCCTGACTCGCTGAGCGTCCCGTACTGCCAGGCCGCCCCTAAGAATGGGGAGCTGGCTGGCCTCTTCCAGTGCCAGTTCCAGGGCGCCAACCCGACGCAGTTTTTCGGAGGCGTTACGGTCGGTGCTGTGGGCACGATGCCCCTCGGCATGACGTCTCCGTTGACGCCCGCGGGCTCGTGCCCCGCGCACCCGGCGGGGCCCATCCCGGCTGGCTCGCAGCTCGTCGACCTGGTGTTGGATTCCGGCGCGGGGCAGCCTGGGTCAGGCAGCACCAGTTCCGCGTCCGCAACCACTAGTACCACTTCGTCTGCCGCGTCGACGGCTACGTCTTCGTCGTCCGGGATCGATACCGCGTCTGCGGGCACCGATTCCACTTCCGCTGTTGCATCTGCGTCGACCTCGACCGCACCCAGTTCCACCTCCACGGCAGGTTCCTCCGACGCATCGTCCACCGCCACCGCCACCGCTACCGCTACCGCCACCACCTCTGCCACGGCCACTTCGTTTGCTGCGTCCTCGGCGGCGTCTTTCACATCCAGCGCAGGCCTCAATTACACCACGTTGTTTCCTCCCGTCCCTCCTTCCACCCCAAACCAAGGCTTCTTTGAGTGCCTTGACGATGACATCGCTGGGTGCGCGCCCGGCACTTCCACCAGCGCCACGTCCACTGCTGCCCCCGCTCCCACCTCCACGACCGGCTCCTCCGACTTCCACCTCCAGAATGGCCTGGACGCACAGGCTCTCAACAGGAAGTTTGCCTCGCTTACCGCAGACGCGCCCTGTCAGGGTACGCGTTTCCCTTTCCTTGCGTATTATGCATTCTGACGCGTGGTTCACTCGCAGATGGCGACCAGGCGTGCATCGGCGATGCCTTCGCACAGTGCGCCGGCGGCGCGTTTGTGACGACGCCGTGCGCCGAGGGGACGACGTGCGCAGCTCTTCCGCTCGTGAACAAGGCTGGCACGAGCATCACGTGCGATACGCAGGCAGATGCGCTCACGCGCATCGCTGCGACGGGTGCGACGGGCGGGCTCACGGGCAACTGATCCATCCACTTCGTGACTACCAGGGACTGATGCTTCGTTGTATACGCATACTTCAGGGCTGCCGTCACGCTGTGCGTGGCTTACTGTGTCCATAGGCATGTATAGAATAACCATTGATTGATCACATGGAGTGGCAATGGTCACTGAGGATTGATCGTGAGTGCTGCCGCGGAACTGAACATGTGTGAGTACTCATGCTGTCGAGGTTGCTGTTCGACGTGCTGATACGTTTCATGGCCTAGACTTCTGTTGGTACTAACAGGAGATCAAGTCTCGCAAGCTTGCGTCATCGGCATCATCGGCTTGAAGCCGCATCACTAGAGAAGGAGCGACGCTGGTCACGGTGTGCGCTGGTGTCCTGTGGGAGAGGGCCTAGTTATCCGGGGAAGGGTGAGTAACCCTGGACGGCGGAGGCTTGTCAGGGCGAATGTCTGAACTATACGTGCAGGCATGATGCGGTTTGTAAGAGGGCAAGGTGAGTAACCCGCCGGAATCTCGAGGCGCGTGGTATACGCGCAGCTTCTCAATGGCATAGCAAAATAGGTCACCCCACTGACTCCGCGCTGTTTCTCTCCGTCTCTTCTGATAGCGCTTGCCCAGTGACGGTGTGCAACGCTGCGCGTTTTTTTGTGACTATCCAGACATCTGGATTGGCAAGGCCGGCTGCATGCTCTCGTTATCGTAGCCCCCGGTTTCACTTCGGTGCATGGCTACAGCTCCAATCTGCGACACGGGTAACACAACTCTGGTGCGCATACCTCGCAGTCGCCGTTGTTCTGCCAACCATCGTCACGAAGCACTGTCATCTCCGACTCCTTCGCTGGTGAAAGCACATGGTTTCCCTTGGAATTATGACCTGTCTAGGTCATATAAAAGTCAGGCACTGTCTGCTGGAGTGCCTACTGTAGAGCAGCGCTCGTCTTCGACTTCTCGCTTCATCGCTTTCCCTCTTTTTTTCTTCTATCTTTTAGCCACCAACTTCTAGCCATGGTCCAACTCTCCACACTCGTCCTCGCGTTTGTGGCGATGGGCTCCGCGCTGGCCGCACCGTCTCGCTTGCACAAGAAGGGCATCGCACAGGACCTCTTTGATTCGACGAAGGATTGGGAGGCGGCCTGTGTATGTCTCCCCTTTACCATGACTGCGAATCTTGAAGTTGACAGGCAGATAGGACGCAGCCGGAGGCGGCGAGCAGTGCGACCCCACCGCGGTCAGCGCGTTCGGTACGCTCATTGCGGCGGCAGGCCCGTGCGACCAGCAGGACAGCGCCGACAAGATGGTCGACCTCGCCAAGCAGCTCAATAATAACCCCGACATGATCAAGTTTGCCCAAATCTTTGCGCAGCAGCCACGCAACACAGTGCGTCCGCCACTTCTTTTTCAGTTTGCTTGTTCTGACACATGATGCTCAGCCCACCTCGGAGAGCGTTCCGTACTGCCAGACCGCCCCTAAGAATGGGGAGCTGGCCGGCCTCTTCCAGTGCCAGTTCCAGGGCGCGAACCCGACGCAGTTCGTCGGAGGCGTTGCGGTCGGTGCTGCGGGCACGATCCCCCTCGGCATGTCGTCCCCGCTGGCCCCCGCGGGCTCGTGCCCCGCGCACTCGGCGGGGCCCATCCCGGATGGCACGCAGCTCGTCGACCAGGTATCTGGTTCCGGCGTGGGGCGGCGTGGGGCGGGAAGCGACAGTTCTGCGCCTCCGGCCACCAGTACCACTTCGTTTGCCGCATCCTCAGCGGCGTATTCCTCATCAAGCGCAGGCCTCAATTTCACCACGTTGTTTCCTCCCGTCCCTCCTTCCACCCCAAACCAAGGCTTCTTTGAGTGCCTTGACTCGGATGTCATCCCTGGTTGTGCGCCCGACACTCTCACCAGCGCCACGTCCACTGCCGCTCCCGTTACCACCTCCGCGGCCGGCTACCTGGACTTCCCCCCCCAACTTGGCCAGGACGCACAGGCACTCAACAAGAAGTTCGCATCGCGTGGTGCAGACGCGCCCTGTCAGGGTGCGCGTTTCTCTTTCCCTGCGGGTAATGCAATCTGACGTGCCGTGGTTCACTAGCAGATGGCGACCAGGCGTGCATCGGCGGTGCCTTCGCAGAGTGCGTCGGCGGCGCGTTCGTGACGGGCAACTGAGGGCTGCATTTGGGATGATTCAGAGTATTCTGAAAAGGTTGTAATTTGTACACCGCTTACTCTGTGTGCATATCACATGGGATATTCACTGGTTGCGGTCTTCGCTCGTTAATAGCAGTGGTCGTACCCGAGCGCGCTACGTTCCGCGTGTTGCCAACCAGTTCAGTGCAGAATTAACTCGGGCGTCCGATTACAAGAGGTACCTATTACAACAGGGAGATAGTACATGGAGGGAAGCGAGGGGAACATAATCATGTCAGATTCAATTGTGCGGCGGTTGCATCAGTCCTCACAGCTTGAATCGCCGAACCCGAGCCCAACCAGCGCAGCGGGCGATGAGTCTGGGTTGGATACGGAGAGAGTTTTGACGCTGTCGACCAGCACGACCACGGGCGGGGAGTCTTGGAGGTCGGAAGGGGAGTCTTGGAGGTTGGATGGGGAGTGCACACTACAGAGTCGGAACTCTACTCTGTAGCTGTCGTCATCCGACCCACTGTCCGACCCACCGCCATGAGATCCACCACCATCCATCTCCAGGTGCGAGTCCGACTCAGCATCGTTGGAAGCGTCGCCATCATCGGAAGTGTCGCCATCATTGAGGGCGTCAGCACTGTTTGTGAGCCGATATCGCACATGATTGCGCGGAAGGTCTTCAGCTTTGTGGAGAGGAACGAGCGGAGATGATTGAGTTCTAAGTGAAGTTAGGAACTGTCCAATCCACTCGTCGTCTGGGGATACATCATCGTCTTTTAATAGCTGGCGATGATGGTAAGACTGAGACGTACCAAGTGTGTAAAAACCCTCTCCGGTATTCTCTACGTCCATGCGGAGGAACTTCGACCAGTTCAGCCCAGCGGAGTTGCGAAGCCCGCGCTTGGCCACGGGGGACAACAGGCCACCAAAGATTTCACGTTCAACGACTTCTCCTGACTCTCCCCCCGGCGTGCGCACAGCAATATCTGCAGGCGTCCGCTTGTGAAAGACGTACCATCGGTAAATGTGGGCAATTCCATGTAGTACTGCCGCGACGAACAAGACTTCAATTTTGTCGATTCCCCTGAAAACGCTTGACGTCAGTCAAAGTATCAGGATCGGACGATAACAACACGTACAGACATGATCGGCCAGACTCTTACGAATATATATCATCTGGTCATCCGGATCCTGAGATTCCCCGTGCAGGCCACTGAATAGATAGCTTTCCGTTCGCAGCTCCTTCGATGCGTCGACCATTGGCAAACCCGCGGCGAGAAAAGTGTCGAATTTGTCGAGATGTTGTTGTATAAGCTCTGAAGTGACGTCAGAAGTTGTCGGCTGGTCCAGAAATATGGGCAGGAAGCTAAGTCGTATCGTTTCGTTCTCGACGAGGGCTGTGTATGTCCTGATGAGAGCGTCCTGGGCATAGCGATTCACATTCCCAACGGAGGGCCACTTCTGTGTGTTACGACGATGAGAGAAATATAGGATATGATGGTCTTACTTGTACGAACCATGATTGGCCCCGGTTTAGCTGTTCCTGGCGCTGAGGCCGAGGACCCAGCCGAAGTTGATAGCCACATGATTTTGATGAGAGGTGAAGTGACGAATGACGACAAAGCGATGGGTGGCTAGAGTGGAAGGTGGATGCGGGAGACAAGGAGAAAGGATAGGAGCACTCGGTGGGCGGCGGCTGCTATTGGCGGCCGGCGTGTCGGGCCGGCGGACGGCAGACCGGTTGATGATGCCGCTGCCTGCACCGCGCGGTCGGCCATCCTTCGCAACCTCCTGGTGCACCATACACATAAGTCTGACTCTCTACACTGCTCGTCACGCTCGTGGTGTCGGGCTCCGTGCCGCCTGGCCACTCACCTCATTCCGCTTGCACATGAAGCGCATCGCACATGAAGCGCATCGCGCAGTCCATCTCTGACTCGAAGAAAGATGGGAGGCGCCCTCTGTATGTCATCCTTTCCGATGACTTCAATAGAGCTGACGGGCAAGTAGAGCAACGCTGGAGGCGGCGAGCAGTGCAGCCCCGTCGCGGTCAGCGCGTTTGATAGCGGCAGGCCCATGCGACCAGCAGGAGAACGCCAACGTCATGGTCGACCTCGCCAAGCCGCTCAACAGCAAGGAGGACATGATCAAGCTTGCGCAGAGCTTTGCGCAGCAGCCGAGAAACATGTACGTCACTCCCTTGACTCTCTTAAGGTTCAGGCTGGACCTGGCGCGCCATCCTTGGCCGACTCACTTAAACGTTCGCCGCGCTCAGCCTTCTGTGAGGGTCATCGGGCTTGAATGGTCACGACGACGAAGAGAGTAACGCACAATATGGTACGTATGTTGACTAAGAGTTTCCATGGCGAGACGCTGATCTAAGTACGTTGTTCATAGCGTGACTTTTATCAACGCAGCCAGCAAGTTCGTCGTCGGCACTGTTGCGTCGTCGTAAAGCAACATAGTCACGTACTGCAAGTTATACGAGGTGCGGGTTTTGCTCATGTCGAGTGTTGGATAAGAAAGTATAAGACACAATCCTTTGAGAGGGCGATACGAATGTTGCATTGAATGATGTCGTAGTCATGCACACGCCGGGAACGTGCATGGAATGAGTGCACCTGCCCTACAAGAGTTCTTCCGACCATTTTTAAGCTGTAGCTGGTACTGAAAAAAGCATTTACAGGTAGTTGACGGAGGGGGACATTGATACCAGGTGAATATCAAGGCCACTGTTAGCCATGGCCGGCCTGCTAATCCTAGAAGCAGATTCAACGCCGGGGCAGATGATGCATCGAGCAACTGCGCAGTGCTGCTGCGGAACTGCGTGAGTGCTCGTGTTGTCGACGTTGTTGTACGTCGAACTGAAGCTACGTTTCATGGCTGGTCTTTGTCGATGAGAGAAGCTACATGTTCTCAATGAGAGTGAAAGAAGGAGACGGGAAGCCCGGTGCGCGTTTGTGCCGCCCTGGCCCAGTTATTGGAGGACACGGGTGAGTAATGCTGGGCGAGTTTCAAGGCAACTCGCGGCAATGTGCGTTCATGCATGCTACGTTTCGCGCGACGGCAAGGTGAATAGGTCGCCGGACTTTCGATCGCGCGCGGGGCTTCTCACTGATGTCGCAAAATAGGTCACCCCTGCGACTCCGCGCTGTTTCTCTCTGAATTTTCTTGGAGCACTCACCCAGTGGACAATGTTGTGAAACTTGCTGCTACATTTCTTGGATCGACGCCGGCTGGATACTCTCAAGTGTGCTCTCCCGTATCTCGTTTTCGTACCCCCCGGTTGCTGATTGTTCACTTCGGCGCATGGCTACGCTCCGATCTGCGGTGCGGGAAACATAACTCTGGTGTGCATAATTCGCAGTTGCCTTTGTTCTCCTTTTGCGCAGCACTGTCATTTTCAACTCTTGCGCTAGTGAAAGCACATGGTTTCCCATGAATCACGGCCTTTCCAGGACATATAAAAGCCAGGCTCTGTCTGCTGAAGTGCTCTCACCTCTCTCCTGTCGAGCAGCGCTCGTTTTCATTCTCGCTCTCTGTCTCCAGTTCAGCTCCATCTTCATCTAGCCATGGTCCAATTCTCCACTCTCCTCCTCACGCTCGCGGTGGCGGGTTCCGCGCTGGCCGCACCGTCCCGATTCCACACGAAGCGCATCGCGCAAACCATCTCGAACTCGACGACAAAGTGGCAGGATGCCTGTGTATGTTCCCCCTTTGCACGACTGCGAGTCCTAGTGCTGACAGGCAGATAGATCGGAGCTGGAGGCGGCCTGATTTGCAACCCCGTCGCGGTCAGCGCGTTCGGTACGCTCCTCGCGGCGGCAGGCCCGTGCGACCAGCAGGACAGCGCCGACGTGATGGTCGACCTCGCCAAACTGCTCAACGCCAATGCCGACATGATCAAGTTTGCGCAGATCTTCGCGCAGCAGCCGCGCAACACTGTACGTCTCTCCATCGGCTCTCCTCTAGGTTGTCTTGGACCTGACGCGGCATCATTAGCCCAACTCGCTGAGCGTCCCGTACTGCCAGTCCGCCCCAAAGAATGGGGAGCTGGCCGGCCTCTTCCAGTGCCAGTTCCAGGGCGCGAACCCGAAGCAGTTTGTCGGAAACACTACGGTCGGTGCTCTGGGCACGATGCCCCTTGGCATGACGTCTCCGCTGACCCCCGCGGGATCGTGCCCCGCGCACCCGGATGGGCCCATCGAGGATGGCACGCAGCTCGTTGACCAGGTGTCGGATCCCGGCGTGGGGCAGCCTGGGGCGGGAAGCACCAGTTCAGCGTCCGCGGCCACCAGCACCACTTCATCCGCCGCATCTGCTTCTTCGTCGTCCGGGACGAACTCTGGTATCTCCTCGACTTCTACCCCCGCCGCTACCTCTTCACTCACCACGTCTACCATCGCTGTCTCATCCACCTCCATCCCGAACAGCAACGTCTCCAGAATTTCCCGTCGCCTCTGGTTCTTTCCGCCCTTTGATCTCGCCGCCTCTCCCTCCGCCGCCATTTAGACCTCAAACTTTCGAATGGAAAAGACGCGCGCTCAATAACCCGTTGGATCTCGCAAAATGATGCAGTCGGCGGTGACACTAGCACACGGAGGGTCTTTCATATAACAGTCTATCCCACAGACCGCTATCGACACGCAATAATTATTACATGTACCAGACCCGTTCTTCAGGCGAGAGCGCTCTCACTCTAAGACCCGGAACGCTCTGCAGCTTGTGCAAAAATGCATCGTCCACGACACACCCAACCATGTCCAGCTCTACCAGCGCATGGTCCGAGCGTGCACGATCTTCAAAAATCTGCAGCAATGCGTCCCTCAAAGCAAGGTCCCCAGATTCCGAGCACGATTGGAAGTCCACACCAACAATGCAGAGCGTAGTGAGCGCAGGGGGTAAGCCGGCGGCGCAGAGCGAGTGTAACGCCCTTGCGCCACTGGCCGATAGGTATCGCAGCCTGGGCAGGCTTTTGAGTGCGTCCGGCCACCCGCGATTGTTTTCGCCGTTACCGACAACCAGCTTCTCGAGGTATTCTGACGCGAGTGCCTTGAGGACGGGAGGCACGAGGCCCGACTTGAATGTCGCGCGTCGGTCATTCGTAATGGCAAGATTTAGCACTGGCTGGGAATCGGCATTCCCAGTGCGCCATGCAACCACATCGACGACGACGTTGCTCGGCCGGTTGTAACAAGGGCATGGTTTGACCACGATGCGCATGATTGGGGTGGCGCGCGCGTCGATAGATGCACTTAGGACAGGGAGGATTGCCGCGAGCTTTGCTGCCGAGGTGCGATGGCAGGGCAGAACACATCTGACCTGTATGTCTGCATGGAGTTCGAGGTGCTTGAGAAGCAGCTGCGCGGTGTCAAAGTCCATGCGCAGGTCGAGGACACGCAGGGCAGCCGGCGAGACGACACAGAGCGCCGGCGGGCCGTTCGCCACCAAGTGCATCGGGTCGAGCTCCAGCTGGAGCCGCTTCAACATGCGCATTTTCCCCAGCGCGTCGAGTGCCGCCTTCAGTTCGAGGCCATAGCACTGCACAATTATCAGCACCTCGAGGCGCTCAAGTAGTGGCGATGTCCAGGGTAGTACACTGGGTATGTTGGTGCACAGCTCACGCAGCGCCGGCGCGCCGGCTGTGCCATTCAGAATGTCCAGGTACGCAGGCTGCGGGAGAGAAGGAGTGCGAGTGCGTTGTCCAACATGAAGACATAGGTTATAGAGGAGCGGCGCTGGGGTGCACAGGGCAGCGGTCACGGCATCGGTGCTTGTTTTGATTTGCAGGATCTCCGTACGCGAGAGGTTCTCGCGAATAAACGCGACCTCAGCAGGATCAAGGGAGTACCTAGACGGTTTGCGGTGCATCTTGATCTTGAGAGGCAGGGTTTGGGTGCGCGAAATGAAGACTTCGGTCCAGCGGGTGCCGAGTGCGAAAGGGACAGTAATGAGAGATACCCAGAGGGTCGGCTGGTGCAGTGCGACGTGTCGCCAGCGTCGGCAGACGTGGGCTATAGCCAGCCATCCAAGATAAAGAGGTATTGAAGGCTTAGGATGATCAATGGAGCGTACTGGTGAAAATGTCGGCGAGGATCTCCGGCGGGAGGCGTGCGATGGGTATGAAGGTCATGTCGCTGACCGCCTGGGATATTTCGTGGATACGATGGCTTTCCAATGAGACAAAAATAGTAGCGTCGTCTTCTGTAGGTAGCTGGGCTGACTCTTTGCAGGTCGTATTCGCCGCCGACGTCAACGGCGGGCTGCAAACCAAACTGTATGCCAGGATCAGTACGCTTATGCCAGGACCGAATGTGACCTTTCGCCAACGCCATGCTTTGAAGAGGCTATAAAAGTTGGTAGAGCTGCGTCGTGCGATGTACTAGTTGAGTTCAAGGCGTCCTTGGAGGTACGTTGAACTTGAATGTCGTGGCCATTCTGCGGCGACACCAACGCCTGAGTATAAGTAATGATCATCAGCCGCGTGGTAGGAGGATATAGTTGAGGCACGCACTTGCCATGATCTCTCTTCCTGCATGTCTACCCGCCCGTAGGACGTCCGGCCTGCCAGTGGGCTCGTGAAAGACAGAGACTCAGAATCGAGAGACACTCCATCAGGAAATCGGAAAAATACTATATTGTACTCTGTAGCCTATATAGACAGCATAGTGTTCTTGACACCCTACCACTATATTGCACGATATAGAGCGTCGTCGATGCAGGGGCTTCTATATAGTACAACATAGATGTAGTATGTATATATATTAGCCACGATACTATAGTAGGTCGAGGCCGCCGGCCGCCGGCCGCGCGCCGCACGCTGTAACCTGGAACCCACTCGCAATGCAGAAAATTGGATATAAATTGGCAGGCCAAGATGGCAGTTACATCACATTCTACTGAAAGCATTCCCACCGGCATCCTCAACGTCATCTGTGTCTTCCTCTGCCCCAGTGTTCCCTCCCGAGTCACCTGCCTTGAACTCCGAGCCCACCGGGAAGGCAAGGTCACGAACGGCTGCCGCAAAGTCATCTGCAGAGACCGAGAGAAGAGCCGGGGCATCGACGGTGGCCTTCGCATGGTCACTGTCCAAGTTGTCAGCGCTCGGCCATAACGCCGTCTCGGCAGGAACTGCACGCACCGTGCTTTGTTGAGCATATCTGCCTGCCATGCAGCCGATGAGCCCGGCGCTTCGATATCGGCACTTGCTGTCAGGCCCTCGAGCACATCCATATGCGCCTTGTACTTCTCCTTGACAGTGTTCTCACGGAAGTCGATGCGACCGTGCTCGCCTGTCTGCCACTCGTCAAGACAGTTCTCAACCTGTATATCACAAGATTAGAGACGGAAAATCATGCAGCGCGAGGAAAATTCGTACGACAGTCGCTACAAGACCAATCGTTGGCAAAGGGATGCCAGGCTTGAAGTAGGCGCTAAAGCGAATGCCTTCATCCTCGGAGTTGGCGAACCAAGCGCTATTGATGATGTCTTGTATGACCGTGTTCCTATACATGCCCCTGCGCGTCTTCGGGTTCTGATCTCGTGCATGTGAGCCTCTAGCATGCACGCAAGGAGCGAAATCTCACCGCATAGATGAAAGCCCTGTTCTCGCGCAACAACTTAACTTGCTGACGCTGCTTCTCGATTTTCTCCGGCTTGTTTGTCGTCTTGAGGTCGTAGACATTCTTGATGATATCACGGGCCTTGGACTTCACCTCGCCACGCACTTGACAGCCACGTTCGCAGATCTGAAATTGAGCAAATGCACATGAGTGAATAAGTGCTCGGATGCGGACAAGGAGTCTAGACATACCAGCTTATGAATTTCAGGCTCAAACTCGATTGACACGTTCTTCGACGTGCAGGCTACCTGCCAGCAAAGCTTTGCCCATTCATCCTCTGTTGTAGAATCCGGCCAGGCCCACTCGGTTGAAACGAGGCACCGATAGTGAGTTTGAGCGGCCTCGATTACTGACTTGACGAGAGGCTCGAAGTCGCTCGTTTTCACGCGTACGCGGGAGGACTTCTCCTTCGTCTTCAGTTGCTTTGTGACATGGACGGCAGCCGAACTGGCCAGCGGTGGCGCTGCACGCTTCCGGACGACATGACCTATTGAACGGCAATTATTAGTTGGTTGCGAGGCTGCACAATGGTGCACAGACATACCAACGGACGTCCGAGTGTCCGGCCTTGCGAATGAGGGCCCTTGGACCTCCTCTATGTCATCGTCGACGATAGAGTCCGAACTCATTGACTGGGTACTAAAGTGCCGATTAGTTTACGGTACCACCATCCGACATCGACGGGCTTAAATACCTTTGTTTGGACGATGATCTACCTATCAATGCACGGGCTCGCTCATCGTACGGTGATGGCAAAGTACGGCGGGGAACGGTGGTGCGAGTGTCGAGGACCGAGGGATTACCCTCCGGCTCCGGGGAGATGCCGATCAGCTGCAAGATAGGCATTCTATTTGATTTTCGAGGCAGGGAACGGTTCCCTGATTTTGTACGTGGCTCGAGGTCTTGTTTAGTAAACTATTACCAGTGAGATATTAGGCCACGATAGAGACCAATGACGACATGACGGACTTACCATGGTGTCAAACGCAGCAGCATGCGTGCTCGCAGTGGCCAGTGGCACCGTGACCTCTTGCTGATTCTCGGTGCCTATCTGCACCGGCACCTGGGCTGCACAAACGACATGTCAGCATCGTCGAGAGAAGTGGCAACGGCATACCTAAGGCAGCGTGGAAGTTTTCTTTCTCGACTTCAAGTTCAGCTCGATGGGTGAGTCGCGCCGTTCGGCTGCTCGCTGAAGCTATGCGCTCATGCTCGTATTCAAGCTCTTGAAGCCCTAGAGCAATCTTTAGTAGCCACAAGAGTCGAACAGCAAGAGTGACTTACGCATCTCCTCGACACGCTGAGTCGGTACTTTGTTACGGCGCCCTCTTCCGAGAGGCTCCGGTGTAGCACTGCGCAAGGCCGCCGGGCTTGGGGTTGCAGCTGTTGAGGCGACGGGGCTGCCACCACGAAGAATGACACGAGGGGCAGGAGTTGCGCTGGAGTTGCGGGCCATTGCGGAACTTGAGTGTCTGGCTTGACGAGGGGGAAAGTGGGATGGCTGGGGGTATGAGATGTGACGGGAGCATTTATACTGCTGGTTTATATAGTCAGCGCAGGTGGCAGTGAATCAACAAGGACGACACGGGAGGGAGAAATCAACAAAGAAAAACGTGACGACCAACGCGGCACCGCAGCGGGTGTGCGCGGGTGCGGATAGGGACTGATTGGGATGATGGAGCTGATGACAACGATGATTGAGCGAAATTCTCCCAAGTCAAACACCTCACCATGCCGTCTTGTGGGTTTTGCGGACAGGTCATACCTACGCCGTCGGGTGTCAAGAAACATATCCAGAATACTGCGGGGTGCAAAGCCAGATGGTCAGCAAAACTTCGAGAATACCCTGTCTCAGTTCCTGAAGCGCTCGACGAACACCTCAATGCCGACCTCGACTTTGATGATCTTGCAGACGACGTACCGGCCGCTCATTCACCTCTCGACAGTCGTGACCACCAGGATGTGTCGCAGAGCTGGCTGGAAGGCTTTGCATTCGGACCCTCTGTCGATCCAAATGGCAGCGAGTCGGACACCTCTGATCACGACAGCGATGCCGGCTACCCATCCGACACCCATGCACCTAGCAGCGGCCGGTACTATGTGCCATACCCAGGTCCCGCCGGGATGCGCACCAGCGCAGCAACAGCGGAAACAGCATACGAGTCGATCCGGGTGTCGTATGCTCCCCAGCACCCCAACGAGCAAGAGCAGCGGTGGGGGCCATTTGCCGATGAAGACGAGTGGGACTTGGCAAAGTGGCTCATGAGGAATGTTGGGAAGACGAAGATGGACGAGTTCTTGAAGTTGAACATTGTGCGTGTCGATCCTTGCGCGACATGCTTCTGCTGACGCATATTAGGTTCAAACTCGAACGCAACCCTCGTATGCAAATGCAACACACCTTCTCAATCGCATAGACAGCCTACCACGCGGCCCTGCTTGGAAATGCAGTATCGTCACCCTTGCAGGCGACAAAATGGATGAGCACGGCAGTCCAGTCACCGAAGATGTTGAACTTTGGGCTCGTGATCCCATAGAGTGTATTGAAGAGTTGATGGGCAACCCGGCGTTCAAAGACGCCATGGCATATGCTCCCGAGAGAGTGTACAGTGATAACAAGGCGACGAATAGACGTTACGACGAGATGTGGACAGCTGATATGTGGTGGGATCTGCAAGTGAGTTCTACGCCTTCCCAGGAGAAGGCAAATACTGACAGGTGATAACAGGCGCGCCTTCCCGACGGCGCTACTGTCGCTCCTATCATACTGTCCTCGGATGAGACGCAGTTGTCACAATTCGGGGGTGACAAGAAGGCATGGCCAGTCTATATGAGCCTGGGCAACATCAGCAAAGATCTAAGACGCCAGCCAAACTCACACGCAACAATCCTGCTCGGCTATCTTCCAGAACCCAAACTCGATTGCTTCACAGATAAGGCGCGGTCTGCGGCGGGCTGGAGGCTGTTTCATTTCTGTATGCGTCAAATGCTTCAGCCGCTCGTCGAGGCAGGGACGTCGGGTCGGGAGATGGTGTGTGCGGATGGTTGGCGGAGGCTTATCTTCCCTATCCTCGCCGCGTACATTGCCGACTATCCAGAGCAGTGTCTCGTGACGTGCACGAAGAAGAACCGCTGTCCAAAGTGTCTAGTGCTCCCCGACGAGCTCGGATCGCCAATGCAATCTGCGCTACGGGACCCGCGTCGCACGAAAATCCTGCTGGAGGGTATGGCGAAAGGTCTTTCCCTTGCCGACGAAGGCCTTCGCCCTCTCTTCACGCCATTCTGGTCGGACCTCCCTCACTGTGACATCTTCGCATGCATCACGCCCGACATCCTTCATCAACTCCACAAGGGTGTATTCGAAAAGCACGTACTCAAGTGGTGTGTCGATGTTGCGGGCGAGGAGGAGGTGGACAGGCGGTTCAAGGCAATGTCGGCTTACCCTGGGCTTCGACACTTCAAGAACGGCATCTCGTCAGTCTCACAGTGGACGGGCAAGGAGCAAAAAGAGATACAGAAGATAATTACCGGCCTTCTATCGGGTGCCGTGCAGTCGGCCGTCCTCCAGGCAATGCGAGCCCTCGTCGATTTCATCTACTTTGCGCAGTACCAGTCTCAGACGACTCGTACGCTTGCTGCAATGGAGTACGCTCTCGAGGAATTTCATCGACACAAGAGTATCTTCGAAACACTGGAACAGCGCACGCATTTCAACATCCCGAAGCTCCATGGAACAGTCCACTACGTACCTTCAATGAGGTCCCGTGGTTCCGCAGATGGGTTCAACACGGAGGGTTCAGAGCGGCTACACATCGACTATGCGAAGGCGGCATACCGGGCAAGCAACAAAAAAGAGTACACCGAGCAGATGACGACATGGTTACAACGGCAGGAATCGATCAATACGTTCACATCGTACCTTGCCTGGCGTCGTGGGCTTGAGGAGAATGAACGAGGTGGTGGCGATCGTGACGAAGAAAGTGAGCTCGACAACGAAGAAGACACGTCCGAGTCTGAACCACCGTCGACGCGCGTTGTTGTCGGCGTCTACGCTTAGTCTCCTGGAAGCAGACTGAACGAACGCGGCCGATGATAGTCGATCAGCCGGTAGTCTACGCTCGGAATGTTGCGCAACAGAACAGACGCGCAAAATTTCACTCTGGGCCTGATCCTTCTCTGCTTACACCGTACCACCTTGCTGCACGAAGTCCCTTTCCTGCCGTCTCAGTGACGGACATCCTCTCGCAGTACCACGCCTCCCAATTCATCCCGGCCCTCTCGACTTACCTTCACGCTACACGGACAAACTGCCGTGTCTCCAGCGACCACCTAGCTTCCATATGCTTCAGTGTGTACAAGAGTATCGAAATTTTGCTCCCATCCCTTCCTTCCGTTAGTTCTAGCAAGCTCATAGATCGCATTCGCACAAGTCCTGCGATCCCCGCGAGGCCTGGCCGGAAGGGTATCGCGCCACACTTCGAAACCGTGCTAGTGAGGACAGAAGGGCCCGATAATGGCGCAGGTGTGTAAGCGTTCCCGGCGAAGACGAGACTACACTGAGCGTCGAATTGCAGGCATTCAAGTTGCTCAAGTCAAGGTTATATTCACGTTACCCACTGCTCTCGGCGACAACCCCGTACGCTTGGCCTACATCGAATGGTTCCGGCCCTTCCGTGCTCGAGATCCCGACTCCCGGATGTTCATTCTCGAGCGGTCGACGCGTCAAGGTGCCGTGAACGCGGAAATCATAACCCTCGAGCGTATCGTCCGCAGCTGCCATTTGATACCGCGTTTTGGCACTGCCGTGGCTAGCGTGCCACCTGACACGACGCAGAGCGTTTTAGACCACCATACGAAGTTCTTTTTCAACAACTACATCACACTGCATATGTTTGAGTCCATGAGGAGATGGTTCCCCAAGGTGCCGTAGCTACCTGGCAGCTGCCTGGCAGGTGCGCGTAGTACTGTCTTCGTTCTCACTGGATCCGCGCTTACACGAGCATCCGTCCTGACAGTGCCCTCTGCAAGAAGCGGTCGCAGTGGAAGGTCACCTTTCCGTGAAGCCCCGTTCCACCGTCGGCGCGACAAGCCCCAGCTTGGACGCCTTCCCAAGTAGTCCTCGCAGCGCACCTGCGACTGTCAACTGACCAGGCCATCGCCAACTCACTCGCCGGCGCCGCCGTGCATTCTACGGCTCGTCGGGGCGCACTCGATGCCGGAGCTCTCGGAGGTCGGGGAATCAGGGCAACAAACGGGCCGCCGATTAAGTAGACGGGCGGCGAAGAATCTGGGGTGCGGGTAGTCACGATAAGGGGCTGTAGCGTGTGTAGAATCCATAGTTGTGACCGATATGAGATCCCGCGCGCATGCCTATATAGTACTATAGAGATCGACATCAAACACGTAGTCTATGTAGTCTACACACGCTACACAGAACCCCCCGGAACTATATCGTTACCTCCGTTTCCTGATGTCCGATTCCCGAACTCGGCAGCTGCACGTGAGTGGTGGCGGGCCGACGGGCCGGTGTGCAGCGGCCGTCGCCCGCTCCCGGCTCCGCCAGCGCTCACGCGCACGTTTGAACTCGTGCTCGTAAACCGCGCGTCCCCGCCAGTCTCGTCAACCGGTCACGACAAGGGGAGTACACAACGCACAATGTGGTACGTACGTCGACTAAGTTGCCATGGCGAGACACTGATCCAAGTACGTTGTTCAGAGCGTTCGCATCAATGCACTGGCCAGCAAGCAAGTTTCGTCGTTGGCATGTTGCGTCGAGATCTGGTCGAGATACTCACGTACTTCAAGCGAGGTGCGTGATTTTACTCATGTTGAGTGTTGGGTAGGAAGAGATAATGCACAATCTGTCGAGAGGGCACATACGAATGGTCGCATCGAATGATGTCGTAGTCATGCACACGCCGGGAACGTGTATGGAATGAGTGCGCCTGGTTCACAAAGCGTCAAGCTATCAAGACTGGTTTATTAGGTCATTAATTTGTGGCCAGTACTGAAAAAAGCAGATCCGGGCGAAATGTTGAGGGAGGGGGACACCAGGTGAATACCAAGGCGAATGGCAGCCATGCCCGGCTTGCTAATCTGTTGGAAGCAGATCGAACGCGCCAGATGATCGATGATGCATCGAAGAAATACGCAGTGCTGCTGCGGAACTGCGTGAGTTGTCGACCTTGTTGTACACCGAACTGAAGATTCGTTCCATGGGCTAGTCTCTATTGATGAGAGAAGTTACATGTTGTCAATGAGGGTTGTCTCGCAAGCAACATCAAAACCATCAGGAGCGACAACATTTACGTCATAGGTTTGAAGCCGTATCAAAAGCAGAAAGAAGGCAAGCCTGGCGCGCGATCTTGCCGTCCTGGCCCAGTTCTTCGAGGACAGGGGTGAGTAACTCTACTCGGAGGAGTTTCAAGGCAACTAGCTGTAATGTACGTTCGGGCACGCTGCTTTTCGCGCGACGGCAAGGTGAGTAGGTCGCCGGAATTTCGATCGCGCGCGGGGCTTCTCACTGGTGTCGCAAAATAGGTCACCCCTGCGACTCCGCGCTGTTTCTCTCTGTCTCTTCTTAGAGCGCTCACCCAGTGGACAACGTTGTGAGACCTGCTGCTACATTACTTGGATCGAAGCCGGCTGGATACTCTCAAGTGTGATCTCCCGTATCTCGTTTTCGTACCCCCCGGTTGCTGATTGTTCACTTCGGCGCATGGCTACGCTCCGATCTGCGGTACGGAATACACAAATCTGGTGTGTTCGCAGTTGCCGTTGTTCTCCTTTTGCGAAGCACCGTCATTTCCAACTCTTGCGCTGGTGAAAGCACATGGTTTCCCATGCAATCACGGCCTTTCCAGGACATATAAAAGCCAGGCTCTGTCTGCTAGAGTGCTCCCATCTCTCTCCTGTCGAGCAGCGCTCGTTTTCATTCTCGCTCTCTGTCTCCACTTCAGCTCCCTCTTCATCTAGCCATGGTCCAATTCTCCACTCTCCTCCTCACGCTCGCGGTGGCGGGTTCCGCGCTGGCCGCGCCGTCCCGCTTCCACACGAAGCGCATCGAGCAAACCATCGCGGACTCGACGAAAAAGTGGGAGAACGCCTGTGTATGTTCCCCCTTCACATGGCTGCGAATCTTAGGGTTGACATGCAAATAGGACGCAGCCGGAGGCGGCGAGCAGTGCAACCCCGTCGCGGTCAGCGCGTTCGGTACGCTGCTCGCGGGGGCAGGCCCGTGCGACCAGCAGGACAGCGCCGACGTGATGGTCGACCTCGCCAAACAGCTCAACAACAACGCGGACATGATCCAGCTTGCGCAGATCTTTGCACAGCAGCCGCGCAACACTGTACGTCTCTCCCTCAGCTCTCCTCTGGTTTGTCTTGGACCTGACGCGGCATCATTAGCCCGACTCGCTGAGCGTCCCGTACTGCCAGGCCGCCCCTAAGAATGGGGAGCTGGCCGGCCTTTTCCAGTGCCAGTTCCAGGGCGCCAACCCGACGCAGTTTTTCGGAGGCGTTACGGTCGGTGCTGTGGGCACGATGCCCCTCGGCATGACGTCTCCGTTGACGCCCGCGGGCTCGTGCCCCGCGCACCCGGCGGGGCCCATCCCGGCTGGCTCGCAGCTCGTCGACCTGGTGTTGGATTCCGGCGCGGGGCAGCCTGGGTCAGGCAGCACCAGTTCAGCGTCCGCGGCCACCAGTACCACTTCATCCGCCGCATCAGCGGTCCCCACGTCTTCCTCGTCCGAGACAGACTCCGGTGGTTCCTCAACTACTGCTTCTGCCCCTACCTCATCAATCGACTCCCTCACCACCATTGCCATCTCATCCACCGCCATTTCCGCCGCCGCCCTTTCCACTGCCGCCGCCCTTTCCACTGCCGCCATCTCCGTCTCCCCTCGCGTTATCCTTCCGATCTTTCCGCCTTACGACCTCGTCGCCTCTCCCTCTGCCGCCGCCCTTTCCACTGCCGCCGTCTCCGTCTCCCCTCGCGTTATCCTCCCGATCTTTCCGCCTTACGACCTCGTCGCCTCTCCCTCCGCCGCCGCCTAGACTTCAAACTCTACAATGACAAGGACGCGCAGGCGCTCCTGAACGCGAACTTCGGTGCTACTCGGGCGGGCTCACGGGTGCTCCACGTCGGACAGATTGATTCTGCTTCGTATGTGTATGGTGAAGAGGGTGTGAATCGCGGCTTGTAGAACATGTAATGACCATTGGTTGCTATCGGCGCTTCTGGTAATCTTTACACCTGCATGTGAGACATTCCATTCCGTTCGGAAAAGCGCTTCAGATGCGGAGACTACTTCAAGATTCGAACTACAATCGCGGTGCATTGAAAGTGCGAGACTACTTAGTTGCAGAACCAGCGTCGCTCAGCCTGAGGCGGCCTCATTCTCCTCCAAGATCCTTTGCGCTCTGTCCTTAGTTTCCCGACTAGAGGTTGGGACATCGTCGATCGTCAATGACTCTATTAGTCAAATATCACGCCGGAAGATTATCATGCACATGAGGGGAGAGTCCTCCAAGATTTTCAGCCAACCTCGCGCGGCGGATCCGTCGCGCGGGCCGCCGCGCAGCCTGAGTTCTCGAGCAGCATGAGGCCTGGACTGCCGTCGCTGGGCTTTGGATAAAATAAGCAGCAGTTCCAATGGGCACTCGATCCCTAGTTTCCCGTGCTGTAGTGGCGGCGGTGGCTGCGTCGCTCTGAGTCGGCGACGGCAACGACGAGCATGAGCTGACGTAATTCCCTGGGAGCGGCAGCCGCGAAACCTCAGACAATTGATCTCTGCGCACAGTCCTCAGCTGGTCCTCAGAGCCCTTCGCTCGCCATCGTCCATGTCGATGAAGCAGCCCCCACCACCAATCGACCTACCCAGTCAGTCTGTACGCCAGTCGAGCCAGTCGATGGCAACGTCACGGAGTTCGAGCAAATCTTCCCGGTCGCATGTGCGTGACCCTCTCCTTGATTCCCACTTGTCCTGACAATGGCGCGTGCAGCCAGCGGTCGAGTCAAACGTCACTAGGCTCCTTGTATCTATCAAATTGCTTCTCGAGTCCTTGACGAAATGGGCGAATCAGCAGGCCACCGAGGACGAGGTCAGCGATGTGTACGTTCGCCTCGGCAACGACTTCAACGCTGCCGTCGCAGCATTCGCGTCTTATAACATCGACATGTCGTACGTGGTACAATCTCGTCGATCATGCGTTGTCTGACACAACTTGCGCTGTGCCCGGCTGTACTTGGCCCTCCTGCCTTAAACAGGGAGCTCATGGCGGTGCCGGACGACCTGCGCGGCGTCCTCGAGGACTGCCTCTCGGAAGATGCGACGCAGAAGAACCTCGACAAGTACCTGCCTAAGGTGCGCGCCATCATAACGGGCCTTTTACAAGGCCTTCGCGGCAAGCAGCACACGTTTCGTCAAATCGTGTCAGGCCAGAAACATAGATCAGACGCCTCGAGCCATACACGCGCGGACAGCTCTTCCCTCTCACGATCGTCGCGCGGCCATTCGCGCCGCGACACCAAGTCCTCCACCACCAGCGTGGACGATCCCCCATCCCGCCGCACAACAGCATCGTCGTCCCGCAGAAAGGAGAGCGGGTCCTACAATGTTACGCCTAATGGCGAGGATGCGTTTGTAGGCGGATTTGCTCCTACCCTTGCACAGCCCACACCGAGTACGGCCTCCAGCAGCGGTGTCTCCTCAGACCGGTACTCCGGCTCGCCACAAATATCGCGCCACCCCTCTGCGACCGCATCTATTCCTCCTCCCGCCCCACCTCCTCCGCAAAGTCCTCCTCCCCCGCCACCCCACGAACCAGACAAGGACGCCACACCCACGCCCCCGGCGCGTGCTATGCAGCCTCAGGTGCCGGCTAACGTCAAGCGCTACTCTCTCGTCGACAAGCCTGTTCCTGCCGCCCCGCTCCCACCATCGGTCGTCATCGACGAGCCCGCCCCGCAGACACCAGTCGAAGATGGCCCGCCCGATCCTCATGACCGCGCCGAATCCCTCTCCCCCCCTCCAGACACGCCGCCGTTGGACAACCTGTCCAACCCAGGTGTCGCGTCGTCGCTCGCAGCGCTTAAGCAGAGCGACACGTTGGAGAGGCGGGCGTCCAAGCGCTTTTCTGTTTACCACATCTCAAAGATGACAGGCACACCGCGGGACCGGTCCGGCTTGGGCAGCGGACACCCCAATAGACGCTCTTTGGTCGCTGGTGCAGGCGGTGCATTGACGGCAGGGGAGCTCGCCGTGCTAACAGAAGCTGATGAAGAGGAAGAGGCGCCCTCTCCGGCGCGAGTACGGCGAGAGCTCAGTCGATCGCGTTCCAGGGGAAAGTTTCCGCTCGCAGAACCACCGGTTCCCCGTCTCCCTGTGCCACAAGAGGCTCTGACTAAGTCCGAGGTCGTCGCCGCGGTCAATGGCGTGCCCGCAACCAAGGCGGCCGCGGACCCGTCGCCTGAAACCTCCGGGGGTCCGATCACGGTCTTCTTGCAGGTCGGGCGAGAAGTCAAGAAAGCCACCGTTGAGCCCGGACTGACATTTGCCTCGTTGCGAATACTGTTCGTCGACAAATTCGCTTACAGCCCGGGGCAGGAAAACTTTCCCGCAATCTACATCCGAGATCCATCCAGTGGTGTGCAGTACGAGTTGGAGGACATGGAAGAGGTCCAGGACAAGTGTCTGCTCTCCCTCAACATCGAGCGTGAGTGGCATGCTTGATGTTTGAAATTGCATGCTGATTTGCTTCGCAGCCCTCGACCAGATCAAGCAGCACATTGACACGCAGATCGCCGGTCTCGCACAGGAGCTCCGCGATCTCTCCAAGAGCGTTACGGACAACCGCCGCACATCGTATATTGGCCCGCTCACACAATCACTATCCGACAGTACAGTGCCGCCCGCAGCCAGGCCTACCGACCACCACTTCCAAACCGTCGCCCGCCGCGTCTCCCGCATCATCCGCGACGACCCCTCCTCTGTTCCGTTGCTACAGGCACCCATCGTTCCTGAACACACCGGCCAATCGCTGCTCCAGCCTCAATTCACCGGGGCATCGGTCATGTCTGAGTATTCCAATCGCGTCGTCACGGACCTGAAGACACAGTTTGACGAGGTGCAGAATCTGCGGCGCGACCTCGGCATCATGCGCCAGCTGTACACGGAGTTCATGAAACAGACGAAGGAGTCGCTCGGCACGCTGCGCACCCAGACACAGAATGTGCGGCAAATGGCGAGCACGCAGGTACCCGGCGCGCGCGCGTACATCGACACGGGCAAGCAGAAGCTCGACGTGCGCAGCCAGAACGTGCTCACCAAGATGGAGGAGCTGCAGGACACTGTCGAGTCTGTAAAGGACGACGTCCTGAAACGGCACGTGAGTCCGAAGCCGGCCGTCCTCAAGACGATCACGACAGACTTCAACACCGTCGCGACGGAATTGGAGAGTCTCAAGGACCACATCAAGACGATCAAGCCGATGTGGAAGAAGACGTGGGAGGAGGAGCTGCAGAGCATCGTCGAGGAGCAGCAGTTCCTGAACCACCAGGAGGAGTTCCTCGCGGACCTGCTCGAGGACCACAAGGCGACGGTCGAGATTTGGGGCCACGTCGAGAAGGTCATCTCGCTGCGTGGTGCGTCTGGGTCACGGGGCCCACGCACGCGCGGCGGGTTCCGACCGCCGCCGCCCGACGAAGGGCACACAGGGCTGAGCACTGTGATGCTAGAGATCCGTGGGGCGAACGTTGATGCGGAGCGGCGGTTGAAGGCTATTGAGGCGAGCCAACGCACTCGGCAGAAGGAGCTTGCGGGCCGGTCCGACGAGTTCGAGGAGGAGCTGAAGGGCTTCGTCGGAGGGAAGAAGTTGAAGATGACGGGCGGGGCGGAGGAGGTGGAGCGAGTGCGGCAGCATCGCAACGATATGACGCTCAAGGCGATGTTCAATCCAGAATCATGAGCTGACGAGCTGGTGGATGGTTGACCTGATGGTGGACCGACTGACATGACGACGTGAGTGCCCGCATTTTGGACACATCTCTTTCACTTCACGGGTGCTTTTACATCGCGCGTGTGCGATATTTATATTAGTTCGCTTTGACCGGTAATTGCTCGATCTTTGTGGAGCTGCTTCCTCACCTACCGCTGGCTTGATGCCAGATAATATCCCTCTCTTATGCCTGTCTGAATCGTGTACCTCTGTCTTACATTGTTTTTCTACTGCATTTATCGTCGTCATGGTCGTCAATAGGAGCGAGGAATGCCTCGAGGTGTCAGCATCTTGAAATTTGGCATAGGCATGTGCCACCGCCCACTGTGCCGCTACGCTATGCTGGCCACATCCTTCCCAGTGTTCGACGAGTCCTGCAGCAGTAAGCCTTATGTATGACATCACGATGATTTGGACCGCACTGTGCGTACAAAGAAAGAGTAAAAAACTTTCTTACTATTCTTTGCCAAACTCCAGCTTCGACACCAGCGCAGTGATACGTTTTATACACGGCCTGTTTTGGTACTGGGCTGGCAACTGCAGCAGACGTAAAACATTGCCTCTCTTCCGACGCGCCGCCAGGCAAGATACTAGGTCGTTGCCAGTTGCATCCACCCATTTGACATTGTACCTGTAGGCAGTGGCACTGTCCGAGTCGTTGTCTTTTTCAAAGACGGTGGCCTCGGTGAAGGCCATACGTTGCAGCTCCGGGAATAGAAGGGGCCGTTGTGGTCCCAGTGCACACGCAAGAAATTGCTTCATGTCGTCGCGGTTGGCCTCGTTGATTAGAACGCTGCTCACATGCGGTGCATGTTCGAACAGCGCCGCCCACTCCGGGAGGCCCCATTCGGATATGACGCCGGAGCCATTGAATTCGAAGCACACCTCCTGTAGATCATCCAAACCGAGGCAACCTCTTGCCATCGTGTTGGAGACCGCAAAACCGTCGAAGGCATTCAACCTCCACCGGGGCTGATCGTGTCTAGGCTGTGAAGAACACCAATTTTGCTGAGAGGTCCAGCAGCAGATGTTTAGATCCGGATCTCGAAAAGCGAGTAAGATGTTAGTGGGTCCCGGTTCGTCGAGTCGCAGAGCTCGAATGGGAAAGGCGTCAGCCCCGAGTTGTGACAAGGGCAATTCGGGGGCAGGCTCACGCCCCGATTTCGCGATGTCCAGATAGCAGACGTTTGATGAAGGGAGAGATAGTAGTCCCATGAGGCAAGCGCAGTTGCTCAGCTTGTCCACGACGGATAGAGAAGTGAGGCAAGGGAAGGTTATGGCGCCGGGGATTGCACCGGAGGATGTGGAGACTCCACCCAGAACACTTTCGAGGACGATAGTTTCGAGGGAAGGCATGGTGCTAAGCGCATCGTAGAGCTGGCGCTTGGAAGAGTCGTGGGTGAGACGAAGCGGCCCGTCGAGGTCATGCAGGGTGATGGAGAGGTGCGTGAGATGTCGCAGTAGGGGGGACTCCCAACTGATAGCACACCCGTGGAGGATAAGAGATTGCAGACACGGCGCATCGGAGGCAAGAAAGCCGGAAGGAAGATAAGCATTGCACTCCCACTCAGGCTCGTGCGTGACTGTGAGCGACTCGAGGAGAGGCGCTGGCCCCCGCCCGCCTTCAGACAACGTTGTGATAACGTCGGTACCTTGACAAGAACGCCTGTCTCCTGGTTCATGAAGGAGTGCGAGGCTGCGCAAACGTGCATTGGCTGTGGGCACCAAGGCAATATCGAAGACGGATGGTATTGCGGTGCGAGGGGTCATCAAATCGACAACAACGGATAATGGGGTCCCTGCCAGGGAGGAGATGGAGACGAAGCGTTCCAGCCATCTTTGAGTGAGGTGGAAGCCGTCCAGGTTACTCCACAGGGAAGCATCTGCGAGAGCAATCTTCCCGTCGTTGAGAATATGAGCTCGAGACATGCATGCCACAGACTCACCTCGCGCCAATGTCTGCAGACGTGCGTCACGACTATCCATCCAAGCGAGAATCGAACCGGTCGCGTAGGAAGAGAGGCGTGCTTCTTCGCCGGGACACGCTTCGGAGGGTCCACGACGGTCGCAAATGAGAAGATCCAGGCAAGGAGCTCAGGCGGTAGTCTGCGGGTTTCCGCTGTGCGAGAGTTCCGCAAAGCCTTCACGGACAACAGGATGGTCGTAATGGCCGCGATCTCAAGTTCGTCCAGAGTTTGCTCGATTACATTGACTCGGCCAGATTCACTGCACGAGTCCGATGGCCTCTCTTCTGCGAGTGTCTGAGTAGTAATCCTTGCGTCCATGGTCGACTTCCAGTACTCGCTGCGCGGTTGTCAGAGGCGAGGTCGACCGGATTCCAGCTGCGGATAGCACGTACTTTGCCCCAACTGCCATGTACTTGGCCATCAATATCAACCGCGTGTCAGACAAGGTCAGATGTTAGAAATGGTGGGACTCTGTTTGAGTAACGGGCTAGGTGCAAGTAAAATGACCCGAGCGGCGCTGCGAAAAATAGGATAGCGGCCGGGATTCGGAGTAGCACTAATGCCTCCTAAGCGTGGGAATCTAGAGACAACGCGTACGAGGTGACCTGGCTGCAGAGTCCGGCTACAGCTCACAAGCTTTCTACACGCTACCTAGATCCTTGTCACCGTCACGGTCTCAGCGGCTCTCACCCGCGTTTTGTAACTGCTCGAACTTTCGTCAAATGGCGCCGCAGTTGTACGGATCTGCCAGTCTCAGGCTGTGCATCTGTCAACACCAGCGTTCCTAACATATAATCAGCACGGCTCGACGACCGTCTTTGTTCTCCACGCCCCGCTCATGCCGTCTATCGAGACCGTCGAAGACTTGCCGGTGTTGGATCAGGATGTTGCGGGCCAGGACGCTGCGGGCCTGGGCGGTGTGGGTCAGGCTGGCCAGGATAATACACCCGCGACGGAGGTGCCGCTGAAGCTGTTGACGGCTGATGGCGAAGAGTTTGTTGTCGAGGAGGACATCATGGTACGGAGCAGACACATCGCCAAGCAGGTTGAAGGTACGTCTCAGCGATACGAATAGCACGCGTGAACTGTGAATCTGACACACCTCCGCCTACCAGGCTTCCGGGCGACATCGCAGAGTCACCCCATCCTCATTCCTTATCCATCAACCGTCGTTGCATTCGTACGCTCGGTTTCTCATCTCCCGGAGAGTTTCTGATGGCATATTCTGCCCAGATCGTCGACTATTGCACTCACTATCGTGGGGAATACCTGCAAGAGGACGACCCAGAGGCGCCCCGAATTCCTAAGCGCGATCCCGTTGACGAGGGTCCCTCAATCGTGCGCGTTTGGGACGAAGAGTTTCTCAATGTCGACCGCAGCACCCTCTATGCCATCCTAACGGCCGCTCACTTCTTGGAAGTGCGTAGTCTCGTGTGAGTCGCAATGCTGATAGATAGACAACCAATGGCTGAGGGAGTGGGAGGTAGGGACAGCGGGACGCGTATCATAGCAAATTCTATCCGCGGCAAGACGACGGAAGAGATGCGTGAGATTCTGGGCATCGAGAACGACTTCACGCCGGAGGAAGAGGTATATGACATGTTGGTTTATCTTCATTCCTGGTTGGATGCTCATTAAACTTCCAGGCAGCAAATAAGGCGGAGGCGGAAGAGGCTATCAAGGCGATAGAGGCCGCAAAGGAAAAGGAGTTAGTTTTTTTGTGTCTATGTTCCGCTTCCCGCTGAAGCAACACACCACAGCGAGGAAAATTTGCCGCTCCAGCGATTCAAAGCGGAAAATACGTTCCTCACCGGAGAGCAGCGGCTCAATTTAGAATCCATTCTCTACGACGAGTCCGACTCCCTTGTGAAAGGCGGATCCCTCGACACTCACCTCGGAGTCTGGAGTCTCACATCGTCGCCATACAACTCAATTACTAACTGTATCCACCGGCTGGAGGTGCTTGTGCGCTTTCTCGCCGATGCTCCCGTTAAGACTATATCCGTCTTCATTGACTTTGCGAAACGGGAGTTACCCAAAGGTGCTTGGCCGGAGGACCCTAAAAAGGATGTAGGTCGCTCTTCACACTCACAAGTGGACGCACACGTTGACGCAGCTCCCGCGCGGACAGTTCGACGTTGCGTGGTATACCGTATTCCTCGCGCTCCATCTCCCTTCGTGGGTGCGTCAGCGTCCAGAGAAGATCACGGACTTGCGCGCGGCCCTTTTAGTCCCAAACAAGAACGCACGCCGCACGCCGAGCATAAACTGGACGCTGGAGGACCTCGTACGCTCAAACATCACCGTACGCAAGACAACCTTCCTCCACGAGCACCTGCAGTTAGTCTTCGAGGGCAGCAACGTCGTCGTACTCGTATACGCGCCCAGGGATCGATGGGAGGCAAGTTCACTCATGAAATACGAGCACAGCAAAGTCGCAAAGTAAGTAACTGGCTGTAACTTGATCTGGTGGTGCTGATGCGCGCGCCGATTGTCAGGGCGCTTGGTCTGCAATCGCTCGGTACGGAAACGCTTGCATCCCTTCGCTGGATAATTGGGAAGGACCCGCAATATAAGCTTGCCCGCGAGTATGGCCTGCTGCCGCGAGACGACGATTCCAACTCGACAATGATCGTTGCAGCCCTCAGCTGTTACGAGGGCAAGGAGAATGAGCTCCATGTATGTCTCTTGATCCCTGTGTGCTGTGAAGACACTGCAATTGAAATGCCCAGATGCTGTCTTATCGCATCGCAGCGATCAGTGACCTCATTCGCTGGAGGCGGCGGTGGTGGAAGGTGCTCGCGGCAGACATGCGCCGGCAGAGCGAGGCGCAGCCCGTACTGTTCTATGGCACGCTGCTTGCCGTTTTCTTCGGGGTCATGTCCGTGGTGCAGACGGTCACGGCGGTGTGGGCCCTGGTACTTGCGATACAGCAAGCGGGTGGGGGAAATAGTTCATAATACTGTAGGTCTTTGATCGTGACTTTCTAAGGCTTCCACACGAGCCACTGAAGCATAGCTGAATCCAGCTCGGTATCACTTTTGCGGCCGCATTTCGGTGTAGGCTACGTGATACCAAACTGAAGCGATGTCCGCCAAGGCCGACGTGATATTCAATCGACCTCAAGCCTCCTCAAGCTGACGTTTGGTGTTGACGGAGGGGGCCGAAGTAATTCCGATAAGAAAGATCTAGAGTCGCTTGATAATTGCTATGACAATTTTGCGAACCGCCGCCGCGAACTTCTTCGTTACATCCTTTCAACTCAGACGCCTTGCAAGTTGCCATTGCCTCCGCTTGCTCTTGCGTAGACCTACTGCCGTCTTACACGCTGCAGGTACGATCTAAAACATACCTGGCTGTGTCGAACGATGATCGTGATGCACCCGCAGTTCTCCAGTCACACCGTTCCCTTCCCTGCCCACCGACAGTGATCCTCAACATTTCACCGGCCCCCATCTTTTGGCTTTCGCGACTTATAGTCGCCAAATTAGGCTGTGTCTTTCAGACGCGAGTCATATTCGTCGCGTTCATTTCATCGCCCTACGTCTCGCGTCGCCCAGCAGAGGCTCATTCGGCTTCTCCCTTCGCCCTGCGACCTCCGGTCAAGCAATCACACCCATCCATCAGCATGTTCTCTACAGCCTCCAACAATCAGCAGTCATCTTCATCAGTGCCAGCACCGGGGTATACGTACGAGCGAGCGGTCGCTGCAGCCAAGCAAAGCGCTGAGAAGGGTCTCGTCATCTCGTCGGCGCTGGATTGTATGGCCCTAGCTGCCTCGAATCTACCATCAAATCTCCCATGCATCTCCTCCCCCAACATGCCCTACGTCCCGGAGATCCCCATCAACGACCAAAACCGGGTCTTTTCTTATTTTGCAGACGGCATGATGGGGCCCTTCGAACTGATGAAGTGGCCCCAGATACACGACTTTGTCTCGCCTCACACCATCGCCGCGCCTGCCAACCCAGACCTTCCGCGTCGTCGCGAGCCGGACAAGCCGGAGATCCCGGTTTTTGAGGATGGCGGAGTAGCCTGGCTCTCGTGGTCGGAGGGCTTGTTCGAGCAGTGGAGCCGAACGCGGCGCGCGACGATAGGCTGCCTCGCGCAGCACGTCCTCCGTCGACTGGTTGCCGCTCATTCAGAGGTGGAGAAGAAAGTGCTGGAGATCAGCGCGACCCTGCAGGCCCCGGCGAAGCGCGTCCACGACAGTGACGGCCTCAGCGCCGAGCAGGAGTTCATCACGGAGCTTCTGAAGGTGTCCAAGAGTGCCAACGACACGATGACGGAGACGCCGATGTCGTCGTTCGAAGTCTTGCAGTGGTTCAGGGAGAGCCAGCGCCTCCTTCTGGAGCTGCGCGCGTGGGTCATTTATGTGACTGTCATCAAACCACGCTTGGAGGATCCGTTATTTGTCGCAGACTATGTACTCCCCATCCGCGGTGTGATCACCGAGAAAATGATGTTCGCTCGAACAATGCATCGCATCGGTGTTCCCGTATGGCTGGTGCGGCCGAACTACACCTTCACAGACGCCACGGCGGTGTCCACAGCTGTGCGCTTGACACGGTGCACGGTCCATCTCAGCACCCAAACATGCACGCAACACGACAAATACTACGGCAAAGCACCAATCTTGCCATTGCTGGATGCCTCATCCCTCGACGGCACCATGGCGGGGATGAGCAAGAAACTTCGTCAGTTCGGGGTGAGCTGGCGGCCGCTCGTGCGGGCAGCGAAGTTCGCTTACAGACACGAAGACCGTGTTGCGGCTGCCACTGCCGAGCGGGCGGGGTTGGCCAGTATTGAAACAGGTGCGTACCGACAAAAAGCGACTTGTCGAATTCCCTCTGACCTAATACTATTCAGATCGTATAGGACGACCGTCCAAACCATCGCACACGACGCACCAAGCTCCCAATACTGCGATTACGGAGGTAGTGCGACGGCCCGATTGGGTTCCCCCCGATTGCGAGGCATTCAGCGCCGCGGTCGCGGACGACCCTAGCATCCAGCGCCAAGACCCCAACCAGCCGCTGCTGTACCACCTCGTTCCGGTCCACGTATTTTACTCAGACGGGGCGATGCAAGGTCACAAGATACACAATTGGCTTCGCATAAGGCCATGGTGCATTGTCGAAGCGATCCGCCCCCCGGAAGGGGCCGCGGCCAAGTTTTGCTCACAACCACCCAGTGGCGTATCGCTCTAGAAGGTCGCTACCACCAGATTGAGCTGCCCAACGGCAAGATACAGCCAAGGGCATCCATGGATGATATAAGGATGCTGGGGCCACCAAATCCACTGCCGCCAAAGAGTAAAAAGGGACCCAAAGTCAGCCAGAGGGCATTGCGACGGACCTGCGATCGCATTGACATCAACGTTCGCTTCGGCATTTACTATGGCGCGTACACGCCCTACCAGGACGATCTCGTCCCGCTGCCTATGTGGGGCTCAATACCCATTACTCGTAGCCGGGCGAACTTGGACCCGCCGCGTCTCTGGGCGGAAGTGTTGTGGGAGCTCTCTGCCATGAACTTCCGGCTGGAGTTCTTGGCGATGGACCGCAGCATGATGCCCAAGGCGTACACGAGCGAGGCCGGCGGTGGCAAGGCCCGCGAAGAGGAGGTCATGTCGGTCTGGGAGGGCGATGGCAAATCCATGCCGCTGTGGGACCGAGGCGCTGTGCATACCGGTTTCGATGCGCCGACGGTGCGCGGCAGGCTCGCTGTGTATATTCGGTGGGCGCGTGTCTTGAGTTCGTGGCCGGCCGCGCGTGGCAGATTCCCGCTCACGTCGGACGAGTCCAACTTGAAGGTGTACGAGAAGCAGATCGCAGGATTTTACTGTCGCCAACTTTTCTACAAACTTTTTGGCCGTCTGCCCTCCATACCCCTAGCTGCCCCGGGCTCCCTGTCCCGTCATCTTATGAAAAAAGCTTGAATACTTATACTTATATCTTCTGTCTCAACTCATATTTATTTATTTGTGTCGTGCTCCAAAATATATCAGGGCGTGCCTGTCGGCTGCGGCCGCAGGTGGCTGTGCCAGGCATGTCTTCTTTAGACCGCGATGTCCCCAGCGATGTCGGCACAAGTACGCTTTCCTGAGACCGGGCGAAGGCAGAACTTCTCCAAGCGCTTCAGCCCACGCATGTCCCGGAGAGCGCGGAGGTCAGACTCGGACAGGGCATGGCTCGGGGACGAGCGTTTGGTGCGTTTTCGCGTCTGTTGCTCACATAACATCTGCCACAGAGTTCCGCAGCATGACTAGCCTTCCGAGCCACCTGTCGAAGCCAAAAGGTATTTCTGCGATATCTGGTGGGCTGGTTACCGCAAGGCTTCCATCACGAATGAGCCTTTGCAGGCGCCGACTGTAACTCCCGTCGGACACCACACATGTATGTATCCCAATTTTAACCTAGAAATGTGACCATCTACAGCGGCGGCGACCATGGATATCAGCATACAAGCACCTCCCCTACTGCTCGTATTCAAATTACTGACTGTCGCTGAGCGGGTATGCTCTTGTGGCTGCGTGCGTCTTCAGAGCTGCTTCCCGTGCTTCTTGCGTTCTCATCGCTTCTCCGATGCCACACAGCACGCCTCGCCCGCTCACCACGGCCTTCACATGGTCCGTACACACGAATCTTCCTTCCCTATCCACACGTATATCCCTTCGTGGCTGCTCTTCGTCTCACGACATCCTGTCCGCTGAAAGGTTCCTGGGCGCCCTGGCTCACTTCTCTGCTATGACAGACAATCGGCATCCGTTTTTACTGATGGTATCAGTCCGGGAGACCCGATGGCAGCGCGCGTACTGATGATCGTTGGTTGCAGACTCGCCAAGTCTCCCGAGGGTCGTGTCAGTCGCGAGTGGCATTATGACACGCCCCTTGGGACACAAATACTACCGGATCATATGGTTTCTGACATCTCATTCTGTGGGCTAATAGCTTACGCTTCTGCTCGTCCCACAGGGGGTAACTGACGGTGCGATGACTCGGGCGTTTGCAGACGTTCTAGCGCCGTAGCCGCGCACTTGGCGGCGCCTAGGATCTTGTGGTTACGTCTGTCTCTTACCGCCACTGTTATCGTGCACGGCCGCATACACAGATTTGACACACATATGCACACGGTCGGAGCAAGGTACGTGTCCGCAGCCCGATGATGCAAGCGTCATTCACTCATCCCAGCGTCGCAGCGAGTATTGGAAATCAGCTGTCAGCTCGAGGATTCCTCCGAGCGAGGACACTCATCGGGGCTCATCTGAGCCGTATATCGAGTTGAGGCCGGTATATGCGCAGTGGAGAGCTCTGGACGAGGAAATCGATGCCATCGTGCGCATTGTCCAGACCGTCAGGGCCACCCGGAACGCGCGCACTCCGGGCGTCCTCGACCTCCCGCCGGAGATCCTCGCTCGCATACTCTCCTTTGCAACGATCGCTGACCCTCCGCGACGAATGGCCGCGAAGCATGTACCGGCTCGATTTACGCGGCTGGGATGGGTTGTCGCGATACATGTCTGCCAACGATGGCGCCAGGTGCGAGTTCTCCATGCACTTGATAGAAGCAAAAAGTACTCAATGGAAGCAAGATTGCTCTCGCAGATCCCGCACTATGGAGCAATCTGGACGGCTACATTGAATCTCGCGAGGAGGCACCGCGGTTCCAGCTTGATGCACCGTTGGGCCTGGATCTGGAGGGACGACCATTTGCCGTCCACAATTGCCTCGACATGCTCGTGGAGCTGTGGGTCGACTTTGGAAATATGACCGACCAAGGCTATTTGTTTGGCTGGATCAAGGAGAATTGGAGGAGTGTTTTCGCGCATGCCACGCAGGTGCGCGAGATCGTCACCGCCGGAGCGGTCTGCGCTAAGTTCCTGGCGGCCTCAAATCCATCGAGGGCAGAACATCCGAGAGTACTTATGCTTTTCCCGGCGCTCGACTATCTCGACCTGAGCGGCATCTACTTGGAGTTGGAGAGCGAGAACGATCGATTTGTACATGTATGGGACGACAACGACTCCCGTTATGTTGGCCATATCCTCCCGACGGTGTACACTTTGATATCTTGTCTGGCGGAGCGCAAGAAACGAGGGACTGCGCTTCGTGCGCTGCGGCTGCCGACGGCGTTTGAAGGTCGACCATGGATAGGACGCGTCACTGAGCTTGTGGAAGAGTTGGAGTTTGGTCAGGAGCGGGAATAAACTTCAATTGTGGTCAGCGTGGACGGGGTTGAAGGACGAGTCGAGCACGTAGGTACAAAGTCAAGCTGCGTATAAACCCCTTCCGTACTTCCGCCTATCAGAACAACCTCAAGTGGTCTATCAAAATCTCAAACTCTCAGAAGGTCAAATGATTCCAATTTGACAGTAGAGTAGTATACAGACAGTGACACAGCACGATCGCGCATTTGCGGGTAGTGAAAGATTAGATTAGATTGCGTGTTTTAAGCCTGTCGAAGCTGGAGGCCGGTGGGCGGCGTCGACCAGTCTTCCGCGCAAGGTCGGCCACGGAGACTAACTCGGACCTCAGTGAGGATTGGAGCTCTACTGTACAGTATATACGGGGGCACGGACGATGACTACGAGGAAAGTTTCATTAGACTCGCGGCTGATTCCTTCGACGGGGTGGACTCTCAAGGAGCAGCAACTCGCGTCTTTCAGCATATGTTCAAAACATCATCTCCATTTCCACAGACGTACGAGTACAAATCGGAATCACAGCACGATCGCGCATGTACCTCCTATACAGGACGCTACCGAAATTGCAGCTAACGGGGCGATCTTGGGAAGCAGGAACAATGCTCTCCCTCAGCAAGAGTTCAAAGCCCCGCACAAGCCGCTTGCGCAGCTGCACGGCGCTCCAAATATCAACTCGCCAGGTGAACTTTCGTGCCCGCGCCAGATGTCGTCCGGCGCCTTATAAGCGCGGCGAAAATTCAACGAAGTTCCCGCGCACGGACCACGCATCACGTGCGCGTCTGCGCAATGAAAAAGCGCGCTGGCGGCGACGGCGGGTTCTTTACAGTCAACTGGGACTCCCGTGTGCCGGAGCGTTCGACTCTTACACTGCCTAGAGAGAGTGGACGCTGTGCGAGGGCTAGGAGAGTGGCTGGCCGCCACCGGGCCATGGGCTGGGCATGCCGTTCACCGCTGTTACCAACTGGTAGAGTGGCTAATCAGCTTGTGGTACATCTTCCGATCTGCTTATTCGCGTTACTTCTGTCGATTACAGTAATAGACCGCTGCAAATGCAATGCACCGTCGCTGCTGGAATTTCGTTGGTGCAGCAAGTCCGACGAGTCCAAGAGCGGGTCCCTTCGTCTCCGGACCTGACCTTGACCGGTGTTAGCTCCACGCTCTCACTCGCCATGTCTTCTGAGACTTGCATGCATCTCCAGGAGGACCGTCTGGCCTGCACATGTCTGGAAGACAGACGAAGCGCGCAACTGCGGATGTACGAGTCGTACGTGGCCTGCACCGCTGTCTGCCTGTCCCATCTGATGCAGCGCTCAGCGTCGCCGCGTCGTGCATACAAGTATACAAGCCAAGTGCGCGCTCTTCAAGATATGCACCGGACCGGGCGGCGGGAATCTGGACTCTGGGCGCACCGTTGGACAAGGGAGAGGGAGCACACGTGGTAGGAGCGCGGGTACGTAGACCACACCCTCGACCCGCTTGTCCGATGTCCTCGCCGGCGCCGGCGCTCAACGTTCAACGCCCTTGTCTCCGACAACCGGCGGACCTGGCTGGACTGCGCGTAGCCTTACGTGTCTCCACTGCGCCTGCAGCGTCGTCAAGGTCCGCCGCATACATGTACACCCATGCCCATGATGTGCGTTCTGCCAGGACGTTGTACGTCACCGTCGAACTAACGGGCCCGCCCAGCGTCATGTTCCGTATTCAGGCTCGCCCGAACGCGAGTCGGCGCAGCATGGCAGCATGGCGACGAGAGGCGCGGTGCGCGTGACTGGCGACAGATGATCTGTCGATGAACGGTACGTAGCCGCAAGCACTGGCACTGTCTACATGCCCCCGAGTCGTCTGATGGAAATCCAGGCGCGTCGTGCACTGAGGACAGGACGTCCTACGAGACAAGAACCCGCGCATACTCGCCGGGGATGTTGGGCAACGAACGCCCGTCTCCCGCCGCGCTCAACGTCAACGCCTTGCCTTTCTCCTCCCCGTCACCTATCCGACTCCGACTCTGCGCATGTGTCTCTGGCCCGGGCACGATTGGCTCGTGCACGTTGTGTCAGATCTACGGGGCGGCGGTCCTCAGAGTCATCGCGGCCGCGACGTCCCGCCCCGGCCGAAACGAGATTCCGGGCCCGGGCCCTCCGTGCCGCGGCTCTGCAACCTCCGCATCGCGCTTTCATTAATATCTCCTCATTACGCGCCGGCAAAATTCATTATAAAATTCCAATTCATCAAAGTTCATGGACATCGACAGGCACTAGGACCACCGGCCCGGCCAAATGCGCTCGCGCGTCTACGTCCTCGCGTTCATATGTGTCCTGCTGCGCAATGATCCTGAAGCACGAATGCCCCGATTCATCCACGCAACGTAACGAAGACGCAGACGCAGATATGAGGCCCGTCGGATACCTACCCATGCCACTGCCAGCTCCACGGCTGCCCATCACCTGCGTTATGAGCCTGCGGCCTGCGCGCTCACGCTGCACGCACATCACATCAGCACATCCCATATCCGCCTCGTTCTCCCAGGAACAGACGTTCTGATCCGCCTCGTCATCTTGCCAGTGCCACCGAAATGTGGGACCTGCGATCCTGCGGCGAGATGGGCGTTATCAGCGTCCCCACGCGCATATCATCTCCATACCCCCCGACACAGCGGCGCCCTCGTCGACATCATCTGCGGCGAGCGTGCACGCGCGTCGCGGAATCCTTGGCGAGCCCGGCATGCCTATGCCCGCACACCGTCGCCCGCTTCTGATGTGCGCGCCGCCACGGTGGCTGCTATCTGCATCTGCTGATGGCGGCGAGTACGTGCGGCGCTAAGCAGCAGCTCTGCAGCAGCGCGATCAAAATTGGCGCACCGCCACGCGCCGAGCGCACGGGCCGCCCGCGTCCTGCGCTTACTCGACAACGCACCGGCACGCACCCGCATCCGCATGCGCCGTTTTAATTGCCTGCGTGCGCGGGAACCCCGGGGCTCTCGTGTGTGCGGCGCGCGCTATCCACCCCAGGAGAGGGATCAGGGCGTGCGCCTATGCCGCTCGCCATATGTGCCGACGGCATGCCACTCTGCGCCCCCAGGATCTACGTCGCGTCCGACGAGGCCCAGTTGGGCCGCGCGCCTACGCCAATCGCGCCGCGCCGAGGCTAACTGCCGGCTCGCAGGGCAGTGCAGCAGAGGACCCCCGTAACTCATGCCAGGGGTATGATCCGCCAAACGGGGTCAACTACCATTTTTTTTTGCGGCTCGCGACCCCTTCCAGCTACCATTCGCCCCTCAGACCTCCGTTTGGGGTCCGTAGCTACCACGGATAGGATCATAGCTTCAAAAAAATCGTAGTTTATTGTAAAAAGCTCCGCTTTGCGTGCAGGCAGGAGGGGATGTACTACGGATGCGCAGAGGCCTGTCAAACTGACCTATTCATCTGGTTCATCGTCACCCGCCTGTTCAAGACCCGCCTTGACCCTCCCACTAAGCTCCTTGATAGCACGAGCGATATTCGCGACGTTCTGCTTGAGGGCGACATAGCACGCGCCATCAGATTTTACCAAAGCTAGTGTTGAGCCCGAGGTTTGGAGGGGATGGTCGAGGGCATACAGGAAGTAGGACGGTTTCAGGAAGGCGAACCGAGGGATCTTGCTAGGATCGGCGAGGGAGAATTGGTTGTGTCGGACCGGCTTGAACAGTCTCACAGCGATGTAAGAAAGAGCGGTGATGCGAGACGTGTCCGAAGCCCAACCATGTTTGCCGTTCTTACCGGCCGACTTCTCGTACATGGTCAGGACTAACCAGCCATCAGCGCATGCCGAGTCATGTTGAAGATTACGACGCACCTTCTGCAAGGCAGATTGCCTCATCAACAAGAACCAAGCCATAAGAAGGCGGCATGCCAGTGTGAGCAGCGTAGAGGTGTTTGAGCGGCGTGACATTGGCCGAGTGTGCGACCTTGGGGACGTGATGCTTTGCGAAGATCGCTGCTCGCCTCCGTTCAGCCTGGCGGACGTCAATACCATGTATGTGCACTCATACAACACTAGCAGACGCACCTGATACGATGCATTTGCAGCGACCTCAGCCGCGTTTGCAGCCGTCCCTGGTGCAGGAGCAACAGCTTCTTCGCCGTTGATTGCTCCGTCTCGACCGCCCGCAGCTGGCTGCCGCCAGCGCATCGACCGACCCGCGCCCGTGGTAACACCGCGCTCTGTAACACCGCGCTCTTCTTGACGCTTGAGAACATCCTTGACCAACTGCAGAAGGCGTTTTTTCTCGGAGAGCGTTGACTGGGCGGGTGGACCGTTATCAGAGGAAGGTGGTAGATCTTCCGAGGACTTGAAGGCCTTTGTTCGGACACCTTTCTCAGCCTGTCTGGTATGATGCGACCGGCGGATGACTGCGAGCTGTTCGAGATCGAATTCAGCAGAGATCACTGTGTCCTGGAAGGTCCTGCGCTCGTCGGGGTCGGACACAGCAGGGAGCGACTGGGCGAGGATCTTCCCTATATGTGCAGCGTCTTTGCGTGTTGCATCCGCTGTGTCTTCAGGCAATTGCAGTCTAGTAATGTGAGGGTTAGACTCTGTAAGATCTATCGGCGGTGAGAGGAGGACAAAACACGAACATGTCGACAGTGCTCTGGACGCATAAGGCAGCTGCTGCGCAAGTCAAATCGTTCAACTGCTGGTCGAAGACCGCACCAACTCCGTCTGCATTCTCTGCCTTCTTCAACCCATTTTCAATCTGGAGCATCTCGGGCTCGTCTTCGTCCATCTCAGGACCCTCGTCTTCGGAATCGGACTGGCCATAGATTGCATCCCAAGCCTCCTGCGAATACCAACTCGACAACGATGGGAATGCGCGAACACGGTGAGCTTGATTCTGCAATTTGTCCAGAAAATCCGGGTCTAGTACGAGAGCGTCCCACAGATTCGCTGCCTCCGAATGGGCCTGTTGTGTTGCTTGCTCAATGTCGTGATCAGAAGGGAATGTGGAGAGGGCATGGAGGTCGAGATGTCGATTGTCGGTATAGGTATGATTGTATCCATTCGCTCTTTCCTTGCCCTCAGATGTCTTTGCAAGGAAGAGATGCTCGCGCAAGCGGACTGAGAGCTTCGGAATCATATGATAGAAGTCTTGCAAGGTGAAGTCCTTCACAAGCTGTCGACAAATGCCGAAGACATGCTCACAGACTTCGGTTGATAGAAGCCAGGGCAGCAATGGGTATCTGCCGTCGAGGTGGTCCCGATAGATGATCACCAACTGAAGGAAACCAACGACTAGGAAGTTTGTGATGTCGCGTGCCTCGGGAGATATGAAGTGTTGAGCTTTTCGGTAGCCCGCGATGTCCATGAAGTCGGTCCACATTTCCATGAAGAAGTGCGCACGCAGCACCATGCGAACACGTTCGATAATTGGGATCGATCGATTCTGGTATGCATCCACGAGCTCTCCAAACACAAAGAGGTAGATAATCGAGCCGACCATTTCACGATGCTCGTTGGTGAACCATGCTAGCGTATGACCGGAGAAGAGACGGGTCGCAGCATTGTCGTCTTGTCGATCAAGTTTCTCGACATCCCTCCGAAACAATGTCCCTGTTGCTTCAATTGCTGCAAGGCGGAAGTGGCTGTACGACGTCGTATAGCTGCCCAAAGTAAGTATCCGGGCACCTGAGAATGCGTTGTTCCGGTACGTCTTGCGCCCATGGTTCGAATCTTGAATGAGTGCGACAGGCTGTCGCCCTGCGCCGATGAGAGGAATGTGGAGGTTGATGTCACGATGTGAGCGAATAGGGTGCCTGAGGGTGTAGTCAATGTACGCAACGGCGTGAGCGACCAGGAGACGTTGAAGGGAGCGCTCGACAGCCGTGCCGTCTGCGGCGTAGGATACAACGTTGATCTTGCGGGAGAGAAGGCCATTCAATATTAATTCCAGGTGGACGAACAGTTGCTCCGCCGAGTTTGACTCTGAGATAGGGAGCGCCGCAACGACGATAGTCGGAACGCCGGGAAGAGGGATCTGGAGGGTCCATACGCGTATCTGGCATGTGTCGGTGAGCTGCATGCCTCCGAAGTATTCGTAGAACTCATACCTTCTTAGCCTTCTCGATCTTCCTGGTGCGGATGAGGGCATCGAGTGTGTTGATGTCGCTCACGACGACGGGATCGCCAGGACTCCCTAGAAGCACGTAGCACTTTCGTATTGGGTCCCAGTGAGGCCTCAAAGACTCTAGCAGCTTCGTATCATCACATGCGAGGCCAACGGGACCCACAAGGTAGTCCAATGATTTCAGCCGTTCGTAGATAAATTCAAATGTTGCCTCTGTGATGCCGATGGGAAACTGCACTTCGTGCGCACGACGTTTCCTTCGGGTCATTTATCAGTCAATTGTATCAATGCAATCTTGTAAACACTGACTGGAGTGTCCGTTCTGCGGGTACGGGTAGCACATTCATCATGGATTCATATGCTCGCGGGCTTAAGACGTGGATAATTTGCGCCCACTCCAATGTCATGGCTGAATATCGCATGCCGTTCAAAGGGACACCTCGTTCTTCTAAATCTTTCTTCTTGACGAGATCGTTCATCAAGGCGACAAACAAGGAATTGCCATGCTTGCCCTCGATAACGCCTCTTGCGAAGACTAGGCATGCACTATGAGGGTTCTGTGCAGACAATGATCAGAAGCTGTAACGTGGGGATACTATGAACTTGAAGCTACTGACATCTTCGTATGCCTCCAGAAGAGGTGCAAGGTCGGGATGAGTAAGAGCATATCGATGGAGGGCCTGTATGTCGTCTTTCTGAGCATGATTGGGGGTGAAGCGGCGATTCTTAGGCTCGGGGACTGGCTTGCGAGTCGCATTCTGGAATACGTGGACATGCAGCAGAGCGAGGCAGTTGACACAAGTAACATCCTCAGTTGACTCTTCCGGCACCCTTACAGTGCGAAGACAATCTGTCGCAAGGACATGAAGGGGAGGCGACCGATAGTTCTTCCACTGCCACCGATGCTCTTGCTCCGTGTCGACTACTTGCTTTCTGGCCTTATCCAACGAACGATAATCTGGTGCCGAATACAACTCTAACGCCAAATCGGCGAGGGAAGGCCCGCCGCCCCCGCCGTATGGTGTGCGCTCCAAATATTGACGCACACGAGCGTATTTTGCTGCGCGAAGTCCGAAACAAGGACGATCTATCATTCTCGGAGCGGGGGCCTGCGTCGATGAGGTTGATGCCCAGATGTGGCCCAGTGTATGTGATCGCATTGTGCCCTTGCAAACTTTCTGGTGCTGTTTGAATGCCTTGGTGTGATACGCCCCAGTCATAAGCATGTACTTGTTGCATCGAGAGCATCGGACCTTCCGAACATCGTCTAGACAGAACTCGGCCATGTCGTCAAGCGCAAGGATTTTCTCCTTGAATTTGGTATACGCCTTTGAGTTGTCGTCCCTACCGCGTTTGACGAAGGAATTGGCCAGGCGCGTGCTGATTGCTCCAGACGATGGCCCAACATCAGCGCTTGCGGTGCTTGCAGACACGGTAGCAATGACATCCTTATTCTTTCCCTTGGGCGCGAAGAACGGATGAATGGGCCCAGGGACAGTGCGTGTGCGTTTTGCAGGATGGATAGGCGCCTGAGCCTCTGAGTCGTGGTCAGATTGAGCGCTTGTTGCTTCACTCGCGCTCGCAGCCGTCTTGTCGTCTGCGCTCGAGCTCCCTTTCCTCCGCCTTTTCAGTAAGCCCCGCGCAGCCTTCAGTGTCGTCCCAATGGAACTGATGATCTTCTTAGATGCCCTTGACAGTCGACTTCCATCGGATGCGCAATCCTCCGCCTCACTTCCCACCGACGACACCCTTCTTGACGACATTGACGCAGCATCAGAAGTCCCATTTTCCAAATGGCTTCTCCATTCTGTGATACTGCCAGGCCCATCCTGGTCCAGCATTCCACCACGCGGAACTGGTGGGAGATCATCGTCGACAGTGGATGGAGAGAGCAACGACCGGCCGTATGCGCAGCTGGTATCGGTGGTATCGGGCATAGGTATGTCGTCGCAGTCGCTGTCATAGCCACTAGCAGATGCAAGTACTGAATATGATGATGTAGGAGAAGGTGGCATTGACAGAGGTGGAATTGACGGATCGTATTTGCTGCCTTCGTCCATGTCTCCGCGTCGCCCCATCTGCTTTTCTTCCACCTCTGGACTGAATCCTTCAAGTAGACATTCAGCATCTCTGGTCGACTCGCCGGGTTCGGAAGCTTGAGGATTTAGAAGGTGGGCCATCCCGCGAGGGATATGATGCGCAACAGGCTCATCGCGTCCGGCGCCGCCTGTCACAGCATCAGACCGTCGCTGATGACTTGATACCTGCGCAGAGCACCTGAGTATCGTCGTCCTCATGTCGCTAATGAGCAAAATATAGCGTACCGATTGAATATGGTCGGCAGCGAGCCTCTCGAACCACGCCAACCGTTCGACGTGGCGCCTTGAATCATCCCAAAGCTGCCAGCCCAGTGTTTCGTGTGCGACCGCATTCACGGCGATCACGCCACACGATACGTGATCTGTCTGTCTCGCTGTCGTAAGCGACTGTCCCTCCCACTTGTACTCAATGCCGAATTTGACACGCGTCCACCAGAGCAATTTCTTCTCGATGTCTTTAGGCAGGCGCAGTCCCTGATGGTAAAGGCCGTCGCCTTGTTTCACAGGAATGGTAAGATTGCATTCCCATTGGCGACATAGTAACGTACTCACCATAGGATATTGTTTCCGCTTGACCGTCGATCTTCACGACAACAAAATGCTTGTATTTGGCGAGGAAAACAGGGAAGAGGAGTACCTTCCTATGGGTGCGCAGATCGTCTTCAATTCTCTTGAGGTAACGAGGTGAGTCGGGGAACAGGTCTTCTATTACTGTGATCTTTGAAATTGCATTCCAGAACTCGTGTCCGGCGATCTCGAAGTTGTTGGCAATTCCTGGCGTGCTCCGAACGCGGCTTCTCAACCACATGAGCATCATGTCAACGATGGTGTCGGTGAGAAGGCCGTCTGATAACAGCGGAGCAAGGGCTGATGTTGTCGTAAATGTGGCGGCACCGGGTATCATGAGTTGCTGGCGCCAGGGAAGCGAGTGGATAAGAGCAACAGTGCGTTCGCTTTCCATAGAACCGTCAGCGACTTGTAGCAGCCACCGCACGCTCGCCGTCCACGTCTCCTGTGCCAGGAGGACCGTACGCATCCGTTGCCAGTAAGTGATCATCCACAGCGGGGATGCACCACTTGCATATCGTGGGTCCATGATTGATTGTGCGCCATCCAGGATGGCCTGCGGTGCGAGTGCAGCAAGCTTGTCCACGAAGGCATCCGTAGGAAGGCTTCGTGATTTTGTAAGTGTGGTTATGGGGAAGACTGCCACGTCATGGCTAAAAACAGCTTTGGTTGAGGGGTGTATGAGCTGCTGATCGCGACGAGGGAGTGGTGTAGATACGAAGGAATGAACATCCTCGGTGCCGCTGGGGAGCAAAGAAGTCTCGGGAGCGTTGGGAATCCTGAGGAGCTGCTCGATGTAGGCCAGCAGCTCCGGCGGTGGGTTCTGGGGATAGCTTTTGCCTTGCGAGATCCATAATTCGGGACGGAACATAGGTATTTCATCGTCGTTGTAGATTGTGATGGACTCATCCATTGGCACGATGCCGGGATGGCTGCGAGGGTGATGCGCTGCACAGAAGAAGCAGGTTCGGTCCGAGGCGTTGTCGTAGAATGTCGTACGCAGCAGGCCACGTAAATTTCTACCTAATGTCTCAACTTGTACGAATTATACCGGTAATTATGGGGTCAAAATCTTCTGCCGCCAGTACTTAGTCCAACTACCTCTGTGATCAGACATCGGTTCACCGCGCCCCTAACTACCACCATCAGGATCATACTTTTGCCCCAAATTCTAGCCCCCAGCTACCTCAGACCCCTCAGAGCTTCCGGCGCAAAGCGCCGTCTAGCTACCGTGCGAAAATCATACCCCTGGCGTGAGTTACGGGGGTCCTTGCAGCAGCAGCACCGCACGCGCGACGGCTGATGGCCCATGCCATCAGGCTTCAAGGCGTCCCGGCGGCACCGAGGAACAACACCCCGCGCGCCCGCTGATGCCTTGCCTGCATTCCACGCAGATGGGATCAGGGCCCTGACTATCATAACATAACGCTGCATCGCGCGCTCGCGGCCGCCTCGCCTTGTCCATCTCGAATATCGAAGAACCCGCAGGCGAGCTTCGCTGGCGGCCTCGGGTTTCACGCGCGCGCCACAGCCACTTGCGGGGGCCCACATCTGATGACGCCGGCATCGCGCGGCGCCGGCAGCGTGGCGTGCGTCGGGGCAGAGCAGGGGCAGAGCGCGCGCGCGCGTCGCTGTCCGGGCGGCGGGGAAGCGCGGAACGCGAGTGCCGGCGACGCACACTCACGGCATGGAATCTCCGCGCGCGCGCGCAAGGCGACGCACGCACGCACGCACGCACGCTGGGTATGTGTGCCGGGCGCCGCGGCCGCCTGCGCTGCGCTGGGAGTGTCTGCGTCTGGCGGGGCAGGCCGACTGGCGTGTGCAGCGACTGCCCGCAGCAGCACATGGACGCATCCCATCCCGCGGCCATCGCCGCCGGACCCGCGCGGCGTCTGCCTTCCTGCGCACGCCCCCGCCTGCCCGCCTTCTGCACGCACCCCGCTGCCACATATGCCGTGCACCGCTGCCGACACGCCCGCAGCCACGGCCATCCTACATCTACATCCCATCAGTGCTCAGCGCCGCGCAGCCTGAGTGGGGTCCGGCGCCCAAATACGCAGGCAAGTGTGCAAGTTCGCGCCCCGCCGCCTGCGCGCGCAGTGAAGGTGGAGGGGGGGTGCGGGGCGCGGGGAGTGCGGCCGCGCCAAGCGGTGGCGGAGAAGTCGAAGGTGCACCGCGTGGGCGTGCTTCCGACGTCGCCGGCCGTCCGCGGCGCCGCACCGCGCGGGTCGGGGGACGGGGGCGACGTCGAGCGTGTACAGCGCAAGCGCGAGCGGGGCGCGCGTGCTGGGACTGTAGCTATCGGCGGGGCGGGCGGATCTGGGGGATCTATGGCATAACATGACTACACACGGATACACGGATGGCCAGACGTAGACACCACGATACGGAAACACAACGGAAACGGCAGTCACGGACGGACGGATGTATATCACAGAGGGCGCGCGGGCGCCGTTGCAGCAACACAGAACAAAGACAAAAACAATACGCAGACAAAACACAAAACACAGAGGGGGAAGGGAGGCAGAAAGCAGATGCACGGGGGATGGGGGTCTAGGGCGGGGCGGGCGCGCGGCGCGGGCGGTAATACAGAGGCGGGGTAACGAGTACAGTGTGAATAGATAACGATACTTCAAGAAGGGCGGTCACGGCACGCAGAGACAAAATCAGCCAACGCGCGATCAACACCAGGACACCAACACCAAGTCCAACGACAGACCGGATTTTAGCACGGCAGCCTACGGGCTCGCGCGGTACGCATAGCGCGCGGCGTCCGGGCTGCGCGCGGTCGGCGCGGCGCCCTCCGCCGCCCACCCGCGGATCTGCGGCAGCGTGTTGCTCGCATTCCCCGCGCCGGCACCCCCGACGGTGTGCACGGAGTCCGCGCGCGCGCGCAGCGGCGCGATGGACGGGTGCGCGTACTGGTGCGGGGGCGCGGCGACGCTCGGCGGGGGCCCGCCGCCGCCGCCGCCGCCGCCGCCGCCGGGCGAGGCGCGGGCGCGCAGGGAGGAGGTGGCGAGCGGGCCGCGCTTGTGCGGGAACTGCGCGGGGCGCGGGCGCGAGTGCGTGCGCTCGAAGAGGCCGCATTTGTTGCAGAGCTGCGGGGCGGGCGGGGGTCAGTGTGATGTTGTGTTGGGAGGAGGGGAGGGGAAGGAGGACCCCCGTAACTCACGCCAGGGGTATGATTTTCGCACGGTAGCTAGACGGCGCTTTGCGCCGGAAGCTCTGAGGGGTCTGAGGTAGCTGGGGGCTAGAATTTGGGGCAAAAGTATGATCCTGATGGTGGTAGTTAGGGGCGCGGTGAACCGATGTCTGATCACAGAGGTAGTTGGACTAAGTACTGGCGGCAGAAGATTTTGACCCCATAATTACCGGTATAATTCGTACAAGTTGAGACATTAGGTAGAAATTTACGTGGCCTGCTGCGTACGACATTCTACGACAACGCCTCGGACCGAACCTGCTTCTTCTGTGCAGCGCATCACCCTCGCAGCCATCCCGGCATCGTGCCAATGGATGAGTCCATCACAATCTACAACGACGATGAAATACCTATGTTCCGTCCCGAATTATGGATCTCGCAAGGCAAAAGCTATCCCCAGAACCCACCGCCGGAGCTGCTGGCCTACATCGAGCAGCTCCTCAGGATTCCCAACGCTCCCGAGACTTCTTTGCTCCCCAGCGGCACCGAGGATGTTCATTCCTTCGTATCTACACCACTCCCTCGTCGCGATCAGCAGCTCATACACCCCTCAACCAAAGCTGTTTTTAGCCATGACGTGGCAGTCTTCCCCATAACCACACTTACAAAATCACGAAGCCTTCCTACGGATGCCTTCGTGGACAAGCTTGCTGCACTCGCACCGCAGGCCATCCTGGATGGCGCACAATCAATCATGGACCCACGATATGCAAGTGGTGCATCCCCGCTGTGGATGATCACTTACTGGCAACGGATGCGTACGGTCCTCCTGGCACAGGAGACGTGGACGGCGAGCGTGCGGTGGCTGCTACAAGTCGCTGACGGTTCTATGGAAAGCGAACGCACTGTTGCTCTTATCCACTCGCTTCCCTGGCGCCAGCAACTCATGATACCCGGTGCCGCCACATTTACGACAACATCAGCCCTTGCTCCGCTGTTATCAGACGGCCTTCTCACCGACACCATCGTTGACATGATGCTCATGTGGTTGAGAAGCCGCGTTCGGAGCACGCCAGGAATTGCCAACAACTTCGAGATCGCCGGACACGAGTTCTGGAATGCAATTTCAAAGATCACAGTAATAGAAGACCTGTTCCCCGACTCACCTCGTTACCTCAAGAGAATTGAAGACGATCTGCGCACCCATAGGAAGGTACTCCTCTTCCCTGTTTTCCTCGCCAAATACAAGCATTTTGTTGTCGTGAAGATCGACGGTCAAGCGGAAACAATATCCTATGGTGAGTACGTTACTATGTCGCCAATGGGAATGCAATCTTACCATTCCTGTGAAACAAGGCGACGGCCTTTACCATCAGGGACTGCGCCTGCCTAAAGACATCGAGAAGAAATTGCTCTGGTGGACGCGTGTCAAATTCGGCATTGAGTACAAGTGGGAGGGACAGTCGCTTACGACAGCGAGACAGACAGATCACGTATCGTGTGGCGTGATCGCCGTGAATGCGGTCGCACACGAAACACTGGGCTGGCAGCTTTGGGATGATTCAAGGCGCCACGTCGAACGGTTGGCGTGGTTCGAGAGGCTCGCTGCCGACCATATTCAATCGGTACGCTATATTTTGCTCATTAGCGACATGAGGACGACGATACTCAGGTGCTCTGCGCAGGTATCAAGTCATCAGCGACGGTCTGATGCTGTGACAGGCGGCGCCGGACGCGATGAGCCTGTTGCGCATCATATCCCTCGCGGGATGGCCCACCTTCTAAATCCTCAAGCTTCCGAACCCGGCGAGTCGACCAGAGATGCTGAATGTCTACTTGAAGGATTCAGTCCAGAGGTGGAAGAAAAGCAGATGGGGCGACGCGGAGACATGGACGAAGGCAGCAAATACGATCCGTCAATTCCACCTCTGTCAATGCCACCTTCTCCTACATCATCATATTCAGTACTTGCATCTGCTAGTGGCTATGACAGCGACTGCGACGACATACCTATGCCCGATACCACCGATACCAGCTGCGCATACGGCCGGTCGTTGCTCTCTCCATCCACTGTCGACGATGATCTCCCACCAGTTCCGCGTGGTGGAATGCTGGACCAGGATGGGCCTGGCAGTATCACAGAATGGAGAAGCCATTTGGAAAATGGGACTTCTGATGCTGCGTCAATGTCGTCAAGAAGGGTGTCGTCGGTGGGAAGTGAGGCGGAGGATTGCGCATCCGATGGAAGTCGACTGTCAAGGGCATCTAAGAAGATCATCAGTTCCATTGGGACGACACTGAAGGCTGCGCGGGGCTTACTGAAAAGGCGGAGGAAAGGGAGCTCGAGCGCAGACGACAAGACGGCTGCGAGCGCGAGTGAAGCAACAAGCGCTCAATCTGACCACGACTCAGAGGCTCAGGCGCCTATCCATCCTGCAAAACGCACACGCACTGTCCCTGGGCCCATTCATCCGTTCTTCGCGCCCAAGGGAAAGAATAAGGATGTCATTGCTACCGTGTCTGCAAGCACCGCAAGCGCTGATGTTGGGCCATCGTCTGGAGCAATCAGCACGCGCCTGGCCAATTCCTTCGTCAAACGCGGTAGGGACGACAACTCAAAGGCGTATACCAAATTCAAGGAGAAAATCCTTGCGCTTGACGACATGGCCGAGTTCTGTCTAGACGATGTTCGGAAGGTCCGATGCTCTCGATGCAACAAGTACATGCTTATGACTGGGGCGTATCACACCAAGGCATTCAAACAGCACCAGAAAGTTTGCAAGGGCACAATGCGATCACATACACTGGGCCACATCTGGGCATCAACCTCATCGACGCAGGCCCCCGCTCCGAGAATGATAGATCGTCCTTGTTTCGGACTTCGCGCAGCAAAATACGCTCGTGTGCGTCAATATTTGGAGCGCACACCATACGGCGGGGGCGGCGGGCCTTCCCTCGCCGATTTGGCGTTAGAGTTGTATTCGGCACCAGATTATCGTTCGTTGGATAAGGCCAGAAAGCAAGTAGTCGACACGGAGCAAGAGCATCGGTGGCAGTGGAAGAACTATCGGTCGCCTCCCCTTCATGTCCTTGCGACAGATTGTCTTCGCACTGTAAGGGTGCCGGAAGAGTCAACTGAGGATGTTACTTGTGTCAACTGCCTCGCTCTGCTGCATGTCCACGTATTCCAGAATGCGACTCGCAAGCCAGTCCCCGAGCCTAAGAATCGCCGCTTCACCCCCAATCATGCTCAGAAAGACGACATACAGGCCCTCCATCGATATGCTCTTACTCATCCCGACCTTGCACCTCTTCTGGAGGCATACGAAGATGTCAGTAGCTTCAAGTTCATAGTATCCCCACGTTACAGCTTCTGATCATTGTCTGCACAGAACCCTCATAGTGCATGCCTAGTCTTCGCAAGAGGCGTTATCGAGGGCAAGCATGGCAATTCCTTGTTTGTCGCCTTGATGAACGATCTCGTCAAGAAGAAAGATTTAGAAGAACGAGGTGTCCCTTTGAACGGCATGCGATATTCAGCCATGACATTGGAGTGGGCGCAAATTATCCACGTCTTAAGCCCGCGAGCATATGAATCCATGATGAATGTGCTACCCGTACCCGCAGAACGGACACTCCAGTCAGTGTTTACAAGATTGCATTGATACAATTGACTGATAAATGACCCGAAGGAAACGTCGTGCGCACGAAGTGCAGTTTCCCATCGGCATCACAGAGGCAACATTTGAATTTATCTACGAACGGCTGAAATCATTGGACTACCTTGTGGGTCCCGTTGGCCTCGCATGTGATGATACGAAGCTGCTAGAGTCTTTGAGGCCTCACTGGGACCCAATACGAAAGTGCTACGTGCTTCTAGGGAGTCCTGGCGATCCCGTCGTCGTGAGCGACATCAACACACTCGATGCCCTCATCCGCACCAGGAAGATCGAGAAGGCTAAGAAGGTATGAGTTCTACGAATACTTCGGAGGCATGCAGCTCACCGACACATGCCAGATACGCGTATGGACCCTCCAGATCCCTCTTCCCGGCGTTCCGACTATCGTCGTTGCGGCGCTCCCTATCTCAGAGTCAAACTCGGCGGAGCAACTGTTCGTCCACCTGGAATTAATATTGAATGGCCTTCTCTCCCGCAAGATCAACGTTGTATCCTACGCCGCAGACGGCACGGCTGTCGAGCGCTCCCTTCAACGTCTCCTGGTCGCTCACGCCGTTGCGTACATTGACTACACCCTCAGGCACCCTATTCGCTCACATCGTGACATCAACCTCCACATTCCTCTCATCGGCGCAGGGCGACAGCCTGTCGCACTCATTCAAGATTCGAACCATGGGCGCAAGACGTACCGGAACAACGCATTCTCAGGTGCCCGGATACTTACTTTGGGCAGCTATACGACGTCGTACAGCCACTTCCGCCTTGCAGCAATTGAAGCAACAGGGACATTGTTTCGGAGGGATGTCGAGAAACTTGATCGACAAGACGACAATGCTGCGACCCGTCTCTTCTCCGGTCATACGCTAGCATGGTTCACCAACGAGCATCGTGAAATGGTCGGCTCGATTATCTACCTCTTTGTGTTTGGAGAGCTCGTGGATGCATACCAGAATCGATCGATCCCAATTATCGAACGTGTTCGCATGGTGCTGCGTGCGCACTTCTTCATGGAAATGTGGACCGACTTCATGGACATCGCGGGCTACCGAAAAGCTCAACACTTCATATCTCCCGAGGCACGCGACATCACAAACTTCCTAGTCGTTGGTTTCCTTCAGTTGGTGATCATCTATCGGGACCACCTCGACGGCAGATACCCATTGCTGCCCTGGCTTCTATCAACCGAAGTCTGTGAGCATGTCTTCGGCATTTGTCGACAGCTTGTGAAGGACTTCACCTTGCAAGACTTCTATCATATGATTCCGAAGCTCTCAGTCCGCTTGCGCGAGCATCTCTTCCTTGCAAAGACATCTGAGGGCAAGGAAAGAGCGAATGGATACAATCATACCTATACCGACAATCGACATCTCGACCTCCATGCCCTCTCCACATTCCCTTCTGATCACGACATTGAGCAAGCAACACAACAGGCCCATTCGGAGGCAGCGAATCTGTGGGACGCTCTCGTACTAGACCCGGATTTTCTGGACAAATTGCAGAATCAAGCTCACCGTGTTCGCGCATTCCCATCGTTGTCGAGTTGGTATTCGCAGGAGGCTTGGGATGCAATCTATGGCCAGTCCGATTCCGAAGACGAGGGTCCTGAGATGGACGAAGACGAGCCCGAGATGCTCCAGATTGAAAATGGGTTGAAGAAGGCAGAGAATGCAGACGGAGTTGGTGCGGTCTTCGACCAGCAGTTGAACGATTTGACTTGCGCAGCAGCTGCCTTATGCGTCCAGAGCACTGTCGACATGTTCGTGTTTTGTCCTCCTCTCACCGCCGATAGATCTTACAGAGTCTAACCCTCACATTACTAGACTGCAATTGCCTGAAGACACAGCGGATGCAACACGCAAAGACGCTGCACATATAGGGAAGATCCTCGCCCAGTCGCTCCCTGCTGTGTCCGACCCCGACGAGCGCAGGACCTTCCAGGACACAGTGATCTCTGCTGAATTCGATCTCGAACAGCTCGCAGTCATCCGCCGGTCGCATCATACCAGACAGGCTGAGAAAGGTGTCCGAACAAAGGCCTTCAAGTCCTCGGAAGATCTACCACCTTCCTCTGATAACGGTCCACCCGCCCAGTCAACGCTCTCCGAGAAAAAACGCCTTCTGCAGTTGGTCAAGGATGTTCTCAAGCGTCAAGAAGAGCGCGGTGTTACAGAGCGCGGTGTTACCACGGGCGCGGGTCGGTCGATGCGCTGGCGGCAGCCAGCTGCGGGCGGTCGAGACGGAGCAATCAACGGCGAAGAAGCTGTTGCTCCTGCACCAGGGACGGCTGCAAACGCGGCTGAGGTCGCTGCAAATGCATCGTATCAGGTGCGTCTGCTAGTGTTGTATGAGTGCACATACATGGTATTGACGTCCGCCAGGCTGAACGGAGGCGAGCAGCGATCTTCGCAAAGCATCACGTCCCCAAGGTCGCACACTCGGCCAATGTCACGCCGCTCAAACACCTCTACGCTGCTCACACTGGCATGCCGCCTTCTTATGGCTTGGTTCTTGTTGATGAGGCAATCTGCCTTGCAGAAGGTGCGTCGTAATCTTCAACATGACTCGGCATGCGCTGATGGCTGGTTAGTCCTGACCATGTACGAGAAGTCGGCCGGTAAGAACGGCAAACATGGTTGGGCTTCGGACACGTCTCGCATCACCGCTCTTTCTTACATCGCTGTGAGACTGTTCAAGCCGGTCCGACACAACCAATTCTCCCTCGCCGATCCTAGCAAGATCCCTCGGTTCGCCTTCCTGAAACCGTCCTACTTCCTGTATGCCCTCGACCATCCCCTCCAAACCTCGGGCTCAACACTAGCTTTGGTAAAATCTGATGGCGCGTGCTATGTCGCCCTCAAGCAGAACGTCGCGAATATCGCTCGTGCTATCAAGGAGCTTAGTGGGAGGGTCAAGGCGGGTCTTGAACAGGCGGGTGACGATGAACCAGATGAATAGGTCAGTTTGACAGGCCTCTGCGCATCCGTAGTACATCCCCTCCTGCCTGCACGCAAAGCGGAGCTTTTTACAATAAACTACGATTTTTTTGAAGCTATGATCCTATCCGTGGTAGCTACGGACCCCAAACGGAGGTCTGAGGGGCGAATGGTAGCTGGAAGGGGTCGCGAGCCGCAAAAAAAAATGGTAGTTGACCCCGTTTGGCGGATCATACCCCTGGCATGAGTTACGGGGGTCCTGGGGAAGGGGGAAGCGGCGGGTAGATCGATCGGATCACGGCGATCGGAAGTGAGGTGCGGTGCGCGCGCCGCTCAGAACGACGACCAGAACGCGCGCACACGCCCGCCCCGCGGCAGAAAAAGCACGAACAGAGCAGGAGAGACACGCACCACCTTGCCGAGGTTGAGGCTGGAGCGGCGCCACGTGGACGTGTCGGTGGTGCAGCAGTTGAAGCAGCGGCGGCGCACGCCGTCGGAGAGCTTGCGCGTCGCGTCGTCCGTGTAGACGGGCGTGTACTGCGGCTGCCCGGGGAACGGGTACGCGGGCGGCGCGCTGATCTGCGAGGGCACGACGTGCGTGGGCGGCGCCCCCGCGTACATGCGCGGCGCGTAGCGCGCGGGGTCGCTGTTGCTGTGCACGCGGTACATGTGCGCCTGCTGTTGCTGCTGCTGCGCCTGCGCCTGCGCCTGCGCCTGCTGCTGCTGCTGCGCCTGTTGTTGTTGTTGGTGGGCCTGCTGCGCGGCCTGCGGGTGGTGCTGGTGCGGCGAGTGCGCGTTCTGCGGGGCGGCGTAGTACGCGCGCGGCGAGCGGTCGACGGCGTCCGCGGGGTAGCGCATGTCGTGCGGGTACGGCGGGGCGTGCATGGCGAGGTCGCGCGGGGGCGGCGCGGGCGACGAGACGGCGGAGCGGTCGAGCGAGGACGCGGAGAGCGAGGGCGACTGGGAGAGCGTCGCGATGGCCGGGGGCGGCGAGGGCAGGCTGTGGGTTTATAGGGACGGTGTATTAGGGTCGTATAAATAAACGGCAGCAGGCGCGCGGGGGGCGCACCGGGGGGCGTAGGCGGGCTCGAGGCGGTGCGGCATGGGGCGCGGGCTGCGTGCGCGGGCGGGCGGCGGGGACGCGGGGGAGGCGGGCGGGGAGCGCGGGGACGGGGGCTGCGCGCGCGCGTGAGCGGGGCAGGGCGGGCGGCGACGCGCGATGGGACTGACCTGGGGGGCGGGCCTGGGGCTTTTGAGTGTGCGTGCGGGGGCGGATGGGGACGGATCGCGGGGGACGGTGAGCTTGGGGACGGGGGCTGGGCGGCGGTCTGCGTCTGCGGGCGAGCTGCGGGGGTGAGCGTGCGCAGAGGACGGCCGGGGTATATAAAGCCTACTGCATTGCTTAGCGGTCCTGGCGGGGCGGGGTGATGGTGGTGATGGGAGAGGCCAGCGACAACAGCCCGCCGTCGCTCGCGCGTGGGGCGCCCGCGAGCGTGGAACTATCAGAAGCATCCCGCCGCGGGGGCACCGTCCCACCCTCGGCACGCCGGCACGCCCCCGCTTCAGGCGCCGCTGGCTTTGCGCCCGCGCCGCGCCGGATCATGCCGGGGCGGCAGCAGGCTCCGCCCCAGCGCGCGCCGGGAGGGCGGCGGGGCGTCGGCGGAGGATCGCAGCGCGCCTCGGCGACCTTATCAGAACGACCCTGCAGCCCTGATCGCGCCTGGGATCGTCCCACCGCGCGGGCGCGCGCTCTTTGCCCGCCGCACGTCGCTGTCCGCCAGCCTGCGCGCAACCGGCCGGCGGGACTGCTGATGCCTCGTCGCGTTCCTTCAATGACGACCTGCCCGTGCGCGGGACCCCAGGCGAGATGCCATCTGCATCCGCTGCCCCCATCAGATCCCCCGAACCATGCACGCTTCGAGGTCGCATGCAAGCCCCGCGCACCGTCAGTGTCAGTCGCCGCACCGTCAGTCGCCATGACGCGCAGGCACGCCCCACGTCCCCGCGCAAGCATTCTGCGCCAACGCACTCTCCGCCCGCGCCTGCCAGCCAATCGTGCTGAGCTCATGCGCACCGGGGCCTGTCGCGCGCCTCGCCCGCTGCTGCACGCCGCTTCCCAGGGTTATTATGCATGCACGGCGCGTACGTATGGCGCGGCCCTTGTCCCGCATACGACCCGTCGGGCCAGTCGCGCGACGCCACCCACCATGCACCCAGATAGGGCATCTCCCGCCCGGGCGTCTCGCGCACGACCCGGACAGGATGCTGCCGGACGGAGGCGGGGAGTGCGGTCGTCATGTTGTTCCCTATGATCGGCTGCCGGTCCCCGATCTACGCCCGTCGGTCCTTCTGCCACAGCTGCGGCGGACTGGATCGCAGTGAAGGCACTGCCGCGTCACATCCTGCGCACACGCCCGCGCCCGCGTGATGCTATCAGCTTCGCGCCGCGGAAGCACCCCACCGCGCCACGCCGCTTCGGATTCCCCGCACGTACATACATACATACATACACACGGCACGGGCAGAGGGCGGATGCGACTCGGAGGCGGATGCGCGCGCGCCGGGATGGCAGCGGCGCGGCATCTTGCCTTGTGCGCGCGCCCGCAACCCCAACCGCGACGCGCCCGACGCAAACGCAAACACAGATGCACCGCTCACGCGATGCGATCACACAGCTGCACGACGCCGGCATCATCTGCATTCTGCATTCGCGCATATCCAGTACTTGACGCGCGAGCGCCCGATGCGCCGGCTGTACACCGTGATAATAACAGTGATAGTAAGTAATACTGCACGGCGGACGCACCGGTGGATGCGCCGGGCGGTGGACGCGTCCGCCGGCAGCAGAGCCCCCGCGCCCGCGGGCTGCGCTATTGTTATGCCTTCTGCACGCACGCATGCGCGCGTGTGTACGTCGCATACACCATCCGAATACGTGCACCCCGGCGACCCAGCGCAGGCAGCGTCAGCTCCTAAACCGAATGCGAATTGCGCCCGCGGCCCGCGGAAGCATCCCAGCGGCGCCGGCACCTGCGTCTGCGTCTGCGTCTGCGTCTGTGCCGCGCGAGATGCATTCGCGCGCGCGCGCGGCGGGAGGGCTGCGTGCCGTGTGCGCGCGCGCCTGCACCACCACCGACGGGCCCGCCCTGCCCCTGCGCCCCGCGTTCCCAGCTCGCGCGATGGGATCCGACAAGCCGCCGACGGCGCGCACCGCGGACACAGCACCCCATCCGCCCTCGGACGGCTGGAAGTATCCCGCTAATGCATATGCGTGGGCGCCTGGACTATTGATGATGATAGGATAGTGCGCGGGAGGGTGGCGTGGCGCGGCTCAGCCTCGAGCTTCGGGCTGCAGAACCCCCGCGCGCACGCGCCAACGCCACCGCCAAACCCACGACGCACGGACGATGCGATGCGATACGGCGGCCCACGCGCGGTCCTGCTTTGGCTTGCGCCTGCTTTGCGCACCATCAGCACGTCGTGCCCTGTCGCGTCGTCCGCATCAGTTGATGCGTTGCAGCGTGGGTGGAATGCTCGCCGTGCAGCAAGAACGCACGGGGACTGGGGATTGGGGCTGGGGCTGGGGAGGGGCTCCCCGGAGAGGCCTGGAAACGATCGCATCAGCTGCGCGGCGTCGAGCGGTGCAGCGAGGGCGGCGGCAAGTCTAACGCGGGGATGGAGGATGACTCGCCCGTGCAGCAAGAAGGACGCGCGGGGAACGCGGACGGGGAAGGGGTCCCCGGAGAGGCCTGCATACGATACGATCACATCAGCTTCGCGGCGTCGGGCGGTGCGGGGCGTGCTGCAACTGTAACGCGGGCGTCCTGGCGAATGGAGGGGATTGGGCCCGAGATCCTCATCGTCGGGGGATCGATCTTCCAACGCGAGAACGTAAGTAGCAGCCCAGGAGCGAGAACAAGAACAGAACACGCACGCGAACACATCGTAATGGAGACGGAGCGCGCTTGCGCTGGACTCAGACTCCGCGCAGGTGCGCATGACGCGCCGGCGGCCTTGGCCCACGGTGTCTGTGTCGTGCATTCCGGGCGGGCGGGCGGGCGTCGGCGGCAGGGCAGCCGATGCCAGCAGCGCGAGCCGACGCCTGCGGTGTTGCGTACATGCCCCGGTTCGGGCTGTCGTGTGCGCGGGCTCTTGGACAAGACAGCCGCATCGAGGCTAGGCTGGGCTGGGTGCTTGCCTGGTGTGTCTGTGTCCGGGCACGGCCCCCCCTGGCAACACCACACCCCACCCCATCAGAAGGGCGTGCATTCGAATCCATTCGTATTCCGAGGGACGGGCGCGCGCGCGTCCGCCGCCAGCCCGCCTCCCACATTTTGCCGCGGGGCGGACATCAGAACGTGTCTGCAGACAGACCGACAGGCCGAATCAGCGGTGCGCTGCGCCATGGCGATGATGCTGATGCTGTGATGCCCCCGTGGCGGCATATCAGGCCGCGCGCGGGCGCCATGATCGTGTATGCACGCATGCCCGCTGGGAGACAAAGGAAGCTTCAGGACAGATGCTGATGAGACTCTGAGATGATAAGTAGCATCAGCACGCACATGATGGCGTCGTCGACTGTCAGGCCGGGGCGCTGCGGGCAAAGCACACGGCGAAGGCAGAGGAGGACGGTGGGGGTGGGACGACAGGTGATGAGCCGGCGTGCCTGTGGGAGACCGTGCTGCGCGGCCGAAGCCCCCTGATAAGACCGTCAGCTGAGCGCGACGCGCGGGAAGCAGCGGGGACGTACCCGCGACACCACGCAGGAATACCACAGCGACTGTCCTGTCGGACGAGCACTTGCCAAGACCAAGTTGCTTGCCGTCAGGCCATCAGCCAGCGGTGTTCGCGTTCGCGTTCGTGTGCGTCGACATACGCAACTACTTACACGATGATCATCATGCGTGATTGTGCTCGTCGGCGCGCCCACCAACGCACTCGTCGGCAGAGACTCAGATCGCAGCGCGATCCACGGCCTGCGCGCGGTGCGGAATTTCAGACGGAGATGGCGGCGGGGTGGTGCGCCTGCCGAGCGCCACGCACGGCACGCCGCCCCGGTCACCGGCCCAGGTTCGTTGACTTGCCGCAGTCGCGCGCCGCCGCTCGCGCGAGTCATCGATCGCCTGGCCGAGGCCGCGAGCAGACCGGCGCCTATGGGCCGCGCGTGTCCGACCTTCAAGAACTTGCTTGCAGTCGTCCGTACGCGCGGTGATGACTGGACATGAGCAAGTAGTTTGTGCTCGGATGTGGGACGGACATGCGTAGGGACGGGAGGCATCGCCGTCCAGAAGCTCGCGGGAGAGCCCCATTTCCACGTTTCTTTGTTGCCTGAGACGTGGCTGTCGAGATGGCGTCTGCGTCGCGCGGGCTTCACAAGGAGCGTGTGCGTCGGATGCCATCCCTTTGACTCTGCGCCATGGTCTCAGCTGCCCGACTCGGACAGGGCAGTCCACAGGCAGACCTCGCAGCTCCGCGGTCGTCAGCCGCAAACGCTAAGCGAGCCCTCAGTTCGAAGGCATGGGAGAGGCGGAACGCACGTGGGCATGCCTATGGGAGCGCGGACCCGGCGGTGCAGTCGCAGTGGACGTTGCCCGCGGTTGATCCACGTGTACGTGCGGTCGGGGAAAGAGCCAGGTCGGACGGGAGGAGGAGGAGGGCGGCAGCGCGTTGGGTGAGTGCTGGCGAGGACAACGGCGCCGGCTCGAGCGCGAGGGAGGCCATCCAACGCACCGACGCGTCGACGCGTCCGTTCACGCGTGGGCCGGCCGGCGTCCCCCTCTCGCTCCGGCGGTGCGTAAGACGGCAGCCGCCCCGGTCGGCGTGCGTGTAGGTGCCCTGCGCACTGAGCGCCATCAGATGGGACGGCAGACAGCAGTGCGTGCCACGTACGATGCATCCGTCGCTTGCACCCTCTTCGCCGTGCTCCAGCCATGCCCGTCGATCCTCCGGGAGATGCAGATGTCAGCCATCAGTTGCGTCCAGGCGATGGTCGATGGCGAGTCAGAGCCTGGCACAGACCGTGACGGGCTCTCGAGACTCGGGGAATACCCGACGTCGAACTTGCATGCTGGCCGCGAGTAGCCCGCCCGTCACGAACAGCGCAGGGCATGATATTGATTGGCATCGCAGAGATACTAGTCTAATCGACGTAAGTAACACGAGAAGATGTACCACAAGCTGATTAGCCACTCTATCAGTTGGTATCAGCGGTGAACGGCATGCCCAGCCCATGACCCAGCGGCGGCCAGCCACTCTCCTAGCCCTCGCCTGACGTCCACTCTCTGAGGGCACTGTAAGAGTCGAACGCGCCAGCACACGGGAGTCCCAGTTGACTGTGAAGAAGAACCCGCCGTCGCCCAGCGCGCTTTTTTCACCGCGCGGGCTCGCACGTGATGCGTGGTCCGTGCGCGGGAACATCATTTTCGCCGCGCTTATAAGGCGGCGCGCGACGTCTGGGCGCGGCACGAAAGTTCACCTGGCGAGTTGATATTTGGAGCGCCGTGCAGCTGCGCAAGCGGCTTGTGCGGGGCTTTGAACTCTTGCTGAGGGAGAGCATTGTTCCTGCTTCCCAAGATCGCCCCGTTAGCTGCAATTTCGGTAGCGTCCCGTATAGGAGGTACATACGCGTTCGTGCTGTGATTTGTACGTGTACTGTGGAATGGAGATGGTGTTTTTAACTTTTGCAGAAAGACGCGGGTTGCTGCTAGTCCAGCCCCCATAAAAGGAATTACTTGATGAAACTTTCGTCGTAGTCATCGTCCGTGTAAGTACAGAATCGTTCTGCGAGCTCCAATCCCCACTGGTGAGGTCCGAGTTAGAACAGAACGACTGTCTTCTGTGTATAATTAAGGTCAGCCACGGAGACTAGGTCTGAGTTAGTCTCTGCCCTTGCGCGGGCGCCGCATAAGACACGCAATCTAATCTAATCTTTCAAAACCAGCGAACAGGCAGCGCGCGCCTTTTCGTCTCTTCTGCCTCTCATCGTCGATAAACGCTCACCGCACCATGCACTGCCATCCAGATATCGGAGGTCATAAGCTGTATGGCTGCTCTCGCCGTCCGAACACTCACTCATCGACTGCAACTTTGTCTGTCTTACAGCGCATGCCGAGAAGAAGAGGTGATAGTCACGCTGTAGTCTGCCTTGTGGTGCGTCCAAATTGTCAATTATCCGTGTGCTTATGCTGATTGCCGATCCTGATCATAGTCAGCGCACGTAGTTGTCCATCCCCACAACATCCCCCACGTCGAAAGCTTCCGGAACCATAAACTGCAATACGCCTGTTACTGTGCCAGACCGACGTGCGATATGGTCGGCGAACGGTGCGTAAATTTCTGCGTCTGTGACGTGACGTGGCCGATCTGACTATATCTTTGACGGTGGCATTCGAATTCTCCAGCGTTGAGGAGACGACGCTCGTCATTGAATCGGAGGCATCCCGCAAGTATCCTTCCTCCATTCTGAATGTGCCCGACCCCGCAACAAGGCGATCCAGGGCCAGGGCCAGGACCGCACCCATTAGATGCCTTGCCAGCAATGCTAGCCGTAAGTCTACAACTCTGACTCTGACCGAATGACCATGCTGACAGCGAGAACAGCTCTCATGGTGGATCAAGACCACCACTGCGCTACACTCAACGGAGCGACTCGGCTGCATCTCGCAGTGAAACGGAACATGCGAATTGGGGGTCCATTGCGTGTGCTGTGCGGCTTACATTCTACTTAACCACCGAACGGACTGCTGCGCGCGCTGCGTCACACAGAGACACAGAGGAATAAACCGAGACAATCGACTGTCAAAGGTACGTCTCACGCAGTCGTTGTTTGCTAACTCGCTGTCCGCATGCTATCGGCCTTTCAACTCATACGGGAGTATCGCGCATGTCCGACCGGAGATCAGCGACGTGAAGGTGTGTGCGACGAGCTCGTCGGCGGGCTGCCCCCGAGCCTACGTTTGGTGGGATTGTACGTAGGGCAGGCGATGGTGAGTCGTGACCGGTAGGACCAGCCACAGGGGAAGAAGGGTCGCCGGACTAGAGGCGTTGGAGGCGAATGATGCAGATGCGCGTTGCACGGTGTCAACTTTTGCCGCGCTGTTGCCCGAGACATGCCAAATCAATTGTGCTCTTTACATTGAACCTTAGGGAGAATTTCAGGGTTAATCATTGAACGCCAAGAAAGCATCAGACTCTTTTGTCGCAGTCTCGAGCGTAGTGTGCAACAGTACAAGCTATCTACAAACCATGCGCTTCGCACGACCATCTTTTCTGCTGGTACACGCGACTGCTGGAGTCCTCGTCTGCCCTCTCCCGCGTACCGTCATCCCATACTAGCCGCATCTCCGGCACCGCTTCCCGCATTGCCGTCACCCACTCCTCGTCACGGTCGATCATAAAAACACACCCGGCCACATCCAGCTCCTCGAGCCGATTCCCGGCCTTTGCGCGCGCCGCCAGACTCGTCGCCAATGATATGGTGTAGAGATGGACGCCGGTGAGAACGAGGACCGAAAGGGCCGGAAGAACAACACATTGAGAGGTCCCGCCGAGGGCATTGGAGTCACCTGCGAGGCTGAACCGTCGCAGGGCCTGTTGAAAACGCCAAACTGCTACGCCTTTGAGGGTCAGGCGACGCAGCCCGTGTGCATGTACCATCCAATCATCCATCCATCCGCCCTCGAGCTGGTCTATTGAAGAATATTGCACTGTGAGTTCCGACAGATGCACCGACAAAAGGGTTGTCGTCGCAGCCTGTACGAGCATGCGTTCTCGGGCTTTCGAAGCACGAACAACAGCGCCACCGCCGATGTACCAGGAATCTCGGGTGGAGAAGGTCAGCCTAGCGCGCTCACTCGGCCTGTGCTCGCCTTTCCACAGCATGATGGAGGTGTCTGGAGCGGACTCGATCTCGACGCGGGTTATTGCATTGCAACTCTCCAACGCAGAGTTTGCATGTGACTTGGTGGATGCGAGCGCAACCGAGAGGAAGGCATCCGGGTTTTCTGGCGAAGCATTGAAGTTGAAAGCATCAGTACACGATGGCATCGGGAGGGAGCGAAAGATGGGAAAGTAAGGACATGGACACCGTGGCGGGTAATTTGAGATCCAGATAGATCAACTTCGCATGCGCAATCCTGCGCCCCCGGCCTGACTCCGGGACAATATCAGTTCCCCAGGGTAGCATATTGAAGCCCAGGTGTTCGAGCATGGGCATACCCGCCAGAGCATCGAGCATGTCCTCTAGTGAAAATGTGAGCCTGTAGCCATGTAGGCTGAGCTTCAGGCAGATGAGGTGTTGGAAAAATGGTAAAATCATAGGCATGCCTATGTTTTGCGAGGAAAATTGAAGGTGGCGTAGCGACGGTGCCGACCCGCCGAAGAGCCCTCCCAGGGCCGCGCCGTAACTGTCGTCGCGGAAATTCGCCTCACCAATGCTAAGGTGGAGCGAGCGGAGGAGGGGGGCAGGCATTGTGAGTGCTGGTAGAACACCATTTTTGTCTGCGTTGATTCGCAGGTTTTTCGTGCGGTGCATATTTTCCTCCAAGAATTTGAGGTGGCGGTCCAATGAATTACTATCGACTGTCTCGATGGACAGTGGTGCGCCTCTTGTGCGTGCCATGGTCATAGTCGTCCAGTTGTGACCGGATAGCAGGTTTATGTCCGCCCATAGGCTTGACTGCTGAATGGCGACCCGCCGCCAGCGCCTGCAAATGAACGTCACCCCGAGCCATCCGCGGTAGACCGGCGGATGCCAGCCTGGCAACGGAGGACAGTAGAGCTTCCATCTCTCGTCGATGTCTTTCAGGCAGGTAAAGATCGCAGAAAGAATCTCAGGAGGGATGCGCGCCACGGGTACGAGGGAGTTGTGCTGCTCGCGCAGCGCCAGCAAGGCAGTCTCCAGGGCTTCATCACGCGCCTCGCACACACGCGCAAAATCCATCTCCTGTGTGGAATCCGTAGCCTCTTGTCGCTGGAGCTGTGTACGGTCAACGGCTCGTGCAGTGCGGAGGGCCGCCACGTCTCCGAGGCAGTGTAGATGGTGCTCGGGAGATATCCGGACACATCTGGGAGTTGGGGACGCTCAAGGCGCGTATGTTCTGGGCAAATTGCGTCGTGTTGTTCATCCTGCGGGCTGTGTAGTCGGTGAGCAAAGCTTGCGCTTGAGTGATGTTTAATCGAACCTTTCTGAATCGGCGTCGCCATCCGGCTTCGCTGCTGGGCTCGACATTCCCACTTCAAGAGTATGTCACGCAAAATGATTGAGAGGGCTTTGCTCGAGAGGATAAAGATGCAGACAGAATCGCATGAGAGGATTCGAGGAGACAAGTAAAGCCGCGTGGCACCAGTGCCACCGACAGACGACGATCTTATCTTATCTTCTCCGAACCCGACAAACAATTCAATGGCATTATATCAGCTTTAAATAATTTGGGCTTGGATTTCGCAAGGAAGCAAGAAAAAAAAGAGCACAGTACGCGCTCATACCACGGCATCCACCGGCAAGTCACGTCCATCCCGTCCACCCATCGTGACCTCTCTCAGCTACTAAAACGGTCATCGTCCATACGCACGCCTTCCTTCGGCTCCCATGCGCTGCGCCCCCGAAGGCGTGCAGACTTCACGAGCGCAGAGAGCGCAGGGTGGAAGCTCGTCAGTCGTGTAGAGCTCTGAGTAGAACCACGCCACCGAGGCGCCTCGCCTGGGACCATCGGGCGCCGTGAAGCGTGTATACGAGCAGCAGCCCATTGAACGTATCCTTGATTCACGCGTGCCGGATCCACGTCGATGGCGGGTTCCGAGGCTTATTGTGTGGCCGCGCTCACACGTGGGTACGCAAGACGAGGCGGCGGCCCAGTCGATACAAGCGGCCGCAGCACGGCAAAGCGCACTGATCCCGAAGGTCCTCTAACACGCGGGCAGCTGCAGGGAGTGCGATGCGCGCGGAATAAGGATCGCGCCAGCGACGCTTGTGCGCACATATGGAGGTCGCGCAACATCGCCACCGCGACTGTCGGGCCAGCGGGCCACGCCCATCGGACACGCGCGCACATGCGGCTCACGGCGTGGAGCATGCATCTCAGCGAGATATCCATGGCAATGGGAGGTTGTGGACACGCGTATGGCCCTGAGGTACACTGGCAGGGCGGAGCCACCGAGCGGGCCGTCAGGTAGCGGGCGTGTTGGGATTGTGCGAACCGAGGTCGAGGCAAGTGACAAATGTGACTGTAAGGTTGAGGGTCTCGAGGAGCGGGGCAGGCGTGCATAGCTCGTCGTGGGTGTGAAGAATGAGATGCAGAACGCGTGCGTGCACGAGGTGACGGGCCATGAATGCAGGCTCCCTTGGGCTGGGAAGGGGTTTCAAACCAGGAAGTGCCATGGAGCTTGACTGGGAGGGGTGCAACTTGAGCGGGGTAGATTGAAGAAAAGGCGTCAGCCGAACATCGGCCATAAGCGAACGCCGAAGTCGGAAGGGTCTTCCAGAGCCGATTGCAAGAATGAGAGACTGTGAAGCAGTCCATGATCGCAGACAGAGTCTGGTTGTACTGAGGATAGTCGATGGGGAAGAGAATGGAGGGATTATCGGTGGGATCGCGGGTGGGGGACGCTATGCGGCTCTACCCTAGTTTTCGGAGTCCCACCCGGCGCCATCCCGAGTCACCTGCGTCCCCGAGAACGCCGGCAGCATGCTCGCCACCCACGCGCTGTCTGGCACGTAGCAATCCACCAAAACCAGTTCCTCGATCCGACATTTGGCCTGAGCGCGTGCAGCCAGACACCGCTGCAGCACGAAAGCCGGTGAGATCATCTTCGTACCCTCGGGTCCAAGGTCCGCTTCTTGAAGAACGAGCACAGCGAGCGCGGGGACGACGTGGGGAGGGCGAGGGTCATTGCTGTGGTTGGACTCGGAGAGGCCAGGAGCAGCTAGCCGGCGGAGCGCGGAACAGACTGGGCGGAAGTCGCAGCCGAAAACCGTGAGGCGCTGCAGCGCGGGAACATGTTGCAAGAATTTGGTCCATACATCCTGCGACATGGACTTGAAGAAGATGGCGAGCTCTTTCAGACGCGCTGACGAGGGGTCCTCCAGCACGACGGCAACGAGGCTGTCAGGAGGCCACGAGTCGTCCCCTTCCGCAACCTGAATTGACAGGATTGGCGTCCCGTCGTCTCGCCAGGTCTTGATCTTGAAGTCGGCCTCCTCAGTAAGCATGGCCTCCAGTTTCGCGATGGCATTGCCGCCGGACACCGAGCCTGCGTAGGAGTTGAGGGAGGAGAGTGCGACAGGGTAGAACGCCGAAAGTTGTTCCGGCAGTCGATCGTGTTCATTTGACCACAAAGTGCAGTCCACAGAGGTGTGCGGAGAGAGCTTGAGGTGGGCAAGAAACACCCGTCCTTCCAGGAAGGTCGTGTCAAGTACCAAAGAGCGCAACTTCGGCAAGGAAAAAGTGCGATGCGGGGCGGTAGTGGGCAGACTGATTTGCTGCGGGGTAAGCCGGAGCTCGATTTGAAGACGCTCCAGAGCGTGCATACGTGCCAGCACCTCCAAAATGTCGTCGACCAGCGACTCGGTGGCCTCCATAGGGATAAATTCCAGTGTCAAACTGACAAGATTCGTCAGGAGTGGCGATGACCACGGCTGATGTGCGGTGACGCTGGAAAAGAGGCGAAGATGGCGCAGCATCGGCGCATGCCCACCGAGGAAGTTGTCCGGGAACGGGTTCGTGTGGTCTGGAACATGCAGATCGAGTGTCTGGAGGAGCGGGGCGGGCATGGTAAGCCGGGTGAAGACGTGGTCGCTCTCGGGGATGCACAAACTTTGCGTGCGCGGCAGATTATCGACAACGAAGTTGACCTGCCATGGACTGAGGGGAGTTTCGATTGATTTGATCAACAGCGGGACGGTCCGTGCGCGATCTCCAAACGTGACTGCCCAGTCAAATCCGAACGCGAAGTCGATGTGCTCCCAGAGGCGCGAGTGACTGAGAGCCACCTGGCGCCAGCGCCGGCAAACATATGTGACCGCGAGCCATCCGAAGGTGGCAGTGGACGGGTAGTCTGTCGCACAGAGTGTTTTGGGAGGATCAATGGCGCCTAGGCAGGTGAATATCGTGGAAAGAATTTCGGGAGGGAGCGAGGCGACGGGGATGTGGGCATTATGTGTCTGGCGCAGCGCAAGCTGGGCAACGTCCGTGGCCTTGTCGTGGACATCACTTGTGCACCCAGTCTCCTGCTCGGCACTCCTCATTGCAGCATCGTCTATTTGGCGGTGGTCCTGGAGCATAGTCGGCGATTCGAAGAGCGTACGCTGTGTGTCTGCGTCGGTGCTTGCTGGCACCGTCATGAACCTAGCGCGCCGATCCTGCAATCTGACATGACAGTTGTTAGCAAGCGTGCCACAATGAAGAGGTATCGGCCGACCTCTCGACGGGAGCTTCGGAAGCCATTCGAATGGGGCAGGAAGATGCTGCCAGCGCCGCGGCGGCAGGCAAAACTGCAGCAGTGGGCGGCCAAGCGCGCCGACCGCATAATCTTATCTTATCGTTGACAAGACCCGGTCAGGCAACTATTCCGTCGACCGACCAAAGTACCACGCTCGGCGACATTGCCCATCGAGTCTATCACAGACAAGAGTTGATACTCTTAGCTGGGTCTATCACAAGATTACTCTGAATCGCGTTAACTGGTTCATGTTCTACATAGATACTGAACGATGACTATATTCTCCTTCACAACTGACGCAAAGCAGGCAACTGACCATCTTTGTCCCACGTTACTCGAGTCCCCGGCAGCATCTCCCGCGCTCTCGCCACCCCGGCCGCACCCACATTGCACTGCGAAACATCCAGCTCCTCCAGCTGAAACCCAGCTGTTGCGCGCGCCGCCAGGCTCCGCAGCAGCGCGTCCGCACTTAAGGGCACCACCCTGTCGCCGTCAGCGTGGCCTGTCAGGCCGGTGAAGTCGAGGCGCACGTCCACAAGCACGAGGAGCGCGAGCGCGGGTAGCAAGCAATGCGTTTGTGTCCTTGAGGTGCTACCGTCGATCGGTCCGACGTCCTCGACGCACAATGCGTCGCAGAGCGAGACTGCGGCGTGCCGATTCGCCGTTAGGCGTCTCAGCCCAAGCGGAGGTCCGCCGCGCGCGTCGTGTGCACCACTGAGCTCCCGGACAGGCGCCGCCGACATCGCTGCCAGAACTGCCCAGAGGTAGCGTATCCAGCCAGCGACTCCGTAGTCGCAGTGAATTTCCAAGGTCGGCGCACGCTCTCCCCTCTTGCCACCGTCCTTCCACGCCACGATGGTCGCAGAGCTTGTGCCCACCTGTGTGATGTCGACGCTAGTAATGGCGTTTTGGGGTGCCAACGTGGAGTCCGCGTGACAGCGGACCAATGTGAGGAAAATTGGGCACAGGTCGTCCAGGGTTGTGGGCAGCGTGTAGAAGAGCACGTTCAGGTGGATGACGGCAAACGGCGGCAAGGACAAGCAGGAAAGGAACGCTGCGGCCTCTCTGGGATCTGCCATGAGCTCTAGTCTTGCAAGCTTTGCGAGGGCAACCAAGCGATGGCGTCCATGGGCTGCGCGTTGCGCCGCCGCTAATTCATCATCTTCCCTATAAAATTTGATATGCAGCCACTGCAACGCGGGCATACGATCCAGTCCATCAAGCACGCTGTCGAGAGTAGAAATAGAGGCGAAGGAATCCACGTGCAAGCTGATGAGGCCCGTGAGGAGCGGGGACAACCATGGCGTGGGCCCATCGTGCGACACAAAGTGTAGATGCCGTAGCACCGGCGCACACCCTCCGAGAAAGTTGTCCGGAAGCGATGCAGAGGTGTGGACGGTCAGGTTGAGCGTGTGGAGGAGCGGGGCGCGGACAGAGAGGGTAGTGGAAAGAACTCTATCGCCATGAGTGATGACACGTAGACTTTGCGTGCGCCACATATTCTTCGCCATAAATGCGAGGACGGGGGGAGTGAGGTATCCGGAAAATTCGATAGATAATGGGGCGTTCCTGGCACGCTTGATAAGAGTTCTTGTTATGCGGTGGGAGAGAAATTCCAGGTCGATCTTGGCCCAGAGGCTCGAGTTGTCGAGAGCGACCTGCCGCCACCGCCGGTAGACATGGGTCACAAGAAGCCATCCCAGCCCAGAGGACGTGTTCTCATACCTGCGGTTGTATAGCTTTGGGGGTGAGATATATGAGAGGTAGGTGAAGATGAGAGTGAGGATTTCGGGAGGGAGGCGAGCGACGGGCAGAAAGGTGTTGCGCCGCTGGCGTAGCGCGAGCAGGGCGGCGTTCGTGGCTTCATCGTGTGTATTGCATATGCGCCGAATCTCCTCCTTGGCATGCTCAATATCCTCCTCTTCTGATTGGCGCTGTGCCCGACGAAGATCCCGCGCCTCGCAGAGCACGCGCTCCGCCACCGTCACGCTGTCAAGGGTTGCGTAGGTGGCGGTGGGATAGCAGGGAGGGACTGGTGCGAATTCAAGAATCCTAGAATGCGCAGTCACCATCCAAGCGGTGTTTCTTGTACCGTCGTGTCGGCTGTTCGGGAGTCAAAAGGGATTTACGTTGCAGTGAGCGATGTGCCCACCTGTGTGGCATTGCCCTCTGACAGAATGAGGAGAGTAAAGGCTGTGTTTTCCAGTAGGTGTCGCCGTAAACCACTGTGAGACTTGGCGTTCCAATCTCCTGAGAATTTGGTGGGGTTGTCACTGGTCTTCATGGTCAAGAGGGCAGAGAGATGTCGCACCGAAGTCAAGATTCCCACCCGCGTGGCAGTCGGCCCGAGACCTCCGCCCGTGATGCAACTCGACTCGACTCTCGACTGTTTTTCTGTAGACTCAGACCAGGACCTCTAGGGCAACAATCTCTCCACTCTTCAGAATACTATATTCACTCTTCGAGGTGCCTGCAGACCCTCCGGAGACTCGCAACACCGCCGCCAGCATCTCGCTTTGCGCAATCTGCCAGGTGGCGGTCTCGCAGGAAAGCACCGGTGCTTGCGGTGAGCAGTAAGAGGCAGTAAGCACTGCCCCTAAGTAGCGTAGAAGGCCGGAGTCAAGTTCTTCCTCGCAGCAGTTCCCAACGAAGTCCTCTGCTATCCTATCCTATCCTATCCTCCATTCACACGACGTCTTCTCTGCCTGACTGTGCCTTGCATGGCCTACCCAACGGCAGAGCTCAAGATGCATACCACCCACAGCATCGCCCGCCCCTCGACACAGTTGCCCAAGAGATGTGCAGACACGACCCCAGGCGCACTAAGAGGTGGTAGTTACGCTGTAGTCTGCCTTGTGGTGCGTCCAAATTGTCAAGTATCCGCTGAATGTCGTTCCCGCTAGTCAGCGCACGCAGTCGCCCATCCCCCCAGCATCCCCCACATTGATAGCTCCCGAATACATAACCTGCAATAAACCTGTTACTGTGAACCGGCGCGCGATATGGTCGGCGAACGGTGCGTACTAATGATAAGATGATCCTGAGCCTGCGAAGGTTTGAATCCGTCTACTCTGCCTCTGGGAGACTAACTAATGACGGCGCGGAAAAGGCGTGTTCCTGGCAATTTCCCACACTCCGACAACATTCCCTTACATCCTACACGTTGCCAACTCACCGCACTCCCAACTCACTCTTCCTACGATGGCCCCCTCACCCTCTCCAAACTCGAATCCCACCGAAGTAGAGCGTGAACGGGCACAGTCGACCTTGCTAAGACTAAGAAAAGCGGTGGCGGGCAGGGATTTTCTCAATCAGACGCTCGCAGACCCTGGGCATCGTCGACACAATGAACGATACTGGGCTCAGCATCAGGAAAAGGTAGAGGCAGCTGGCTACATGCTCCGGCCTCGCTATCATGCGGATAGAAAGTTCTCTGGACCTCGGTGGAAGCTGCCGCGCAGCTGGTTCGAGGACGGGCAGAAGAGCCTCGTGAGTGGCCACGAAGCACCATCCAATCGACGCAACTGACCCCTGCAGTCGCCGGTCGTCATTGACGCCACACGCATTTCAGATGGGAATCAGGTTTTTCTCAAACGGCTGGGTGACCACAACACGCCCGAGGAGATCGAGACGACGAAGTTGTTCTCCTCAGAGCAGTACAGGCTGAATCCCGAGAATCACTGCATCCCCCTCCTCGAAACAAAGCGCCTTGAGGAACTATCAACTACTCTTCTTGTCCTGCCAAGGATGCGCCCGTACGACAATCCTCGGTTCAGGACGTTCGGAGAGGTCGTGGCGTTTGCCTCGCAAATAATTGAGGTGCGCAATCTCAACTGAAGGGTCCCAATGACGCTTATCTATTTCAGGGCATTGAATTTATGCACGGGCTTCACATCGCTCATAGGTATCAGCTTGATGTTGTGCTGAATACACATGCTGACCGCGTGCAGGGACTGCACCGGTCAGAACATAGTTCTCGATCCGAGCGGAATGTACCCAAACTCCTTCCACCCAGTCAAGATGAATCGCACCAAGAACTTCCACTGGTTTGCAAAGTCGTACACGCGCACGCAGCGCCCGCCACGCTACTGCTTCATCGACTTTGGCTTGTCCCGCTATTACGATCCTGCACTAGGGGCACCGCTGGACATTGTGCGCCGGGGAGGAGACAAGTCCGCACCGGAATTTCGTGATTTTCCTAACTGTCCGCAGCACAATCCCTTCCCGACGGACATCTACTACATCGGAAACATGCTGCGTGAGGATTTCATACAGGTATGACTCTTGTACACATACATAAGCGTTCTTACTCTTCCCCCCAGAAATACTATGGCTTCGAATGGCTCGAACCTCTTGTTGCGGACATGTGCCACGAGGATCCGACCATGCGACCCCCCATCGGCGTCGTCGCGTCCCGATTTGCGGAGGTGACCGGCGCGTTGACTGGGTGGAAGCTCCGCTCTCGCCTTGTCGGCAGGAAGGATTCTTTCATTTTGGGGCCGTTCAGGTGGATTCGCCACGTCTACCGCACGACCGGGTACATAATCAGTCGTACTCCGGCTGTGCCCATGCCTCGAGATGAACCCGAATCGAAAGCGGGATAGCCTTCGGCGCGTTTGCTTTGCATTTAATCTATACCCACTACTTACTGTCCTTACGGTCAGGCTGCCCAGGTTATCATATCTCTCATTGAATATGTTTCACCAGGAAATCATCCTTTTTGTCGACCAACGCACGTACGTGTGAATGGCGACAGTTGGAACATCGCCGCGCCGCGTGTTTGGCGCGTCTCCGCTTGTCATGAGCCCGTTACCACTTGGCGCCATCTTGGTTAATGCGGAGCCCCCTTTCCGCCTCCAAGTAATCACCGCGCTTCTCTGGTTTCTCGCACTCGATCTCTCTAACTTGGCCAAAAGCGCCTCGAGGTGAACACGCTGACTGGATCTAGGGGGACACTGCCGTGAACACATCCGTCTACTTTCCGCCGCCCATACAGCTTTTGCGGTGCACAGGTTCCCAGGACGGTGGGCAAATTCTCAAGATGTTCAGTTGCCCGGATCAATCTGTTGCGGCTTATAGCCGCAACAGATCAATCTGCGGCGGGGGGCCATCGTGTAGTAAATTCATGATGTCGTATATAAGTATACAAAGAATGCCACGTCGTTAGCTGCCCGCATGTTGTAGTTAGTGGGAGAAGCCACTCGGCGACTCCCGAACATACTAGATTAGATTACTAAGTACAGTAGATAAGCGAATTCCTAGTCATAGGAATATTCCAGTAGTCTTGTACTTAGGTATAAAGGCTCGCGTTCAGGAGCCGGAATAAATCAATCTTATTCTCTATTTTACTCGCTCTCTACTTGTTTATTCTACAGGTTATGGGCCCTGCCCTTAACTGATCACATACAGTCACTATCTACCAGCCCTATCTATCACCCCCGAAATCTTCCCACCCATGTCAGACAACACGTACGGCAGCGGCACGTACAACACAGTCCGGATCGATGCCTTGCGGGGCACCGAGAATTACGCCGTATGGCGTATGAAGATCGAAGATCTACTTACCAATGCGGACCTGTGGGATTATGTCGACGGGACGGCGAAGAAACCTGCCGCGGCAGCGACAGGAGCGGATGCCAAAGTGCAAGAAGCCGCTGACGAGAAGATCAGGGTCTGGACAAAGAAGAGTCGACAGGCGCTGTCGGCAATTCGGCTGCGGGTCGCAGACCCGCTGCTGGTATACGTTCGGGACGAGAAAGAAGCCGCCGCCGCGTGGAGCATACTCGAGGAGTTGTACCAGCCGAAAGGAACGCTGGGGCTCGTACTCGCGAGGCGAAATTTCTTCAGAGCCGAATGCGCGGAAGGCGCAGACGTCGAGGAGCACATCAGGAAGATGCGCGGACTGCAGAGCGATCTGCACTCACTGGGACATCAGATCTCAGACGAAGATTTCGGCATGGCGTTGCTGACGTCGTTGCCAGAGTCTTGGGACCCTTACATACGGTCAATAGATCGCACAGCCCTCGGGAAATCCGGCACAGTCATATCTCGTATTCTCGAAGAAACCAAGCGCCAAAAGGAGAAAGCCGAGAAGCCATCATCTGACACGGCGCTTGCGGCCTACAAAGGAAAGAAGAAGTTCGACACACGCAATATTACATGCTACGCGTGCGGGAAAAAAGGGCACATGAAAGCAGACTGCCGCTCGAGCAAACGTGACAACGGGACGGGCAGGCAGAACGGCGGAGGAGGGAACACAGCGCAGGCAAACACGGCACAGGAAGCGCCGAAGAAAGAAGAATACGCCTTCGCATCAGAGAACTCGCTTACCAATCGCGCCGGACCGCCGCTCTGGCTCGCCGACTCGGCAGCCACGTCACACATCGTGCGAGAGCGCTCGCATTTTTCCTCTTACAGAGATACGCCCGGGGACATTGTTCGGGGCGTAGGGAATCACTCCATCGCGGCCCTTGGCCGCGGTGACGTGCCAGTCACTTTTCAAGTTGAAGGAAAGTCGGTGCAGGGCGTCTTGCGGGACGCGATACACGCACCACTCGCTGTAGCAAACCTGGTCTCGATCCCACGCATCACCGAAAACAGCATGCAGGTGACGTTCGAAAACGATTACCTAATGATCCGAACGCGCGCGGGAACGAATATCGCTAAAGGGAGAAAAGTCGGTCGTATGTACATCATGGACCTGAAGCCCGGCTCGGGCGCTTTTCCCGAAATGGCGCTGGTATCCGGCAATGCCCGAAGTTGGGACTCCTGGCACAGAATCTTCGGCCACCTCAATATGGGTTCGATAAAAATGCTAAAATCGAAAAATATGGTGGAGGGGATGAATGTCGACGAAGGGAGCGCGCCGGAAGAGCAATGCACAGCGTGCATCCAGGCTAAACAGCATGTCACACCATTTCCAAAAGAATCTGATACGAAGATCGCGGAGATCGGTGACCTCACCGTTTCAGACTTATGGGGACCGGCCCGAACACGCGGAATCCGAGGCGAATTCTATTACGTGTCATTCACAGACGGAAAGTCGCGCCGCTCGATGGTTCATTTTCTCAAAGGGAAAACTGGCGTACTCGAAAAGCTGAAGTACTACAAGAGCTACATCGAGACGCAGGCGGGACGCAAGATGAAGCGTTTTCGCATCGACAATGGGCGCGAGTATCTCAACGAGGGAATTTTGAAATTCCTCTTAGAGAACGGCATCAAATTGGAACTCACGGCACCCCACTCTTCCGCACAGAATGGAATTGCGGAACGACTCAACCGAACATTGGTCGAGCACGCGCGCGCAATGCTATTGGCGCACGATTTACCCAAGTACCTATGGCCCGAAGCAGTAGCCTACGCAACGTACCTGAAAAACCGGTCTCCCACGCGCGCCTTACCCGATGGGAAAACACCCGATGAGATCTTCTGGGGGAAGAAACCGGACGTATCGTTGTTACGAGAATTCGGCACGCGTTGCTGGGTACTGCAGCAGGATGGGCAGCAAGGAAAATTGGAATCAAAGTCGCGCGACATGTTATTTGTCGGCCTCTCGGACAATTCGCGTGCCTGGAGGTACTACAACCCACAAACCCGGCAAGTTCAAACTTCAAGAAATATTATATTTGAAGAAGAAAAAACTATCACTATGGGCACTGGGGAAGAACACATACTCGAGGCCCCTGCGCGGCTCGAGGGGGAGAAAGACGCAGAGGCAGGAAAAAGCGAGCCGACTGCGGGGCAAGGGGGAGAAAGGGGAGAAACGGCGCCGCCGGCCGAAGCGCCCAAAGCGCCGACACCTTCGAAATTTCCGACGCCCCGAGCACCGAGCACGCGGATCGCGCAACACGCACCAACTAACTTTCGCCTGCTGAATAATCCAGCAGCACGCGGACCACGCGAATGGAAACATCACGTACCCACGGACCAGGCGCCCGTTGCAGTTGACAAAGCCGCAGAGGAAGAAGAGGACGAGCAGGACCCCCGTAACTCACGCCAGGGGTATGATTTTCGCACGGTAGCTAGACGGCGCTTTGCGCCGGAAGCTCTGAGGGGTCTGAGGTAGCTGGGGGCTAGAATTTGGGGCAAAAGTATGATCCTGATGGTGGTAGTTAGGGGCGCGGTGAACCGATGTCTGATCACAGAGGTAGTTGGACTAAGTACTGGCGGCAGAAGATTTTGACCCCATAATTACCGGTATAATTCGTACAAGTTGAGACATTAGGTAGAAATTTACGTGGCCTGCTGCGTACGACATTCTACGACAACGCCTCGGACCGAACCTGCTTCTTCTGTGCAGCGCATCACCCTCGCAGCCATCCCGGCATCGTGCCAATGGATGAGTCCATCACAATCTACAACGACGATGAAATACCTATGTTCCGTCCCGAATTATGGATCTCGCAAGGCAAAAGCTATCCCCAGAACCCACCGCCGGAGCTGCTGGCCTACATCGAGCAGCTCCTCAGGATTCCCAACGCTCCCGAGACTTCTTTGCTCCCCAGCGGCACCGAGGATGTTCATTCCTTCGTATCTACACCACTCCCTCGTCGCGATCAGCAGCTCATACACCCCTCAACCAAAGCTGTTTTTAGCCATGACGTGGCAGTCTTCCCCATAACCACACTTACAAAATCACGAAGCCTTCCTACGGATGCCTTCGTGGACAAGCTTGCTGCACTCGCACCGCAGGCCATCCTGGATGGCGCACAATCAATCATGGACCCACGATATGCAAGTGGTGCATCCCCGCTGTGGATGATCACTTACTGGCAACGGATGCGTACGGTCCTCCTGGCACAGGAGACGTGGACGGCGAGCGTGCGGTGGCTGCTACAAGTCGCTGACGGTTCTATGGAAAGCGAACGCACTGTTGCTCTTATCCACTCGCTTCCCTGGCGCCAGCAACTCATGATACCCGGTGCCGCCACATTTACGACAACATCAGCCCTTGCTCCGCTGTTATCAGACGGCCTTCTCACCGACACCATCGTTGACATGATGCTCATGTGGTTGAGAAGCCGCGTTCGGAGCACGCCAGGAATTGCCAACAACTTCGAGATCGCCGGACACGAGTTCTGGAATGCAATTTCAAAGATCACAGTAATAGAAGACCTGTTCCCCGACTCACCTCGTTACCTCAAGAGAATTGAAGACGATCTGCGCACCCATAGGAAGGTACTCCTCTTCCCTGTTTTCCTCGCCAAATACAAGCATTTTGTTGTCGTGAAGATCGACGGTCAAGCGGAAACAATATCCTATGGTGAGTACGTTACTATGTCGCCAATGGGAATGCAATCTTACCATTCCTGTGAAACAAGGCGACGGCCTTTACCATCAGGGACTGCGCCTGCCTAAAGACATCGAGAAGAAATTGCTCTGGTGGACGCGTGTCAAATTCGGCATTGAGTACAAGTGGGAGGGACAGTCGCTTACGACAGCGAGACAGACAGATCACGTATCGTGTGGCGTGATCGCCGTGAATGCGGTCGCACACGAAACACTGGGCTGGCAGCTTTGGGATGATTCAAGGCGCCACGTCGAACGGTTGGCGTGGTTCGAGAGGCTCGCTGCCGACCATATTCAATCGGTACGCTATATTTTGCTCATTAGCGACATGAGGACGACGATACTCAGGTGCTCTGCGCAGGTATCAAGTCATCAGCGACGGTCTGATGCTGTGACAGGCGGCGCCGGACGCGATGAGCCTGTTGCGCATCATATCCCTCGCGGGATGGCCCACCTTCTAAATCCTCAAGCTTCCGAACCCGGCGAGTCGACCAGAGATGCTGAATGTCTACTTGAAGGATTCAGTCCAGAGGTGGAAGAAAAGCAGATGGGGCGACGCGGAGACATGGACGAAGGCAGCAAATACGATCCGTCAATTCCACCTCTGTCAATGCCACCTTCTCCTACATCATCATATTCAGTACTTGCATCTGCTAGTGGCTATGACAGCGACTGCGACGACATACCTATGCCCGATACCACCGATACCAGCTGCGCATACGGCCGGTCGTTGCTCTCTCCATCCACTGTCGACGATGATCTCCCACCAGTTCCGCGTGGTGGAATGCTGGACCAGGATGGGCCTGGCAGTATCACAGAATGGAGAAGCCATTTGGAAAATGGGACTTCTGATGCTGCGTCAATGTCGTCAAGAAGGGTGTCGTCGGTGGGAAGTGAGGCGGAGGATTGCGCATCCGATGGAAGTCGACTGTCAAGGGCATCTAAGAAGATCATCAGTTCCATTGGGACGACACTGAAGGCTGCGCGGGGCTTACTGAAAAGGCGGAGGAAAGGGAGCTCGAGCGCAGACGACAAGACGGCTGCGAGCGCGAGTGAAGCAACAAGCGCTCAATCTGACCACGACTCAGAGGCTCAGGCGCCTATCCATCCTGCAAAACGCACACGCACTGTCCCTGGGCCCATTCATCCGTTCTTCGCGCCCAAGGGAAAGAATAAGGATGTCATTGCTACCGTGTCTGCAAGCACCGCAAGCGCTGATGTTGGGCCATCGTCTGGAGCAATCAGCACGCGCCTGGCCAATTCCTTCGTCAAACGCGGTAGGGACGACAACTCAAAGGCGTATACCAAATTCAAGGAGAAAATCCTTGCGCTTGACGACATGGCCGAGTTCTGTCTAGACGATGTTCGGAAGGTCCGATGCTCTCGATGCAACAAGTACATGCTTATGACTGGGGCGTATCACACCAAGGCATTCAAACAGCACCAGAAAGTTTGCAAGGGCACAATGCGATCACATACACTGGGCCACATCTGGGCATCAACCTCATCGACGCAGGCCCCCGCTCCGAGAATGATAGATCGTCCTTGTTTCGGACTTCGCGCAGCAAAATACGCTCGTGTGCGTCAATATTTGGAGCGCACACCATACGGCGGGGGCGGCGGGCCTTCCCTCGCCGATTTGGCGTTAGAGTTGTATTCGGCACCAGATTATCGTTCGTTGGATAAGGCCAGAAAGCAAGTAGTCGACACGGAGCAAGAGCATCGGTGGCAGTGGAAGAACTATCGGTCGCCTCCCCTTCATGTCCTTGCGACAGATTGTCTTCGCACTGTAAGGGTGCCGGAAGAGTCAACTGAGGATGTTACTTGTGTCAACTGCCTCGCTCTGCTGCATGTCCACGTATTCCAGAATGCGACTCGCAAGCCAGTCCCCGAGCCTAAGAATCGCCGCTTCACCCCCAATCATGCTCAGAAAGACGACATACAGGCCCTCCATCGATATGCTCTTACTCATCCCGACCTTGCACCTCTTCTGGAGGCATACGAAGATGTCAGTAGCTTCAAGTTCATAGTATCCCCACGTTACAGCTTCTGATCATTGTCTGCACAGAACCCTCATAGTGCATGCCTAGTCTTCGCAAGAGGCGTTATCGAGGGCAAGCATGGCAATTCCTTGTTTGTCGCCTTGATGAACGATCTCGTCAAGAAGAAAGATTTAGAAGAACGAGGTGTCCCTTTGAACGGCATGCGATATTCAGCCATGACATTGGAGTGGGCGCAAATTATCCACGTCTTAAGCCCGCGAGCATATGAATCCATGATGAATGTGCTACCCGTACCCGCAGAACGGACACTCCAGTCAGTGTTTACAAGATTGCATTGATACAATTGACTGATAAATGACCCGAAGGAAACGTCGTGCGCACGAAGTGCAGTTTCCCATCGGCATCACAGAGGCAACATTTGAATTTATCTACGAACGGCTGAAATCATTGGACTACCTTGTGGGTCCCGTTGGCCTCGCATGTGATGATACGAAGCTGCTAGAGTCTTTGAGGCCTCACTGGGACCCAATACGAAAGTGCTACGTGCTTCTAGGGAGTCCTGGCGATCCCGTCGTCGTGAGCGACATCAACACACTCGATGCCCTCATCCGCACCAGGAAGATCGAGAAGGCTAAGAAGGTATGAGTTCTACGAATACTTCGGAGGCATGCAGCTCACCGACACATGCCAGATACGCGTATGGACCCTCCAGATCCCTCTTCCCGGCGTTCCGACTATCGTCGTTGCGGCGCTCCCTATCTCAGAGTCAAACTCGGCGGAGCAACTGTTCGTCCACCTGGAATTAATATTGAATGGCCTTCTCTCCCGCAAGATCAACGTTGTATCCTACGCCGCAGACGGCACGGCTGTCGAGCGCTCCCTTCAACGTCTCCTGGTCGCTCACGCCGTTGCGTACATTGACTACACCCTCAGGCACCCTATTCGCTCACATCGTGACATCAACCTCCACATTCCTCTCATCGGCGCAGGGCGACAGCCTGTCGCACTCATTCAAGATTCGAACCATGGGCGCAAGACGTACCGGAACAACGCATTCTCAGGTGCCCGGATACTTACTTTGGGCAGCTATACGACGTCGTACAGCCACTTCCGCCTTGCAGCAATTGAAGCAACAGGGACATTGTTTCGGAGGGATGTCGAGAAACTTGATCGACAAGACGACAATGCTGCGACCCGTCTCTTCTCCGGTCATACGCTAGCATGGTTCACCAACGAGCATCGTGAAATGGTCGGCTCGATTATCTACCTCTTTGTGTTTGGAGAGCTCGTGGATGCATACCAGAATCGATCGATCCCAATTATCGAACGTGTTCGCATGGTGCTGCGTGCGCACTTCTTCATGGAAATGTGGACCGACTTCATGGACATCGCGGGCTACCGAAAAGCTCAACACTTCATATCTCCCGAGGCACGCGACATCACAAACTTCCTAGTCGTTGGTTTCCTTCAGTTGGTGATCATCTATCGGGACCACCTCGACGGCAGATACCCATTGCTGCCCTGGCTTCTATCAACCGAAGTCTGTGAGCATGTCTTCGGCATTTGTCGACAGCTTGTGAAGGACTTCACCTTGCAAGACTTCTATCATATGATTCCGAAGCTCTCAGTCCGCTTGCGCGAGCATCTCTTCCTTGCAAAGACATCTGAGGGCAAGGAAAGAGCGAATGGATACAATCATACCTATACCGACAATCGACATCTCGACCTCCATGCCCTCTCCACATTCCCTTCTGATCACGACATTGAGCAAGCAACACAACAGGCCCATTCGGAGGCAGCGAATCTGTGGGACGCTCTCGTACTAGACCCGGATTTTCTGGACAAATTGCAGAATCAAGCTCACCGTGTTCGCGCATTCCCATCGTTGTCGAGTTGGTATTCGCAGGAGGCTTGGGATGCAATCTATGGCCAGTCCGATTCCGAAGACGAGGGTCCTGAGATGGACGAAGACGAGCCCGAGATGCTCCAGATTGAAAATGGGTTGAAGAAGGCAGAGAATGCAGACGGAGTTGGTGCGGTCTTCGACCAGCAGTTGAACGATTTGACTTGCGCAGCAGCTGCCTTATGCGTCCAGAGCACTGTCGACATGTTCGTGTTTTGTCCTCCTCTCACCGCCGATAGATCTTACAGAGTCTAACCCTCACATTACTAGACTGCAATTGCCTGAAGACACAGCGGATGCAACACGCAAAGACGCTGCACATATAGGGAAGATCCTCGCCCAGTCGCTCCCTGCTGTGTCCGACCCCGACGAGCGCAGGACCTTCCAGGACACAGTGATCTCTGCTGAATTCGATCTCGAACAGCTCGCAGTCATCCGCCGGTCGCATCATACCAGACAGGCTGAGAAAGGTGTCCGAACAAAGGCCTTCAAGTCCTCGGAAGATCTACCACCTTCCTCTGATAACGGTCCACCCGCCCAGTCAACGCTCTCCGAGAAAAAACGCCTTCTGCAGTTGGTCAAGGATGTTCTCAAGCGTCAAGAAGAGCGCGGTGTTACAGAGCGCGGTGTTACCACGGGCGCGGGTCGGTCGATGCGCTGGCGGCAGCCAGCTGCGGGCGGTCGAGACGGAGCAATCAACGGCGAAGAAGCTGTTGCTCCTGCACCAGGGACGGCTGCAAACGCGGCTGAGGTCGCTGCAAATGCATCGTATCAGGTGCGTCTGCTAGTGTTGTATGAGTGCACATACATGGTATTGACGTCCGCCAGGCTGAACGGAGGCGAGCAGCGATCTTCGCAAAGCATCACGTCCCCAAGGTCGCACACTCGGCCAATGTCACGCCGCTCAAACACCTCTACGCTGCTCACACTGGCATGCCGCCTTCTTATGGCTTGGTTCTTGTTGATGAGGCAATCTGCCTTGCAGAAGGTGCGTCGTAATCTTCAACATGACTCGGCATGCGCTGATGGCTGGTTAGTCCTGACCATGTACGAGAAGTCGGCCGGTAAGAACGGCAAACATGGTTGGGCTTCGGACACGTCTCGCATCACCGCTCTTTCTTACATCGCTGTGAGACTGTTCAAGCCGGTCCGACACAACCAATTCTCCCTCGCCGATCCTAGCAAGATCCCTCGGTTCGCCTTCCTGAAACCGTCCTACTTCCTGTATGCCCTCGACCATCCCCTCCAAACCTCGGGCTCAACACTAGCTTTGGTAAAATCTGATGGCGCGTGCTATGTCGCCCTCAAGCAGAACGTCGCGAATATCGCTCGTGCTATCAAGGAGCTTAGTGGGAGGGTCAAGGCGGGTCTTGAACAGGCGGGTGACGATGAACCAGATGAATAGGTCAGTTTGACAGGCCTCTGCGCATCCGTAGTACATCCCCTCCTGCCTGCACGCAAAGCGGAGCTTTTTACAATAAACTACGATTTTTTTGAAGCTATGATCCTATCCGTGGTAGCTACGGACCCCAAACGGAGGTCTGAGGGGCGAATGGTAGCTGGAAGGGGTCGCGAGCCGCAAAAAAAAATGGTAGTTGACCCCGTTTGGCGGATCATACCCCTGGCATGAGTTACGGGGGTCCTGGACGAGCACGAGGAATATGTGCTCATGACGGGATCACTAGTAAACGACGATCCCGTGGATATCAAAGAAGCAATGACGCGGCCTGATTGGCCAAAATGGAAAGAAGCGATCGAACGGGAACTCGGACAGCTGGAAAAGCTAGGCACTTACGTCAAAGTCGAGCTTCCTGCAGATCGCGATCCAGTTGGCTGCAAATGGGTGCTACGTACGAAACGCGACACGGATGGCAACATAATAAAATACAAAGCACGTCTGGTCGCACAGGGGTTCTCACAGATACCGGGAATCGATTTCTTCGAAACATATTCCCCTGTGGTACGACTGGAGACTTTGCGAATGCTATTCGCGATCGGCGCCAAATATGATCTCGAGATTCACGTTGTTGACGTCGTCGGCGCTTATCTAAACGGCGAGCTCAAAGAAGAAATCTATATGAAACAGCCGCCGGGATACGACGACGGGACGGGACGAGTACTGCAGCTACTCAAATCTATTTATGGGCTCAAGCAAGCTGGCCGAGTCTGGAACGATCTACTCGACGCAATTTTTGCGGAGCTAGGGTTCACTCGACTGTTCTCGGACCAGTGTGTATACATCAGACAGCAAGGCAACGATCTGTGGATCGTGGCAGTGCATGTTGATGATATGCCAATTCTAGCAACAGGCACGGAAGCTATGCGCACCATCAAAGAAGAGCTCAAATCGAAATTCGAGATCTCAGATCTCGGCGAGATCCGACAAGTCGTCGGGCTCGAAGTCATTCGAGATCGCAAGCAAGGCACACTGAAGATCTCACAGAAATCATTCATTCGGCGCATACTCGAGCGCTTCGGGATGCCCAACGCGACACCAGTCGCAACACCTCTGGACCACAACGTGAAGCTCACGAAGGTTACGGAGATAGCGGAGACATCATTCCGATCCAATTATCAATCGGCGATCGGATCTCTCATGTATCCTGCAATCGGCACTCGCCCTGACATTGCATTCGCAGTGCAATTCCTTAGTCAATTCAATTCTAATCCGGGTCCCGAGCACTGGACAGCAGTCAAGCGCGTCATGCGCTACCTCAAAGGGACGGAGGACTTGGGAATCGTGTACGGCGGAGAAACCACGGAGAAGCGAGGCATAGTTACCAGCCTCGAGGCTTACTCGGATGCCGATTGGGGAGGAAATTTGGATGACAGGAGGCTACAGGAGGTCAACTTCCGGTTACGTCTTCAAGATCGCGGGAGGCCCGATCTCTTGGAGTTCGAAGAAGCAACCGACAGTTGCCATATCCAGTATGGAAGCAGAGTACATGGCCCTGAGCCATGCGGCACGCGAAACGATCTGGATTCGCAGATTCCTCAGGGAATTAGGCGCGCCCATGGACGAGCCGACGCAAATCAACGTCGATAACCAGGGCACCATCAAATTTTCGCAGAATCAGACTTTTCACGCCCGGAGCAAGCATATCGACATCCGGCATCATTTCATTCGAGACTGTATTACTTCTAACGAAGTGTCAGTTGAATACTGCGCGACCCTCGACAATCTCGCAGACGTATTTACAAAAGCACTACCTAAGCCGCATCACCAGGAAATTGTTCAGCACTTGGGAATGCGGTAATCGGGAGTCGAGGGGGAGTGTTGTAGTTAGTGGGAGAAGCCACTCGGCGACTCCCGAACATACTAGATTAGATTACTAAGTACAGTAGATAAGCGAATTCCTAGTCATAGGAATATTCCAGTAGTCTTGTACTTAGGTATAAAGGCTCGCGTTCAGGAGCCGGAATAAATCAATCTTATTCTCTATTTTACTCGCTCTCTACTTGTTTATTCTACACCGCACTACACAGATATCCAAGTGACCTTACCGCATAGATATCCTTGTCAACGCACAGATATCTGTGTGTACATCCACACAGATATCCGTGCGTACATCCAGTGCTGGGCTTGGGCAAACACGGTTCAAATTTCGTGACCTTACATAATCCACGCGTCAATTAAGACACGGCCCCGACACGCTCGCGACCGTATTTCGAGCGCACCAGCTTCATTCCCTCTACTACCTGTGCCTACGCGTGTATCTACGCTTGTGTTCCCCCTCCTTGACAATCTGACAAGCTTTCCACCTGCATTGGGGTCAGATTGGGCTCCATCAGACCATTTGAGCGTGTGATCACAGCCTGCAACTTCCCGAGCTTCTCTGCCTTCCGTGTAGAATCTTTCTTCAAGCCAATGGTAGTATCCCCAGCTTTCCTACGCTTGTCAAGTTGGTCCTCGAGCTGTGCGCTTGTCATCTCTAGTAAAACTGCCACGTCGTCAACGAGTTTGATCGCATCGAGTCTCTCGACCTTGTCGGCTTTCTTCTTCTCCTTCACGACGTCCTTTGCATGCTTGGCCTCTACCACTTCTTTGTCATGCAAAACCTGGGCAGCTCGAGCTTTTGACGCAAGCCCACTGGAGTCAAGTGCTCGTGCTTGACGCATGAGATGGAGGTGGTCATCTGGCTGGATGAAAACTGCCGTCATGAAGGCCTCCGTATCATTGTGAGTGTATGTTGCCTGTGCGTTGTATGCATGAATCGTTGAATTGGGCTTCGTACGTGCGTGCAGACGAAAGGATCCCAAGGCGCCCTCATTTGCGTCGTTTGTCGCAGGCATCCACGCGCGCTCACGTTCAGACGCCGTCGCAAGATCTATGAGGCCGCCAGGTGCGAATTCTGACGTGAAGCGCTCCCATGTCGTCAACGCGCCGCGCAGGAAGGCAACCAGTGCGCCTTCAAGATGGGGGAGATGTGGTGCCAGCGCACGGACGGCGTACATCGCCTCTGGACGATGCCACTGCAGTCCGTCCATCGCGCCGGTTGCAGCGGTTGCATCGCTTGCGAGCAGAAGGCCAGGGTCGGCAATCAGCTTCTTGATGAAGTTGAGAACTTCTCGGTGAAAAGGTCCGTAGTTCAGCATATTGCTGTCTCCACTGTCTGACCCTCGCACAACTCGCATGTAGGGGTGCGTGATCGACTGCGCGTACAGCACCAACACGGCAAGTTCCGTCAGCGTTGGCATGTCCAGAAGGGCGTTGTAAACGTTCTGCTCCATGTGGTTCAAGGTACGCGTCGTCTTCTTGTCTTTGATCAGCTTGAGAAACTCGACCAGGCCCGACCGGTACACCAAGATCTCCGCGGCCGCCTCGCAATAGGACTGGTATCTTGTGTTGCTTGTATCGGGAAATTTGGTTTGGCGGTTGTAGTGCTCGTGAAGGTAATTTCGGTATGTATCTTGCGCCCCTTTCTTGTCGTCTTTGTGATTGAATAATGCCCCCGCGAGCTCGGCTGTCTTGACGCCGCCGCACGACGTCACCTCTTGCGCCCGCATTTCCGCCGCTGTTAGTGCTTTGGCACCGTCTGCAATCCCTTCGAGTGTCGCTGCATTGTCCCGATTTGCAAGGGGGATGGGGCCAGGGATGTTGTGACTTGTCCAGAACTCCTGCATTGCCCGGTTCCCTCCCTTGACAGAGTTCAATTCCTTGTGCATACAACAGCCGCACCAGATGAAGAGGTCAAGCTCGCGCTTCTTCTCTTCTGGCAGGTCGCCGTAAGCCTCTTTCCCTAATTGAATTGACAGCTCCTTCATTGCTGACACCTCGCGGATGGTCTTCTGTTCAGCACTCAGCAATTCCCATGCGGCCTCGCCACCAGCATTGACGATCTTCTTCCGATTGGTCTCCAGCAACATTGCAATCAGGTCTTCGGTAGGCTGCGCAATGAGTGAGTTCCGCCCGAGTTCCGCATGCATGCACTCGGCCTTCCACATGCACGCAAGCCTATAAAGCTTCTGCTGATCTGCGGCATGATCTGTATTCAGGCCTGTCCACTTGCGAATAATGTCCTCAGCTTCAAGAGTGATGGCCTCGCGCTTTGCCAGCGGGCTCTGTGTGTACGCATTTGCTACAGCGGTGAGACTCTCCTTGATCCCTTCGAGCTGGCTTTCACTTGTATGATTGACAGTCGTCTGAATAGACAGCAACCGGACCTTGTGCGAAGGTGCCGAGGGCGCGGAGCTGTCCGTGTTGCCGGCCGTGCCGCCGTAAGAAGGCGCCGTCACCGCAATGTGACGGGATTCATACTGCAAGTCCTTGTGAGAGGTGCCGTCGCAGCTCACTGTGAAGCCTGATAGGTTCGTCGTCAATTAATGCTTCTTCTGTACTGATTTAATACTCACTCGACGCCCTAGATATCTCATGCCCGAGTTGAATATTCGATGCAACACCGCCTTCCTTGATCGCACGGCCGACAGTCCTTCGGCTCATCGCATTCCCCTTCACAGTAATTCCGGCCATCGTTCCGCAAGCGTCCACTGCCTTCCCGACATGCTCTTGGGAACATCCAGACTTCACCAGGAACCGTGCGAGTGCCCGCATCGCCGGGACATATGCACGACCCTTTTTGATAGTGACCACGCGCGCGCTCGCAATGCCTCGTTTCCGCCCGCTCTCGAGGGCCCTTTGTATGCGCTGCGGGAGCCTGTAGAGCCTGGCTTTCAGGTTGCGCATCTGTGTCTGCACAGCGCGGCGCTGGGTTGCGTGCGCAGCTTGTTCCCCAAGTAAGTTCTCAATTGAAGCTCTCTTGACTGCAAGCTCATTTGAAAGATGCGCGCTCTCGTTCTTGATCGCAGTGTACGACGCTAGCTCGCTGTGCAGCTCATCCAGATCGGCAATCTTGCGCGCAAGCTTGATCTTGAAGGCCTCCTTCGTGCGATTGGCACCGGTGCAAGCCCTGGTAAGCTTCTTCCGCTCGTTCCTGAGTAATTGGTCTTTCTTCGACAGCCGACTTTCTACAACACCCAGCAGATCACGGGTGACAGCGAGTGCGGCCTCCGACCTCGCTTTGGCCGCTTCAGCAGCCCCGCGAAGCAGCCGTGCTGTTTCCGCAGCTGCCCTTGCTTCTGCCAGTAGGCCTCGAGTGACTTCGAGCGAGACTGTCAAGCTGTCGACCTCCCGAGCACGGGCAGCACCAGACCGTGTTTTAGATGGGCCACTGTGTCCAGTTGGACGTGCGTTTTCTTTCCCAACGAGAGGGCTTGACGGGTGCCCGGCGTGTCTTGCAGCTCGAGCCCGAGCTACGTTCTCCAGCTGCGCCGATGACTTCATGTTCCTATTGGGATATGTCAGCCAACCCTCTAGGATAATTGTAGTAATATCATGTCGTACCGTTTTTGTTGTGAGGCGGCTGTGTCGTTGCTGCGACGTCGCTGCGAGTATTTGTTATTTGTTGATCGTGGAGTCGCGTCGGCGTGCTCCATGAGCTGAGCACGTGATCGTGGTACAGCCAATAGCAGCCAAAGGCCCGTGTTTGCAAAGGTACCTCATCACATCATCCATTCGAAAGGCTACAGAAAACGTGAAGAGACAGTATTGTAGAGGCTGCCGTCTATGGCATTTTGGATAGAGGGATAAAGAATTGCTTCCCAGGAAGGTTTTCTACATGTGCTTAGTGGTCTCAATCTCTACCAAAAATGACATCCAAGCAAATTCCTCTATCCAAATACTAGTTAACATTATTTGAGTATTTATCATTGCTTCCGATTGATGCAGAGAGTGTGCACATCGCGGAGAGTGAGACCGCAGGTCGGAGTGCCGTATCTAGGACGAGGGCCGTGCAATTTTGCTCAGCCACTGATCGTGGGAACAAAATTCCGCACAACCGAAATGCCCAAGCCCACATCCACACAGATATCTGCGTGGACTTCCACACGGATATCGCGGATGCGGTCAAAATATTACGAGCGCGAGAATCGAACCGGCGGCGTTCGGAACGTCAACTGCGCAGCTTACCGCAGCGTCAACATGCTATGCATAGCCAAGCAAACAGACGATTTATGACGCGTGTTTACCAACGCAGACATGTACAGGTCAGCGAGGCACAGACACCAAATCAATGTGAAGCACGCACCTCTCGCCTGCGCGAGTGCTCAAGTGTCGCCAGAGATCTTGTCGCTCGCGGGCAACAACGATTAGCATGAAGCAACAGAGATGCATGCACCGCCTTGAGACGATGGAGCAGCACGGCGCACCAGGCTCCGGCGTGAGCGCGTCAGTGGCTCAATCTGCACGTTTTTACTCAGTTTCTCACTATGTTCATCACCTGTGTGTATCAACGCCTACATAACCTTGGATGTAGTGATGTTCCAAGCATGGTTTCAATGGTTGAGGAGCATTGACCACAAATTTTCCGTTGGAGATGATATGCTAGCTGACTAAGCAGTCCCGACTTCAACAATTCCATGCTCGAGCCGCCCGCAATGCACTGTACTGTCCCGTAACGATCCACCCCAGTAAGCACTCCCCGCATCATGGCCACCCAGGCCGTGTTTGTTTCTTGCATTGTCAGAGGCAGCCTCGTGCCTTGTGCTTTGAAAATAAGGAGTTGCATTGGCAGAGGGGTGCTCTACTTGTCTTGTCGCTTACCAGCAGATTTATGGACTCTTAGTGTAGTGGGTTATTCAGTGGTGATACATTACTAGAAGCTCTCGGTTCAATTCCCGCTGTTGGCAAAATTTTGATATCGACAGCGATATCTGTGCTGACGAGACCGCCTTGGTGAGTGTGGCACGCACCGCCGCGGATTGATCTGTTGCGGCTTTAAGCCGCTACAGATTGATCCGTCCAACTGAAGTCCCTCAAATTCTACGTGCTTGACGCGCTCGTCTGACTTCCCATTGCTCGTCTTCAGACATATCATACATTCATCTCGGAGATTGTGCCATAGGATTTATGATCGGGGACCTTGCGCAGCTTCCGGTAGCTGGCGAGTCTTGACGATCGCGCTGCACCATGCGGCGACGGTCCCAACGGCATGTTGTCTACGTCGCCCTGCTATGCAACCTTCTTTCACTGAAATCGCCGCGTGATTGTGAACCGTCACGTCCTCACGAAGCCCATGTTCTTGATTCAACAGTCAACTCCGCCGATCGTTCATTGCAAGCTGCGCGTCACGTTCGCTCACCTCGGCTGTTTCCTGTTTCCCGGTGATGTAGTTCACGCGACCGCATCCTGGCACCCCCTGTGACTGCAGCCGAAGCGGCCTCGAGCGGCCTGAAAGGTCATCCCCAGTCAAAAGTCCGGCGGTCCCGTCGCGATCGTGTGGGTTCGCAGAGGACCTGTCACCGGAAATCCGTTGGGAGGGGATGCTATCTGTTCTGTAGAGAGTTAGGTAGCATGTGATAACCAGACCCGCTCGAAACTCGCACGCGCGTCGTGCATTTGTGCTCGCAACACCATCTTTTGTACGTGCGCACGCCAATTATTGCAGTCGACATGCCACTCCGTGTCTCTTGGGTGAACGCGGCACACACGGCTGCAAGCTCGCGCGTTCGCAGTGTGCGTTGGTTGGATCCGCACAATGCACATGCATCTGTCTCCCAGCTGTTCGAGATCAACACATGCCTCCGAGTCTCTACGCCATCTCTCTGCGCCATCCTCCCCCCACTCCCCATCAACATGTCTCAAAAAACCTACCCTTGTCCAATCCGCCGGAACTGCGCTCAATGCGAAATTACCTACATCACATTCAGATGCAAAAAGAGCACGACCTTGCAAAAAATATCATTTGTATTCTACTAAGCCCATGGTACTCGACACTTATGCCGCTGCCTTCGCGTCGTCCCGTTTCCGATCATCCCATTCTGCGCGCTAGCTGGAGGGGCTCGCAGAGTTGGTGGGGAACTGAGCGTGCCATTGGCAAACGGAGAAGAGAGAAGAAAATGAATGTCTGGCTACCCCCAGCCGCCACGTACGGTGTGCTGCATTATGCTTCAACAGAGTATAAGGCGGGAGGGGACTCAGACATGGACATGGTGTTGCGAGGTCGTCCTGCTGGCAAGCACGAAGCAGAGTCGCGCGGCGGCTGCTGTTTGTCGCGCGTCGGTCACGTTGATGGGCACCAGACGGTAGTAGGGCGGATATGGGTAGTTTCCTATCCCTAGAGCGCTGTCAGTGGTACCGCGTTGTTGTGCGAGCGAGTCGTCACGTTCCCAAAGGTTCGCGAAGTGACTCCACCGATACGTGGATCGTGGTCGTAACGAGGATTCGGATCGGAATGAGGGTTCGGCGTGTGCGCCGGACCAGGAGACGAGAAGGAGTGAGCGTACGAGTCACCGAAGTGACGAACAAACGAAGTCGCGACGAGCGAGCTCCGAAGTTGGACGCGGAGGAGCGCGGAATGACGATGGAGGGAGGGAGAGAGAGATCGACGTAACACGAAGTTCGGCTTTATACGTTGATCGGTGCGATGGGTAGTTGGGTGACTTCGGACAACTTCGGATTGAGGACGAAGTTATGTGTAATGGGGAACGCGTTCGTCGTGGGCCTGAACTTGAGGAGGCCTCGAAGGTGATATCAAAGTGGATGAAGGTCTGTCGATGGCGGTGTTCGAGAGGCGAGGTTCGGTCGTCGATGTTCGAGAGGCGAGGTTCGGAAGGCGAGGTTCGGAAGGCGAGGTTCGGAAAGCGAGGTTCGGAAAGCGAGGTTGGGGTACGTGGTGCGAAAGGCGAAGGTCGAAAGCGAAGTCGAAGGCGAGCGTATTGCGGCGTGCGGCGTAGTCGAAAGTGAGGTTACGGGCGATAAGGAGGACGAGGGGTACAACGACAGTAAGAGCTGTCGATGCGGGCGGTTTGCAACGTCTCTTTCGAGATGCTGACTATGGGGGGGAAAGTAACTTGTTATTCGGTGTGCTATCGAGTCGTATTTAAGCTACAACGAGTGCGAGACCGTATCGTACGGAAACGAACATAGGTAGGTGCGTACAGAGACGAAACACGAGCGAAGTGGATAAAGATCATGTGTCGCAAGTCGAGGTGGGTCGGAACGAGCATATGTAGCGAGAGGGAGCTCTCATGGGGAACGAGAATGATGGATACCAGACAAACGATCAGCGCTGTCGCTACGATGTGATATACAGAAGGATGAAGTACGAACGATATTGTGGAGACACGCCTCAGCGGTACAAGGCGCGCCAAACGTATACCCGCGAGCCGAAGTCGCAGCGAGTGGCGGACGATCTTCCGAAGTGGCTGGGAAGGTAGCCATGGCTTCGGGCTCGGTTCGCCTCGGCTCGGAAAGGTCGGGACGATAGAAGGGATCAATCGGGAACGCTATAAGTGAGGGGGAGAATCGGACAGGGAAGTACCGGGTGACAGCCGGTTATCTCGGAGATACGCTCACGGGGCGTTTCACTACACTGATCTTGGTCCGGCAGCGACTTTGTGGCGTGTCTGCTGCTGATGGGCCGAAAGGCCTCGACCGAACCACGTGCGGGCGCCTCGGGGTGACTGGAAACGAGGCCGAAGCGCTGGGAAGTTCGGAGCCGAAGTCACGTGACTTCGGAACTTTCCGAAGTGGCTGTGCCGAAACGGCGGAAACGACGGTCCGGAGACCAAAGTCACGTGACTTTGGTTCGAAATGAAAAACCGAAAAGTCGCGGTGGAATCCCCGCTCGACGGGGAATCAGGCGTATCACCTCCTCCATACTTTGATAGTGACCGTCCACGGTCACCGAGATGAGGGGAGATGTGATCCGAAGGCAAATGTGGCAAGTGATGGGAAACTCGGGAAAAGTCGGAACGTGGAAGCGAAGTCGGAAGCGATGTCGGGGGCGAGAAACGAAGCGGCGGGCATGTCGGGATGATGATGCGATCATGATTTGCGCCGGGGGCCGAGGCAGAATTGATGAGCCGTGGTCGTGGGAGCGATCGGAATGTGGAGGGTAGAGGCGAAGTCGAATTGGGTCGATGACGTCGTGATGATGTCAGATATGATATCATGGTCTAGGCGCTATTGGAAATATACCCAAATCGGTGTACCTGGTTGCCGAGCGCGTTCGGCTGTGCGTCGCTAGCGTGGGATCAGGGTCGAGGGTCGGAAGATTTTTACGAAGTCGGCGGATGCCTCTTTGTTCGTCTTGGGGGCGCCTATTTGCCGAACAATGGGAGGGGAAAAGGGATAAAAGGAGGCGAACTTTTCCGTGGTTCGCCTTCAACTTTCCTCCCTTCCCCTTTACCTCTCACCTCGGGCGCTCCCTTCCATAACCACTACCATGTCGGCATCCACGTCCTCCAGGTCCACCAAGGCGAAGGTCTCGCTCCGCGAGATTCACCTCGGCATCAACGGCCTGCTCGACTCCTTCAACCCGGAGGCGACCGAAGACGCGAAGCGCGCCTGGTGCAAGTCCATCTTGCTCGGGCTGGTAAGTCCTCGTCGTCTTCGGTCGAGAACCTTTCGCTGACTTCGTCTCCCTAGAAAATGGCTCGGCCGCACCCGCAGTTCCAAGTCGAGCTCGGAGGGTGCCTAGCGCGCCTTCAGTACTATGCGGACCACCACGGCACGCCGGCGTGGGTCGACGACTCCGACGGCCTCCTGCAGCCGCTGCCTCCAGTAAGTCGTCTCCAGTTTGTTGACTTCGCATGATCGCTAACTCGGTTCGCTTCTAGAAACGCAGCGCCTTTGAGCTCATGCTCGAAGGGCAGCTCGCCGGCGACGACGTCGAGCTCGACTTGGGCGAAGTCGACTACGGACCCGCGGGGGCGGCTATTGCCACGCTGCCTGTCGCGAAGTCCGAGGGTGAGTCCGAGGTGCCGGGCGAGGAGCTCGAAGACGGCGAAGTCGCGGACGACGAGCCCGCAGAGGACGAGCTCGCCGACGAGGAGAAGGAGGAGGACCTCGAGGCGAAGAAGACGAAGAAGAAGGCGACCAAGCACCTCGTCCTCGAGTTGGACGACCCGACTTGGGCGAGGGACGCGAAGTGGGGAGCGCAGTACCGGGAGGCCAACGCGCTCGTGAAGACGATCCAGACGGGGAAGTACGACTACGAGTCGTACGGTTCGGTAAGTCGTTCGGCTTTGTGTCTTGGGTTCGGCGCTGACTTCGGCTCGTTTTCTAGGTATGCGACTATTGTCGCGGGTACATCACGACGCACGGGCACGCCTGCGCGCCGCAGATCGTCAAGATCCAAACGAAGGTGAAGGTGTCGTGCGCCCGCTGTATGATAGCGGTGCACGGGTGTTACTGGACGAACGGTCCAGTTGTTGAGTCAAGTAAGTTCGGTTTTGTCCTGTACGCATTCGAGTCGGAGCTGATGCCTTCGTAACAGAGAAAAAGGGCAAGACGGAAGATTCGGGCCTCAAGCGCGTGCCCGAGGCCTCGCCGGACCATGACGACGATGTCGTGCAGCCGGCGGCGAAGAAGGTGAAGGCGACGCCCAAGGCGACGCCGAGGAAGGAGACGCGCGCCCAGGCGCAAAGTAAGTGACTTCGTTTGACTTCGTTCGAGGAGGAGAGCTGACCCGAACCCACAGAGAAAAAGGCAGTGGTGTCGTCCGAAGTCGACCTGACTTCGGACGTCGAGATGGCAGGGCCGTCGCAGACGCAAGCGACGATGCCAGGTAAGAGCACGCCGCTCTTCCTGCCTAGTCCGAAGTCTGACTCGGAGCAAGACGTAGGATTCGGGACCGCGGGGGAGGACATGTGGGAGGAGATGGGCAAGGACCTCGAGGGTAAGTCGTCGCCTGATCGTGATCACATTCCGAAGCTAACACAATCCTAGAAACCTCGGTTCGGCCTCCAAGCGCGCCGGTCGCGGGCCCGAGCAAGCCGAAGAACAAGGGCAAGGGCAAGGCCAGGGCGAAGTCGTCCCGAACGCGCCGCGTCATCCCCGTGCCCATCTACGGGAACGAGAAGAGGGTGCGCGGGCTGCCTCAGTCCGACCGCTTCACCGACCATACCCTCCCCGAACCGCCGACGCTGGAGGACCTGGAGGCCATGGCGAGAGCGATCGACGAGGTGCCGACGGACATCGGGCTCACCGAAGCTGAGCGCCGCATCGTCCGGATGATCCGGATCATGAAGGCCGATGCCATGACGCTCGCCTACCTCGTCCACAACCGCATCATCGACCTTAACTGGGCCGAGACCCGGTACCTCAACCGGGCGCTGTGGGAGCGGTACAACGCGGGCGAACCGGTGACGCTGTACGGCGGAAATGAGGACGACGAGTCGGAGGATTGATCGAAGTCGAGGGAAGTCGGCGAAGTCGAGGGGAAAGGGGCGAAGTCGAAAAGAAAAGGGGAAAGGGGGAGGAAAATGTAAAATAGAATGATTGTGCTTGTTCTTGAGGCGTGAGCCTTGAATAGGATTCGTTTCTTGCGTTCGAACTGTGTGAGATCAACACGAAGTGAACGTACGAAAGCCGAAGCGACTTCGGGACTCTGAAGCGCACACAGCTAAGTCAGGAAAGATGAAAATTTGATTCTTTTGTTTAAGTCTCAGTACTCCTTCATAGACTTAGGACTTTGATCTTGAGTAGCCCTGCGCTACAGCGGTAAACGCGAGCGACTTAGTATAGTACAAAAGAAAATGAGATAAGAGACACGATGGGGAGGAGAGGGAAGTGGTGTGGATTCTGGAATGCGCTCCGTCGCGTTCTCTACTCTTGTTCGGCTTCTGCTTCATCATCAGGGGGCTCTACGTCGCGTTGCTCAACGTCGGGTGGATCTGCTTCGTCTTCGTTGCCTTGCGTCTCGCTTTGCTCGAGCTCGCGAAGTCGCTGAGTATCTATGTCGATGTCGCGAATGTCAATCTCGATCGGTTCTCGACGAGCGAAGTAAGGAATGACTCGGAACGCGGCAATGGGGCGATCTAGAACGGAAGCGTCGAGGTCGGCGAGGATGTATGCGCCGCCTCGGTTGCGCGAAATGACGATGAGGGGACCGAGGTAACGTGGACGCATCTTGCGGTTGAGCGACTTCTCTATTGCGGTGTTGCGCATGAGTACGAGTGTTCCTCGTTTGAAGTCGAAGTCGCGAATCGTGTGCGAATGTTCAGCTTCAAAGCGTCGAGCGTTCTCGATGCGAGTCTCGTAGACTTGGGAGCGAAGTGCCGAGGTGTCGTCGTAACGCTTCTGGAGAGCGATGGCGCGGCGAGCGATGAGATCTGTAGTCGAGAGTATGGAATCTGGAGGGGGCTGGAGATACGTGGCTTCAGCAATGTCCAGGGGAATGAGCGGGTGACAACCCGTAACCGCGAAGTAAGGCGAACAGCCCATGCGTTTCCGAACCGTGAGGCGCTCCGACCAGAAGACAGAGTGAGCGTGGCGCGCCCATTGTGACTGGTCTCCGTCTGCTGCTTTGAAGAGTGCCTGCCGAACATCGTAATGTGAGCGTTCGACTATACCGTTTGCTCGGGAGTTGTAGCCGCTGATTCGAATATGTCGGATGTGGTACAGCGTTTCGAGGTGCTCGAGGGCTTTGATGAACGGTTTGCCGTTGTCGGTGACGATCTCGCTAAGCGAACCCCAACGGGAGATGATTTCCTCGTAGAAGAACTTCGCGAGTGCGACAGAGTCCTCTTTCTTGAGTAGACGGAATTCGGGATACGAAGTGATGGAACATCGACCTTGGACGATGTAGCGGTACCCGTTCGAGGGCGGCATGTGCATGGTGTCGACGTAGATCTTCGCGAACAAAGAAGCGGGTGGCGCGACGGTTGGGGGTAGGAGGATTTGGAGTCGTTGACGCTGTTGGCAGATTAGACATGTCCGAACATACCACAGGACGTCGGCTTCGTAGGACGGCCACCAGAAGCGTTGGCCGATGAGCGAGCGTGTTGCGAACACTCCTCGATGGCCGACTTTGTCATGGCAGTCGATGAGGATGTCGACGCGGCGTTTCTTGTGCGGGACGAGCTTGTGTCCGCCATCTTTGTTACGACGCCAGAGGCGATCTCTAGTAACGAAGAACTTGGTGGCATAGCGAACGAATGTGGTGAACTCGGAGTCGGTCATTTTCTCGGGACGTACTGGGTCTTCTAGCCAATCTCGGACGTAGATGATGCGTTTGTCGGCTTTGTGTGCGGCTTCGGTGCGCGGGATCTCGCCATATCGCAGCACCGGGGGCCTCCTCCATACTTTGATTCTGACCGTCCTCGGTCAGTGCGAACACCTCGTGGACGGACGCGGAAGGGGTAGAAGGAGTCCAAGTCGGTTGCTCGTTCATGCTGGCGGTGTGGGCGATGTTCAGGAAGCCGTACAACTCGTCGATCCAATCGTCGAAGTCGTCGTCTTCAACTTCGGGAGGATCTCCAGGCTGCCGAACGCGTCGGGAGAGACCGTCGGGGCCGTGAAAAATTCCTGGGACGTGCCGAAGTAGAAATTTGAAGGCGAGGATGGAGATAATCCAGCGATTGGTGCTCGCAGTGGGGACTAGATCAGGGTGCTTCAGCATACCGCCAATGGAAAGAGCGTCAACCTCGACGATGAGGTTCCGAAGTCCGATGAGGTAGATCTTCAGCGTCTTCAATGCGCGGTAGAGACCATAGATTTCGAGTTTCGGCTGCGAGAAGCGACGTTCGCGATCGTTTAGCGATATTGATCCGAACCGACTGTAGTATCGCTTCTTTTTATTCTCTTCGTCTTCTTGGGCGAGGATGTAGCCAACGGCGATGTAGGAGGTGTCGACGGCGAGGATGACGGCGGCGGGAGATTCGTAGTCGATGGCTCGAAGTGCTTCGGAATGAACGAGTGCGTCCTTGAGGTACTCTTGTGCGATAAGTTGCTCGGTACCATACTCGAAGTCAACTCCTTTGCGCGTGAGCTTCGTGAGGGGCCAAGCGTGCTTCGCGAAGTCCTTGATGAAGATCCGACAAACGCCAACGGTTCCGAGGAACGCGCGAACATCTGAAAGATCTTTACAAGGCCCCCAATTGGTGATCGCGGAGATGGTGGTAGGGTCTGCACGTCTGCCTTCTGGAGTGCAGAGATGGCGAAGAACCGTGAACTCGCGCGATATGAGGATCGACTTCGTACCGGAGAAGGTGCCCTCCGAATAGCGCATGCGTTGGAGGATTCGGTTCGTGTTGAGGAGATGTTCCCAGACGAAGCGACGGATGTCTGGGTTCTCTGGTATCATCTCATACGAACCGTCCGCGAGCTTGTAGTCCGACTTCGGGCCTTTGATGGGGACATCGTCGATGAAGGGGATGGTATATGTCGGAATCTCTTCGCGAAGTATGTGGGTGACGTCGTCGTGGAAAATCGGGACCGAGTTCGTCCAACCCATCGGCAGGGTGACGAGGCGATGCGCGCCGTAGGGGGTTTGGAAGGTGGTGAAGTCGCGGGATCGTTCGTCAATGACTCGCTCGTCGTAGCCGACGTATAGGTCGAGGATACCACCGCAAGCACGACCTCCGAACTGCTCGGCGAGGTGCTCTTGGATAGGCGGGACTCCGGAATGTGCGACCGTGACGGCGTTGAGCGGTTCGAGCGAGTGGACGATGCGAAGCTTACCGTCCTTCTTCGCAACGCAAAACCACTTCGATCGATAGGAGGAGTTGGAAGGTTCGTAGACGCCTGCATCGATCTTCTTCTTGATCATTCTGCAGACTTCGTCGCGGATGCCTGGGGGTATGGGGATGTTACGATCGACCCAAGGGACATGCGCGACCACTGGGATTTGAATAGGCGGAAAGTACTCCTCTTTGAAGCTTCCTCGCTCATTCTCGGCCCAGGCGAACGCTTCGTTTTGCTCGGAGATGGTGTTGTGGAGAAGGTCGCGCTCGGTCGGTGTCAAGAAATCGTAGTTCGGTAGGGCGTCCATGGCGTCGTGTCGCTCTTGGGTATATCGACCGGTAGGTGTGAATTTCGGAGGATGAGGGTTGAGCGGCGGCATGGACGCGAGTGGATCGCCGGTGATATTGCGCTCGATTCGGAAGCCTTCAGGAAGCGTACCTAGGACGGGTTTGACTTTCTGCCCGACTGGTTTGTACTTCTTCTTGCCGATGAAGGTGTCGTGTATGTCGGCGTCGTGTGTCGAAGGCGAAGTCGCGAGCGTGGCCAAGAAAGGAGTCGAAGTGTGCTGGGTGCCAAGATAAGAGTCTGGGGATGTTTGGGAAAGTGAGGGGGATGGCGTCATCGGTCCTGTGGAACTGGGCGGGGATTGCAAACCGGGACCGAGGGGTTGCGAACTGAGAACGTAAGTACGCGAGGACTGAGGAGACGAGGACGATGCGGCAAACTGATTCGGAACTGCGTGTTTGGGATCAAGATGGGAGTGCTCAGCCGCCAGTGGCTTGCGAGGCGGGGCGGGACAGATATTCTGCATGAAAGAAGGCGCGGAGTGTTCTGGAAGATGTGAGCGTGCTTCGGAAGCGGTGACGTATGCGTGGCGAACCGCCGACTCGTCCGAGGAGTCGATTTGGGTATAGGCGATGATCCGGACATTGTCTCCTTCACCTTCGATGATCATGGCGATGGAGTTGCCTTCGTCGACTTCGTCTTCAAAGTCGGGCTTGAGCAATTTGCTCCTCGCGAAACCGATGGTGTCCCCGAGGATATGTGGGGATGACGAGGCGGTCGCCTGTGTTCGGGTTGCGGATGGTGACCGTCTGGTCCTCGTTCTGGAAGTTCTGAACGATCGACTCGGTGAGGACGTCGAAGGGGCGACCGAGGAGAATGTCGTAGGCAACGTTCCGCACGATATGAACCTGGAGGTACAATGTCATGCTTCCGAACTTGATAGGAACGTTACGTGCCAGCCCGAGCGACTCGGAAACCTGCTTGTTCGCCGATTGGAGGCGAATCTTGATCTCGGGGTCGTAGTGAAGCTCGAGGAAGTGACATACCTCCTCGCTCATCGCTATTACCTGAGATCCAGGGTCGAGAAGGCATTCGATGGCGACTCGGCTGGCGACAATCCCGTCGATGGACCGAAGCGAGTGGGAGTCGTTTGCGACGGTCAACGCGTCGGGATCGAACATGCTGTCGTGCGTGTGAGAGTTCAGGTAGACCTCGATCGGGTCGCTCATGACGCCTTTGTTCGATGCCGGCCAAACGGAGTCGACGGTCGACCTGCGTGGATCGGGGGCGTAGTGGGCGAGGAGTACCGTTTCCGAAGCTCGGATTGCCGCTGCTGGCGAAGTGAGCTCCTCGTCGGGTACCTCCTCGATCGTGACTTTGTGGCTTGGCTCTACTTCCTGGACGTTCGCTGCTCGACGAGGCGTAATCGCGTCGCGGAACTTCTGGCGAACCTCGGGGGCGAGCGAGAGCAGTTCTTCCGGCGTGAGCGAAAGTCGAACCTCCTTCATGGCGCGTTCGAAGACGGCGTCGGCCAATTCGGTGCGGTGAACCGGCGGCGCGTTGCGAAATTGTGGTTCGCGAACGGCTGGTTTGCTCGGATCGGCTGGAACCGTCTTCGGTTTGATGGGGGCGGAGGTCGCGTCGCGGACGTTGCGGAATGGGTGAACTGGAATTTGCTCAACTTCGCTTGCCTCGGGTTCGGGTGCCTGTGGCGCTTGCTTCGGAGGCTCTGCTTGCGCAATCTTCGGAGGCGGTGGGCCAACTTTGGCTTTAGCCGGGCGAGTAATCTCGACCCCATCGAAGACTTGCGCATATGCAGCATGTTGCGACCGAAGTGCAGCCAGTTCGGCTTCGAGTCCTGCGATGCGATCTACCTTCGTGAGCGAAAACGTCTGAAGCGGAGTGGGGAGCAATTCCATCATGAGGGTCGAAGCTACCACGGGTTTGACCGAAGGGTTGCGACGATACCACTCCTGGACTCGGTCGCGCAAGAAGTCGCCGGTGATGGCCCGAGGAACGAAGCTGCCGTTCGCTAGCGTGACCTTGCCTTCGCCGTTCCGAACGATAAGGCCTGCGCGAACGTCTTCTTCGACGAGCTCGCAAGACGATATACGATGTTCGGAGCTTCCACAGTACAAACAACGTCCGGCAAGGCGCAGCATTGCTGCTGCGCGTGCGTCCGCTGAGGAAGTACTTGCGGTGGAAGACGCGACTGCGGCTGGTGCTGCTGCTGCTTCGACTGCGTTCGCTGCCGCTTTGATCGGGCCCGATAGTGTTGCGAGCGAACCACCTTGCATCAAGCTTCGGACGAGTGTCGCAAGGAGATCTTCTGCTTTGATGGTTGGGGCAGGTGAAGGCGTGGCGGCGACGACAACTGGCGCTGGGGGAACGACTGGGGTGGCTACGTGCGCGCCGGTCCGAAACGCGTCGGCGTCGGACTGGAGGACGTACTGCCCGGCGAGATAGGCGTCCGAGACGTCGTAAGGGTCGCCTGCGATGACGTCGGGCTTCTTGATCTGGAGCCGAGAGTTAACCTTCGGCCAGAGGGCGTTCGGGATAGATACCTCGGGAGAACGCTCGGTTCTGCTCCATCGTCGACAGACGTCCTTTGAGCACTAGGAAGCCCGAAATGGTCAGATACTCTCGATGATACGTAGCGAAGTCGTCGAGAGTCAACGTAGACTTTGCTCGCGTCTGTTTGACGAGCTCGTCTAGGTCGGCCGTTGTATACGCTCGGTCGGCGTCGGCTCCTGGATAGAGCTTACCGACCGCTACCTTGAACTCGTCGTATGTGGCGTTGCCAGTGAATTCGATCATTGCGTCGAACAGGTCGGCGGTTGCTGTGGGGACGTAGTTCTTCGTCCAATCCTTCTTCGCGCGGTCAGTGACGACGCCCGCAGGTCCGAAGAACGCTTCAAGGTCAGGCCAAAACCTACGGATCTCGCGGGGTTTGTCCGGCGTGAACACAGGCGCTGTTCGGGCGAGCCTAGATGGCATCGGGACGAGGGCGGCCATTGCTGGTGGTTGTGCGGAGTATGCGGGTGGTGGGTGGATAGGGCGGAGCGAAGTGAGTTGCGAAGTCTGTGGGCGTTTCGGAAGCGAAGGCGAAGGCGAAGGCGGAGTGCGCGGGGTCGGAGGTTGCGATGGGTGAAGAGGGGTGAGAGTCGATAGCGGTGGCAGCGGCGAAAGAGATCGCAGAGGCGTAGAAAATCCGCCGGGAACGTGGAAGTCGAAGTCGAAGTCAGGGTCGGCGTCGTGCTGAGTACCTGAAGGTTCGGGGAGAACGTCGTTGTTTACCTCGTCTTCGGAAGCTTCGTCGGAATGCGGGTCGTCAGCGGCGGGGTAGACGACGTGGGACCGACGAATTTCGTCGGCGAGGGTGGCGGAGCGAAGTTGATAGCGAGAGACGAAAGGCGAAGTTGCTTCGGAAGGCTTTGGAGGAATGGTGACAGAAAACCCTCGCGGTGGGCTCCAAAAGTGATGGGCACCAGACGGTAGTAGGGCGGATATGGGTAGTTTCCTATCCCTAGAGCGCTGTCAGTGGTACCGCGTTGTTGTGCGAGCGAGTCGTCACGTTCCCAAAGGTTCGCGAAGTGACTCCACCGATACGTGGATCGTGGTCGTAACGAGGATTCGGATCGGAATGAGGGTTCGGCGTGTGCGCCGGACCAGGAGACGAGAAGGAGTGAGCGTACGAGTCACCGAAGTGACGAACAAACGAAGTCGCGACGAGCGAGCTCCGAAGTTGGACGCGGAGGAGCGCGGAATGACGATGGAGGGAGGGAGAGAGAGATCGACGTAACATGAAGTTCGGCTTTATACGTTGATCGGTGCGATGGGTAGTTGGGTGACTTCGGACAACTTCGGATTGAGGACGAAGTTATGTGTAATGGGGAACGCGTTCGTCGTGGGCCTGAACTTGAGGAGGCCTCGAAGGTGATATCAAAGTGGATGAAGGTCTGTCGATGGCGGTGTTCGAGAGGCGAGGTTCGGTCGTCGATGTTCGAGAGGCGAGGTTCGGAAGGCGAGGTTCGGAAGGCGAGGTTCGGAAAGCGAGGTTCGGAAAGCGAGGTTGGGGTACGTGGTGCGAAAGGCGAAGGTCGAAAGCGAAGTCGAAGGCGAGCGTATTGCGGCGTGCGGCGTAGTCGAAAGTGAGGTTACGGGCGATAAGGAGGACGAGGGGTACAACGACAGTAAGAGCTGTCGATGCGGGCGGTTTGCAACGTCTCTTTCGAGATGCTGACTATGGGGGGGAAAGTAACTTGTTATTCGGTGTGCTATCGAGTCGTATTTAAGCTACAACGAGTGCGAGACCGTATCGTACGGAAACGAACATAGGTAGGTGCGTACAGAGACGAAACACGAGCGAAGTGGATAAAGATCATGTGTCGCAAGTCGAGGTGGGTCGGAACGAGCATATGTAGCGAGAGGGAGCTCTCATGGGGAACGAGAATGATGGATACCAGACAAACGATCAGCGCTGTCGCTACGATGTGATATACAGAAGGATGAAGTACGAACGATATTGTGGAGACACGCCTCAGCGGTACAAGGCGCGCCAAACGTATACCCGCGAGCCGAAGTCGCAGCGAGTGGCGGACGATCTTCCGAAGTGGCTGGGAAGGTAGCCATGGCTTCGGGCTCGGTTCGCCTCGGCTCGGAAAGGTCGGGACGATAGAAGGGATCAATCGGGAACGCTATAAGTGAGGGGGAGAATCGGACAGGGAAGTACCGGGTGACAGCCGGTTATCTCGGAGATACGCTCACGGGGCGTTTCACTACACTGATCTTGGTCCGGCAGCGACTTTGTGGCGTGTCTGCTGCTGATGGGCCGAAAGGCCTCGACCGAACCACGTGCGGGCGCCTCGGGGTGACTGGAAACGAGGCCGAAGCGCTGGGAAGTTCGGAGCCGAAGTCACGTGACTTCGGAACTTTCCGAAGTGGCTGTGCCGAAACGGCGGAAACGACGGTCCGGAGACCAAAGTCACGTGACTTTGGTTCGAAATGAAAAACCGAAAAGTCGCGGTGGAATCCCCGCTCGACGGGGAATCAGGCGTATCAACGTATGTCACAATAGACGCGCGTAGTGACTAGGACGTGACCCGGCCCAACAGCCACTTAAATGGGACGCTTAATATGAAAAAAGGCTGCCATTGACCTTAGAATTGCTTCAAGAGAGGTCTGCTCAAATGTCGTGCATTAAAACGACAAGATCGCATCCACAGGATGCTCCTTAGGACGGTGTGACAACATGTCGGCATCTTCCGCGCCGCGCGACGTCATCGACTCGCTACTTTCGTCGCCAAGTCGTGTCGCTTCCTCTCTTTCCCATACCACCATCATTGATGGTCTTTTTGCTATCTCCTCTTCGCTTCTAGCTCATTTGCTTGCAGCTCTGCGCTCTCAGCTCGGCTTACGACTTGGCTGGTATCTTAGACAACTCTCGATGCTGTGTGCTCTGGCTTGGCTCAGACGCAGGGCTCAGGACACGGTCCGATCTCCATGAAGCATGGCAAGCGGAGGGGACGAGTGGGAGCGCGTGGATGTAGAAATGATCAGGGCGGCGGGGATGAGCAGGGTAGCTGGGACGAGCAGGACGAGCAGGACGAGCAGGACGGCGGGGACGAGCAGGAGTGTGGGGGCACGGGCGAGCGGCTGAGTGGGTCGAGCAGGATGGCTATGGTCGAGCAGGTCGAGCAGGTGAGCAGGACGACTGGCACGAGCAGGACAGCGGGGATGAGCGGGAGCGCGGGGGCACGGGAGCGCGGGGGCACGGGCGAGTGGGTGAGCGGGTCGAGCAGGATGGCGGGCGGGGGGCGAGCGGGGCGGGGGTGAGCGGAGGTGCGGGCGGGCGGGAGAGCGCGGGGGTGCGGGCGAGCGGGGGCAAGCGGGGGCGATGCAGTAGGCGCAGTATGCGCATAAGAAAATCGTTACCATTGAATGCCAGTGGTTTGAAATGATTCCCAAATGATCCCAGTGGACCCTGAGCGAAAACAAATGAAATGCGAACAGAAATCACTGGGAACAGATACAATCGGAAAGCTCATCCAATAGGAACCTATGTCAATGAATATGGGCAGATTTCCCATCCGTTCATATTCGCTATATGGCAGGTTTTCCGTTCCCATCTGACAGGCATACAGGAAAGGACACGATCGCGACGGGACCGCCGGACTTTTGACTGGGGGTCATCTGTCGTACTGGCATATGGTACGCGCCATACTCTCACGTACACAGACCTCAACGCGGCAGACTCACTGCCTTCTTCATGAATCATGCATGATCAACCGAGCGTCCGATGTAACAGATGATTTAGGGCTTGAGTGAGTACTTGCCACTGAGTCTTGACTATTCGTCTGTTGACTCAGATCAGGACCTCTGGAAACAATCTCTCTACTCTTCAGAACTTTATTCAATCTTTGAGGTGCCTGTAGACCCTCCGGAGATTTGCAATACCGCCGCCGGCATCTCGCTCTGCGCAATCTGGTGGCGGTCTCGCAGGAAGTACCGCTGCTCGCGGCGTGCGCTTTCTAGAAGTAAGGATTTGCACACGCTGGATTCTAATCTGATGGGCCATGTGAAGACGAGACCCAGATATCTACATCCATGTATGATAGGCCGGGACTTCGCGGGGCAGGCGGTAGACTGCGCAAGCGTGGCGTTCGTTCAGTGTGCGTGATTTTTACTCGGCACTGTTTGCACTTCCTTGCGGCTGCTTCGTCTCCTCACGGATATAATATGCACTACTACGTCCTTATCCTTGCCTGCATCGTTTTAAGGTACATAATGCTTGATAATTGCGAGAAAATCTGATGCCCGCTGCGTACTTTACGTTTATATCTCACAAGCTCGTTCGTCAGCCTTGATGATAAATAGCTGCGCATTGAAATCTTGATTGCTCTGCGCTGTCTTTTCCATTTTTTTTTGCGCAGCCGCAGGTTGTCCATATCTTTTTGACTCGAAGCGCAGCCGCAACGAAAAGATAAGATCAACTCATGATTCCCACGGTGACGTTCAATGGCTCAGATAGGCGGCGACCTCAGACTCCTGCTCTCTTTCATCAACCACTCGCTTGTATCGATTCGGCTTGAGTCTTCTTGTATTCTATCTCTTTCAGCATCTATCATCGACTGGACTGCAATCAGTGTATCGCATACCCAAACATTCAAGGATGCCTCACAAGCAAAACCGCGGCGGACGAGGAGGCTCCCGCGGACGAGGTGGACGAGGCGGTAGCGGAGGTGGAGATGGCGAAGGCCGTGGTCGTGGAAGAGGTGGTCGCGGTCGGGGACGGGGAAGAGGGCTGGGGTTCCACGCGCTGGCCGAGATTGACGACTTCGCTGTGACTCCATGTGCGTTTTCATCGGTTCTCTTTCGTGGGCTGCTCGCCTCAATGGTGGCTCGCTCACAAGTCGACAGACCCCCCTCGAGGTCGTGGCGGTCAGTCCGGCGCAAATTCAGGCCGATCAACACCCAATCCCAGAGGGACGAGCTCGCCTCGTGGGCGTGGCCGCGGGGCACCTCCTTCCGATGAGCTTGGTCCCAGGGACCGCATGCGCCAGAAGATGCTGACTGCGAAGCTGCGCACGGGCACGGCTCCGCTGTCGCAGCTGCTGTACGATGACCGCCCGCTGCTGCGGCCCATCAAATTTGTACCCTCCGAGTTTACTCCAAAGCTCTTCATGGAGGAAGAAGAGATATTCAAGCCCGTAGCGGATGAGGCAGGTAAGCTCTTTCGTGCGTATTTCTGACTTGAAATGTGTTCAATTCCTTGCAGGCGAGCAAGACGCGAGCCATGTCCCCACCGCGGAACGCGTCTTCCGTGTATTTCATACAGACGAGCTCGATCCCTCGCGAGCCGCATCGGACACGGAAGAACTTGAAGAGATTGATTTCGCTGATCTGGGGCGTGTCGCGGACGAGATGGCTGCGGCCGCCCCAACTTTGCTACCGACGACGCCACCCGAAGGCCAAGAAACATTCACTGGTATCATACCCGCGCCATCATCATCAACATCGGTGCAGTTCACTACCAGCACAACGACAATCACGAAGGATGCGATCACATCCACTACGTCATCACTCGCAGCTGTCCGCACAAGCAGCCCAGCCCTACCTCCAGTCGAAGAACCGGTGCCTCCAACGGAAGAACCACCGATTTTCTTCGTCGATGCAGTGCCCACTCCGATGGAGGATGAAGATCCCCCGGTGCCGATCATGGTCGATCGTGTCGGTGGAGACGTGCCACTCGGGGACGAAGACGACGATACCATTGTGTATGAAGCCCCCCGTCCACGTATGGGCGCTATCTCCCTATACATCGAGCCCGCACCTCCCGCCTCCGAGCTCCCCGTGCCTTTCTCAGATCTACCCGCCGCGAAACCCGAGCCTGCCGCCGACCGGCCCCCGGTCTTCAAGAATCTCTCGTTCAATTTTGCGCAGCGCGCCACGCCGCGCAAGGGCAAGGAGATCGAGTCCGCGCGCGTGCGGCGGCGGCGCCAGGAGCGGCACGCGATGTTCGGCTCGTTCGGCGCAATCATGTCCGAGGCGCACCTGCGCGACGAGGCGCCCGAGCACGATCCGAGGCGTGCGGAGCAGCGGCGCGGCGACTCGGACGTCGACTGGGGAGACGACGGGGACACGGGCGTGGACGAGGTGTCCAGCGGGCTCGGCGGGATGGACATTGACGACGAGATCAGCATGGAGGCGATGAAGAGGTTCGCTAAGGGTATGAGCATGGGCGGCTCGAGGCATAAGACCATGGATGACATTGCGGATGAAGAGAGAATGCGCGCGGAGGATCAGGAGAGCGAGGAGAGCGAGGACGACGACGAGGTGCAGATGGTTGTTGATGCAGAGGAGTCGTTGATGTTCGCGGAGCCGCTTGGCAATGTCGAAGACGATGGCGCAGGAGAGGATGACGAAGACGAGGACGAGGACGAAGACGAGGAAGCGAGCTCGGATGAGGATGAGACACCAAAGCGTAGCTTCCAGGCGCGCTTGCGGCAATTGCGCGAGCGCAACAAGAACAAGCGGCCCGCGGACATAGTGAAGGATGAGCTAGATGGAGAGGAAGACGACTTTGACGATGAATTCCGGTGGAGTGATAGCGACGAGGACGACCTCGTCGCGCAGGTCCAGGTGTGTGACGACAAGTGGTCTTCCTCGCACACAGCTCTCATCATTCCAACAGAGCTTCATTGATGAGAATGACGAAATTCTGCGCGGGTTTGATCGCAAGAACAAAAGGAGGCTTTTCCAGGCCATTCAGAATGGCGATTTCAGTCGCGACGACCTTGAACTCCCAGTTGGCCCTAGCAGTACGTGGAGTCCTCTGTCTTTCGATCATCACGCTCACGCTTCGTCTATGAAGAGCGTCGCAAGGACCCACGCGATGTCCCTGCCCACTTGCGAGACCAGTGGGCCAGGGACCGTGCGAAAAAGGCTGAATTCAAGCGGCTGCGCGAGCAAGCTCGCCTCGAAGCCGCCGCCGACCCCCTTACGCCCAAGAAAGGGGGCAAGAAAGGCCGCAAGGCGATGTTCGCAGCCGCGGCCCTAGACACATCGATCATCGTGCCGAACCGCGTCGTCAACATGGGCTCGCTCGAGGCGCAGATCCGGCGCTTCCTCGCGGACATCGGCGGGCCCACCACGATGCCGCTGCCGCCGATGGCGAAGGACGTGCGCGCGAACGTGCACGAGCTTGCGCTCGCGTTTAACCTGAAGAGCCAGAGCAAGGGAAAAGGTAACGGGCGGTACCCTGTGCTGATCAAGACGACGCGGAGCGGGGTCGGCATCAACGAGCGGAAGGTGCGGGGGATCTTGCGGCGCGCTGGAGTGGACGTGGACGAGATGCGGGGCGGCGCGTGGGGTGGCGGCGGCGGCGGAGGCGGTGGCGGCGGGAAGTTAAAGCCGAAGGAGGGTGAGGTTGTAGGCAAGGTGCGTAAACCGGTTGTTTTGCATGCGACGCAGGCGGCTGAGCGCTGTTTAGGCGGCGCCAAAAATCGGGGAGTCAAACGTCGGGTTCCAGATGCTCGCAGCGATGGGCTGGACGGAGGGCGCGCGCATTGGCGTATCAGGCGGCAACATCACGGTCCCGCTGACGGCCATCGTGAAGACGACGAAGCTGGGACTAGGCGCGACGCGCATGCAGTCGTAGTGTCTCAGCGGGTAATGTGTTCGGACAAAGACGCTGGGTGCACGGTACATCCTAGCACTCAGCACAACAGCATTATTTACTTCGTCACAAAGTATCCAATCATCAGGACAATGACATGGACATCTCGACCAACAAGTTTCAAAAGGAAAGCACGGAGAATCAAATTTGTCGTCGTAGTTTGAAGAGGAACCGTGCCAAATTAGGCGTGAACCACTTACACTGGGGGCGCGACCTGATGGGTTTTACGCTGAATCTGTCAGAAACATCGTAATCACCGACGAAATTTGCTTTCAATGATTTTTCGCAGCACAATATTGGTAGATACATTTTGTATTTATCACAGAATATGTTTTAGCTGGAATCTGCGGACACATTATGAATGAGTCTTTGATGTGTTCATTTTGCTGTGATACATTATGGTTGTTTCCTTTCTTCACAGACACACCAAAAATACATCTGACGGGTGTTCGCATATACCAGCGAAAACAAATTTTGCACTAAATGTCAAATAATTTCCCAATGGTTCCCGAAAACATATGAAAATCAAATTTCGTCGGTATTTACAATGTTTCAGGCAGAATCAGCATAGAACACATGGGGTCGCGCCCCCAGTGTTAGGAGTCGACGACGACGACCTCTCCCACCGTCATCTAGCCGAGAACTCTACTCACCTGTTGTTTTCGCAGAGCTAGTCGGGGGCGGACTTGCTTTCATGCATTTTGTCGCCGTAGACGTCGTTGCCTGCCTGCCGCCCGAGATCCTCACCCTCGTCTTCTCTATTCTCTCCTCAATAGCTCGACCTCATCGAAGACATTCCACACCTCGCAAGTTCACGTACAACCTCGGATGGTTGACGGTCACCCACGTGCGCCAGCGCTGGCGGAACATCGCCCTCCGTGACCCCGTTCTCTGGGCTTCCGACATCGCCCTTCCATCCGCGCTGGGTCACGTCTGGACCGCCGCATATCTTTCACGCGCACAAGACGTGCCACTTACAGTGACCTATTGCTATGATTGCATCCCCGAGCACCGTGGTCGGCTCCCCGCCGATACCGCTTTCATTGTCGCAAATCTCGCACGGATGGGTGCCATCCTGGACCTGCGCACTTGCCCCCAGTGCCTACGCGCACTCTGCGGCACGTCCGCATCTGTCCTTCAAACCCTCAGGCTCTGCTTCATTTCCCGAACAGGCCAGCTTCCTTTTATCCCGGATGGCCTGCTTGGCGGCGCAGAAGGCCTGCCGCAGCTGCGGCACCTGTCCGTGGTCACTTTGGATGTAATATCATTGACGCCGCTGCTGCTGCAGCAGCTGGTATCCTTCGACATAACACTCATCGGAGTGTACATGCCCAGTTCGGTGCTCGCGTCCATGTTTGCTGCCCTCGGCAAGATGCCCGCGCTGGAGCGGCTGGCGCTGGAGCTGGCACCGGAAGACACCAACGGGATGCCGATCACCCTGCTGCCGACTCTGCAGCAACTCAGCCTGGCCACCGACGTCGCAAGTGCACGCCGCCTCCTCGCGCGCCTCGCACTGCCCGCGGGAGTTCGCGTTCTTTTCTCTAGGGAGCGCGATTTTACGTTTACGGACGAGCTACCCACTGTTTTCCCCGCGATGAATTCATGCGTCGACTCTCGCGCCGCTCCCATCGTGCGTGTCGATGTCCAGGCCGACAAGGTACACCCAGAACTCGAACACACTGTGAAGGTGGACGCGTGGCGGAGCGGAGATACCGACGGCGCACTAGCGATTCGGTTCACAGGTTGGAAGCACGTTCCGGGCGTGCTGAGGTCCCTTGCATCGACGCACCTCGAGGTGCTTGCTGTCGCAGGCGATGCGCCCGACGCGGCGTGGCTCGATGCCCTCGGGAGCGCGCCTTGGCTTCGCCACGTCACTGTCAAAGGCGGCGCGGTGCCCCCGTTTTGCGCCGGGCTCCTTGAGCGCGCGCTGGGTGCCCTCCCTGCGCTCGCCACGCTTGTTGTCAACGTCCACATGCACCCTTTGGCGGACACCGTCCTCGGGGACACGTTGCCGAGATGCCTAGCAGCGCGGGCTAGCGCCGGGAATTTGCTGAGTGAGCTGGAGGTGGTGGGGTACGGCGAGCACCTGGACGGCGCGTGTGTGCGCGCACTGCGGGAGGCGGTGCCGGGGCTGGTGGTTCGGAGGCGCTAGAGGCGGATCCTGAGGAGGAGGAAAAGATGGGCTCCGAGAGCTTCCCTGACAGCACACCGGAGGCTCGAGGGTCAGGAATGAGGGCCGGCGTGGCGAGAACTTGGGGGACTCCAGCGACGCGGGACGAAGGCCAGTCACCGTTTAGTGGTTCGCGCCATTTGTGAAGGAAAAAGAGGTCATCTACTCAACATCTACGTACTAGTATGCACATGTACAGTATGAAACTTAGGCTATACTGTATAGTGTACAGGCCGCACAACGGCGCGCAGGCGTGCCGGGAGATCCCGTTGAAGATAAGATAAGATTATGCGGTTGTGCTGGCAGCACTGAGCAGCGAGTCCTACTTCCTGCATCTTCCTGCCCATTCAAATGGCCGCCGAAGACGTCGAAAGGTTGGCTAATTCAACCCACTTTATTGTTAAAAGACTGATAACAACCACCCTGTCAGATTGCAGGAAGTGGCGTGCGGGCGCGCTGTGCCAGCAAGCACCGTCGGAGCCACGCAGTGTGCGCTCTGCGAATCGCGAGCTGTGCTGCAGGACCACCGCGATATAACGAAGTGTGCCGAACAGGCGAGTGGGCGCACACGCAATGTCCACGACAAAGCCACGGACGTTGCCCAGCTTGCGCTGCGCCAGACACACAACGCCCACATCCGCGTCGCCTCCCTCCCTCCCGAAATCCTTTCCACGATATTCACCTACCTTTGCGGCATTGATCCTCCCAAAAAGCTCTGTGCGACTGACTACCAGTCCGCTGCCACCTTTGGATGGCTCTCGGTCACATATGTCTGTCGACGCTGGCGCCAGGTCGCTCACACCCACTCGCATCTCTGGGCGCACATCGACTTTGCGTTTGGGTCCGACTGGGCGGCCACGTTTGGCGTTCGTGCACGGACCATCCCGCTGTTGATCAAGTCCCTCGACACTCCCCTCAGTCCATGGCAGGTCGAATTCGTCGTCGAAAATCTGCCGCGCACGCAAAGTCTGTGCATCCCCGAGAGCAAGCACGTCTTCACCCGGCTTATCGCGCCCGCCCCGCTCCTCCATACACTCGATCTAAATGTTCCAGACCACACAAACCCGTTCCCGGACAACTTCCTCGGTGGATGTGCGCCGATGCTGCGCTATCTTCGCCTGTTTTCCGGCCTCCCCGCACACCAGCCGTGGGCATCGCCACTCCTGACGAATCTTGTCAGTTTGGCACTGCAATTCATCCCCGAGGATGCCACCGAGTTGCCGGTCGATGAAATTTTGGATGTGCTGGCGCGTATGCACGCCCTGGAGCGTCTTAAAATCGAACTCCTGCTTACCACGGAGGAACTGCAGCAAATCAATCTGGCCGCTACCACCCCGCGCATTGTTTCCCTGCCAAAGTTGCGATATCTGGAGCTCTTCACGACCTTCCAGGATGGGCGAGTGTTTCTTACCCACCTCGCACTCTCTCCCCATGCCTCCGTACACTGCATGTTGTATTCAAACGAACTCCCTCGGCAGGCCGAAGAACTCGAGGCGTTCTACCCCGTCGCTCTCGCATCCTTCAAATCCTACGCAAGCTCGGCATCCGGGGGCTCCAATACCATCACAAAACTGGAGGCCATGTTTACAGATGAGAGCGACTTGAATGTCAGCACCTGGCGAGACGACGGGACGCCAATCTTGTCGATTCTTCTTATAGATAACGATGAGTGGCCTGCTGACCGCCTCGTTCCAATCGCACTGAAGGCCCTCTCATCAGCACGTCTGAAAGAGCTCACCGTCAGTTTCGCCTCCGCTTCGCAGGACATATGGACCGACTGGTTGCAACTTGTTCCCGCGCTGCAGAAGCTCACGGTCTGCGGCTCCGACATCCACCGACTCTGTGCCGCGCTCCGCCAGCCAGCTGCTTCTGGCGTTGCCGAGCCCGACCGTGGCAATGCCTCGGGTCCTCCCTGTGTGGTCCCGGAGCTCGCTGTGGTCGTTCTTATAGGCGTGGACCTTATTACTCCCCTCAAGGTCAAACAGCGCAAGGGTACGACGAGAATATCGCCGGCTGACGCGCTGCAGATATGTCTGGCCTCACGCGCGGAGGCGGGATGTCGGCTCGACGAGCTAGTTTTGGTGGAGTGCAGTGTGCCAGACAGTGCGTGGGTGGCGAGCATGTTGCCGGCGTTTGCGGGGACGAGGGTGGCGTGGGATGGATGCTTGCGAAGAACAGCGTTTTGGCGAGATAAAGGAGTCGAGAACGGAGATCCCACCCTGGTAGAGCCGTGGTAATAATGTGTAGGCTAGTTCTTGAACCCATCCCGTTGGCAAGGGACACCTTCCTCATCGCGTGCCTCCCACCCGAAATCCCGCCGTCATTTTCTCTTTTCATCGACTGTCCTCAGTAACCCGAGACCCAGTCTACGATCTGGACTGCCTGGCGGTCGCTCATTATTGTGACTCTGCGAGCGTTGGCGGAACTTCGCTCTGGAGACCCTTCAATGCGCCCTCGGCGAATGTTCGGCCGAGCCGCTCGTAGGCTCGGACCTAGCCGGTCATCCGAACCCATGACGTTCAGGACTTCAGGAGTCGTTGACGACGTGCTCCTGTCACTGCCGGTCATCAAGGACCTGTTGTTTTCAGATAGCCCATCCGGCGCAGACTTGTTTTCATGCCTTCTGTCGTCCTCGTTGCTCAATTGCCATCTGAGATCATCACCCTCGTCTTCTCTATCCTCTCCTCGATTGACAAACCTCGCATAAAACCCACACGTCACAAGCTCAAGCGCATACTAGGATGGCTGACGGTCACCCACGTTTGCCAGCACTGGCGGAACATTGCGCTCCTTGACCCCGTTCTCTGGGCTTCCGACATCGCGCTCCCATCGGTGCTGGGCCACCGCTGGGCCGCCGCATTTCTCTCCCGCGCCCAAAACATGCCTCTTACAGTGACCCGGTGCTATGCTCGCGACCCTAAGCCCCGCGGGTCGCTCTCCGATGCCGCCTTCATTGGGGCAAATATCGCGCGGATGGGTGCAATCCTAGACCTGCAGGCCTACCCCCGGAGCCTGGATGCATTCTGCACGCCCGCACCGCTCCTCCAAACCCTCAAGCTTCGCGTCGTCCCCAAATACGACCAGTTTCCTTTCCTCCCGGATAGATTGTTCGGCGGCGCGGCAGGCCTGCCGAAGCTGCGCAACCTGTCTGTGGTCACCCAGGAGGAAATGTTATGGACGCTGCCGCTGCTTCCGCAGCTTGTCTCGGTCAGCATCGTGATGTTTGCTCCGTCGCCTCGCGCAGTGGTTGCTCCCATGTTTGCCGCGCTGAGCAAAATGCACGGACTGGAACGGCTGGCGCTGCAATTGTTACCGATGGACCCGGTGCCGGTCACGCGGCTGCCGGCGGCACTGCGACACCTCACTCTGCGCAACTACGTCCGCGATGGACTTCCCATCCTCGCCCGCCTCGTGCTGCCAGCTGGTATCCATCTGCATTGTATTGTGGACTGGGACTTCGCAGATGGAGCCAACCTTCCAAAGCTTTTCCCCGCGATGATGAAATACGCCCACGCTACCGCCATTCCGCGTGTCGATGTCAAGAGGGCTACGAACGACAAGAAATATCTCGATGTGGAGGTGAGCGCGTGGCGCAGCGGATGTACGGACGGCGCACCTGCTCTGGCGGCTAGGTTCAGGGGTTGGGAGCACGTTCTGGGCGTGCTAAAGTCCCTAGCATCGACGCACCTGGAGGCGCTCGCTGTCGGAGGTGGCGTGCCCGACTCGGCGTGGCTCGATGCCGTGGGGGGCGCGCCCAGGCTGCGCCACGTCACGGTCAAGGGCGGCGCGGTGACCCCGTTCTGCGCCGCACTCGAACACGCGCCGGGCGTCCTTCCTGCGCTCTCCACGCTCGTGGTCAATATCCAAGGACACCCACTGGCTAGGAGCATTCTAATGGACGCATTGCCCCGGTGCCTCGCTGCACGGAATACGCTGAGGGAGCTGGAGGTGGTAGGGTGTGACGAGGACGAGGCGTGCGCCCGTGCGTTGCGGGAGGCGGTGCCGGGCCTAGTAATTCGGTGGTGCTGGGCGTCGGAGGCGGAGGCTGAGGACGTGGTAGTGGACGAGGACGAGGAGGAAGTAGAAGATGACGAGGATGAGGATGAGGAGGATGAGGACGAGGAGGATGAGGACGAGGAGGACGAGGAGGACGAGGAAGATGAGAAGGTCGAGGAAGACGAGGAGGTCGAGCAATGAGGTCGACCAGTGCTAGTGAGGAATGAGCGGGGTTAGCATGCAGAAGGTGAGAAGAATGTTCAAGAATCTCGGCGTGTTCGCGTCATGCACTAGTAGCCCTAGCTTCCGTTCTTTATCATTCTACACTTTCTTAGCGAGCCTCTGTACGCGCCGAAGTCAATGTTTGAGAATTATCATGCATGAGATGAAATGCTGCAATAAGTGACGAAAAGACGGTCTCATGCGCTCGACGACGAGGATTTGGTGCAGCATGCGAATTGGCCATATGAATAACTCGCCAAGCATGATGCATGATGCATGATGTGGCCAAGATGCTGGTGCGCTGCCCGCCCTTCACCTCCAGAATCACAGATGAATGACCGCTCCGAAGTCCTTCTCCTTGGGTAGCTTTCGGACGTCTACCCATAACGACGACTCGGTGATAAAGGGGCATATTTTGCTGAGGATCTCAGTGGACGGCATCGGTCTACTATGACTCGTTTGAGGACGGCATGGAAACTAAAGCCAAGGGAGGGGCTCCGTCAGGCCGCCTTCTTACGCAGTGTTCTCTCAATGCCACATTCCAGCGTGACGAGATCGGCAAGTTCATGTATGATAGAAAACATGTGCGTTGTTGCAAGAAATGCCAGCTGGTACACGTGCAGAGTCGAAAAGGGCGAGAGGAAACATAAAGATACAGAGCACGAAATCACTGCTCGTTGACGAAGACGGCCGCCATGCCCATGCCTGACCCAATGCACATGCTCGTAACGAAGATCTTGCCGCCCGTCTGCTTCGCAATGTTCAAGCCCGTGGCAATCTGCCGTGCGCCAGCTACCGAACGACGTCAGCCCAATCCTAGATAGGCAGGATGCGCGCCACTTACTCGCACCAAGCGGGTGGCCGATGGCGATCGCGCCGCCGTTGATGTTGACTTTCTCGTATGGCAGCCCGATTTTCTCGATCGAATAGACGGCCTGCGATGCGAACGCCTCGTTGATCTCATAAAAGTCTACCTCCTCCTTCGAGAGGCCGGTCTTCTCGAGGACCTTCGGGATCGCGACCGCGGGGCCAATGCCCATGACGCGCGGGGGAACGCCAACGACGGCAGCCGCCACGAACTTCCCAACGATGGGCAGGCCGAGACGCTTGGCAGTTGATCGACGCGCGAGGAGGACCGCGCCCGCACCATCGGAGACCTGCGATGCGCTACCTGGAGATACGGTTAGCTGGCGGCTATAAGTGCCAGGGGGAACGTCGCTCACCCGCATGTGTCGACCCGTCCTTCTTGAAGGCGGGTTTCAGCTTAGACAGGCTCTCCGCCGTAACGCCGTCCCGCACACCATCATCCGAGTCCACGACAATCTCGCGTTCCTGCTCCGTCTTGGGGTCGATCCACTTGACTTTGAGCGGCACGATCTCGTCCTTGAACTTGCCCGCCTTCTGCGCGGCGGCGGCCTTCTGAAAAGATTTCGCTGAGAAGGCGTCCTGCACGGCGCGCGTGATGCCGTAGTCGGCGGCGACGTTCTCGGAGGTGATACCCATCGGGATGAGGCAGTCCTGGGCCTCCTGGCTGGAGAGGACGGCTTCCGAGTAGCCATCGGGGACCGCACCAGCGCCGTATCCAAATGTCATGGACTCGACGCCCGCACCTGCGACACGTCAGCGGAGATTCATGCGTGCATCAGAGGGACACGCACCGATGCCGATGTCGATCTGACCGGCCTTGATGAGCGCGGCAATCTGGTTCACCGCCGTCAGACCTGACGAGCATTGGCGATTGACGGTGGACACGGGCGTCGTCTGTGGTATCCCGGCGTGGAAACTGGCCATGCGAGCTTGATTTGCGCCTCCGCTGGGTGGCAGGACATTGCCGACGACGATGTCCTCAATGAGCGTGGGGTCGAGCCCGGCTTTCGTGTAAACAGCGCGCAGGACACCGGAGAGGATCTCCTCTGGTCGGGTATCCTTGAACCCGCCCTTCTTGCCCTACAAGAGCGTTCAGCTCCCCGCGACGTATGCTGATGAATCAAACATACCTTGGTCAAAGCGGAGCGCACGGCGGAGACGATGACCACGTCGTCGTCGGTTTGTGCCAGAACGGCAGCCTTTCCGGAGGGTGAAATAACTTGAGAAATGCGCTGGGTGATGGAGGCCATGTTGGGGGTTGGTGGTGGTTGGAGATGAAGAAAGAAATGCGGGGTAGGATATATCTTTATGTAACTTTGGCGGGCTACCGGCTACTTGATGACACGTGAAAACCTCGGGTTAGGGTTCCCTACGTATTTTTCACGTGCCCGAGACTCTTTGCCGCACGCAGGCTGGGTCCCTTAGGCTGCTATCATCTATGTCCTACCGGAGCTCACTTTTTTCACTGGTGCATATCTGTGGCCAATATGATCATAGCTTCTGAATCTTTGGATACCAGTCTGTGCAGTCGGCCCATGATATCGCCCAGGTATGTTGGCAACCGACCTCCGCCATTATGTATTCAGTGATGACGCGGTGACGACTGTCTTCCGCGCAAGGGTGGCAGCAGAGACTAGAGGGTAAATACGTGTGCTGCAGCCTGTAGGTTGGCTGTAGGGTTCGTATACTTTGTAGTGTCGGTCTCACGAGCTCAACGCTGACTCACAACCCCGGGATGTTATGCAGGTCTTCTCCAGATCCTCCCGAGTCCCTTGTTTACGTGGCGGAAATGACTGTAGCTGTGCCATAGCGCTCCCGCTGTTCGCTGTACGGGAAGAATCGTGGAAAGACTCGCGAGCCGTCCAGTGTCAATTCTTTGCCCCCACGATAGGTACCCGGTGGCAGCTGCTCGACGGGCCCGTGCGTATCCGCGACTTCGCCTTGCACGACGTACGGGAGCTTCTCACAGCAAGACGGCTCTTTCGCCAAATCTTCGGCCATCATCGATGTTGTACGTGGCCATTGAAGTGCCTTGGGAATATCCGCTCATCGCTCGCTAGGCGGCCGATGCGATCCTCGGGCCCTCCGAACGCCTCCGCGAGGCCTGTTCTCTCAAGCTTTCCACCTTGACCCAATCATAGATGCCGACGAGATTCCTCCGGCATCCAGATGCCGCCCAGGCACAACGCCCCCGCGCCCAAATTGCGCTCATAGTCACCCATTGCATATATAGGCCATTACAAGACACAGCAGCCGCGCGCACCAGCTTGCCTAGAGCTCCTTGGCGATTCGCTCGCTTCGAGCTGCTGGGTTGCGCATGCTCTGAATACGCCACGCATCGTGTTCACCTCGGGCCCCGCGTCAAAGCCTAACGGTCGGACAGTCCGATGTGCGGACCTGTCAAGCCGCCTATCAAGACGCAGTGCGATCACTTGCGATCATCGGCGGAGCATTCACCTGTTCGCTTTCCAATAGCCCTTCCAATTTCCTCGACCCGTCGCCGACTATAAAGCCTCCAAGACTGCCCCCACGAGATGACCGAAGTCTGTTCCATTCCCTATTCCCCATTTCAACCCATTTCCGTCAAAACATGGCACCCGACTCAGCCATGTCAGCGCAGGCCGAGTCCTCGCACGCAGCAGAATTTGGCGTGGGCCAGGTTGTCCCGCCTGGGTCATCCGGGATTAGCATTATCGTGGTTGGCTGTGGCTTCGCGGGACTTGCTTGCGCCATTGAGTCAGTACGCAAAGGGCATTCGGTGGTCATCCTTGAGAAGCAGGAGAAGGTCGAGGTGCACGGTGCGTAGTCGTCACTAAATTGAGCCTTTGTATCCCACCATTAATTGCGCCCGTACCTTGGTCTAGGCGATGTGGGTCCCGACTCCCGAGCCCCAATAATGCGCGCCCCTCATCTTTTCCATCCGTCTACAGGTCATCAGCTTGAACCTCAATGTCGGGCGGTTTATCATGCGCTGGGGTCTCCACGACAAGTAAGCTTAACCATGCGCCTGAAATTTCCAATTACTTACTATTTTCAGAATATGGCCTATATGTGGCCACGCAACGGAACTCCGCATCCACAACCACCTCGGCGAGCTTCTGCAGGTCCAGCCCTTCCCGCAGTCGATGTACGGCTCGCACTCGTACAACGGGCACCGCGGCGAGCTCTACGAGATCCTCGTCGAGCACGCCCAGTCTATCGGCGTCGACATACGCCTTGGCCAACGCGCGACGGAGTACTGGGAAGACGAAGACACCGGCACCGCGGGCGTCGTCGTGCGAGGGGAACGGCTCGCGGCGGATGTCGTCGTCGGCGCCGACGGGCTGCGCAGCACCGCGCGCAAGCTCGTGCTGGTGCGTGTTTAACGCGTGCCTGCTTTTGCACGTCTAACGCCGCAGCGCGCCGCTGTCGCGCGCGCAGGGGTATGACGACAAGCCGAAGCCGTCGGGGTACGCGATCTATCGGACCTGGTTTGATGCGCGCGCTGCGGGCATTGACGCGGACCCGCTGACCGCGTTCCTAGCGGGCACGGAGGACGTTCTGTATGGCTGGATAGGTGTGTGCATTGTCTCTCGTCATCGGGAGCGTCTATCTGCTAGACATTTTGTTGATGCATCGGGCGCCTGGGCAGGCCAGGATACCCATTTCTTGGCCTCGAATTGCAAGCAGGGGTCGACGGTGTCCTGTGTCCTGACCCACGTGTACGTTCCCCCACCCGCACTCTTTCTGTTTCTCTCTCCCCTATTTTCGTTTCCTACATTGCCTGACCGTGGACATTTTTCCACCGCAGCGACGGAGCCGACATCGACGAGTCGTGGTCATTCCCAGGCAACCCCGAAGATGTCCTCGCGATTGTGAGGGACTGGGATCCACGGTGTGCTGCGATCCTCTCGAAGGCCCCCGCGTTTGTCGACTGGAAGATTGTCTACCGCGAGCCGCTGCCGACATGGATCAGCAATGGCGGTCGGCTCGCGCTCATAGGCGACGCCGCGCATCCGTTCCTCCCGTGAGTACCAGGGTTAATTTTACGTTGTGCGAGTTGTTCGGTGGGCGAGTCGAAAGCATCCCACTCTTGCGGCGCGACACGTTCCCTCTCTGTTGTTGGTCCAAGTGATCCGTGTGCTAACGCGTCGGCGCCTTTACAGTACCAGCATTCAAGGCGCGTCACAGGCGATCGAGGATGGCGTGACCCTCGCCGTCACTCTCCAGCTCGCCGGAAAGAGCGCGGTGCCCATGGCCGTGCGCGCTTTCGAAACGATCCGGTAAGTTCTTCACGTTTCTCCCGGGACGCCTGGCGCACCCCAATTTCCTCTTTGATCCCCCGCCGCTCATTAGCTCACCGCGCGCACCCAGGTACACACGCGTGCGTTACGCGCAGTTACTCGGTGAAAGCACGCGCGAGAAGTGGCACCGCGCGGACGCAGGTGCGCGTGGCGCGGCGGTTGACCTCCCGCGACCAGAGTGGCTTCTCGACTTCGATGCGGAACGGCATGCGTATGATGTTTACGCGGGTGTGGCGGCAGAGATCGCGCGCAAAGGGTACCGGGCCCCCGTGCTGCCATGAGTCTGGCTAGTGGTGTGGTGCAGCACCACACCGAGGAATCCATTGTCAGAGAGATGAGGTTTGAGCATTGTGCTGAGAATGGATATTAGGGGAAGCGGTGGTGTCGCTGCGGGCCCGGTGGCGAGCCCGATAGGGCGCATCCAGGTAACCTACTCTAGTATCAAATAATAGACATTCTTTGTAGGATTGTAGGGTACAATTGCCGTCTAGAGATCGCGGCCATGATCTGTAGAGATCAATTATGGCGGAGTTTGTTTTGCGCGGGACCAATTTTGCCGACCCACGACTAAGGTCTCGTGACCGACCAGAAACACCAACACAACGACGACGCCCTTGTTGAGGAAAGCCATCCTCCGCACCGAAATCCTTGCTGGCCTCCCCACGATTCGAATTGCCTAGGCTCTGTCTGTCGTATATTGCGGTATCTCTGACTGATCGCCTGCACTTGCCTCAGTCGGGTCCCCGGGGCCTGCGCCGGCCATTCCATTGTCTTCCTGTTCGCGATCGCCCGGCCGTCCTCTCGAAGTTTCCTTCAGAATCAGACAGATCACGCACCAGTGTCCGCGACAACTTAGCCGACAAAGGCACGCCGAGGTGAACTTCGCGCTCGTTTCTTTTTGTTGTGCTCAGCAGCCACACTCGGCTAACCCGACACTCTGTTGTTTAACGGATGACGCTCCGAACGTCCAAGGTCTTATAAGAGTAGCGCGCACTGATTAGCGTGCAAGCGTCCATTCTACCGTCGGTGCGCCTCTGGCACGTCCTCGTCTTTGCCTCTGCATCCCGCTCGCCTCCTCCCTTCGCGCTCCCTCATCCCCCATCCTCTCTATTCTCAGCGACCACTCCCATCACTCGCGACTTCAACATCATGTTCACGTGCTGTGGCATCGCGCCTTTCCGCGCTTTCGGGCTCTCGTGCCTCGTTCCGCGCTCGCTCACCACCAAGGCCTCCCGGTACGCCCCCTGCCATTGCTCAGACTCGCTGCCGTCGCTTGACGCGCCAACATGTCCACAGCCGACGCCGAAACCGCCGGTCGCTGAAGCGCTCCTCGGTGCTTGCGTGGAAGCAGGCCACCTCGATCCTGCGTTGCGAGTCGGGCGAGCTCCCACCCGGCTTCGAGCTCATGGCCGGCCCCGCGTCGCCCGTGTACGGCTCCCTCCCCAGCTCAGCCGTTGCGACGGAGTCGGACTGGAGCTTCATTTGAACGCTCTTCAAACATCTTCATCATCATCTATATTCGACTTCCCGGTTATGTTGGGAGAGGGGCGAGTGCGCCTCTGTCGCAGGGCAGAGGTCTAATGTGTACGAAGCTAGTTTGTATCACTTAAATGCTCCCGGTGTAGCCTTTACTTCACGCTCGATTGATTATAATGGTCATCTTTGTTGCACCTAGTCCTCATCGCGCTACGGACGCGCAGCAGAGCGGCCGCGACGGGTTGGCGGGGCGGCCCGCGACGGTGCCGCTGTCGAGCCGCCTCGCTTTGCGGTCTTCCCTTTTCTTGCCAACCGCCGACCAAATTCCCAGCAGCACCGACAGCGACGACCTAGAAGAAAGGTGTGTTCTAACATAATCTGTCTGCAGTATCATCCTTGAGCACTTAGACACTGCAGGGCCGATGCCATCTGCACTACTTAGTACCATTATCGAGGACTATCCTGTCTCGCAACTGCGACGCCGTGAACTTACACACGATAATTGTTTGATACTTGGGTATGTCGTCTTTTTTTAACCCGGGCGTTGGCCGCGCAGCACGCACAGTAGAGTCATCCAAGTTCCCCGCAGGCCTCGTTGGACATTGTTTCATCATCTGTTCTCATTTGTTGCAGCATTTCCTGAAGTTGAATTGATCACAAGATTGACTACGACGCGTGGACACAGCTGGGGACCGCCAATGAAATATAAGTGGATAGCTAGCGCTGCATGGTGCAAGGAAGCCGAAATCTGGTCACTGTTCTCACCTTTTGCACGCCCCTTATTCCTCATCCCCCCATGAGCTAAGATCCAAATCCATTGGGCCAAAATCGGAATTAATAATGTCCTCGCTGTCCTCATCCTCGTCCTCGTCCTCATCCTCAGGCTCCGCCTCCCAGCAGAACCGAACCACCAGCCCCGGCACCGCCTCCCGCAGCAAGTGCATACACGCCTCGTCCTCGTCGTACCCCACCACCGCCAGCTCCCTCAGCGAAATCCCAGCGCTAGCCCGCACTGTCAGGAATCGCGGCAACGTGTCCTGGAGGATGGTCTCCGCGAAAGGGTGCGCGTGGACGTTGATCACGAGCGTGGAGAGCGCAGGCAGGACGCCCGGCGCGCGCTCGAGCGCGGCGCAGAACGGGGGCACCAAGCCGCCTTTGACTGTAACGCGGTGGATTCCAGGCGCGCTCCTGAGGGCATCGAGCCACGCCGCGTCGGGAGCATCGCCTCCGACGGCGACCGCCTCCAGATGCGTCGATGCAAGGGACCTCAATACGCCCGGAACGTGCCCCCAACCCCTGAGCCGAACGATCAGAGCGGGTGCGCCGTCCGTATCTCCGCTGCGCCACGCGCCCAACCCGGGCAGCGTCCTCTGGCCAGAGTCGCAGCGCCAGGCGCTCTAGCGCGGGCATCCTGCCCAGCGCGGCCAACGTAGACGCGAGCACCGGGTTGGGCATGGCGAGTCTCAAGTGCGAGATGTCGACTGATACGAGCTGCGGCAGCAGCAGTGACGTGAATGACAGTGCATCCCAGGTGACGACGGACAGGTGCCGCAGCTCCGGCAGGCCCTCTGAGCCTCCGAGCAAGGCCATCCGGGAGGAAAAAAGCCTGGCCAGCTTGGTGCGAGATGCGGAGCTTGAGGGTTCGAAGGAGCGGAGCGGGCGTGCATAGTGCGCGCAGTTTGTGGCTGTCGTCGGTGTGCAGCAGGTCCAGGATGGCACCCATCCGCGTGAGATTCGCGCCAATGAAATCGAAATCGGAGAGCGACCCGGGGAACATGGGGGAGAGCGACCCGGGGGACATGGGGGTGATATCACGGCACGAGGTCACCGTCAGTGGCACGTCCTGAGCGCGGGAAAGATATGCAGCAGCCCACTGATCGCCTAGCAGGGATGGGAGCGTGATGTCGGAAGCCCAAAGAACGGGGTCACGGAGGGCAATGTTGCGCCATCGCTGGCAGACGTGGGTGACTGTCAGCCATCCGAGGAAGACCTTGAACTTGGGAGGTGCGGAATGTTTTTCAGCAAATTGCTTTCGGCGAGGTTCAGTGACTGAGGAGAGAATAGAGAACACGAAGGCGAGGATCTCGGGCGGCAGGCGGGCAACGGGGACGTCAGAATGCATGAATGCAAGTCCGCGCCGGATGAGCTCTCTGAAGCAGCAGGTGAGGAGATTCCTTGGTGACTAGCTGATGGTGCTTACAGGCGGGCAGGCGGGCAGGAGCACGTCGTCGACGTTGGGAGAGCGGGAATGTTTAACGCTGGTGACCGGTGCCAAATAGGGGACTTCAATCGACAACGTTGAAGCACAGGGTTACGTTCAACCCATGACATCGCTGACTTGTTGCAGTCTGTCACACACGCATGAAAGATAGTAACGGATCCCGCAAAACAAACATTTTGACTGCCTATAGCTACATTGAACATTCGAGCACGAGCATCGTAACCGGGTTGTGGAGATACTGTAACACAAGGGACATGCGCAACGTAACATGGGCGTGGGTGAAAGCATACACGTGGGGCTGGGTCTCGAAACGAATCACAGGCAGGGCACGGGATGAGTGGTTAGACGGTGAGAAGGAATCTGAGGCACTGAGGACAGGACACAACAGGCAAGAAAGGAAGAGAGTTCATGGGAGCGGATACCGACGCGAGGTGAGCTTGGACGTGGAAGATAGCGATCAGTAGCCGCCACCGTAGCCTAAGATCAATGTGTCAGTCGAGATCATGGCGACCATGAGCGAGCGAACCCGTACCTCCGCCACCGTAGCCACCGCCTCCACCGCCCTGGTAGCCTCCACCGCCCTGGTAGCCGCCTCCGCCGCCCTGGTAGCCGCCTCCGCCACCCTGGTAGCCTCCGCCGCTGCCGCCGCCGCGGGAGTAGCCGCCTATGAGTGACCATCGATCAGCCCACGATCCATCACAGAAGTAACAATACGCACCTCCACCTCCGCCGCCGCCTCCGCCGCCACCGCGGGCATTGGCGAGGTTGACCTTGATCCTGCGGCCGTCGAGCTCCTGCTCATTGAGCCCGGCGATAGCGGCATCGGCCTCAGGGCTCGAGCCGTAGGTGACGAAGCCGAAGCCTCGCGAGCGGCCGGTCTCGCGATCCCGCATGACGATGGACTGTCACATAAGACAGTGCGATGAGCGAGAGGGTTCTGGGCGCTCAAGGCCGTGTGCGTCCGCAGGGCAACAAGCGTGCGATCGACCGGGAAAGAGACGGGGAAAATAGAACACAGCGCACATCGATAACTTGGCCGAACTCGGAGAAGGCCTAGCAGAGGGGAGAAAGCAATGTCAGTGGGATGATGGTGAGCAAGGTAGGGTCGGACGCACCTGGGCCAACGTGTCGTCGGTGGTGTTCCAGCTCAGATTGCTGAAAAAAAGAGAAAAGTCAGTCGTCGGGTGGAAGAGACCGACGATGGGGAGCACGGACCCCACGTAAAGCTTGGCCGACATGATGGAAACAGAAACGGGAACTGGATGGGAGATCGGAGGTATGGGGGTCTGCTCGCAGGCCTTGAAGGAAAACGAGGAACACGCGGCGGTCTTTTATAATGCGTCGCACTTTTCATTCTCCGGTTCGACCTCAGGGAACTCTAATATCGCGTGATTATGCGGCGCCTGAGCGGGGCGGTGTTAGTTAGTGTTGCGGGAAAAACCTCTGGCCAGTATCCCCCCGGTAAGGTACCGGTGGCGCTCCTAGCCGGGGAGGTATCAAACCGGTACCGTACCAGGGAAATAGTCACGTGATGTTTAGTTCCCACGCAGTAGCAGCTCGATTTTCGCGTACACACGAGGATTTGGAATGGTTTCAATGCATCAGATGAAGATTTAGCAGTGTATGTATCCATAGCCAAATTGCCAGAGCTTAGCCGTAGGTGCCCCGACCTGTACGAATTCGCTGCTGCCTGCTACACAAGTGTCATGATTTGTCAGCAGACGCGGCTTTTGCAAGGCTGCCGCAGCACTCGAGCGTACATTGTAACAACGCGTACAATACATACTGAAACCTCGGGAGGCTTATTGAAACAAGGCATCTGTGCTGAAATCATTGTCCTCTTCATCAGAATCTGGTATGCTCTCGTCCCTAGCCTGACCTGCACTGACTCCGACAGCAGGGTTCCGACGTGCAGGAAGCTGAGCTTCCTCCGCGAGGACATCAGATAAAATTGCAGACCTCAGGTTGATGTGAGGCATCTTGATGAAAGCATTGGCAGGTTCGTACGGTTCTGCCAGGTCTTCACCTTGAACGTCATTGTCGTCATTGTCGTCTTCTTCGTCCGACATCGGTGCGGGTGCGTTTTCTGAAGAGGGGAATACCTTCTTTTCGATGTTGTAGAACTTGACCGAAGGGAATTGATTAGTGTGCGCGCGCACCTGCTCGAATGGTTGGAACACTGTGTACTTCAATAAAGAACGGAGGTTGCTTACCTTGCTCTTAGACATGTGGTACTGTCGGACTTGAGTCATTGCAGACATGTTATGCACGGATAGCCGATTCCTATGCTTTGGAGTAAGCCATGTGAATGTAGAGCCAGTCCGTTCATCGGGCATGGAGTTGACTCGGACGGAATACAGTTTGATAGCGAGATGCTATTCATGACAGCATCAGTCGGCAGCGCTCGGTGAATCATACGGACACGAACACGTACCGGAAGGATGTGCACATTATCAGAGCCAACACGGCCCTTCCACCACTTAAGGACCGCCTGCGGAACCGTATCGTCGAGCGGATGATCGAATGGGAACTGGTGTCGAGCATAGGCTAGAGTTTCCCTGTGAAGTTGGGCTGTAAATGATTTCCCTTTTTTTGCCCACTTCAAGAATGCCTTCTTATGGCCATGAACGATCTCTTTCTCTCCGATGTTGGCTAAGAAGCGGACAACGGACTCGAAAATTGATGGATGCCGAACACCAATGAGTGTCACCTTCTCGCCTTCCGGTAGCCACAGGTCCGACGTGATAAGATCTGATTGATGCACACATAAGACAGCGACGAGATGCAAGCAAAAGAATGGCTCTAACCAGGGTTCAGATATGCTGCAGCAAGGTATGCATTATTAGCTATGTTGCCATCCAGAAAGAGTTGGCGATGTCGCGCATTGAGGATGCCGCGGATGGCGTTCGCGACCTCAGCGTCAAAATACAGCCTAGGATTTTGAAAGGCGTCCTCTGTTGCACGAATAACAGCATGCCAGAATATATAGACGTCGGCAGCAGTCGCCTCCAGAGCCTCCAGGCAGGCTAATGCCTTTGTTGCAGGCAAAGTGGCCGCGATGAACTGGGAGAGACCAGACTCGAACTTGAATGTCTGGTGATCATCCGGTGCAGGCTGAAAATACTCAGCAATTTCCTGCGAATGTTGTCAGCAAGTCATTTCGTCTAGTCGATCCATCAATTGTACCTCATAAAGTCCGTTAGGCGATTCACGGATGACTTTCTTGATCGCAGCTGAGGACCGATGGACAGAGCGAGCAGAGAGCGGGATTGTTGCGAATCTCGTCTTTCCGATAGCCTCCAGGCCGCGTCCTGTCTTTAGTTTTTCACGAGCTTTCTTGAGGGCTGCATGTCCAGCGTGCGAGGTATGAAATAATGTTATTGTCTGCCGCACCACACGGATGATCTGGTTGCGGATTAGATCTGATTAATGCTGGTAGTGTGGACGTTTGCGCACCGGTTTGAAAACATCAATGAGATTAATCTCAAGGATTGTGCGATTCAAGTGATGGCAAACATCCGCAAGATTGAGCGCAGTGGGCATGAGGGCCAGAATTGCAATGGAACGCGAGGCTCGCGTGTTACCCGTGCTATCACATGTCAGGCCGGAAAACCTGGACGGACCGATGGCATTGACAATCTGCGCGAAGTTGTTAGAAATTGCTGAAGTAGTTAAGTTCCAATGCCCACGCACCGGACTTGCGACATTCTCAACAATCCAAGGTGCAGTGTGCGACTCGGAAGTTGCCTCCCGTGTGTCCATCAAGTATACTTCACGGTCTGAGGTCGAGACGTGTACAGTCCAGTAGGACTCACGACCTGTCGAAGTTCCGCCGTCATAGGAGAGAGTGAGGTCTTCCTGACCTTGCAGATACTTGAGTTGCTCCCGCGGACCCACGATGCTTCGTTTACGATGCCTTCATATTCGAGCTTGTCTCTGGTTGAAGGTGCATATGATGGTAAGGCAATCTCAAGCATCTCCTTCCACTCCGGGCGCGAGACGATATATGTTGGCAAACCCGCGACGCATATGAGTTTAAGAATGGCAAGGTCGAGCTTTCTGTGACGCTCGAGCTTCCCAAGCGCCTTTGCTTGCCGAAAGAACGCATGTGTCGCGGCGCCTGCATCTTGCTTCTCCCCATCTTGTCCAATTCCATCTTGAGCTCCTAGTTCCTTCGCAACCATCATGGATCCTTTCGAATTGGTGAGCTCCTGGACCTGCGCAGACAGTGCCTTTCCAGCTGAATGTATGTGCACTTTCTCCCGCAGCTCTGAGGACAGCTTGGGGCAGTCCTTTGCATGACGAACGACTCGGATCAACGCTCGATGTCGGAAAGTATGATGGCAAGGGTTATCAGGACCTCCGACACAGCGCCAGAGCAGCGTAGTTGGATTGTCGCGGCGATAGCAAGCCTCGGTGAGAGCGTCCATCAGAGGATCCGGCGGCCGTCCTCCCCGGCGCGCATCCTTCTTCGGCTGCACCCATTTGACAAGGTCACCAGGGTTAAGCTCAATCTCCATGTCGCTCCCATCTTCTTCCCCCATCTCGTTCACATACGGAGCTGCGCCGTCCGCAACTCCTTCGGCATCTGATTTCTGTTCATCGAGCTGCTGGTCTTGCAGTACCGGTGAACTACTAGGCTGCTTGTGCGTAGCGACTGTGTTTCCGCCCGAACGCTTTGCAACCTGTAAGCAAAGCTTCTGTTACTTACTGCTGTCGCGCGCTGACAACCTCTTTGGGCACTTACAGTTGACGTTCCAGCAATATGCAGATTCAACGGCGCCGGTTTGAAGACCTCGTCCCACTGCTGCTTGCTCCCCGCATTGCCGGAACTCTCCGCCGGTTCCTTTCCTTTCGAAGCGGCATTTTTCTTCGTGCGTTTGGCTGGCACGGTGAGTGGCGTGACATTGGTGGCTACACTCAGTCGCCTCTTAACGACGCCTTCTAGACTCAATAACTGCGGCTTCGTGAACGCCGATGTGTGCGCACTTGCCCGTATAAGCATGCCAGGCGCTAGCATATTGGACTTGTATTTGAGACTGTCCTGCACTGTCGGTGAGTCGAGTCCGCAAGTAAGTGAAGCTGAGCGCGCACTGACCATGTCACGTAGGTAACACATTATGTCAGCAAGGTGTCGAATGCGTTGCACGACACAGTCTGTATCCGAGAGGAGATGGATGTCGTCGGGGATGAGATGGTGAGCAAGAGAATTGTGGCTGAGGACAGAGCAGGAGAAGCTGTCGAGCTGTGGGGTGCATGGTAACACGTTGAGTGAAAGCGGCCCAGTCGCTCCGTGTTGTCCTAACCACCATTCTATCATCTCCAACAGCTCGCGGGGCGGCTTCCGTCCAAGAGAATCAGCATAGAAAGCCGTGTGTGGCTCTACGCTGATCGCAACGGACACCCAGTGATTTGTCTCGTGTACGGCTGCTGGCAAGAGCACATCCGCGCCATCGATCCGCACCCCGATCGTCATTCCAACCTCCTTGAGTGATCCATCTTGCAGCTGCGAGCCAGCCAATCGTAGGGGAGTGATGCCGCGCATTGATTGGTAAGATGTTCCGCTAGCATTGAGTCGTGCGCGGTTGCGGTACGTGTCAATGAGCTTGACTGATGCCGCACTCGGCAGTATACATGCCGGCTTGCCTTGTCTTTGCAGACGATGACCTAGCAGCATCCCCAGCTGATCCATATGCTCCGCCGCCAGCCAACGCCGACCACAGTACGATGTAAGCGTCTTTGGATCGACGCCCATCGTCGTTGGGAGGGGTACGTCCCATGGCCAGTCGTCGAGGAGTGCTGACGTGTCTGCAGCAAGGGACTTCACCTCGTCGTTGAGCAAGCCCTCGGTCCAAGTCTTCAACCACGCAGTGGCCAGAGAAAGGCGCGCCTTGGCAGCGAGTATGCGCCGGACCTCGTACCAGTAGGTGAGAACCCACATCGGGGTTTTGAGTGTTTGTTGAGTGACCGACTCTTGAACAGGATAGCCCAGGCAAGCATAGCCTGTCTCTAGGGCGGGGATGACGCGGTTTTGCAGGATTTCCAACACCTCGGTGTGCGGCGGCATCGGCCTAGAGAGCAGGACCATTGCATTTGCGGCCGTTATGAAGCTTTGGCCCTTCGAGAAGAGTGTGCTCTGCTGGAGCAGAGACGGCGCGTTCGCCTCCGGTGGGACAGGGAAATTTTGGATATCGGCATTGCGCAGGGCTGGTGTGGGTAGTAGGACATGTTTAATGTCGTCGGGAATGGGTATTCTTTTGAGGATATCACCCAGAGTTTGAAATGAGTCGATGTCGTGGATGACCTCGTCGTCCGCCATTTGACAGTTTTGAGGGTTGGCAAAATGTGCTAGGCCAGTGTCGAAGGTGAAGATTGCGCCCTCATTTAGTCACTCACTACGGAGTGTAAATGTCGATCACAGCAACGGGTCGATCATACACACGTTGCTGCATACAACACTCTTGCAACTATCCCATGCCGAGGCGGGATGTGTCTAATACCTCCTTAAACATCCGCGTAGCATTGCACAACCACCTTACGACTGCCGGCCATGTCTGCGTGCGAGGCTGCGAGCCTCATGGCTCATGGGCCGGCGCCGGGCGCCGGAGGGGCCGACACACATCACGTGCTGGAGGTATTGTACCGGGTATATTGGGGCCCAGGGCAGGGCAGGTATGGTACCGGTACTATACAGGTACATTACCGGGGAAAAACGTTTTCGGGGAAAAACTCAGGTTTTTCCCGCAACGCTAGTGTTAGTATTACTATATCACTGCCATGCTACAGTAACATAGCCTGAGGGAGCAGAAACATAAGCCCAGAGTTCTGTCTGAAGGGTAACCAATACATGTTGCGGCAATGCGAGAGTGGAGGGAGGAGCCGTCGTATTCTAAGGGTCGGCGCCTGCTTCCTTGTAGATGTTGTCAGTAGATAAGACAGGGCTAGAAGATAAGCACTGATTTGACCGTGAGACCAGTGACTTGGGGCTGGTAGTCTCTGACCCTGCTCTGACCTCTTCGTTCTCTCTGCGTCAGTACATACGTAGTAAGTCAGCCCGGAATCGATCGACAGACTCCGGGTCTTAACCATCCCGTTATCACCTGCTTCCTCCAATTGCTTCCTATACGCTGGAGAAGATGGATACGATGGCTGGCGACAGGTTTACCGACTTTCTACCGGTCCCCATGTTCTGCACGTGTGACGGCCACCGAGCCAGTTACGATGTCAGATGCTGCCGCTGCGAGCGACAGCAAACGAGATGATCGTGGTCTCCTGGTGGACGCGCGCTCATCATGTTTTTCTTTATCTTAATTTGCCAGTGACATAACCCGCCAATTCAGTCAGCTTGATCCCATGGGATCCACATGTCGCCTGTTCAGCAACGGCATGAAGGGCGTCCTATGTAGACGTCCCTCCCGGCGGAACGTGCCTCACGACTTCGCGACATCCAAGACGTACAAATTCCCCCGCGACTCATCGGCTTCTGCTTTCGACCACTTTTTCCTGGCCTCGTTTCTCCCGCACGTTTGAAACTTCCCACACATATGACAACGCCGTTCTGTTTCCTGACTGTTTATACTTTTCACAGACTTCTCTCCCAGTGCTCGAGGCCCGCGCGGCTCCAGGCGATCGAACCCCGTGACGGCATCATCTGCACGGCCTTCTCGCTACCGCCCGGAACGCCTCACTTGACCGTGCTCCCCTTGAGAGGATCGCGCCTGATAGAGCCCAGCGCCCAGGGCTCGTGCCGTTCGGCGTTGTTGTTGAGGATAATCAATTCACCCAGCCTATATAGCAGCGTGGGGAATGGATTATGTGTGGTGTATAACTAGCAGGGGGAGCGCAGCGCGTGGAGACCGTCTTCCCCCTCGCAGGATATATGCTGCCTCTCGTCGCCCGACAGCTGCGCATGCGCGCCCCCGCGCTGGCTTTCGCCCGGCGCGCAAATGGCGTCCACGGGATGCGCCAGGTGAGCAATCGCGCGTCATGGGTCTTCGATGTACTGAAGCGCTGGCCTGCGGTGCTTAGTCGCAACGGAACCACCACTGCGTCACCGCCAAATCTGCGTACATCACCGCGCCGTCCGAGAAGGACCCGTATCAGTACCAGGTCGGCTTTGGCAATCTATTCGCGAGCGAGGCCGTGTATGTCATTGTCCGTATCGTATGCATGCGCGTGACGATTGACGTCTCGGCAGGCCAGGTACACTTCCAGCTGGGCAGAATAGCCCACAGAAAGTGAATTATGATTTGTATGCCGAAGCGGTACGTACGTCGTCCTGCGTCCCAATCGATGTGTGACCTCAGTATTCGCAGTTGACCGGCACGTCGTTCGTGGCGCCGCGTGCGGACTCGAAGACCGCGTATGTCATATACCCTGCTCGTCTGCTCCCAACCTAAGGTTCCTATCTCCGCACCAGCTGGCTCTACCGCATCCGCCCGTCCGTCGCACACAAAGGCTTCACGCCGCTCCCCGACAACCCCGACGTGCGTGCTCTCTCCCCTCTCCAGTGCATAAGCCCATCGGGCTCACGCGCGGACAGCTCGAAGCAAACTTCTCTCCATCCAACCCACACGTCCACGTCAGCGCGACGCAGCTCGCATGGCACCCGTTCGACATCCCAGCGAGCAGCACCCCGACAGACTTCGTAGCCGGGCTCAAGACCCTTTGTGGTGCTGGCAACCCCACGCTGCGCGAGGGCACCGCGTTCCACATCTACGCGGCGAATACGTCGATGGAGAATAAGGCATTCTGCAATAACGACGGGCACATGCTGCTGCTACCGCAGCAGGGAAGGCTGGATATACAGACGGAGTTTGGGAAGTACGTGGACTGCTGCGCGTGCGCGGTGGGTGCGTGGCTGACGAGCGCGGCGCAGGATGATGGTACGGCCGGGTGAGATCGTCGTGCTGCAGCGCGGAATGAGGGTTAAGGTGCGCGGGGCGTCGATACCGCTGAATGAGAAAATGGCTGACCGACCACTGACAGATCGCCTTCCCCGACGGGCCGTCGCGTGGTTGTAAGTAATTGCATCCCCTCAGAGATATGAAATTGACCGCCCCATGGCAGATGTGAAGGAGATCTGGGGCTCGCATTTCGAACTTCCCGAGCTGGGCCCGCTGGGCAGCCATGGCTTGGCGAACGCGCGCGACTTTGAGACACCCGTTGCCGCCTTCGAAGTTGATCAGTCGCCATGGGACAGTACGTGTCACTCTCATCGTCTGCAATCGCGCTCCTGACCACGTTTCGTTTGGTCACAGTCGTGTACAAGTAAGCACAGGTGGGTAAGTGATCGGGTGAATATTTGACTAAGTGCTTGCAGGGTTGGCGGGAAGCTTTTTAACTGTAAGCAGGAGCACACACCATTCGACGTCGTCGCTTGGCATGGGAAGTGCGTGTGCCATCACCCCAAATTTTCAGTCCATGCTGAGTCTTGATTGCCGCACAGCTACGTCCCGTACAAGTACGCGCTCGAGAAGTTCACGAACGTCGGGAGCATTTCGAAGGACCACATCGACCCATCGATCTTCTGCGTGCTCACTGCCAAGTCAAAGATTCCGAACCACGCCCTTTCGGAGCTCCTCATATTCAGCCCGCGCTGGGACGTCGCGTCGCACACCTTCCGCCCGCCTGTAAGTATTCTCACTTCTTGGGCGCATCCCGCTGGCTCAGATTTGCGCGCAGTTCTACCACCGGAACTCGGCGACGGAGTTCATGGGGCTGATCTACGGCGTGTACGGCGGGCGCAGCGACGGCTTCGAGCCTGGCGGAGCGAGCTACGAGACAGGATTCTGTCCACATGGGGTGTCATATGAGGAGTGGAAAATGGCTTCGGAGAGCGAGCTGCAGCCAATGCGTGTCCACGAGGGCACGATGGGTTCGTGTTCTAGCACGATTAGTGTTCGCGACCGGCGAGCTGACAATCCGCAGCGTTTATGTTTGAGTCCAGTCTCCAACTGCCGCTGACAGACTACGCGATGAAGCGCTCCGGCAAGCTGCACGGTGCGTCCTGGGTGAAGTTTCCTCTCACTGATTTGATTGACCACGGGGCATGTAGAGCACGAGCCTAAGATGTGGGACGACCTCAAGGCGCACTTCTTGAATCACCTCGACGACGTCAACGCAACGCTCAGGTCTGCGGGTCTACCCGAGGTTGAGCGTAAGAAGACTGTCTAGTTCGCAGAGCTGCGGTGCAGGGTTGGGAAAGTTTTCATTAATTACCACATGTATGTACACTTAAATATGCGAAAATCACTGAAAATCGAGAAACGTAAATGTCCGTATAATTTGAAACGTTGGGACGGTTGGAGGACCAAATAGAGTGTGAAGTGTACAGCAACATGGAGGATGTCGATTTTGAAGGGAAGGATGTGATGGAAAGCCTATGATAGAGGCACGTACCTCGAAATAACGGCCGTAAAAGAGAGCGGCACGGGGACGGAATGGGGACGGTCACAATGTGTCCTCAGAAGTCTAGAGAAAGTACGGCGGTCAGTTATAGCCTTTCAAGCGCGAGGAGGTGAGGTGGAAGATCAGAGAACCGAGCTCGACTTGAGGCCCATCAAAGATGAAGGGCCGTTCAGACGGCACTTCCTAATGTTTGTCGGCGAGGCTCATCCCAAGCAGCGAAAACAGGGAATGAGGACTACTCACCACACACATAGTAGGTGGTACGCAGATGGCAGCAGCCGTCAATGAAGTCGAGCATGGACAGGGCGCGTGCGGGCAGGCCAAAAAGTTTTTGAAGCGGAGGTTCAAGCGGACTACTAAATTCCCGGCCTGTTGGTGCCGTAGTCTTGTAGTTTATCAACTTGTTCGTTAACCTCCCCTTGCCTTTTGTTCTGTATTCTATCCTTTCAGGACACGGCGCCAAGGGCTTCACGACGTCGGGCCGAGGACAAAGCACTTCTGCTTTCATCGGTGAGGCCGGTGAGACTTATCCTCCTGATTTCTTAGCGAATTGAAACTCATAATTATTTCCTTTCTCCTATCGCCATTCCCCTGGCAACATGGACTTGATGCGATGCGTGTACCGATTGGTTAACAGCATTGGTCAACAGCATTGGTCAACAGCATGGAGAGCCTGTCGAGCACGCTCGACACGCAGGCCACCTCCTCGAGCGCACCTCTCCCACCCGAACCCGCCAATTCTTCTGCCGTTCCAGGTGAATTCGCCGTTAGCGCGCCCCCTTCCCCAGTTAAGCGGGGCCCTGGCAGGCCAAAGGGTAGCGGGACGAAGAAACCCGTCGATCCGAATGCCCCCCTCACCCCGAAAAGGCCAGTAGGACGCCCGAGAAAGGACGGGCTTCCGGCAGGCTCGGTGCCTCGCACCTCGTCCAGCACGCGCAAGCGCAAGGTTGCGGCGCCCGGTAGCTTCGCAGCGACCATGGTTGCGGACGACGGCGCGGGGCCCTCGCAGTCCATCACGCAAGCGGACGCACCTTCGTACCCCGCGAGCACCGTGAGTCCTCGTACTTCCAAGCGGTACCCGTGTCTGATCATTTGTCGTGCGGTAGATTCCGTATCCTTACACGTATTCCACTCCCCAGCCGCCGTGGCAGACGACCACGTACAGTACGCTGTCCGCCGCCCTCCAGGCTGATCCACCTGCCCCGCTCGAAACGCCCGCCGCGCCGCCGCCGAGACCGGTCGCGTCCACCTCTTCCCGCGCCCCGTGGCTGCTGAGCCTCTTGCGTCCAGCGACGAATGGCTTGAGCTCCTGCGCGAGGACCCCATGTCCTTGTTGAAGGCCGTTATGCAGGCGATCCGTGCGCCGAATCCCGTATCACGTGTCGGCCTCTCTGCGGAGGAAGCCTTCCAGCACCATCTCCACACGCTGGACCGGCCACCAGGCACGCAGGCGCCGCCGTATGTGTACAGCGTACTCAAGACCTTCTGGTTGCCGTCCTCGCCCGCGTACTTCTCTCTCACTGCGTCGTCGTCCACCGCGCTCACGCCGCCCGAGCATCGATTCTTCTACTGGGACCCGCGGCCGCTGCTCTTCAACGGTATCGAATGCCCGTTCTGCTCCATGCAGCTGCATAACAAAGGCATCATCCGCGGCGGCCCGCTCAAGGTCTACGACCTCGGCCGCCCGTTCTTCATCATCGGCGCCGAGTACCGCTGCCAGAATACAGCGTGCAAGGGCCGCAACTCCCCGGAAGGGCGCCGCTTCGCCAGCACGGATCCCGCGATCCTGCGCTCGCTGCCGGCGATCCTGCGCGACGAGTTTCCTGTGACAATGCTCCCAGGCGGCGCGGCGGAACACACCCAGCAGTGGAACTGGCAGGACGCGGGCGTGACCAAGACCCTGTGGGCGGTCGTGCTCGCAGGCATCAACGGCGGGCTGTCGAAGGACGGCACACTGGCCCTTCTCCGGTGTTGCCAGGATGGTTTTGCCGCGCCGCCGGCCGCCCTGAAGCGCGAGGAGACCGACGGTCACGACAAGGAGGAGGTGGAAAAGGTACTTTCGCAAGACCAGATGGACGTCGCTGAGACGCCCACGAATGTGCGTCCCTCCACCCTTGCTGTTATATGCACAATGCTGACGCCTCCAGAAGGAAATCGCAGCGACGACCTACAACCGTGATGGCTGGAAACCCGGCGACGCAGCGAGCACTTCCGGCTCTGCACAACCCGAGTCGAGCTCGTCTGCTGTTCCACCGGCACCCAGCACGGCACCCGCTGTCGCAGTCCCGAACGCTCCGTACCCGCAAGGCGCGCCCACCGCGTACATGACCTACCCCTACGCCGCCTACCCGTACGTCTACCAGCCGCCGGCACCTGCGTCTGCGTCTCCGTCCGCTCCTAACCCGGCCAAGCGCGGCGGCGACGTGCTCGACACCCAGATGCCGCCCGCAAAGCGCGTGCGGCACTGCGTGAAGTGCGGGTCCAAGGAGTGCAAGGGCAAGGGCGGCCGCGTGTTCTGTGTCAATGCGTGCCAAGACTGCGGGAGTGCGGAGTGCAAGGGCCGGAATAGCAAGCGGCCGGACAAGACGTGTGCGGATGCGTGGCCGGAGGAGAGTTAGGTTACGGAAGGCTGCAAGTATGATAGTAATATTCTCATAATAACGTCGGTTGTTTGATAGGTTGACTGTTTGTAGGATATTTCTTGGGCCAGAGCTCAGTACTGTACATTGTACGGGCTCGTTCTTTGCAAGCTTTATCATCTTACCGGTGCTGCAATAGGATGTAAGTAATTCGTTCGTTGCGCAGATGAGCATGACCAACGCCATGTACGATACAGATCTTCTTGAATTCATCGAAATGCATGAGACTCAGAGTACAGAACTGCGTGTGTGCAGGCCATCACTTAAACTATGGTGGCAGGAAAATTACATCGCATCATAATTACATCAGAACGGCCGCCGACGTCCCTAGTAGTACGTTCCTCCTACCATGTCCTTCACTCCAATCGCCATAGCCTTTGACGGCAACCCAAGCCTCACAGGAGCCGGTGTAGATGCAGCCTCGCCACCGTTCCCGCAACGGCCCCACTGTGAATATCGACGAGCTGCCGCCATGGACTACGGGTCCATCTTCGGGAGCCCGTTGAGCTGGGAAACATTTGTCTTGAGCTAGCCTGGCAGGCGAAGCTAGTCGAACGTGGCTTTTACATTCCAGGACGAGTGCTCTCGATTCTGTCCGGTCTCGTCTTTGTTCTGGCTATCCTGACCTTCTCCGCACGCATTCTCCTCCGAGTCTTTGCACTTTGCACTTCACTTGTACGTCTGGCCGCCTTCTTACCGCTGTTCGAAGGCCCGTGCTCATGACCAGAGATCCAGCTTACCGCATCACAGATGCAAGTATTCTTGAATTTATTTTTCACTGTCTGACAGGGAATACCCAGGTAAAGTGACAATGTACTGTCTCACGTTGCGTGCACACTCTCCTGCCAACATTTTAGAGATCATCCGAAGCTTGCCGAGGTATGTTTGCGCAGCTATAATTGCTTGACAACTTGCTGATATCGACCAATTCAGTGGTTATATGAAAATCGGCGGTAAGGGCTCGCAATTGTCGGGTGGTCAGAAGCGCGAGTCTATATAACATGCACGGTGCCTATCATTTGCCACGACAGAGAGCCGGCATCATATTTCGAATAATGACTGTACATGCCTATCCTAGCTTTTGACGTCGAAAGGTTGCCCGACGAGTTTCTCACTAAGCAACCACAGCCTTTCTGCGACGGCCTGCAATTTAAGTGCTTCAGTTGATAACCTCCCAAGTCGATCTTCGGAGGCTACCCACCTCGTCCGAGGCATAATCAGCCACCAGGTCGTCGTGGGGCACACCATACAGGAGGTAAACCCCAGACCTTTCCTTCAGGCCCGGGTCGAACGCAGCGATAACTTGACTAAATGACCACGTTCGCGGCTCAGCCAGAGGTGGCAGAAAAGCAGCGAATCACTCACGTCGATGTGCCCTCCTCGATTGTCTTGAACGTATCGTCGCGATACGGCTTCCCATTCTTGTCGACAAGGCCCCAGCTGTGAAGCTCTTCGGCTGAGATGATGCTCCCCATACCGGTCTCCAGTATCCTGCCGGGGTGAAGGGAGAACACGAGGATTCCCTCCGGTGCGAGTTTCTTGGCGAGTAGGCGCACGAATTAGATATTCGCCGTCTTCGACGTCGCGTACGCCACCATTTTCTCTGGCAACAGATCGTATATTTGACTACATCCATGTTGTTGGATTTTTACACGTACCATACTCTTCCGACCGTTTCTCAAAGAAGAGGTCATCGAAGCGGATCGCGCCCGACCTAGCGTGCGCCATGCTCGCCACGACGACGATGCACGGCAGGAAGCCATCGAAAATCCCAACAGCCCGGCGAACGGACGGCATAATGAGGCTGGTAAACAGGAAGTGCCCGAGGTGGTTAATTCCGAACTGCGCCTCAAACCCATCGGCCGTCTTGAACGATGGTCTTGTGCTGAGCTGACGCGGCGTTATTGATCACAACCTGGACGGGCCACTCAGCGAGAGCAAGGGATGTATTACGTTAGACGACGACGAACGTGGATGGGGATGGCAAGAGCGTTGACCTCAGCCGCCGCCTGCTTGATCGATTCAATGGAGGCAAGGTCGAGGATGACCGACTTTAACGATGCAGTCGGTATCTGTGCCTTGACGGCAGCAATACTCTCGTCGATCCTGAGTGTCGATTGTAAGCCCGCACTGTCTCAGAGGGAGTAACGAACTTACTTCGACTGGGACCGGGCCGCGAGGATGATGTTCTTCGCATACGGCGCGAGTACCCGGACAGTCTCAGCACCGAGCGACTTTAGGCTCACGCCAGTGACTAGCACTATCCGCATGTAAGTTTGCGTCTAAGAGAGAGAATAATGTCAGAATCATACCATTCGTCCCGCGAATTTCGTTCTGCAGGGCAGAAGCCGCGGCGATGGCTGTGGTCTTGAGCGTCCAAGTAGTCATTATGAGAGGAGATACAGCAACGACACAAGAAGATGACAGATGGCCATCCTCGGCTCGAGCGGTCGCCATTTGTCTGGTCGGAAGGCGGCAATGGCGCTACACGAGTCGGCGGTATAGGCGTTAGCCGTAGTATGAGGCTGACTCACTGCTGACTTGCCCTGACCCACATTGACATGAAGCTTGACCGAGATTGACCCATGGGCATCCTATCGATTCTTGGGTCAGCGATACGTGTGAATCAATACGCAACTGAGCATTCGCCCCGGAGCTAGCGACATAGTGATCGACAGGCGTCAGAGAGCCCGGCAAGATAGGTCTGGAGCACCCATGTTACTATGATGAATGAGCACTAGACTAATCTTCCTTACGAGTTTGCACAACTGGACCCATCGTATCCGTGCTAACCGCCGCGACCCCAGGAAGCCCTGTCCGCTCAAAAGCCGCAGCTCCCCCAAGAGCCAGGCCAAATCGCTGTCGTGGACTGATGGATTATATTTATGAGCACCGCATATGAATGGGAAACGAGGAGCAGACGTACTGAGAGGATTCTGAAAGTGGATAAACAGGACGCAATGCATTGCAGCACCACCATTCCGACGCCGATAGCTGATCCGCCCCGGGTATGTCGCCCATCGTGCTCGGAGAGGTCTTTTGAAAGACCACGAAGAATAATCCGGCGCACCGCGCTAATAGCACCCAGGCCGATGTCATGGGAGAGGCGGGAAGGCCAGCGACTCCAGGTGAGCAGGGTACATGCTTCTGTGAATATGGGACCGCGCGATAGTGGGACGCGGGGAAACGGGCGACCTTTGAGGCATTCAGGAGTTTTTAAAACTGGTCGGCAGATGCACTACTACTCACCGGCACCAGTTCAGGCTCGAGCGTGCACTTGTCCGGCTCACATCCAACACTCCGAAGCTCGCTGCGCTCAGTCCCACCGTGGGCCGGTCGAACTCCACGACAGTTCTGCAGGTTGGCATCGAGCGCGTTTGGAGAGTCGAGAGTGAAGCCGCGGTGGTGTCAATTCAGACAGGGAAAATAACTGCTGATTGAATAGAGAGAAGATAAGAACACGAACACGAAGCATAAACCGACACGATCGGGACGCACCACACAACGCATTGTGGAAGAAGAAGTGCCTTACACCTCCGTTTCGCTCAGGATATGCTCCGTGTAAGTCATTCGCCCATGGAAAGCCGGGAACCAGGGCACAGTGCGCGTGGGCACGTCTTGTGGGTGTGTACCGAAGAGAAAGGCATAGGCTGGGCGCCGTAGAGCATGGTTGTCGGGCGTGCGGGGGGCGCTGTACTCACCGGTAAACATGCGGGTTCGAGAGGCGGGTCTGGTGGGCAACGGCGTATATTGCGCGCGCACGACGGCCCAGCGCGGAGTCGGAAGGCGGGATCCTGTGCAGACATTGACAAGAGTTGAAGACAAATTGGTTGCGGCAATGGCCGCTCGGTCGGCACCCGATTTGGCACCGCTGGTCGGCACCCTCCCGGACGACGTCGACGTGCTCCAGCCAGCCCTCCCGCCCGTAAGCACCGTAAGCTACCTAGTGACCGAGGACTCTACTCACCTGCTGTTTTAATAGAGCTCATCCGCCGCGGACTTGTTTTCATGCAACCTATCGTCCCCGTTGACCACCTGCCGCCTGAGATCCTCAACATCGTCTTCTCTATTCTCTCCACAATCGATCGCCCTCGCTGGAAACGAATCGCACATTCAAATAGCAGGTACGAAAGAGATTTGGGATGGCTGAAGGTCACCCACGTCTGCCAGCGTTGGCGGAATTTTGCCCTCCGTGACCCCGTTCTCTGGGCGTCCAACATCGCGCTCCCATCCTTGCTGGGCCACCGCTGGGCGGCCGCGTTTGTCTCCCGCGCCCAAGATGTGCCACTTACCGTGTCTTGGTGCATTGACCTTACCCCCGGCAACGGATCGGATACCCTGTTCGTCGGCGCAAATCTCGCGCGGACAGGTGCCATCATGCACCTGCGCACCCACTTCCAGCACCTGCCCACACTCTGCACGCCCGCACCGCTCCTCCGCACCCTCAGTCTCTGCATCGACTCCTACCGAGGGCAGACATTTTATCTCCCAGGTTTGTTCGGCGGCGCGGCCGGCCTGCCGGAGTTGCGGCATTTGTCTGTGACTGCATGGGAACCGCTGTCATGGACGCCGCTGCTCCTTCAGCATCTCGTCTCTGTCAACATCACGGTTTTTTTGCATGGTGCAGTGCTTGCTTCCATGTTTGCCGCACTGGGTAGAATTCCCGCGCTGCAGCGGCTTGCGCTGGAACTGACACCGGAGGCCACTGAAGGGGTACCGGTCACGCTGCTGCCGGCACTGCGGCACCTCACCCTGTGCACATCCGTTGAATACATACTTCCTATCCTCGCGTACCTCGCGCTTCCTGCTGGTATCCGTGTGCGCTGCCGTGCGAAATGGCTGTTCGGCGACCACGACCTTCTAAAGCTCTTCCCCGCGCTCATCACATGCGTCAACGCTCCCGCCGTTTCGCGTGTAGATGTCAAGCTCGCCGCGGCCGACAGACATTACCCCAGAGAGCGCGATGTGGAGGTGCGCGCGTGGCGCAGGGGAGATACAGACGGCGCACCCGCTCTGATGGTTCGGTTCAGTGGTTGGAAGCACGTTCCGGGCGTGCTGAGGTCCGTTGCATCGACGCACCTGGAGGTACTCGCTGTCGTAGGCGATGCGCCCGACGCGGCGTGGCTCGATGCCCTCGGGGGCGCGCCTAGGCTGCACCACGTCACAGTCAAAGGCGGCGCGGTGCCCCCGTTCTGCGCCGCGCTCGAGCGCGCCCCGGACGTCCTCCCTGCGCTCGCCACGCTTGTTATCAACATCCAGGCACACCCGTTGGCGGAGACCGTCCTCGGGGACACATTGCCGCGATGCCTGGCGGCTCGGGCTAGCGCGGGGAATTTGCTGAGGGAGCTGCAGGTGGTGGGGCACGGCGAGGACGAGGCGTGTACTCGTGTGTTGCAGAAGGCGGTGCCGTGGCTGGCGATTCGGTGGCGGGGGGAGGCGGAAGCGGAGGCTGAGTACGAGTACGAGGACAAAGATGACGAGGAGGACGAGGAAGACGACTCAGAGGAAGACGATGAAGATGAGGAAGATGAGGAAGATGAGGAAAACGAGGAAGGTGGCCATGATGAGGAGGACGAGGGGGACGAGGGGGAGGACACAACAATATCTCATTCCGATGCGTCGGAATTGGAAGATTAGCAATGGGGTCGATCGGTGAGGAATGGCGTGCAAAAGGTGAGCACCGTGTTCTATATCCCTTCTTCCTTCCGTCATGTATCAACATCCAGTCTCTGCTTCTACACAATTGTAGCAAGCCTTCGTGTCCCGCAAATGAAGTGGCGCGCGAAGCTCGAACGCGCCTTCAGAGACAGGGCAGATTCACGCTTGGGTGGGCGCCGCAGCGTACTTACTCTAACAATGGAAGGTTCAGGCCCGCTCGAGGCGTCGCAGTCCAACGCCAGGCAGCCCAGTGGCGTGCCCACTCGTTGAAGACGGTTACATGTATCTAGATTGCAGACTCGGGCTGCTATTCTGAAGCAACTTTGAGTCGCAGAAACTCCAGTCTGATGTCGGGTTGCGGATGCAGCGCCCGCGAGCTTCGAACGTAGCGTTGCAGACTATGCCTCGCGGTGTCGAGTGGGCGCCGTCGCAGTCCCTTCACACTACAACGCCCCGGCAAATCAAAAGCCAAAACCAAAACGCATTGCTGCGCTCGCCACGCTTGTTATCAACATCCAGGCACACCCGTTGGCGGAGACCGTCCTCGGGGTCGAACTGCCGCGATGCCTGGCGGCGCGGGCTAGCGCGGGGAATCTTCTTCGGGAGCTGGAGGTGGTGGGACACGATGAGAACGAGGCGTGTGTCCGTGTGCTGCAGAACGCGGTGCCGGCGCTGGCGGTTCGGTGGCGCTGGGAGGCGGATGCGGAGGAAGCGAGCGAGGACGAGGACGAAGACTGTGTGTCCGATTCGGATGATGAGGAATGAGGCTGGCCGGTGAGGAATGCGCGGGGCTGCCGGTGCAAAAGGTGAGAGCCGAGTTCCATATTTTCGGAGTCTCTGCGTCATGTATCTGTATGATATCCATCAGTGTTAGAGCGCTTCTACACACCTTTAGCGAGCCTCTGTGTCCCGCGAATTCAATAATGACAAGCTCGGCCGCGTCCTCAGAGACCGTACTCCAACAACGGGAAGCACTGTGAAGGGTTGACGTTAAACATCCGCGCAGTGAGTGGCGTGCAGACTCGTCGCAGACTCTATCCCGATTGAGCTGCTAATCTGGCACAACAAATGAATTGCTGAGTTGCAGAAACACGCCGTCGCGCCCTACGTGTTCGAGGGCGCATGGATTCGTGATTCGTGATAGTTCTCCGGTCAGATGTCGGGTTGCGGTGGCGGGCGCTTCGAATAGCGCCTCCGAACGGTATGAAGTGGCCGCCGCCGCTGGCCACGCCTTCGAACGGTGTCAAGTAGCCGCCATCGCAGTCCCTGACGCCCCCCTAGTTCCCACCACAACACCCCGCCGACCAAACAAAACATAACAATCCTGCATTGACAATCAGCGCAAGGATACTGTAATAAGGGAAGTGTAATATAACGGCTGCATCCTGCGGGAATAATATCAGTACAGACATGCACAAGGGTCGTAAAGCGCGTAAACAGTCAGCGCGGGTCCGTCTTGAGTTTACCCTCCTCCCATCCACCCACCCACCCATCCATCCATCCACCACCCCGACTCAACCGCCCCGCCCATCCACGCCATGCATATTTTGCTCGCCGCCTACTTAGCGCTGATCCGCTGGGATGGAATCATAGCTCGGCGGGATCTCCTGCGGCGCCTCCCGCGGCGCCTCCTCCGCGACGCGCCCGCCATCGCGGTGCTGGATCACCGGCGTGCCAGGCCCGGGCCCCGCGGCGCCCTCCTCCGCACTCGCGAGCGCGAACCCGCCCGGCGCGCGCGCGCGCGCCTCGCGCTCCTTGCTCGCGCGCGCCTGGTACGACGTGCTCGTGCCCGACGACGGCAGCGACGGGCCCGGCGACGGGTGGCGGAAGTCCGCCGCGCCCGCGGCGGGGAACGCGCTGCTGTGCGAGGGGCTCGTCGGCGGGTAGTGCGAGCCCTCGGAGCGGTACTCGGGGTCGCTGCCCGTGCCCGTCGGTGCGTAGTGCGAGGCGGAGCCGGCGCTGGCGGCGGCGGCGGCGCCCGCGCCCGCGCCGCCGTACGCGAGGAGCGCCTTGCCGTCGGGGTACTGCCGCATGACGTTCGCGCTCGAGCCGTCCGACAGCGCGGGGCCTGCACCTGCGCCTGCGCCGCCCGCGGCGGGGTCGTATGCGTACGGCGTGACCTCGGCGCCGACGAGGTCGTCGTGGCCCGAGTGCCGGACGACGCGGTCCGGGTCGAAGTTCCCGTCGAAGTCGTCGCGCTGGCGGCGGCGGCGCCACCACCAGAGCACGAGGACGAGGACGAGCAGCGCGGCGATGCCGCCGACGACGCCGCCGACGATCGCGCCGGTGTTGCTGCTGCTGCCGCTGCCCGACCGGGACGACGGGTCGGCGGCGATGGTCTGCGTCTGCTGCACGACGACGGTGGTCGCGACGCCATTCGATGCTGTTGTTCTGTTGGGGCGTGAGAATTTTGGAGTATGATGATCAGGGAATGTACGCACACTACGGTGGCTTCGGTCACTGTATAGGACGGCGAGAGACTGGAGGGTGTGGAGGAGGTGGCAGCGCTGGACGGCGTGGACGGCGTGGAAGGCGTGGAGGAGGGAGTACTGGACGGGAGAGTGCTGCTGGGAGTGTCTGGTGTACTCGTCGGAAGAGCGGAGGTCGGGGGAGGGGAAGAGGAAGTTGGCGGTGGTGTGTCACTAGTCGTCGGGGGATTGGACGAAGTGCTCGCAGGCAACGAGCTTGTTGGTGCAGGTGAGGAAGACGAAGAATCCGATGCTAGAGAAGAGGAGGAGGAAAACGTGTTAGTCGTCGTGGAAGAGGGTGCCAGAGACGAGGAAAATGATGAACCCGAAGAAGATGAAGAAGAAAAAACAGTGGACGAAGACGAAGACGAGGAGTGCGCGGAGGACGAGGAGGCACCTGAGGAGAACGGGGGGAAAGATGAGGAGGCACCTGAAGAGGGAGGCGGGGACGCCGACGCACTCGACTGCCCCTCGGTGGACGACATGGTGGAGGAGAGAAAAGAGAGAAAAAGGCCCGCGAGAGATACAAGGAAGTGGAGCGGGGGGAGGAGCGGAGTACGGGCCCACGGCGAGCTTGCAGGATGCAAAGCAAAGCCAAGGTGCATCCGCAGCGTCAAGACCTTACACGCTCGTCCAAAAATATGACGAAATGACTAGCCGATCGCACCAGATAGGAGCGGACGCCGCGTGTCTCCACAGATAACATACTGGATTACACACCTTCACTCTGGCGCTTCCAGTATTGATGCTCCATTGCGGTCGGTGCGTGCTGGGGAACGAGGCAGACGATGTTGGTGGTCGTGGTGAGAGCGAAGAGCAGCCCGTACGTCGCCTGTCGGCTCAAGCCTCATATGCCTTCATTTTCTCGCGGCACGTGCTGACAGCTCACCGCCTCGCGGGCACTAGCCCCCTGCCAGTTTCACTGCACCCATTGCTGCAATTTGCACGCCGACACCGTCTAGCGCGACTCCACGGCGGCCTGCCGACGCCCTGCCTCGCGCTCCTCGCTCCCCCGACGCTCCAACATGCGATGGACAGCGGGCGATGACCGAATGCGAAAGCCCTGTCCTCGGGTTAGGGTCTCCGACAAATCTCCGCTGGGCGCGCCTGCCTGCGCCTGCGCTGCGTCCCGACGTCGTCCGCACGCCAATCGATCCGGTCCAGGGCACTCCGACAAGGGCGAACAGTGCGTGGCGCCCGTGCGCCTCCGCGCGCTGACAGACACTTGAGACAGCGACGACCTCGCGGCGGCCGCGCGCACAACATGCAAGTCTCGGCGAACCTGATGCCTGGACTCGCCTGGCTCGTGGTGTATCGAGCCTGGCTCGTGGTGTAAGTATATCGAGCCCATCATCGCTTCAGAACACTAGTAATTTCAAAACTCGCGTGAAGGTTCTGAATCCTGCTGATTTGACGACGAATACGGTTGACGGGACGACCGAGGTTCGTTTTGATGCGGCCAGCCGGCCCCGGCTATCACCGGCTTTCGGCACGGCCGCTTACATACATCACGACCACCTCTTGCAGTTGCAGCCCCGCCCTCCCAGTCCCACAGCTCAACCACAGCTACCCATGCATGCATCAACAGCACGCACACGGCGTGACACGCGGCCTCGAACGGCGCATTGACGATCGTGCACGACTCCAGCGTGACTTCAGCGCGATCCAGCGGCTAGCATTAGTGAAGCGCACGCCACAGAGCGACTGAAGGTCGCGCTGCCCGGCCGACGACGGCGCCGCGACTCGGACGGACTGGTGTCGGGTCCCCATCCTGCGCTGACGAACTCAGAAGCTGGCACACGTGCGCACAACGACAGACTCGACGGGCTGAACAAGAAGCTGAGCCTGTGGGACTCGCAGCACTACATGGAGTTCTGCACGAGTACGTCCAGATCGCGCGCTTCGACCCGTCAAAGGGCACTCCGGATGTGATCAACTAAACTTCGCGAGCTGCTGCGCAAGAGCGGGAACTACAAGGAGGAGGACACGCCGCAGCTGCTCATCTGCGGGCACGGCGCGGTCGACGACCCCGACGCGAGCATCACCTGTGACCAGGCCATCAAGCGTATCTACTCAGACGATTACAACAATACGCGGTCGACAACATCGCCATGCCGGCCCAGCGACCAGCGTGCGCGCTGCCTTTCTTTATCCTGGCGGCTGATGGACGGTGGTATGATGTGCACAGTGCTCATCGCTCATGGCAAACTCGAAGATTGTGCTGCAGCTCTCGTCACGCTAGGGCTTCGAATTTCCGAGGGGCTGCCTCTCTCTCATGATGTCGCGGCCTATGTCGCAGCCCAGTCGCGATGCTATGCAGCTGACGTGTGTGGTGGGGTAGTATGAGCACATGAAGTAGTACTAGGTGAGGGACGGGCGCGCAAGGCCAAGCTGGCCAATGCAGGTGTGCACCACATCAATCAAATTACTAGTCACCTGTGCCCTGCTATCAATGGCATATACCTCGCGCCCCCACAGAGACCAATTGCAAGCTTCTACTGCATCAAAACTGCACCCCCGCTTGCTGCTCATGGTGCACATTGCAAGAGGACTGGCCCGCGCGCAACACAGGCTCGGGGACATGCTGCATGCGGTACACGGCCACGTTCCACACTGTCGAGTGTGCCACGCAGGCCCGGAGTCTACGCTGCTGCATCTGTGTGTGCGACTGCAAGCCGCTCATGGCGCATTGGCAGCCCGAGCACGCACCTGCAATGTGTACTACCCCGCCAAGCGGCCGAAGGACCACCATTTTGCTGCTCTATCCGGGTTTCAGACACGTGCTCATCCAGGTCAAGCATTCACGATTAACCACTTGTAGTCACACGCTCGACGAAGTATTTTACGTAGCTGTTTGCCAGTGCTTTTCTGAATGTTTGCTTGCCAGACAGTCTATGACCAGCAACTCAGGCAAGTGGTCTATGTGTGGACAATGACAAGGGTACAAATAAGTGCGCCTTCTCAACACTGCAGGACCTCCTCATGTATATCTCCTGATGACCAAGTCATTTCTGTGTTTTATGCTGGCGGCATGCAACCAGCGCGCACGCACTGCATATTCCCGTGCTCGCAACATCCGTGCGTCCAATGCTCTGGTCTTGAAAACCTCGACAATGGGCGCGGTGTGCATGCAACCGCATGAGCTTGCCAAGGTCAACGAAGATTCCGCACGCGCTGGCCAGTGGACACAATGATTGCACATGCGGAATTCCCGGCATCGTTGCGGCATCGTGTCTGCAAGCATGTATGCACAGCACTGGGAAGCACGCCGACAGAGGAATGCACAGTGTATGCATGTACGGTTGGCTGCGCAAGGATGCATGTCAAGCCCGGGCCCGGTGTTCCCAGGGCAGTGACCGTGACGCTTGCGCTCGATGAGCTCGGTTCGAGATTTTATGCAGACTCTTTACTCTGCCTATCATTACTTTCATGCGCTTACATTTATGGTCTGACCGGCACCGCGCTCTCGACTCTGCGCGCATGCTTCCATGTCACTACAGGGCATGCATCCCATCCGCGACTCGGAGGACACGGTGATACGCCTGCCCAGCCGTCTAGCGGAGAAACACCCGAATTTTGGCATTTTCGGCATCTTCCGAAATCACGTGACCTCGGCCTGCCGGCCTCGGTCCGCACCATCAGGTTTCACTACCACCCCGCAGCGTCTATCGAAAGCGCCCCAAACGCACTCGAAATAGCCTACACGCCCCACCAAGCGCCCCGAGCCACACGCCACAATCCTACGGCCCCGCACAACAAGTCACCCAGCGGCTATCTGACTCGGAGCCACACGCCACAATCCTTCCCCGCTGTGATGCGCCGCTGTCAATCATACTTCCCTTCTGCGTTCCCCGATTTCTCGATATTCCCCACATCTCGATCCACGATACGGTCCCGCCTACGTTAATCCACAGCCGTCCGAGATAGGCAGGAGCGCTACACAACGAGCCAAGACCGCCCGTCGTACTTCCCTCCCTTCAATTTACACTTGGAATACATCGGATACCCCGCTCGACTTTACGATACACTACCAGCGCCTTACGATATAAGCGCTAGCGCGCTAAACGCACTTCGCCCCCTAGCGGCGATCGTAAGTCGGAACTAAACCTAAATCCGTCCGTAATTCAACGATCCTCTCTTGCCACATCCCTCGTATACTCACTCCCCCGCGTCCACTTCGTACACCCCGTGATATCTGACCCACGTCTACCGCGTTTGAGATCGTATTTGTCTTCACTATGTCACGTCCGTACGATACGGATTTCTGACTCGCTTGTCGTACAAATAGTTCTGAGTCGCTAGACAGACAGAAGAACAAGTTACTATTCCCCCTCGTACTCAGGATCTCGAAAGAGCGCCTGAAGTGGTCTGACTTCACCACAACCCGTCGCTCTAGTTCTTAGACGCACGAAACTTCGACACCAATACCACGCCGCAATATCAATACGAATACCAATACCGCGACCCTCGACAAATCCCCCTCTTGCCCTTCGAAATCTCCCTACGCCTCGCTACTCTCCCCCTCGACACCCCGCACCTTCAACGCAGAGATCAGGCCTATATACGCCCCTCTGTTCCTTCGTCACCGCCACATACTTCGTCCCTCTCACCCTCGATATATTCCCCCGACCATTGCCACCGCTGCGTAATTCCCCTTCGACTCTCGAAATAGTCCTTGCGTCCCCTCCGACATTCCTAGCTTCCGTGACACATTCTTGGGAGCTCGCCCGTCGCGTCTCCAGCACTGTATCATTTCGGTGATCCGTGCCGTGTCTAGCTCTCGCACTATCGTCCTCTCCCCCAGCCTCTCGCGCCCTCCGATTCAAGTCCTAGTCACTGTGTCCCACTCGTACACCGAGCAGGATTTGCCGTGCGTAGTCTCGGGACCCTGACTGCACTCCCTCAACTCGATACGTTCACTACTGCGCTCTGAGGATTGGACATCAATATATATCCGCCTCACTACCAGTTGGACGCCCATCAACGGATGCAGTCCGCTTGCAATATCATGCCGCCTGGCATGGCATGCACATGAAAAAATATCAATACGCGTACACTACCTGGACACCAATTCCAGGCAGAGTGCGCGAATCAATAACCACTGCGCGCGCAGCGTTGCGACAGGCAGCTGGGGAAGCCACCGTGACGGGCTGAGCCTGGAGGATACTTTGTATTGTGTCTCATTCCGGGTGCGCATCGCGCGCGCGACTGCAAATGCTCGGCGCGTGAGGCTGATGTGCACCGGGAAATGAGCATATAGCTCGACAGGATCGTGTCGTGCATGTCTGTGTAGTACCTGTCTATCATTCAGTTGGATGCCAATAAGTATAAGTATACTGGTTATGTAAATGACTCCCGCAATGGGCCAATTAAGCAACAAAAACGCGAGCTTGCTTTATTACCTCTTCACAATCGGCAACTCCCTTCTGCATCAAGTCGCAGCGTTTCCTGGCACTGTACTGGGTGTACAAGGTATAAGTATTGTGCAGCGCCCGCGCCTTTCGGCAGATGCCGGTCTGTTCGGCACTGCGGCATTGCTGCGGCACCGCCACCCAGGTGCCTGGAACTTTCCAGGTGGCTTCATCCGTGCCCAAGAGCCGCTTCATATGCTTTTATGAGGCTACCTAAGTACACTGGAAGGCTTGCAGACTGCTTGCAGTCGCTGTGTCCGGGAGCGGACCGACGGAGCCGATGGCCGGTGATAGCCGAGTCCAGCCGGCCGCATCAAAAACGAACCTCGGTCGTCCCGTGCACGACAGACGAATGCACGTTTCCCCTAGTGTCGATCACCCGCACGGCGCACGGCCGTCGCCTGGCCATTATATTGTCAATTGAACGGACCACCACCCTAACCAGAGTTTGGTCAGTCCCGGACAAGTCAGAAGACAGCTAGACGCGCACAGATAGTTTGCCTGGGCCCTGACGGGATCTGTCCCCTTCCGTCCCGCGCTCCGGACTGCCTCCGGAGCCTCGTAAGGCATGTCTTGAATTGTCTGCTTATGTGTATTGTTTGAACGCCGCATGCTGATGCTTACAGTTGTGGGCGTAGGGATTCGACAACGTGCCTCATATATAATTAGGTCACTCAACAGAACTTGGGTGAGGCAATGAGACAAGTCGGAGACATCAGGAGCAGCCATCACGACGCAATGTTGTAGGATATCAATAGTCTTAGGCGTGGCAGCTACTTGTTTGATGTTATATATTTGCGTGGCTTGCTTGGGCAGGCGGGTGCGGTTGATTCATCCATTTTATCTATGGCGGTCACCTGTCGGTTCCTTTTGAGACTTACAGTTGACGTTGGTGCGGACGACAAACACGTATGCCATTGCTACGAACGCTACCTACGAACAGGACTATGCCCAACCTACTACAACCGAACCCCGCTCGCGACCTCGATACGCGAACGACCCAGTGTCAGGCGGGTCTCGTCTCGTATGCGGAAACAGTGATATTTGAGCGCCCAGTTCAGTAGCGCGCAGTACGCATCCAATGCCTGTTCTTCCGCAACTTGCGCCGCGCCCGGCCCGAGGATGCGGTGGACCGTGGACGAAGATGTCGGCGGGATAGCAACGAAGCAGGGCCTGGCCATGGGTCGCTCGAGAGCGGGTAGACGCGCAGTACCAGCGCAGGACACGCGGTTGCCCGTGGATCTTATCTTCGCATCGTGCAGCTCCGGCTGGCTGGGAAGCAGGAAGATGCGTCTGTGCGGCTATGGGGCGCCGCTTGGCCGGAAGTGGGGGAGCTCCGCGAGCGTGGGGCAATCCGCCAGGTGAGAGTACTGTCCCGCTTATATGGAATGAGTGGAGGACGCGTCGTGGTGATGATGACGGGAAACGGGGATAAGGATGGAGTGCTTGGAACTGGGGACGTGAGCGTCGTTGGATGGGCAGCTCGGGGACGAAGGAAGATCGTTCGGCGGCATACGCATCCGGCGAAGGAGCGGCGCAAGCGCTGCGTTGGAGGTAGGTGCCGATGCCTGGATCGAGAAGTCCGCGGGGCTTGGAAAGTGCAGGTGACGTTGGGACGGACTGGGGGTTGGTTTCAATTGTCGACAAACCGCACGCTAAGTTATCAGGGTTGTCAGAAAAGAAAGTATCTCCTCCGACATCTGCGCAGGTGCTCACCAGGACTCGACTTTCAACGCGTGTTGATATTGAATCGGAACATGGGACGACTTGATGATCAGGAGACCAGGCTGCGAGTGGGGCCGCCTGGTCGAGTTCGGACGAAGTCGAACTAGATAGATGAAACGTCAATTGAAGAGCTATCGGGCGAGATGAAGAAAACCTCACCATGCGAACACCAAAGACTTGGAACCACCCATAAGACGAGAGAGCGACGTGAGCCCATACTCCGTGTTCCCAATGGTGTCCACATACTGAACCAGCAACACTAGGATATATTGCTCGGGTCGTCGATTGTCCCGCTGGTCAGACCGCGACGGATCGAGGACGGTGCAAGCGCTCTCTACATCGTGTCAGCAGTCGTACCAAGCACTGCGACTTCCCGCGTAGCAGTCGGAGGAGCTCGCAGTGTCAGCGCAATAGGCAAAGAGGACGACAGCTCGGCGTTGAGTCGTTTGGTCGGGTCGTTTGGAATCCGGAGCAGCATGTGAGGGAGTTTGGCAGTAGTACTACCATAGTACGCGGGCGAGGTGTTGCCGATCGCAATTTCCCACGATTAGCTCTACTACTAGCTGAGGCTGCTGGGCTCATTTCTATAACTCGATGCCACCAGCGCGACTCGGACATGAAGAGACGAAAGGCTCATCTTTGCTGCAAAGGATACTTGGAAGTTTGGCGCGAGAAGAAGGACTGCCGTGAGCGCATATCTATCGTGGCCCGGGCACTGTGGTCCGACTCGCCGACGACAACTCACCTCCTATAGTTCCTATAGTGCTGCACGCCTGAGCATCCCAGGTCTGCATAACTTAGTCTTGGTCGCTTTCATAAATCATCCCCTCTACGAGCGACGCGAAAGTGTGGTGAGATTCAACTGCGAACATTATGCGAATATGCCACTTGTCAATGCCATGGCAGGTGCGTATCCCGAGCTAGGCTTTCTTTCAATCCCACGTCCTCACATGTTTCTCCGTTCCTCGGGCCCACGATACATATGCATGCGCTTCCATCAGATAACATAGATGACTTTCTATCAAAGATCTGGCAATGGGAGTTGCGTGACCCCGGCGCCATCGTGTCCGACTCGGACCTTGTCAGCTCTCGTCTAGTGTCGACGCCGATTGCAATTTCGGTCTCCACTCCATAGCACTGCTTCACATCTCTGCTTCAGCATGCACGCCGTATCTCTCAACGCAGAACAACACAACTCCATCCTTCCCATCGCACGTATTACGCCAGACACCCTCATCATTATCTTCCACATGTTGGCCGCCGACATGAAATTCGACGCCGAACGGTGGTTAGACGAATATAGACTCGATGACCTCGACTGGATCACCGTCACGCACGTCTGTCGGTACTGGCGGCGCGTCGCCATCCAAGACGCCAGGCTCTGGGCTGACAACTTCATTGTCCCCTTCCTCTTCGGCGAGCGCTGGATTCCCACATTTCTCTCCCGCGCCCGGCAAGCACCTCTCACAATCTTCCAACTCAACGCGGGAAGGTATGACTATGACGACCTAAATCCCTTCGACCTGGAATTCATCCTCGCAAATCTCGAGCGCATCCGCGGCCTGCGGCTCTTCTTGGACGACGATGACCTCCATGCGCTGTGCACCCCCGCCCCGCTCCTCGAGTACTTCGAAACAGCCGCCCGCCGGCCCTTCGACGTCATTTATGACCCCGAGGGGGATACTGTACTTCCAGTCATCCCACACGGCCTGTTTGGCGGCGCAGCAGGTGCGCCGGCGCTACGCCACGTACGCACGTACGGAGACCATGTCAGCACGATGCCGTGGACATCGCCGCTTCTCGCGGGCCTGGTCTCGCTGGAAATCTCGCGCCCCGCAGAGATGGACCTTATCAGCGCGTTGGACCGAATGCACTCGTTGGAGCGGCTCGTGCTTCACCTTCTACCAGCAATTGACGACCAGTGGGACAAGGTGCCGACTCCCCGCCGCGTCGTCGCGCTGAAGAGCCTCCGCAATCTCGATCTGACCACCGACGCCGCCACTGCCACCCTGCTGGTCGCGCGCATCACTCTGCCCGCCGACTCCACCGCCACCGTCCGCTGCTCTCTGCATAGCCAGGACGTCGTCGACTTGGTCCGGGAGACTAGGGCGTTCCTCGCTGCCGCGGCCAAGTGTATTTTCCACAGCGCGGCTGCCTCGCGGGTGCATCTCCAGTTCCCCGCTGTCATCCGGCCCTGGGACAGGACAGTCCTGGTGACGGCCTGGCGCTACAGGGCCGCGTACACAGATACCCTAGCTTTGAATGTTATCCTCAATCCATACTTTGGCTTCTGGCCTGGGGACGATATGTCGTACATGGCGCCGACTGTGCTGAACGCGCTTGTGTCAGAGCACCTCGAAGAACTGGAGTTGTGCGGTGACATACCAGGAGACGCATGGGTGCCAGACGCGCTGGGGCGGGCACAGCGGCTGCGGCGGCTCAGGGTCGAGCGCGCCGCCGCCTGCACGCTCTTCACGGCGCTCCGTGGCGACCTTCTCCCAGCGCTCTCTGTCCTGTCAATTGTCGGAGTGGACCTCAGGCCTGGGAGCGCGGAATAGCGGAGGGGCTGGTGCGGCGTCTGGAAGCGCGGGCGGGCGCCGAGGTGGAGGGGCCAGAGGAGATGGATGTGGTGGCCTGCGAGGTGGAGGTTGAGTTTGTGCGCCGGGTGCGGGAGGCGGTGCCGGGATTGGTGGTGAGGTGGCGGAGGGAGGATGGAAAGGGCGCGGAGGTGTGATCGGTGGCAGGGGGCTGGCGACAAGGTGCAGTATACGAGCAATCAAAGGCATAAACGTGGCCTTTGTGACGAAGAAGATCCTGGAAGGCGATGCGGGGTGACGCGCCGCAGTGCAGGCCCAGCCGCGCGCAGGACGAGTCGGTGACGACGGCGGACAGCACCCGAGGCCAGCGCACGGCGGAGCGCTTCGTGATATCAGCCGCGCAGTATACTGATGGTCAACGTCGCTGGGGTCTAGAACAGTCAGATCGGTGGACAGAATGTGGTGCTACGGCAGATGTTCATCATTTTGTACTCGGGAATATTATAGGTTTATGCCAGTTGTTTTTGCCAATTTCGATGATGTGCCTCAATGCCAACTACTCTGCAAGCATGAAGAACGAGCCCCATACAACATAGACAACAGGGTGAGAAGTACTGAGACTCAAGTGAGGCTAATGTTCATCAACACACCCTCCGCTGCCTACAGCCACGAGTAGAACTCCTCTTCCTCAGACATATCGTCAGATTCATCACCCTCCGTTCTCCATCTCACCTCAATCCCCGGGACTGCATCTCGTACCTTCCTCACAAACGCTTCGTCCGTGTGGCACCTCCTCACATCGAGCACGTCGAGCGCGTGTCCAGCTTCTGCGCGGTCTGCAAGCCACCGCGGCAGAATGACTCCCAGTGCCTCTTCGCTCCGTACCCAATCTTCATTCATCCCCCCACCCTTTCCCTTTAGATCCGTGGAGATGGCTAATTTGGAGACCATCGACGGCATGGAGAGGCAAAACAATTCCGCCACGCGGCCCGAGACCGTGAGGCTCCGTAGCCTACGTACCAGCTGCAGGGCAGCTGGCCACTCCATCGGCCTGCTGTCGCTGGTCACATGTAGCTCCTCGAGGTGCTCCGATGCAAGGCCTTGAAGCACATGTGGTCCGATATCATAGTATATCCCGTCATGCGAACCTATTTCCAGTTCCAGAGCCAGGCAGGCATGCCTGTGTGTTCCCCAATCGCCACGCGGCGACCTGTAGGTAGACTCCGTCCTGCGCATTGATTTCTTGGATATAAAGGCGCGAGAATGTGGTTGCGTGGGCGCAGCATGCACGGAGTGTATGACCCAGCGCCTCTACCTCCATCGGGTCGCTGCCGCACAAGAGACCACAGCTGACACGGGCGTCTGGAGGAAGCTTGAGGCGCGCAAGGAGCAGCCGCGCGTCCACAGCGCTTGCATGAACGACGTTGAGGTGGCGCAGCGCCGCCCCAGGGTGACGACGTGGTCGGACGCGGTCCCGGGTGCGCCGCTCAGCGCCCAGCTGAAACCCCAGCCTTAGCCGTTGCAGCGCATGCATCTGGCCGAGGGCATCAAGCATCTCGTCTAGCGTCCTGTCGTTGAGTGTAACGCTGAGCGCCGAGATATCTAGCGAAATGAGATGCTTGAGCAGCGGCGACGACCATGGTAGCGGGGGCCATATCGACATGTGCCGCAGCACCGGCGCACCGGCTGCACCGCCGAGGAAGTTGTCGGGGAGAATGGAACCCCGAGGCGGGCGGTCAGATGAAGGGTGTGAAGGAGCGGCATGGGGTGGCAAAATGTGGGAAGCTCGTGTCTGGTGATGTGGTCGACCTCGAGAATGCGTATTCGCGCGGAATTATTGCCAATGAACGCGAGCTCAGAGGACGTCGGGGGCGTCGTGTCGTACCAGGCCACTGCGGGTGAGTCGATGGTGAGAAGCGCAGATTGTGTGCGAGAGAAAAAGATGGCGGCCCAGCGGTCGCCAAACGGGAAAGGTGCGATGATATTGGAAGCCCAGAGAGTAGCGTCTTCGAGAGCGGCGTTGCGCCAGTGCTGACAGACTTGTGTGACGGTCAGCCACCCGAGGCTGTTCTTCACCCTGAATCATCCTCGTCGCGCGTAGGTTTATCGATGGAGGACAGGAGCATGAAGATTGCGCTGAGGATCTCGGGCAGGAGGTTGGCAACTGGGGACATGTGCTGCATAGTAGAGCCCAGCGATTCTAGTGTACCTCCGTCGGACATGTTCTGTTTGATCAGAAGAATGAATGAGCCGCAAGGACAGATACAGGCGAGCTGAAGACTCACCGAGCAAGTGAAAAGCGGTCGCAGCTGGCAAATTAGATCTTGATCGATGGATTTTGTATATGCTTGCACCGATTTGGTACGGTCCCTCGACGACAAGCGCGCAGAACGGGAAGCAGTACTGGCGGCGACCACAGTACGCGCATCGTCCCTTCCGTCGAGTTGAGCCCTCCACAAAGCAGTGGACCTAATTGTGCCTCACGCAGCCTTAACCGCCGGAGCGCGCGCGAGCCGGATGGCGCGGCCGAGCTCGAGATGAAGGAGGGAGACAGGGATGTTGGACGAAGCGGTGGATAACCATGCGTATAATCACGGGCGGACATGGTACATACCACTCTGGAATTCAGCTGCTATGTATCGTAGCAAGGGCTGGTATTGCACTGGAATTTCGTCAGCGAGACAGCGGGTGGAATTTGCGTGACACGTACACTTTGCGCAGGAGTTCGACCGGCTGTCATACATATCGATCGGTGAATTTTGATGTCCGACGGCAGCTCGGCATATCACGAGTCCGCAATATTCTGTTGATGGCGCCCTGAGTATCGACGCGTCGACGCGTCCCGCGAGTGGATCTAGCTACTATTCCCCGCCATCTGTATGTCCCTGAGCCAAAACATCAGGCCTCACGCTGCTAGCTATGACTTAGTCTCATCAATCGCTTAGACCTTTTCATGATTTTCATTCATGAACCCGACAATCCCACCTCTGCCTGTGCTCGAGTTCGAGTCCGACGCTGCCCGCGCGTCATACCATGGTGGATTTTAGTGGTGAAACGACCGTCTTCCGTGCAAGTTCGGCAACGAAGACTAGGTGGTGGATCGATGGGATAGGATTGTGCTCGCTCTAAACGTCAAGTCCTTCGTAAGTTGACCGTGACTCATCTATGACGTTGTCTCATTGTGTCGGCGTATTTCTGCGCAACCATTCCAAACCAGTCAACTTTGTTCCAAGTCACCCGATGAAGCGAAAAACAAATCCGCATCCTAGATTGTCGGATGTTCCGCACGGCAGCGGGGGAAGCTGGACGTCCAGACGAGCGAAGCGCCATTGCGACATTAGATGCGGCTGGGAAGCATGGACTGGCAGTAAGTAATCCTCTCGCCCGCAGCTCAGCTGAGGCTAGTCTGCCTCGTTCACAGTCTTCACGCAACTATTGTATTTGTGAGCCCGCTGACTGGCTGGCTGCTAGTGGACGTGGGGAACGACTTCCCTCAGGCATTACTATAGTAGTCGAGCCCACGAGCGTGCTCTTGTAACAAGGGCATAGCACTCCTCGACGCCTGATAATGTGTGAATACACGCTGCGTGTGCACAGCACTAGTGTGCGCACATCGTGCGGCCCTGTTGTCGGCCGCATAAGACCACGCGACAAGTAGACCTAGCGGCTTCGTGCTGAAGGGCGCCCTCGGCGCTCGTGAGTACTCCAAGCTCCGCGCACCGCACCCGACGCGCGCAGACGTTGCGGTGACAGACAAATTGGCGAGCCCATGGGACGGGGCGGTCCAGTATCGACGCGGTCGGCGGACGCATGGCCAGGGGCAAGAACGGAGGTGGCACGGCTGTGAGTGCGTGACGCAGGGTCGGCGTCCTGGAGAGACGGGCGCAGCGAGAAGGGGGTCGAGCATCACGTCTTCATACGACCATGCTCGCTCTGCGACGCGTACGTCCGTGTCATCTACGCCGCCCGGCCCAAGTCTGGTGCATAAGACAAGATGTCGACAGCGTCATTCCAATGAAAGCGAGAGGCTACTTTCCCTGTCTGTGCAGGTATAGTCATCACGAAAGAGATCACGCTAGAAAGTTGCTCGAAAGTGACGCAAGTCAATTGTGATCCTTAGTATGACAGTCAGTAACTCGTCGGGTAGCCAAGCGCGTGCTGTGAGAGCTTGCGGAGTGTTCGGAAGCAGTGCGGCAGCAATTTTCGTGGCTCACACAAGGACTGATGGTAATGGGATGAGATAAATCACTGCGTATGTGGTCGGGAGGGAAGGACGTACGGACGCGCCAAGTCGGCGCGCTGGTCTCATTCGAACTCCGCGCAGGGAGCCGTTGGTGGCGCTCTGCCTGTCGGAGGGAGCGGACTTCGAAGTCGCCACCAATCGTTAAGACCCTCGCGACATCTAAGCGGCCCCATCCTGGCTGCAATCTTCGGATCCTGCCTCGTTCAAATGGCTGCCGAAGACACGCCCGACGAGAGGTCGGGACAATACCCCTTCATTGTTTAAACTTGCTAACAACCGCCATGTCAGATTGCGGGATCTAGAGTGCGGGCGCGCTAGGATTTCGGTGCCAGCAAGCACCGTCGCAGCCACACAGTGTGCGTTCTGCGACTCGCGAGCTGTGCTGCAGGACCACCGCCAAATATTTGATGCTGCAATGAAGCGTGCCGAGCAGGAGAGTGGGCTCACAGTCGACGACAAGGCCACAGACGTTGCCCAGCTTCCGCTGCGCCAGACACATAATGCCCACATCCCCGTCGCCTCGCTCCCTCCCGAAATCCTTTCCACGATATTCACCTGCCTTTACAGCATTGATCCTCCCAAAAAACTCTGTGCGACAGACTCAGACTGCCAGTCCACCGCCACTTTCGGATGGCTCGCGGTCACATATGTTTGCCGACGCTGGCGCCAGGTGGCTCTCAGCCACGCACGCCTCTGGGTGCACATCAACTTTGCGTTCGGGTACGACTGGGCGGCCACGTTTAGCGCTCGTGCACGGACCGTCCCGCTGTTGATCAAGTCGCCCGCCACTCCCCTCAGTCCTTGGCAGGTCAAATTCGTCGTCGACAATCTGCCGCGCACGCAAAGTCTGTGCATCCCCAAGAGCGAACACGTCTTCACTCAGCTCACCGCACCCGCCCCGCTCCTGCAGACACTCGATTTGCACGTTCCAGACCACACAAACCCGTTCCCGGACAACTTCCTCGGTGGGTGTGCGCCGATGCTGCAGCATCTTCGCCTCTTTTCCAGCCTCACCGCACGCCAGCCGTGGTCATTACCACTCCTCACGAATCTCGTCTTTTTGGCACTGCAATTTGTTCCTGAGGATGCCACTGAGTCGCCGTTCGACGACATTTTGGAGGTGCTGGCGCGCATGCACGCCCTGGAGCATCTTGAATTTGAATTCGTGCTTACCCCGGAGGAACTGCAGCAAATCACTCTGCCCACTACCGCCCCCTATCGTACTGTTTCCCTGCCGAAGTTGCGTTATATGGACCTTCACTCGAGCTTCCAAGAAGGACGGGTGCTTCTGACCCACCTTAGGCTCTCTCCACACACCTCCGTGGACTGCTTCCTGTATACAGAACATGATGTACTGGCCGAAGAACTTGCGGCGTTCTACCCTGTCGCGCTCTCATCCCTCTATCCCTACCCAAGTTCGGTGTCCGTCGGCAATGCCATCGCAAAACTGGAGTTCATGTTGACAGAGGAGGACGACTTGAAGATCAGCACCTGGCGAGACGACGGCACGCCAATCCTGTCGATTCTGGTTTCTGAAGGGGACGACTCGTGGCCTCCTGACAGCCTTGTTGCAGTCGTACTGGAGGATCCCTCATCAGCGCGTCTGAAAGAGCTCGCGGTCATGTTCGATTCCATCTCGCAGGACGTATGGATGAAATTCCTGCGACGTGTTCCCGCGCTGCAGCGCCTCACGGTGTACGGCTGCGACTTCCACCCAGTCTGTTCCGCGCTCCGCCAGCGAGCTTCTCCTGGCCTCGCCGAGTCCAACCACAGCAATGAACCTCTCCCTGCCCGCGTCGTCCCTGCGCTCGCTGTGCTCGTTCTTGAAGAAGCGGACCTTGAAGAATCCATCGAGGTCGAACGACGCAAGGGTACGAAGTTGATCTCACCGGCTTCCGTGCTGCAGCGGTGTCTGGCTGCACGCGCTCAGGCCAAATGTCGGATCGAGGAACTGGTATTGGTGAATTGCTGCGTGCCGGACAGCGCGTGGGTGGCGAGCATGCTGCCGGCGTTCTTGGGGACGCAGGTGACGTGGGATGGCGCCGGGTGGGACTCCGAAGAAGACTAGGGTAGAGCCACATCGCGTCCTCCCACCCGCGATCCCACCGATAATCCCTCCATTCTCTTCCATCGACTATTATCAGTAACACGAGACCCTGTCTGCGATCATGGCCTGCTTGGTAGTCTCTCATTCTTGCGATCGTCGCTCTGGAAGTCCCTTTGGCGTTTGTTATGGGCCCTTGGCCGATGTTCGGCCAACGCCTTTTTCTTGAATTTATCCCGCTCAAGTTGCACCCCTCCCAATCAAGCTCCATGGCACTTCCTGTTTTGAAGCCCCTTCACAGCCCTGCATTCATGGCCAGTCACCTCGTACACGCGCGCGTCCTGCATCACATCCCCGACACCAACGACGAGCTATGCAGGCCTGCCTCGCTCGTCGATACCCTCGATCTTACATATGTCCATTCCCTCCACTTCGGCTCGCACACTCCCGACACCAGACGGCCTGCTTGGCGGCCCCGGCGCTGCCAGCGTACCTCAGCACCCTGCGCGTGAGCACAGCCTCCCATTGCCATGGACATCTGAGTCTCACTGAGATACGTGCTTGACGTGGTGGACCGGATGCCCGCAGTGTGTTCGTGCCCTGGCCCGCCGGCCCGGCAGTCGCGCTGGCGAAGTTTGTCCGCACAAGTGTCGCTGAGGCATTGCGCGCATCGCAGCTGCGAACAGATGCCGGATGGGCTCCGGGATCTGGCTGCTCTGCCGTGCCGCGGCCGCATGCACCGACTGCACCACCGCCCCCCGTCTTACGCATGCACAGAGGACCGCCGCCACACGAGAAGCCTCCCAAATCGACGTGGATGCGTGGCGGCGTGGCGGGTATGGGAACTGGATGTGCTCGCGCTCGCGCTAACCTTCAAGGCACGCGCCATAGACTCCTCCTTCTACTCGCGGCGCTCACATCGGCACACTTTAAAGGGTGTCTATGGTGCGGTGGTCCTGCGCAGAGCTCTACGCAACCCACCACCTTCCTCCCTGTGCTCTCTTGCTCGTGCTGTCTGCACGCTTTCGGGGGCGCAGCGTATGGGAGTCGAAGGGAAGGTGTGCGTGTTCCAGGATACGCTGGCGCTGTGTCTCGCGGACCGGAGTATTTACACTGGGTACGTGCTCGAGGTGGAGATGGACAATACCCGTTTTATAGGCTGAGAGAGGTGACGATGGGTGGAGGTGACTTGCGGGTAGATGCCGTGGCATGAGCGCGTACTGTGTATTTGTTTTCTTGCTTCCTTGCAAATTCCAAGTCCAAAGCTGAAATACATAATATTGCCATTGAGAACTTTCCTTGCAATGGTTTGTTGGGTTCGTATAAGATAAGATAAGATCGTCGTCGGAGGCACTGGTGCCACGCGGCTACTAAGTATGTGACTTGTCTCCTCGAGTCCTCTCCTGCGAATTTCTCCGCATCTTTATCCTCTCGAGCAAAGCCCCCTCGATCATTTCGCGTGACCTAGTCATGAAGTGGGAATGCCGAGCCCAGCAGCGAAGCCGGATGGCGACGCCGATTCAGAAAGGTTCGGTTACACATCACTCAAGCGCAAGCTTTGCTCACCGACTACACAGCACGCAGGATGAACAACAGGACGCCATTTGCTCAGAACATACGCGCTTCGAGTGTCCCCAGCTCCCAGTAGTGTCCGGATATCTCCCGAGCACCATCTACACTGCCCTCAAAGACGTGGCGGCTGCAGAGCGGGCCCTCCGCGCTGCACGAGCCGTTGACCGTGCACAAATCCAGAGACACCAAGTTACGGATTCCACGCAGGAGATAGATTGCGCTCGTGTGTGCAAGGCGTGTGATGAAGCCCTCGAGACTGCCTTGCTCGCACTGCGCGAGCAGTACAACTCCCTCGTACCCGTGGCGCGCATCCCTCCTGAGATCCGTTCGGCCATCTTTACCTGTCTGAAAGACATCGACAAGAGATGGATGCTTCGTTATGGCTCAGCATCGTTCGGTCTGACGAAGAGTTGTAGACTTACGGCTAGCTAGCATTGCTGGCACCTCATGAGCGCGGTCCTGGCCCTGACCCTGGATTGCCTCGTTCGAGCGCATACAGAACGGAGGAAGGAAATTGGGGGATAGCTCCGATTCATGGACGAGCGTCGTCCCATCAACGCTGTCTGCGCCTCTGGAGAATCTGAATACCACCGTCAAATATATAGTCAGGTCGTCGGCCACGTCACGTCACAAAATCAGAAATGTACGCACCTTTCTCCGACCATATCGCGCGCCGGTCGACAGTAACAGGCTTATTGCGGGTTATATATTCGGGAGCTGTCAACGTGGGAGATGTTGGGGGGGATAGACGACTGCGTGCGTTGACTAGCGGGATCGACAATCAGCATAAGAACACGGATAATTGACAGTTTGGACGCACCGCAAGGCAGAAGACTATAGCGTGACAACCACCTCTTCTCCTCGGCGTAAGTGTGCCTGTGGTCGTATCCGCACATCCCTTGAGCAGCTGTGTCGAGGGGCGGGCGATGCTGCGGGCGGCATGCATCTTGAGCTCGGCCGTTGGGTAGGCCATGCAAGACACAGGCAGAGAAAAGGTCGTGTGAAGGGAGGAGTTCGTTGGGAACTACTGGGAGGAAGAACTTGGAAAGAGATTCACAGAGAAACCGTGAACGGTGAAAGTACTGTCTAGGCTATAACAGAACGACTATATTCTGTGCCAAGGTCAGCCACAGAGACTATGCCTAGGCCTAGGATGGATAGGATAGGATAGGATAGGATAGAGGTTGCAAGTGAGCTGATCAAAGTCGTCCGCTCCAGAGCGATACCGTAGTAAGCGCCCGCGTGGGCGGGCCCGACTTGTCTGACTCAGAATATCTTGAATTTGGCACTACATACCGAGCTGGTTGACTCTGACGACCGCTTGAATTTGGCTCGAACCTCTTCAACCGACTGGCCTGTGGTTTCTTCGTTGTCCTTGGACGTGGGGGAAGTGGCCATACTAGAGTTTCGTATCCACGGACCACTGGCAGGCTCAGCTCAAGCTCAGATCCTCTTCCATGAGTACTAAAGTTATACTCATTGTTCTTCGACTGGCTCATCATATTCATATTTTTTCTTCGCAGAACATGTCTGACGCAGAATCAGTACTTGATGCGGCCCTGCGTCACCTAAGCCTGACCATCCCCGTCGCCCGCCTGCCACCCGAAATCCTTGCTGCCATCTTCTTGATCCTGCCTTCCATCGACCCACCTAGGCGCGATGCGATGATATCTGGGGGAAAGAACACCCTAGGATGGCCGACGATCACGCACGTCTGCCAGCGCTGGCGCAGCGTTGCGCTCCAGGATCCCACCCTCTGGGCCGACATCGTCGTGCCATTCCCATACGGCGATCGCTGGGCCACCGCCTTCTTCGCGCGCGCGCAATCTGTTCCCCTTACGATCCGCAAACCCCGCTCGTGGTCGCCTTCGCCCCCGAGAGCATCCGAGCTCGCGCTGGTCAGCGAACACCTCGCCCACACACGCATCCTGTGCCTCGACATCACCCTGGCCATGCTCCCCGCACTCCGCCGCCCCGCCCCGCTCCTCCGACACCTCGACCTCACCGCCTCTCCGCCCTTCCCCAGCGACCGCTCATTGTGCGCGCTTCCGGACGACCTGCTCGGTGGAGCTGCCGGCGCGCCGTCCCTGCAGCACCTGGCCGTGCGCGGCGCGCACCCGTGGACATCCCCTCTCCTCACCCACCTGGTCACGCTCACCGTGGCGAAAGAGAATTTGGCCGTACATGGCGTCAAGCTCGCGGACGCCCTCGCGGTGCTGGAGCGAATACCGGCATTGGAGCGCATCGTGCTGGGGCTCGACGACAAGAACACCGTGGCGGTCGCCTCGCCCACTGTTATCGCGCTTCCAAAGCTGCGCCACCTCGACCTGCGCGCGCACTATTTGGGCGCACGGCTACTTTTCGAGCGCCTTGCTATCCCACCCGACGCGACCATCCGCTGCTGCCTCTTCGTCAGCTCGTTGGCGCCCGTAGGCGAGCATACCGCTTTCTTCAAATGCATTGCCGAGCGCGCCGGCCGCATCGCGCGCATCGGCATCCAGTCGTTCATGTGGGATGGCGGGGAACCGGTCACCGCCAACCTGACCGCGTGGGGCACCGCGCGCGCGCAGGGCACGCCCTCGCTGGTGCTGCAGTTCATGCAGGACCCGTACCTGGGGAGCGAATTCGGCATGATGCCGTCCGCGCTGTCCGCGCTCGCGTCGGAGCACCTCGAGGCGCTGTCGGTGTGGATCTGGAAGGACGAGGACCTCGCGTGGCCGCATGCGCTCGGACGCGCCTCGGCGCTGCGGCGCGTCACTGTCGAGGGCGAGGCGGTGAACGCGTTGCTCAGCGTGCTCGCACAGACGCCGGGACTCCTGCCCGCGCTCGCCTGCCTGGTTGTCACCGGAGAAAAGTTCGTGGCGGGTTTGCGGACAGACCTGATGGCGCGGGCCCTCGCGGAGCGCGCGCGCGACGGGCACGCGCTGGAAGTGCTGGATTTGTTGGGGTGCGATGTGGACGAGGAAAGTGCGCGAGATCTGCGGTGGGCGGTGCCGGGGATGGTCTTGCGGTGGCGAAGCCAGTGAGCGTAGAGAGTACGTCGTGGAATCGCTGTTTTTCGAACATTATGCTCACGCTTCATCTATGAAGGGCATCGCAAGGACCCCCGTAAAGCGGCGTTTGCGGCCGCGGCCCTTGACGCATCGTTCATCGTGCCGAATCGCGCCGTCAGCGTTGGCTCGCTCGAGGCGCAGATCTGGCGCTTCCACGAGGACATCGGCGGGCCCACCATGATGCCGCTGCCGCCAGGACGTGCGCACGAGCATGCACCGCTTGCGCTAGCGACTACTCTGAAGAGCCAGAGCTAGGGCAAAGTGAACGGACAGTGCCCTGTGCGATCAAGACGACGCAGAGCTGGGTCGGCATCAAGGAGCGGACGGTGCGGGAATCTTGCTGCGAGCTGGGGACGTGAACGCGTTTGGAACGCGTGGACGTGGACGTGGACGTGGAAATGCAACTTGTGTGAGATTTGTGTCCAGCCAGTATGTCTTCTTGTCGAATTCGATTGGAGGATTTTCTGTCTGGCAAAGACGTAGTGTGCCATTCACAGGGCATTTCAGTGTAATAGCCATGGACTGGTTTTGAGTGGATGAACCCTGCAGTGAAGTGACACTGGTCGGCCACGATAAGATAAGATCCCGAGCGCCCTGCTTATTCACACGCCGCTTCCCAGCGATTTACCTCCTTTCACCTCTCACTCATATCTCAGTATCATCCAACTCTTCAAGTCGAGCGAGAGGTGGCTTGCTTTGCACACCAATTCCACAAGTCTTGCTGACAGCCCGCTTACCGTCAATCCGCGTCACAACACTGCTTCTACTCTCTCCTCAGCATGCACGCCGAATCACTCAACGCAGAGCAACACAACGCTCTCCTTCCGATCGCGCGCATCCCGCCAGACATCCTCATCCATATCTTCTCCATCTTGGCCGCCGGCCTGAAAGACGTGTTTATCAACGAATCATATAAGCTTGAAGGCCTCGACTGGCTCGCCGTCACGCACGTCTGTCGGTTCTGGCGGCACGTCGCCATCCAAGACGCCCGGCTCTGGGCCGACAACCTCATTGTCCCCTTCCTCTTTGGCCAGCGCTGGGTGTCCACATTTCTCTCACGCGCCGAGCAAGCACCTCTCACAATCTACCAAGGTAACTTGGGAAAATCCGACTACCCAAATCCCTTCGACCTGGAATTCGTCATTGCGAATCTCGCACGCATCCGCGTCCTGCGCCTCCGCTTCAAAGACGCTGACCTCCACGCGCTGTGCACCCCCGCCCCGCTCCTCGAGTACTTCCACACGACTCTCAACGCGTCCTTCAAACGTCGTTCAGTGTCTCCATCCCTCCCTCACGGCCTGTTTGGTGGCACAGCCGGTGCCCCGGTGCTACGACACGTATGTGTGACGATCAACAGCACAATGCCAATGTTGTGGACATCGCCGCTGTTTGCAGGCCTGGCTTCTTTGGAAGTCTGGATCTACATATCCAGCGGGCCCGCCGCAGAGATTGCGGCCATCGTCGACGCGTTGGACCGAATGCCCTCCTTGGAGCGGTTCATGCTCCGTATTCTTGAACTTCGCGAAGAGTGGGTCGAGGTGCCGCCTTCCAGACGCGTCGTCGCACTGGCGGGCCTCCGCGACCTCCATCTGGATGCCAACACTGTGATTGCCGCCTTGCTGCTTTCGCACATCACATTCCCGGCCGACGCCAGCGTCAACTGTGTTCTGTATGCCTATGACGTCGACGACCCGGTCCCAGAGACTGCAGCGGTCTTCGCCGCCGCAGCCACGTGTATTTTCCACAGTGCAGCCGCCTCGCGCGTGCATCTCAATCTGGCCGACTTCGGCAGGCGTATCATGATCAAGTTGAAGGCCTGGCGCTCCACGGACGCGTACACGAGTCCACCCGCTTTCTCCCTCGAGCTCTGCCCACACCGCGACCATCACAGTGGGGGCAACGCCTCTGCCAGGCTGCGGATCGTGATGGCGGCGCTCGCGTCGGAGAACCTCGAGGAGCTGGCGCTCTGTGGCGACGGGCCGGTCGCAACATGGGTGCATCATGATGCACTGGATCGGGCGCGGCGGCTGCGGCGGCTCACGGTCGAGGGCCGCGCCGCCTTTGCGCTCTTCGCCGCGCCGCGCGGCGACATCCTCCCAGCGCTATCCGTGCTGTCAATTGCCGGAGTGGACCTCAGGACTGGCAGGGGCGCGGGCGTCACGATGGAGGACAGGTTGGTGCGGTATCTGGAAGCGCGGGCGGACGCGGGGGCGGAGGGCCCGGCGGAGATGGATGTAGTGGCCTGCGAGGTGGATGATGAGTTTGTGCGACGGGCGCGGGCGGCGGTGCCGGGATTGGTGGTGAGGTGGCGAAAGGACGATGGAGAGGGCGCGGAGCTGTGATCGTGGCGGACGGCTGGCAAAAACTTTTCAGAGGGAAATCAAATGCGTGTACGCGGCTTTTGTGACGAATAAATCCTGCACGGCCGTGTGCGATGTGCCCAGCGTACGGCTGTGGCCTGTGTGCAGAGACAATGAATCGATGCCCTCGGAATGCTCATAAGTACAGCCTATACCCCCGAGTCCGCTGCCTACAACCACGAGTCGATATCCTCTTCCTCCGACATATCGTCAGCGTCATCACCCTCCGTTCTCCATCTCACCACAATCCCCGGGACTGCATCTCGCACCTTCATCACAAACGCTTCGTCCGTGTGGCACCCCCTCACGTCGAGCACGTCGAGCGCATGTCCAGCTTCTGCGCGGTCTGCAAGCCACCGCGGCAGCATGGCTCCCAGTGCCGCTTCGTTCCAGTCCAACTCCCCATCCAACTCCTCATCCTTTCCCTTTAGATCGGCGCCAGACATGGCCAACCTGGAGACCGTCGACGGCATGGAGAGGCAAAGTGATTTTGCCATGGAGCCCGAGACCGTGAGGCTCCGCAGCCTACCAAGTTGCAGTCCAGCTGGCCACTCCATCAAAATGTCGTTGCCAGTGACATGTAGCTCCTCGAGGTGCTCCGATGCAATGCCTTTGAGGGCAGGCGATCCAATATGATAATATGTCCCGTCGAGCGAACCTATTTGCAGAGCCAAGGCAGGCATGCCCTCTGTGTGCCCCCTTCGCCATGCGGCCACCTTCAGGCAGACCCCGTCCTGCTCATGTATCTCCTGGATATCTATGCGCGAGAATGCGGCTGCGCGGGCGGAGCTTGCGCGGAGTGTTTGACCCAGCGCCTCGATTTCCATCGGGTCGTTGCCGGACAAGAAATCACAGGTGACACGGGTGTCGGGAGGAAGCTCGAGGCGCGCAAGGAGCAGGCGCGCGTCCACAGCGCTTGCACGAAAGACGTTGAGGTGGCGCAGCGCCGACAGGGCGACGACGTGTTCGGACGTGGTCCCGGGTACCTCGCTCAGCTCCAGCTGAAACCATAGCCTCAGTCTCTGTAGCGCGCGCATTTGGCCGAGGGCATCAAGCATCTCGTCCAGCGCAGTATCGTTGAGGGTTATGCAGTGTGCGATAATATCGAGAGAAATGAGATGCTTGAGCAGCGGCGACGACCATGGTAGCGGGGGCCATACGGACAAGTGCCGCAGCGCCGGTGCGCCGGCTGCACCGCCAAGGAAGCTAGCGGGGAGAATGGGACCCCCGAGGCGGCCCAAGCGGGCGGTCAGATGAATGGTGCGAAGGAGCGGCATGGCGTGGCAAAATGCGGGAACCTCGTCTCTGGTGATGAGGTCGATCTTGAGGATGCGTATTCGCGCGGAATTGTTGCTAATGAATCCAAGCTCAGAAGACGTCGGGGGCGTCATGTCGTACCATGGCACTGCGGGTGATTCTATGGCGAGAGGCGCAGATTGTGCGCGAGAGAAGAAAATGGCGGCCCAGCGGTCGCCAAACGGGAAAGGTGCGATGATATTGGAAGCCCAAAGAGTAGCATCTTGGACAGCGGCGTTGCGCCAGTGCTGACAGACTTGTGTGACGGTCAGCCACCCGAGGCTGTTCTTCACTCCGGAATCATCCTCGTCGCGCGCAGGTTTATCGATGGAGGACAGGAGCATGAAGATTGCGCTAAGGATTTCGGGCAGGAGCTTGGCACCTGGGGACCTGTGCTGCATGGCAGAGCCCAGCGACTCCAGTGCGCCAACGTCGGACATGTTCTATGGGATAGGAAGACGAGTGGGCATGTGAGAACGGATATGGGCGAGCTGAAACTCACCAGAGCAAGCGGCAAGTGGTCGCTGCTGGCAAAGATCTTGATCGATGGATTTTATATGCTTGCACCCGATTCGGCACGGTCCCGCGTGTTCTCGACGACCAGCGCGCAGAACGGGAGAAACAGAGTAGCGGCGGCGACATCAGCACGCGCATCGTCCCTTCCGTCGAATTGACTGCAACACAGTTATTGTGCCCGACCACGCAGCCTCAGCCGCAGGAGACGCATGGGGCGAGCCGGATGGCACGGTCCGCTGTGACGGTCGAGCTCGAGGTGAAATGTCAGGGGAAGCGGTGGACAATCATGCGTATGACACGGGTGGATACGGTGCATACCCATACATTTCTGCTGTGTATCGTCGCGACGGCTAGTATCATACTGGAGTTTCGTCAGCGAGACAGAGGATGAAGCCTGCATGCCACGTACCTCGACTTTCCACTTTCCCTTCTCTCTCAATCACCATTCTCCTTCACCCGCTCGGTGCGCAGAAGTTCATTCGCCTGTCCCATCGCAGAAAGCGCGATTTGCGCGTGCCACGTTGAAGAGAGTGGCCTAGTGTGTCTTGCTATGGAGCAGAGACTCGTCTTTGAGCCTGAGTGCGCCGATCCTCTTTGAGCCTGAAGACACTGAGCGCGCCAATCCTACTTGACTTTCTGCATTGGAGCTATTCTGGCCGTTAGCAGGGGCACGAGGTTATAGAGAAAGCAGCTGGGTAGAAGACGGAGAGAGTGACGGCAATTCCGATCGCGGTGGGTGCATGTGGGTGCCGGGTTCCTCGGCCCGCTGCCATGCACCATACCCGGCGACGAGCCTTACTCTTGCTGCCACCAGCCTGCCATCCTCCCGCCTGTAAGCACCGTCAGCTAATCGTCAAGGACTTCACTCACTGGTTGTTCGCAGAGAGCTCATCCAGCGCGGACTTGCTTTCATGCTTCCTGTCGTCCCGGTTGCCGGCCTGCCGACCGAAATCCTCACCCTCATCTTCTCCATCCTCTCCTCAATCGACATCATCCCTGGCACAAAGGCACGCAATCCCAAGCTCAATCACGACCTTGGATGGTTGAAGGCTACCCATGTCTGCCGGCGCTGGCGGAACATCGCCATCAACGAGCCCATTCTCTGGGCATCTGATGTCGCCCTCCCGTCCCGGCTGGGCTCCCACTGGGCCGACGCATTTCTGTCGCGTGCACAAGACCTTCCACTTACAATAATAAATTGCAGCGAGTTACCATCCGACATCGCCTTCATTGGCCCAAATCTTGCGCGGACGCGTGCCATCCTAGATCTTCACATCGGTGCCAACGGACTACTGTCCCTCTGCACCCCCGCACCGCTTCTACACACCCTAAATCTCACCATCTACAACAACGCACCCCCACTTCCATTCCGCCCGGATAGCCTGTTCGGCGGCGCAGCAGGCCTGCCGGAGTTGCGGCACCTGTCTGTGGTCACATGGGAGCTGCAGTCATGGCCGCCGCTGCTGCTCGAGCAGCTCGTTTCTGTCGACATCACGATCCCTCTGCATGACGTGCCTGGTGACATGTTCGCTTCCATGTTTGCCGCGCTGGGCAAGATGCGCGGGCTGGAGCGGCTGGCGGTGCAGCTCGAGCTGGAGGACGCTGACGCGGTGCCGGTCATATCGCTGCCGGCGCTGAAATTCCTCACCCTGCAGGCCAGCATCTGGGATGCACGGCTACTCCTAGCGCGCCTCGAGCTTCCTGCTGGCGTCCGCGTTCGTTGCGATTTATACCGGAGCATGGACGCGAGGGCCGAAATCTTAGAACGACTATCTTCTGTGCCAAGGTCAGCCACGGAGACTACCGAAATCTCAACACTCCTCCCCGCAATGATGGCCTGCGTCGACGCCCGACATACCCCCATCTCCATCGCGCGTGTCGCCGTCAGGCGCGGTGTGCCCGACAGACCATTTCCAAGCAGCGGGCACTTCGCGGAGGTCCGCGCATGGCGCAGCGGGGATCAAGACGGCGCGCCCGCTCAGGTGGTCAGGTTTGAAGGGTGGGAGGACGTGCCGATTGTGCTGGGATCCATCCCATCAACACATCTCGAGGCGCTGGCGATTGGAGGCTGCGTGCGCGATGCTGCGTGGCTCGATGCACTGAAGAGTGCCCCCAGGCTGCGCCACGTCACGGTCAGAAGCAGCGCAGTGCCCCCATTCTGCGCCGCGCTCGGCGGCGCGCCGGGCATCCTCCCTGCGCTCGCCACACTGGTCATCAACATCCAGACGCACCCTTTTGCGGATACGATCCTGACGGACGCATTACCCCGATGCCTGGCGACACGGGCTCGCGCCGGTAATTCGCTAGAGGAGCTGGAGGTGGTGGGGTACGACGAGGACGAGGCGTGTGTGCACGCACTGCGGGAGGCGGTGCCGGGCCTGGTGATTCGGTGGAGCAGGGAGGCGGAGCCTGACGAATTGGACGACGACAACAGATCTGACTCCGAAGACGCCATCTCGGATGAGGAGGAATGAGGGCCGTGAAAAAGGTGAGAACAGTCTTGTAGGTATTTCCGGCTTTGCCGCTGACCCGCCTCACGCTCCACTATACAGTGCAATTTCTTTGCAAGCCTCTGTGTCCACGCACTGTAGTCAATCTATGCTCCATCTCATTCATTGAAATCCTATAACACATGACGAAACAATGCTAGGGACGTCTCGCGATCGACGACAAGGCGTTGCGCCTCGGATGACTTCGCTTAGATTCACCGCGTGCTGACTGGCCAGGAACTAGACGCACCGAAGATCCAACACTGCTCACTTGCGCCGCCACACGAAGACGTTGCCCTCCGTGACCGCGTGGCCCATCCTCCCGCCGTGGATGCGCGAGAAAGGTGACAGCGCTACGGTTGTTTGGAGAGCATGCACAGCGCATGCTTACTCTGTGCGTCCGACACGCTGGGACTGGCCCCTGGCATGAATTGAGTCAGCTCTTTGCCTTGCAGCAGTCGAGCGAACGACTTACATGCACCGACCCGCCTCGATCGCACTGCAAACCACAACGTTCCATCACGGAATTCTCGCGCGACTGCGGCTATCGGCGGCATTCCACCCATTTTTGAGCTTGAAGGACGACCTGCCGATTTGCCGCCGGCCGAGGTCGCGGCCAGCGAACGAGGTAAACATGGGCGTTGAGGTATTTTGATGCGGCAAGGTAAAGGCCATTGGACTCCTTTGCATCCAGTTAGCCAGCTCAAGTATAGGTCAGAAAGTGCACCGCACATACTTTCCCTCTTCATTTCCTGAGCGGCTCGTCATCTTGCAGATTTTGGCCGCGATCGGTACGACGAGGTAAGTCACCGTAATGGGCTCACTTGCGTGCGGCTTCTGGGATGTTGAGCTGGCGAGGACGAAGCATACTGTGTGCCGGTTGAAGTCCGCGCCCAAAATACGTGCTTCCTGCACGTCGGAGGGTCTGGGTCGAGAGCGACGCGAGGTTCAGTGATGGCATACTCGGGCAGGGTAGATTGACTGGAGAGGCGCCGATCAGCGCACGAGTACGGTTACAATGACACGAACTGGACACACTTAGCGATGCAACGGGGCTCGCGTTGGCAGGTCTTGGGTGAAAAAAAGACGTGGACTGGGAGAGGACGGTATCGAGCGTGGAATGGGCGGGCTGCCTGTTGAATATCAAAGCGCACTCTGCATGCGATGCGACCGAGCGCACACTAGATAGAAAGTTAGAGAGAACGAATAATTTCAATCAAGGCGAGAGTCGGTGACGCGGCGGCGGTGTGGCGGGCGGCACCCGATTCAGCACCGTCCCGGCGGCTGTCCGACAACTTACAAGTGCCGATTCAATCCTCGGATCCTCCTATTCCTCCCCGTGCACCGTCGGCCAGTCGTCTATATCTCTCCTCACCAGTTGCTCTCAGAGAGATTATTTTGCACGGACATTATACATGCATCCTGTCGTCCCCGTTGCCCGCCTGCCGCCCGAGATCCTCACTCTCATCTTCTTTATCCTCCTCTCAATCGCTCCTCCTCGTCGAAGACAGCAAAAGTCCCTCAAATTTAAGCACGACCTCGGATGGTTGAACGTCACGCACGTCTGCCAGCGATGGCGGAACACTGCCCTCAACGAACCACTTCTCTGGGCGTCCGATGTCGCCGTCCCATCCCGGCTGGGCTCCCCCTGGGCCGACGCATTTCTCTCGCGCGCACAAGACGTGCCACTTACAATCACTACTTGCTACGAGACACTACCCGATTACACTTTCCTTCGCGACAATCTCGCGCGGACGCGTGCCATCTTGGACCTTCGCATCAGCCCCCTTGGACTCCTCGCACTCTGCATCCCTGCACCGCTCCTCCACACTCTCAAGTTCAGATGCGCCTCAAATCCCCACAGCAGACCCGAGGTTCGTTCCGTCCCGAAACGCCTGCTGGGCGGCGCAGCAGGCCTCCCGGAGTTGCGGCACCTGTCCGTGGCCTCATGGACGGATCTGTCATGGGCGCGGCTGCTACTTGAGCAGCTCGTCTCGGTCGACATAACAGTATTTTTCACGTATCATGTGTCTGATGAAAAGCTTACCTCCATGTTCGCCGCCCTGAGTAGGATGCGCGGACTGGAGCGGCTGGTGTTGCAGATGGAGCTGCAGAAGTCAAAAGGCCCGGTGCCGACCACATTGCTGCCGGCACTGAAATATCTATCCCTGAAGGTCACCATCTCTGATGCGCGGACCCTCCTCGCGCGCCTTGCACTCCCTGCTGACGTCCGGGTCCACCTCACCTTGCAGTGGGGGTTCGTGCCGCCAAGGGTCTGGTTGCCAAAGCTCTTCTCCGCAATGATCGCATGCGTCGACGCCCGCGCCGCCCCGATCGCGCGTGTCGCCGTCCGGCGAGCGTTGCCCACCAGACACAGCCCGTTTGTGGATGTGCGAGCATGGCGCAGCGGGGATACAGACAGTGCGCCCAATCTGGTGATCCGGTTGCAGGGGTGGGAGGACATACCGAGTGTGCTGGGATCCCTCCCATCGACCCATCTCGAGGCACTGACTATGGGACGCGATGCACCCGACGCGGCGTGGCTCGATGCCCTCGGGAACGCGTCTAAACTTCACCGTGTCACGGTCAAAGGCGGCGCGGTGACCCCGTTCTGCGCCGCGCTCGAGCGCGCGCCGGGCGTCCTCCCTGCGCTCTCCACGCTTGTGATCAACGTTCAGGCGCACCCTTCGGCGAAGACCGTCCTCGGGGACCTGTTGCCGCGAGGCCTGTCAGCGCGGGCTAGTGCTGGGAGTCTGCTGCAGGAGTTGGAGGTGGTGGGGTGTGATGAAGACGAGGCGTGCGCCCGTGCGCTGCAGGATGCGGTGCCGGGGCTGCTGGTTCGGTGGTGCTGGGAGTCGGAGGCGGAGGCGGAGGAAGAGGAAGAGGAGGACAAGGACGGCGAAGACACCTCCGATTTCTATGACACCTCGCCAGGTGAGGAGTCTGACTCTGACAGTATATCAGAGGAGTCGCAATATTGAGGCCGGTGAGGAATGAGCGTGTACAGGCAGAAAATGAGAGATTCGTTGGCGGACGGATGGTGGAGAAGGCGCTGTGCTTCCAGATAGCTAGCGACGATGTATTATTGTTTCAGCTAATTGTACTGACTTTCGCCTTCAGCAGTATGGTGTATTGTTCATGTACGTTACCGGTTCATATCACATCATGCATGACGGAGACCGCGACAGCTCTGCATCTGACTTCTTTGCCGCGGGGTTCGCTCTCTGTGATGCCCCTCGGAGATCCACCGGTGTCGTCGTGGGAGCGGAATATGCATCAAGATTTGCGACAAGACGTTTCAAAGAGACATACGTGAGCGACAGAGCAACCGACGCCGAATGCAAGCTCATCAGAGACCGCGAACAGATCATGACCTTCGTGATGCTGCCATCGTGGGCTTGATGACGGATCGAGTTGATACGGAGTTCCAACGATTATAGTGCAGAGGCCGGTGTCCGGGTGTCCGTGTTGAGGTGCCCGCAGGCCCACGGGCTGTTGGGAAAGAGCAACAAATTGAGGACTCGGAGCTTGACAACTGGCTGGAGGTCAATACTCACCTGTGTCGCGCCGCCCGCTCAACCTGCGGGGGGCCACCAATCAGCGCTCGAGCGGTCAATTTTGACGGGCGTGGGCTCGCTCATCCTGCGAATGCCGGCGCCGGAGGCTCAAGTCTATGATTAGCATGGGCAGCAATCAGAGGTCGTTCGAAGGACAAGAAGGTATAAAAGGATGTGCGCACCGCCGTCCAACAGCCAGCACAACCAGCACAACCCAAATGCAATTCCTCTCCTTCACCGCGCTTGCTGCACTCGCCGTCCTCGCGTCTTTCGTCCGTGCGCTCCCGGCGCCCATCGAAGAACGGACAATCGGTTGGTCTTCTCTGGTCGTCTTCCTGTCCCGCATTCGAGGCTGACGTGTCGATGCCAGAGGAGCTGAACGTCCGCCAGTGTCCCTGGCTGAAGCGTGGACCGTGCACCCATGAGGATTAACTGCGCGCCGCAACAAGGTGGGTCGTCCAGTCGATTGGCGCATGCGTGTCTCTGAATGGCCGCAAACGCAGACGAGGAGCGACTCTTGGATGTCGGGCGCGCGGTAGTAGGGGAAACTACTAGTAGTGGATGAATAACGACGGGGTCGTGGATACATACGAATGCGCATACAATGATCCGTCTGCGACTGAGAGACTGGTCCGCCATGGCCATTCCCACGACACGTATAACGCAGAAATGCTCTTGGGGCTCTGAGTTCTACCAGAGTCCTACATCCCAGTCAGCATCTGTTCGCCGGAAAACTTGGGGCCAAGCGCACGTACCTTCCCACCGCGGGCGCTGCGGGACAATCGCACCAAGGACAGCGCCCTCGCCAAGCACTGAGCCCTCCAAGATCGTGCCCACCCCGTCCTTCAGAATCCAGCACCTTGAGCCCGAATTCGTGTATGACACTCGCTGCACGGTGCCAGTACGTAGACCTCATCCGCGCAGAGGTGAGTCTGCACAACCTGCTCATGTTCTTCGCGGATGCGCTCGCGATGACGTAGAGCCCTGAGCCCGATGAACTTGCAGAACTAAACCGCGTCTGAGGCTACGACAAGAACATGGATCGTGGGCGCGCGAGAGGAAGCTGCTCAAGTAGGGAGCTAGCTGGTTCTGCGGAAAGGATGGCTCATGGCTCTCGGGCCGCAGAGGCGGACCCGATTCGGCACAAGGTTAGGGTTAGGCGCAGGCGCTCACCGGCACCGTCACTCAGTGCATCCCCGCATACCACTCAACTGGTTCCTGGATATTGACGCAGACGACTCACGCTGCATTTCGTTCTGTGGGTACACCGGTTGTCCGCATCATCTGAAGTGCTCTGGTCGGCTTTCTCAGGCTCCGTCTCTGCCCTCGCAGACATCCTCCTCCGTCATCTCCGCGACTCGACTCTTGGCGCACCCACCAAGGAACGATATGGTTAGGAATCGAGGGACGAAAGGGTGCGCAGGACTGGCATGAGAGGTCGCCTCAGTACGTTTTCCCTCTTCGCTGGCGGACAGCTCGATGACCGCGCTTCACATGGCCACCTCCTCCGGGCTCCTCCACCTGTGCGAAGCTTCAACTTGAAGATCTTGCCCTATCCACTCATCTCACCGAGCGCGACTCCAGCCCCACCGAACCCTTTTTTTGCTCTATATGCGGCGTACAACTTTGTCAAAGTTCTCCCGACGAGACGCTGGATCTCGCGCATTCCCGCTGGCGAGTACTCGTTGCGCACCGCAAAACACCTTCGTTTCTTCCAGGCCGATATTGCGCCTGGCCACCTCCGTCCTGGACGTACGGTACTAATCGATGCTGCGCACTGTGCGCACTTGGTACCTGTAAGCTCAATCTCGCACATAGTCATGGTGGACGTCACTTACAGCGAGTCTAGTTAGGTCGGACGTTTGATTCACGCAGACTTAGTCACACCGTTCCGCTCCACCCACCTCCGCTCGTCGAGCCTCAGATCCTCCGTCGCACTTGCCGTTTCGTGATACAAGGCGGAACCCCGCTCCGGGCCTTCGTGATAGCACCGGATGCCAGTAAGAAGCCAGCTTCCAGACGTACCGGGACATATTGATTGCCTGGAGACGAAAGCAATACACGAACACGAGCCCCAACTTGCTTCTGGACGCACCTGAAGACAATGCTCGGTGCAGAAGAACAAGCATGGTGGTGGTTGACCTCCCTCAGACGGCATCCTAATACCTACCCTCCTCTTTGAATCGTACGTCGCTTCGACTTCTCCATCTGACTCGCCAAATATATGCTGAATAATGCTGTCCTTCGGACTCTAGAGACGCTGTGATGTTCTGGGCTGGATTGGCCACCGACGACACGCTCGACGTGCAGAAAGGCATTGAGCATGAACACCTGACTGACCCGCGCGTCCCTCTCTTCCTGCTCGTCTTGTCGTTCCGTCCTTCCATCGCCATGAATCGCACTGACGCAAACTGTTTGTTCCTTCTAAATCTCAGGTACTCCCGTCGTGCTCTTGCGCTCTCCCAGCCCTCTCGCAGAAGACGAACTTGCCGACAGTCAGCTAATAAGAACGCAGCGGAGATCAAGGGCTCGCGGTCCGCGGGCCTTTGAATCAAGCATACAATACAACTCGATTCTTGCGCACGGGGCGCTTGTACTGTATGCGCGGGACACGCTCGACCTGTCGGGCGTGCGTGCACAACGACATCGAGCGCGTCGCTGCCCCGTAAGTCCATTCTCTTCTCGTTCTCTTCGCAATTGACAGTATCGCGGATCCACCAGGCGAGAAAACATGCCGATCTGATCTGCAAACACCCCCCTTGTCCGCGGTCGTCGCCGCGCTCCTTCGCTCTTGACTGGCCCTCCGAGGTATCTCGCATTGCACAGCTTCAGGACACAACCCTCCCTCACGGCCTACGTCCGCGGCCAGCCCCGAGCCTCCGCAATCCTCGGACGAGGTACGTCGCGGCGACGTTCGACCATCGGTGGTCGATGCTGATATTATTCCCAGGACGACAGTCGACATCTACCTGCAGCACAAAATTTCCCTCCGAGATGGCGAGCGGATGAATGCAGCCACGACAGACTAGCACGAGCAGCACGATATGCACGCCTTTTGCCTTTCTTAGCACAGGGACACGCACCGAAGAGCCACCTCGTCCCCACGCTACTCGCGGCTGCCTCGACATGGCACTGCGCATTCCCCTCGAGGCCAGCAGTCGCGCGCCACCGCGTGTCGATGCTTCTCAAGGCGATGGCAGGCTCTTCAGGCGGGAGCGCCGCTGGCATCCACTGTCCATTCCTCATGCGACAGCTTGTGTCGTTGGACACATGCCCGAAACTAAAACGGAGCTAGGCTGCTGGAAGTCCGCTTCGACTGACAGCTGTGCACAGAAGCCGACGATGTCGATGAGCTGCCAAGGAACAAAGAACATATCGATGAGGCCACTTGACTCTGTCATACGCGCTCTTATTCATGTGTTCCCTGACTTGCCTGCAGCCTGCCATTGCTGACAGGTCTTGTGACAGTCCCGCGCCAAGAGAACGAACACCTTCAAGGCTGCTGCCGGCGTAGGCATCGAGATGGCGCGACTAGTGGACTACGAAGGTATGCAAGTACCTTCCCTTTGCAGCGCTGAGCGTGATGGAAGCTGACGTTAGTCATATCGGCGGTGTTTCGTGTCTAAGGGATTCCCCCGGTATTCAATACGTGGGGTTCATAATGGTCGAACAGGCCCTCCAAATGTCGGTTGCGTCGTCATTTCCGTTCAACTTGGCACAGTTTACGCGTTATGTCGGATGTACTAGCAACGCAATGTCATTGCCTTGAACAGTACACGTCCACCGACATATCCGCTAGACATAAATATGGGTCATGCATCGCGGCTGCACACTGTGCGCTCCCCATGTCTTTCCTCCGCGCGAACTTGATGCTAATCGCCTGGCTCTGCCATTTAGTCACGACGTATCAACCGAACAGAGCCTCTTCCGACGAGCGAACGCGGGCCGCACGCAACTCTCTTTTTGAACGGACTGCCCAGACCATGGCGGCGACGACCCGAGTGCGTAATATGCGCCGCTCTGTACCATCGATCATGCACTCACTCTGCCGAGGCAGCTTTTCGTTGGTACATTGTTGTCCCTCGAAACTGCTGCAAACTACGCCGCCGCGGCACCGTCCAGCGCATTCGCTATGCGCATTTTCGCTCTTTCCCCCAGGTCCATTTCTGAACCGTCCACCCCGCCTCTCTTCCTCTTCGCATTCCTCGCCACCGTCCTCGGCTGCATCATACGCGTCCTATCCTTCCGCGCAATGAAGGGTCTCTTCACGTACGAGCTCTCGATTTCCGCGCATCACAAGCTCGTCACATCCGGGCCGTACGCCATCGTGCGCCACCCAGGCTACACCGGCTTGCTCCTGGTGCAGTTCGGCGCGCCGCTGCTGTGCCTCGCGCCGGGCAGCGGCAGCTGGTGGTGGGGCGCGGGCGTCGCGCGCACGCGCCTGGGCCACGCGGTCGCAGGCGCGTGGGTGGCGGTGCTCGGGCATATAACGCTGGTTGTGTGCAGGGTGCCCACGGAGGACGCGCTCCTGCACGAGGTGTTTGGGAGAGAGTGGGAGACGTATGCGAGGAGGGTGCGGTACAGGTTCATCCCGGGGGTGTTCTGAATGGCGCGTGCGTGGGGGCCTGGAAGTCCGCCACGATTGACGGTCTGGCGGAGGATGCATAGCACCCTCAGAAGTCTTTGGCGTGTCACCGGAAGTGGAGCCCGAGTGCTTGCGACTTGGCTTTTCTGCGACAGGCATCCTAGATGTGAAGCGACTGGGATTGTGGCGGCGGTGTTGTCGGACGCGGTTCTGGAGGGCGCCATTGTGCCAATACATAGACATTATACGGCGCCGGGATCAAAATATACTGTACAAAAGTCTCCGTGGAGTCAATCTAAACTTCATGTGTACCACTCCGCACGTTCTGCATTGCCGGGCGAGATAAATTGCCGTGCGGGAGCAGGCGAGCGTCAGGGGAGCGATGCCTAGAAGAGCGCGGATGAATATTTGAATATTGTCGAACTAGGTCTTGGTGGCCGGGTACCTGCGCTGCCCTCTTGGAGGCATTCCTCCTGATGAGGGGATGTGCGCCGCGGCACGGTGGGGAGCGAAGTGGCCCGGGCCGGCATCCGACTTGGGCAGAAGCCTCCGCGAGCCTCGTTATGTAGCATTCTCCCTCTCTGCCTCCTCCGTCGTCTCCGCAACCAGCCTCAGGCGCGCCACCAATCGCAACGAACCACATGGTCGGGAATGGCAGGACGAGAGAGTGCGCAGGCTGGTCATGAGAGGTTGCGCTCGTGTGCGTTTTTCCCCGTCGCTTGCGACAGCTTGATGACCGTTCACTTCATAGCTGGTACCTTGACCGTGCCCTCCCTCCTCAACGATTCAGTTTGCAAATCTACGCCTGTGAATTATAACCGACCCAACCGTCCAATGAAAGTCGTGCCGCACGCTTTGTACCGCCTTCGCAGCTTCATGATGGTCATCCACCCCGCGCTGTCTAGCAGCTGGCACTCATCGAGTGCCATGCTGTCTCCACCGAATACGCCCCGCGAGATCATATGTGGCGGACTGTCAATCATCGCCTATTCGCGCGACAGGACGCTAGGGCATGCGCATTGTGTTTGGCGAATGGACGGCGCTTGATGCGCCTCGCAAAACAAAACACCTTCAATCGTTTTTCTTCCGCGCCGGGGCGCCGGACGACCTCCTTTGTGGACCTATGGTGCGACTCGAGTCACCGCATTTCATCCCTGTAAGCTCAGTCGCGCAGCATGGACACGGCGGACGTCGCTCGCTTCGAGTCTAGTCATGTCGAGCGTCTTGTATGGCACGTAGGCAGACGCCTTTGTCACGACGTTCTAATCCGCCGCCCTGGAGTTCCACGCCGAACTTGACTCCTCCCCTCCCCCGTTGTGCTTTGCGGATATAGGACGGAATCATGCTCCGGGCCTTCAATGTGGTTCGCAACAAATGCCAGTGAAAGCCCGCGTCCAGACGTACGTACCGGGGCACACGGGTGTCGATTGACTGGAAAGGAATTTAGCACACGAACCCGGAGCACCCTCTGGTTTCTGGAAGACAAGACACGCCGCAGACAAACAAGTATTGCGGTCATGAACCGCCCCAAGACGGCATCCCGATACCTATCCTCCTCTTGGTAACGTACGTTGCTTCGACTTCTCCATCTGACCCGTCAAATATATCCACTGATCAATGCCGTCCTCTGGACTTCAGGGAGCCGCTGCTGTCTGTCATTACCTCCTCTGCTCTGTCGTTAAGCAGCGTCAAGATATACGCTTGTGCGCTTCATCGTCAAGCACCGAACCCTCCCCGCGCGCTCGACGTCGTCTGGCATCTGCTGTTAGGTGGCGTCAATGGAAGCCCGCCATGCGGACGCACACCGTGATCGCCACGCCCCGATGCTCAGGGCAGGACTGGCCGACACGGTATACCAGTTGCTGTCAATCCTCTTATAAAGCCACCTCGCTGCCCGCTTTCCCCTCGTCCCCTCCCATTCAACCACGCCAACCTCTAGTCACCGGTCAACGATGTTCCTCGCCACCGCCCTCCGGCGCATCGCGCGCGGCACCCTCGCCTCGCTCAGCCGCGGCGCATTCTTCGCTTTCATCGTGGTGTGGGACGTCGCGCTCGTCCTCGTCAATCTCGTCGCTTTCAAGCGCAAGGCCGGGCACGTCACACCGAAGGGACACCCCGGCGCAGGCGGCGTGTGGCCGGAGTACATCCCGCCGCGCGCGGGCGACAGCCGGTGCGCGTGCCCCGCGCTCAACGCCATGGCGAATCACGGTGCGTCGACGTCCACCCCTTGCTTACGGGTGGTTAAGATAATCCAACTCGCAGGCATCTTACCGCGCAACGGACGCAACATCCCTTTCAGAGACCTCCCGGGAAAGGTCCGCGCGACGTACAACTTCAGCCCGACGTTCTCGCTGTTCGTCCCGCGGTACATCGCTAGCATCCTCGGGCGCTCGTTCTCCAAGGACACGCTCAACCTGTCGGACATCGACGTGCACAACGGCATCGAGCACGACGCGTCGCTCACCCGTGCGTCCATTTTCTCTCGACCTCGTCAATGTTATGCTAACGCGGATACTCTAGGCGAGGACACATACCATGCTAAATCCCAAGCACTCCCCTCGCCCGCGCTCGTCGCCGCGCTCCTCCGCTCTGCCACCGGCCCTCCCCAACCTGGCCACACTCTCCCTGGCCACACTCTCGCCGAAGACGAGATTGCCGGCAGCGGCGAGTCCAAGTCTGGCAAGAGCACGCCCGAGTTCGAGGGCTCGCCGTATGCGGACGTCGTGGCGCGCGCGGCGGCGGACGCACCTGATCTGGGGCGCACGATGACGCCGGCGGACTTGTCCCGGTGTCTGGGCGAGCGTCGGCGCGAGGCGAGGGCGACCAACCCGCAGTACTCGCAGAGCTTCAACGCCAAGATGTTCGGCACGTCCAAGTGCGTAGCGCTCCGACTTCTCCTTCTCGCACACAGGGATGAGTGAACATGCCGCTGACGACTTGTGCGCAGCGCTTCGGGGTTCACGACGATATTCGGGGGGCGCATGGATGATATCCGCGTCTTCTTGACGGAGGAAAGGCTGCCCGCGGGCTGGGAGTCGCGTGTGCGCGAGCCGATGGGGCTGACGTTTGGCGCGTTCAATGTCACCGCCATCCGCGTCGAGCTGGGCATCGAGGAGGAGGTCAGGGGACCAGTGGTTCCGTGAATACGTACGCCTGTCAAGGACAAGCGGGTTCCTAAAATCTGCGGTGACTCGGATATATACTTAGTCTTCTTGGATAGCATGTGATGTCTATGTGGATTTTTGTTTTGGATATGCGATGGCCGCTGTGGTTGGCGAGAGGCTGGCTATGATAAGACGGCCTCGAAGCTTCGCAGAACAGGTCATTTTATGGCGCCTCGATTGAGATGTTCTCGACGCTAACATTGTCAAATTAACGATTCGTGAGCACGGTTCCATCAGATATTGACGGATGGAGTCCGTTCCGGTTTTGATACTTACAATGTCAACTACTGCTGTACATTTCCGTCATAGATTGTTGTAGTTCATCACCCGACTGCCACTTGGCCAGCATCCCTGGAACCGCCTCAAGCATCCTGCGCACGCTTGCATCGTAGACAACGCACTCTCTTATGTCCAACTCCCTCGAGCACCTGCCCAGCGCAAGCGAGGGACCGCACCAATGCGTCCGCCAGCGGGATATCTCCATCAGCGGTGATGTCGTCCACAGATGGATCTTCAGTACACATCGCTCGTGCAGGTCGGGGCAATGTTGGATTGGTGCGTAGCAAGCAGTTGAACAAGTTGAGTCTTGCACCAGACTCGATCGGAGTGTCGCGCCACTGGCAATGTCTCTTTTCCCACGACCCACAAATTGACTTTCAGCTGGCACTGACCACGCCCTACATTACCCTACATACCCCATACCGTCCTCTCGCTTCAACCTCAGCATCTCGCCATAGTTCATGCCAGGTAAAGAGCCAAGTCTCGACGCTTGGAACGGATCTCAATGTGTGCCGTAGGATGAACGCCGATGGCTGGGGCTTGTACTCTTCAAGTTTTTGACTGTCGTAATTCAGTACATACTCATCCCGGCGCCGTCAGCACTCGACGTCCAGGCGGCGCATGGGTCATCACCGTCGGCCCGCTGTTTTTCGCGATAAACGCGTCCAACTCGCCTCTACAAAGCCACAGGTCGCCTTCTCGACCCGCGACACCGCGTTTCGTCCAGACACAGAAAGTGCGTACGTCGCTGTAACTTCCAGACGTTGGATGCTGACGTTCCCATCGCGCAGCTGTTCTGTGGAAGGCAACACAGCCGGGAACGACGAGCGCTCCGTAGCGCTTCTCGACATCCAGCCGCAGCCCGCCTCCTCGCCCTGGACCCGACCACACACCCTCGTCTTCTTTAATTTCAGTCGGAGAGCCGCATGTCTGCCGTATGTGGCCCGCAGGATGGATGTCTGGTGCGTCGTTTGGCCTCATCAGCACCTCCTCAGTACTAATTGATACACCCTCAGCGCTCCATGAGTCTGCAGGCGGATCATGGGCCATTGCTGTACGATGCGGTGTTTGTCTGCGAGTCGCCTCCCACACGACCGCAGGCCGCCTTCTCGTCCCTGCTCGATTCTGCGCTGAGCATTAGTACGTCGCTGTGTCACCGTCGTGACCTCAAATCTCTGACGACAGCCCCAGTATAGAGCCACATGTCTTCGGCCACGACACGCGCATACATATTGAACGCTTCCTCCGCGCCCGTCATGAGCCATCAGGAGTTTAACGAGGGTTTTCAGCGAAAGGTTGGCCAGTGTGGAGAGTGCACGCCGAGGTCAGTTACCCCAACCGCTCACGCCTAGATGGATACTTAATCTTCATCCACGTCTTTGTCTAGACATCGCTCTCTCGAATCCCTGCTCGTCGCCCGTCGCCCGCCCGTGCTGTGGTCATGTTCTACATCGCAGGATTTTGGCGCGGCGGATTACACCATCAAGTGATCTCATGAATCGTTGAGGTGATTGTACACCCTTCTTTTTCTGTTGCAGTTACCGAAGCTGCGAGTAAAGCCCCGGCGATATCTGGCGGTACGAGTAGTTTGCTATTTCCCTGCTCAACGTCTGTCGATCGTCGCTGACGCATCCACAGTCAGATTAGCGAGAGTCGCGAATGAGGTCTCGGGTTATTGAAGAGAAGCGCGAGAGCCGTGCTCAGCTTATGCTGCATAAATTTGGATCATAATGGCAATGTAATATTGTTCAATCTGTCCTACATCGCAACGGGCGCGTCACGGCCGGGGGATCCTCGCGCACGTCCTTGCCCCAGGAATAGTCGCGTCTGCCTCAGGCGACTTCTCGTCATTATGGTCCTGCAATCGAGCCTGGCGCTGCGCGGCAGCAACAAAATTGCACGTCCTGTACATCGTCCTCAATCAGTATTCGCAATGAAATGTCCGTGTGCAGACGTACGCAGTCAGAACAACCCCGGGATGTACCTGTACCGCACCCTCCTCGCATACGCCTCCCACTCTGTCCCAAACATTTTGTGCAGCAGCGCGTCTTCCACGAACGCCCTGCACACAGCCAGCGTTACATGCCCGAGCAGCGCCGCCCACGTGCCCACGACCGCGTGCCCCAGGCTCGTGTGTGTGACGCCCGCGCCCCACCACCAACTGCCGCTGCCTGTCGGGAGGCACAGCAGCGGCAAGCTGAACTGCACGAGGAGCATGGCGGTGTACCCTGGGTGGCGCACGATGGCGTACGGCCCGGATGTGACGAGCTTGTGGCGCGCAGCGAGCGAAACCTCGTAGGTGAAGAGACCCTTCATCGCGCGGAAGGACAGGACGCGGAGGATGGAGCCGAGGACGATGGCGAGGATTGCCATCAGGAAGAGAGGTGGGGTGGATGGTTCGGGGATAGACCTGGGGAGGAGGGAGAAAATGCGCTGGGAGAACGCGCTGGACGGCGTCGCGGCGGCGTAGCTTGCAGCAGTTTCGAGGGACAACAATACACCGACGAACAGCTGCATTGTCAGAGTGAGTGCATGATCGATGACGGCGGATGTTACGCACTCGGTTCGCAGCCACAATGGGCTGCAGCGTCCGTTCGAAGAGCGATGGCAGGTTGGACTTGGCCCGCTCCCGCTCGCGAGAAGAAGCCCTTCGCGGTTCGAGCATCGCGGCTTGATGGCAGAGCACGGCGATGAGCATCAAATTCGCGCGGAGAAAAACCATGGCGAGCGCACACTATGCAGCCACGTTGCATGTCCGGTATTTATGTCTAGCAGACGAAACGGAGGGCACGTCTGCAACAAAGATAGAAGTAAGATGGCATCAGTGAGGTGTATTGTCCAAGTACCTTGTTAAGTAGGGCCGATAACCAAAAGGTGTCTGAGAATGCCAAGTCAACTCGAAATAACGAACCAATCCTCATTCTGAGGTCTGTAATCAAATGAATATCAGATTTCCGACGCCACAGGAGAATCGCTCGAAGCGCTTTGATGTTACGGACGTGTGATGCGAGCATCAATGTCACTCAGGCTGCCTCAACGGGAGGATACACATCTGCACGGTCTGTTGACTGTCGCGTAGTTAGACACCATCCCGGTAGAGAAATGGTGCCGCTGCTGGGTAGAGGGGTTCTGGAGGATGTGCATAACTTGGCGCGATGTCTGCGCATGCTAGCGACATCTGTCCCATGCTAAATGGGCAGTCATCATCAGCGCCAAATAATCACACTGGAGCGCGCAGATCCCTCACAATGCCAGCGGAGCGCGCGCTAGCACTTGGGAGTAATATATGCCATCGCCCCGATGAGCATAAACACGCCGGCGGCGGCAATACCACGTCGACTCCGAGCTAGCTTCGAGTTGCGTGCGCGCTGGGCGGCCTTCGGTGTACCTGTGCGGGAGGTAGTATGTCCTGCATGATTATGTATTAGCCATCTGCGCACGGACAACGTCCTTTCCGTACTGCGCACCGGCGAGATATCCCCAGGCGACATGTCGGATGCGTTGAACTTGCGGCAATGTCAAAACCCCCGGTATCCGTATCCGAGTCAGCTGAAGCCCTCCGCGCAATCAGCGCCCAGGGCCGGGGCCGGTGCCATATCGCCTGGGGCCAGGTTGCCTAGAGTCGACGTGGACACGCCGCCCTGCCAACTCCTTGCGCTACTGGTGGCACAAGGCGTGAATATGTTGCCGTTCAGGCCGGTTTGTCGTGGCTGCGATCATCCGCTCGCCATCGCGGAAGGCAAGTTTGTGCTGCAAGTGGATGTCGACTGCGGTGCATGGCATCTAGTCACACCCTGGGAGTAACATTAGGATCAACCACCGACAGTTGGACTTCACAGTGACGCACCTCATCCGAGGACTGTGGAGGCTGGGGCTGGCCGTGGATTTCGAGAAGCGTATACTATGAATCAATGGTCGACTAGGGAGGTGTCTCATTATTCTGTAATGTGAACGACCTCAGTATCCACCCATGTCTGAGGTTCACAGTGTAGTACTCACCTTTGGCGTCGAGCTGGCCAGTGGAGAAGGCAAGGGGAAGGTGTTCTGTGAATTGAAAACAATTAGAGCGTGAATTCGTCACTCCTAACCCTAAAGCAGGGTCAGATGGTCTCGCCGCGTAGTCAAATTTTGCACTCTACGGTAGCGACAGCTCTTCTGGTAAGGCCTCCTCTTGCTTGTGCTAATACAGGCCCATCAAGTCCAAGTCTTCGCGCAGAGAATGCCCCAGGCCAATGCACAATCTCTTCAGGCGGTCGTTGTCCCCGTTGCCCGCCTGCCGCCTGAGATCCTCAGCCTCGTCTTCTCTATCCTCTCCTCACTCGATCCACCTCACCCAACACTATTCAAGCACACTAATGAACTTGGATGGTTGGTGGTCACCCACGTCTGCCGGCAATGGCGGAACATCGCCCTCGATGATTCTGTTCTTTGGGCTGCCGACATCGCGCTCCCATCTGTGATGGGCGACTTCTGGGCCGCCGAATTTCTTTCTCAAGGCATGCCTCTTACATTGAATTGGCCCCCTTTCAACAAACCCGGGTCGCGGTCTGATACCCAGTTCATCGGCGCAAATCTCGCGCGAATGTGCGCCATCATGGACCTGCGCGCCCACCCCCCATCACCTACATGCACTCTGCACGCCCGCCCCGCTCCTCCACACCCTACAGCTCGGCATTTACAACAGAAGAAAAGGGGGGCTTCGCATCCCCCCGAATAGCCTGTTCGGCGGCGCGGCCGGCCTACCGAAGTTGCGGCAACTGCATGTGTTCGCATATGCACCGCAGGCACTGTGGACGCATCTGCTGCTTGAGCAGCTCGTCTCAGTCGATTTGACGATGTGTCAGCATGACGTGTCTGGCGCAGCTGTCGCTGCTCTATTTGCCGCGCTGGGCAGGATGCACGGGCTCGAGCGGCTGGGGCTCACGCTGGGCCTCGCGGACGCCGACGGGGTGCCGGTCACAACGCTGCCGGCGCTGCAACACCTCAGCCTGCGGGTCGGCGTCCGGGATGTACGGCTCCTTCTCGCGCGCCTCGTCCTCCCTGCCGGCGTCCGTGTCCACTTCACCCAGATGTGGCATGCCGCGGAAGAGCTTCCAACGGGGTTTCCCCGCGATGATCTCATGCGTCGGCGCCCGCGCCGCCACCATCGTGCGCGCCGCCGTCCACAGGGCTGCGCCAGACTTACAATTCCCATCGAACGGCAGGTTCTTCGACTTCGCGGAGGTCGGCGCATGGCACAGCGGGGATACAGAAGGCGCGCCCGCTCTCGCGGCCTGGGTTGAACACTGGGAGGACGTGCCGAGTGTGCTGGGATCCATCCCGACAACGCATCTCGAGGTGCTGACTATTGGATACGGCGTGGGCGATGCGGCGTGGCTCGATGTGCTCGGGAGCGCACCGCGGCTGCGCCACGTTACCGTCAAGGGGGCCGCGGTGCCCCCGTTCTGCGCCGCGCTCGAGCGCGCGCCGGGCGTCCTGCCTGCGCTCTCCACGCTCGTGGTCAACGTCCAAAGGCACCCACGGGCTAGGAGCAGTCTGATGGATCTCTTGCCGCTGTGCCTTGTTGCCCGGAATGCGCTGAGGGAGCTGGAGGTGGTAGGGTGTTGTGAGGATGAGGAGTGTGCGCGCGCGCTGCAGGAGACGGTGCCGAGCCTGGTGATTCGGTGGCGCAAGGCGGAGCCCGAGGAGGAGGGCGAGGTGTACCGATGAACTGGGTGTCGGAGGGCGACCCATTGCACCAGACTACTGTTATAGGCACGTCTTTGGCGCGGATAAGGAAGGCGGCGGCCCAGTGGTGGCCCAGCACGGATGGGAGGGCAATGTCGGAAGCCCAGAGAACGGGGTCACGGATGGCGATGTTCCGCCAGCAGTGGCAAACGTGGGTGACCTTCAACCATCCAAGGTAAACTTTGGATCCGTCTGGACGAGGTCGATCGATTGAGGCGAGGACAGAGAAGATGATGCTAAGGAGCTCGGGCGGCAGGCGGGCAACAGCGACGTTCGAGACAAGGACGGTGGTGTCTGGAGGCATTCTATGCGTGGAGAATTTTTGAGCCTGTACTTATATGAGAACATGTATATGGAATACTCACAAGATGGTGGTTCGTTTGTTGAAATTCTGAAAAACGTGAGCCGTGCAGAATCTTATCCGATCGGAGCATAGTTCTGGCACCCAGTTTGGGGTTAGGTGTACTTCTGAGCGCATATACTCATCACTGAGTCCCCCTCTCTCTTTCACTCTGCTTGCTCGTCACGTTGAACATCCACAGAGAAATGTCTCCAAGCTACGCCGCGATGGCGCTCGGCGCCGCTGCGCAGCACAACACAGGTGTCTCCATCGCACGCATCCCGCCAGAAATCCTCGCCGCAATCTTCTTCATACTCTTCTCCATCGACCAACCTTCAATTCACAAGACAAAGAACACGATCACCACGTCCCTCGGATGGCTTACCATCACCCACGTCTGCCAGCGCTGGCGCTACATTGCTCTTAGCCGCCACACACTCTGGACGAACATCTCTCTGCCCCACCCGCTGGGCAACCGCTGGATCCATTACGATTCCTTTGAATCGTTGCTTATGTCATCTACATCCAGCATTTTTTTGACCCATGCAACGACAGTCTGTGTCGCCTTTTCTGGAAATTCAGTCCCACGCTTTGTTCACTCGTGCTTTCAGCTCCCTCACCGGCCTCACGGGATGATACACTGTACACTACACATGTATTGTTGCCTATGAAACTTACTCAGACCATACAACGCGCACAGCGATTATGTCGCCAGGATTGAACATTGAACAGTGCACAGTCGGTAGGAAAAGACGATGACATCATTCCGGGTATTAAAGTGCATTTAAAAGCCGAAATGATGTCATCGCTTTTGAGCTCAAGTGTTGGCAACAATTATTGTTTAGCATGCCGTCCACCAGTGCCAGCATCAACGGGTGCAGCTACACGCGCCCTGCATGGCATGATACCTGCCACTGCACCCCCCCGACCGAGCCCCAACCTGCTCACGGTGCATGCCACCCCTAGCGTATCACCCACGTCGCCCGTCATCACTATGTATTCTTCTGACAATACTCACATAGTGCTAGTGCACCTTCAGCAACATCTGTACTCTGCTCACTCTGACACTCTTACACTGCAGACAACATCCACACATTAAACAACACCCCAACTGGGCTGTTATCCATATGCCTCATAAGTGCATTTCCTCGTGTGTAGGTACATGTTGTTATTACCATAGCAACAGTGTGACTTATGACATCACTCCGGTAACTAACCGACAGTTTAGTGACCGGAGTGACGTCATATTTGTTGGGGAAATTGGGTTGGACCCAATTTCCCCAACAAATATGGTCCACATGATCTACAAGAAGAGGGTGCGATGCACTCGAAGCACGATGAGAGAGGGAATAGGCTGATAACAGTGTACGCTAAGAGCCAGCTACATGTATACAAAATATGGTTCGTGTGAACTGTATAGGACCCGGAAGTTGCCGACACGGTCTTGAGCTTGCTCATGTGATATATCCAACAATATTTTCCTTGCCCACCTCCGCCCGCAATTCTGGAGGTAGCAGGTCGTCAAGTGCTGTGGGTCATTGCTCATACTTACTGGATTCAACTCAGACTCTCATGTTCACATTTGTTTGGTCCATTAGTGGAGAGTATTCAATGTGGAATTGTATTGCCGTGCTAAGCATCGGCCCACTCCCAGCAAGTGCCTTTCTCTCCCGCGCTCAAGATACTCCCATCACAATCGCGCAGCGTGCTCTCTTCTCCCAGCATTTCCTACGACAACCTCAGGCTGGCCGCGCCCCACTGCGACAATTTGACCACGCATTTATCCGCGCAAACCTCGCTCGCACCCGCGTCCTACTCATCAACAGCACGACCCCCGTGCTTGACACCCTCTGCAGCCCTGCGCCCTGCCTACAAACCCTGGACATGGCCGTCACCTCTGAAAGTAACACCCGCCGTATCTTCGGCGGCATCGTGCCAGCCCTGCCGGACAACTTTCTCGGCGGCGCACCGGCGCTGCGACACCTGCGCATGCGGACCACGCACCAGCTGCCCTGGACGTCCCCACTTCTCTTGAACCTCGTGTCGCTGGAGATCGAGACGGAAGGAACGTACGGGCAGCCAGTCTGGGCACTCGTGGAGGTGCTCGGCGCACTGGGACGAATGCACGCGTTGGAGCAGCTCACGGTCGACCTGCATTCGGCGCTGGATGCGGCGGACGCGGACGCGGACACGGAGGGCGTAGTCGAGTTGCCGCAACTGCGCCATCTCAAACTGAGCGGGAGCATCGCGAGCGTCTGGCGGCTTCTCCTGCGTCTAGTCTGCCCCGCCAGAGCCAACATGCACTTCTTCATGCGCTTCCGGCCCCGCGTGAAGGCAGCGATAGACCTCGAGGCGTTCTTCTCCGCCGTGACTGCGTCGTTCGACGGCGGCGCGCCCCCTTTCTGCCGCATCGAAATTGCTCGTGATGCATCAGGCGGGAGCCAAGTGAACGCGTGGCGATCTGGGGACTCCAAAGACACGCCTGGATTGACCGTGGCCCTCGCAGGCACCTGTCTGCACGGGACCAGGTGCCAGAGCGCCGTATCGCCTGCGCTCGCCGCGCTCGCATCAGAGAACCTCGAGGAGCTTGGCGTGTACGTTGCCGACGCGGACCCGGCGTGGCTGAAGGCGCTGAGGCATGCTCCGCGCCTGCGGCGCGTCGTGATGGACGGGCCCGCGGTGCACGCGTTCTGCGACGCGCTCGAGGATACTGGCTTCCTGCCCACGCTCTCTGACATTTTTATACCGGGCCTGAGCCAGGCCGACGTCGACGCGCTGCTGCAGAGTCTCGCCCACCGCGCCTGCTCCGGGACTCACGCGTTCGAGGAGGTGGATGCGAGGGAATGTGACCTGGCGCTTGTGCGCAGGCTGCAGAAGGCCGTGCCAGGGATGTGGCAGATGACGCGGCGTTGAGAATCGTGATGATGCAGAAGTGCACCGGGGGCTGTTGTGAATATGCAGGACGCAGTGTACTTCTCGTGCGCCGTGTATCTGAAATCAACTCGTGCTATAAAGACTTTGGTTAAGACTCTAGAGGCGTACCCTAGGTTGATCGAATATCATCAGCCGCTGCGTTCAGTCTGCTTCCAGGAGACTATGCGTCTACGCGGCCTGCAGCTGCCAGGTGGTGTCGAGTACCTACCATGCACATATTTGACAGTTTACTCGCTCCTCGCAATAGAGTATCTGTGCATTGTCTGTATACGCGCAAATAATGAATGCTGGGAGGATTCCCCCTGTCGTATGACGTGTCTATTGACATTGAGTAGCTAACTAAATCACTCGAAAAAGTCGAGGCCTCATCATAGCCTACCACCTTCAAGTCGAGCGCATTCCCGGCCTGCGCTCGCGCTGCGAGGAACTTCGGCAGCATGTCCACATGAATTGCGTTGGCCAAGTGGTGCGCTTAGATGTTGATGACGAGCGCTCCTCGCCCTCGCAACCCACGAGACGACTGGACATCTGTGTGCACAGAGCAGCGCGCAGGAGTTGCGGATACTGGTGCTATGACAGTCCATCCGAGCACGGCCCGGGCAGCTTTCACATACTCGTCCGAGGTAGGTCCTGGCCCTTGAAGATAGCAACGATGATGAGGACGCGATGGCGGATACACTGAGAGCCTGAGCAGGGAAGACATACCCACACGTAGTACTCGACGCTCTCCGCGGACATGCCATGCTCAACGGACTCGGTGAGAGGCTCGTCGCGGACGGTGTTGAATACGCCTTTAAAGCGCTATTTAGGCGGCCTCGGCGTGTGCACAAGTGAAGTTCGCGCATGATGAAAACGATTCAAAATTGACTGCGACGGTGGTCAGTCCCGCTGTGCCATCGAGAGGGGTATAGATATGGACGCACCTGTCATGTCGATCGGCGACCTTGTGATTCGCGGGCATGACCAGCATGCGACTGTCATGCGGGGAGCAACAGTTCAACACGAAGAGACGATACCTGTATGACAACAAGGCAAATGAGCCGTCTGAGCATGTGAGTTGACGCACCTCGAGCGACCAGTGTCCTCTTGATGAAATGACTCCTCCCCAGCTGACATCAATCCCACGGCGAGACTAGAAGTGACCAGTACCTCCCACAAAATAATAGTACACTGAATCCGGCTGTAGAATGCGCTGCGACGCTGGAGAGCAAGCTTCGCGCGCGGGTCACTCATTCGATGGGCGAGACTACGAGTTCTCGACTCTCGAAAGACTACACACCTCGGCGAGCACTTAAAGAGAAATCAGTCGTGGCAGTGATTGCGTGAGGAGCCAGTCGCTCCTGCCGAACGATACCGTCAGCTCAACGCCGATGCGCTCTACAACTTGAACAAAAAACGACAACGCACTCAGCCAAGCAATACGCATGTTGTTCGCAAGTCAACGTGGCAGTCTCTACATGCACTGGTGAAATCATGCATATTCAGGAGCCTGTTACCAGATGAAGAGCGAGAGCAAAGGACGAGCTTGAAGTACTTCCGTTGGCTGTATGTAGACAAGGGCTCCGCGGCCCGTCGCCGGGCCCGCCGGCGTGCCCGTGAGGTGACGCGCCCGTCTCCTCCACTTCCAGGCCTGCACGATGTACTGTGTAGCAGCGGACTCCTGTGTTCGCGGTCGTCCTCGAGCGCCCACACCTCTCCACGGACTCCCAGAGCCGACGCCCTGCAATCCTCTTAGCCGCAACGCCCTAGCAACCGCTCGTTATTCCTGCTCTGCCGTCGTGTTCATCCACCCAAAGCTATGGCTCGTCTTGTAGTGCGTCTTAATCGAGGTGCGTCTGAATCGAGGTGCGTCTGAATCGAGTTGCGTCTGAATCGAGTTGCATCTCCCGTGTTGGTGTGCTGACCTCCCCGCTAGGCTGGCAACCCCGCGCTCGCCGACACCGCAACAGCATGACACGCGCTATGCTATATACCCCAAGTCCCAACGGCCCGCAGTGCTGTCCTGCGTCTGGCGGTTCAAGGCAACCTTTAGAGACGGAGAGGCCCGAGAGGGAGGCGGCGTCAAGGACATGAGCACGCCAGCGCGTACTTGGTGAGTTCCAGCCTCACACGATTGCGCCTGTCCTGCGTCCTCACGCTCGCTCGCCCGGAACCCTCCACATTAGCCATCTACATCGATTCCGCTAGACGCGACTACAGAAACCGGGGACAACGCTTTCAAACCAAGTCAGCATTCGACAGCGTGGCGGCACGGGGGGCTGGGCAGCGATTGCACGTTGTATGTGCGTTATTTGCGACACCGTGCGCGCAGACTCCCACGCTGATGTTCGTGTGCACGCAGGCTCGCACTGCGGACGCCGGTGTGCCCCTCGTCATTTTCTCTCGCCAGTCTCGAGCCTTTATCACACTCGACTCGGTCCTGGGGAACGTGTTGGCGGGACGAAGAGCACCGAGGCATTGATAGGCTGCGCTCGGACGGACGGTTGCGCACACGATGGTGCTAGCGGCGCCGAGCTCCTCCAGACATCGAGAGAATGCTTTGGGAGCAAACGGGTGTGTGCCATGCACAGTTTTCATCCCCCGACTCGGCTAACTGGATACAGATCGCCATTGTAACGGTGTCATCTTGGTTTCCAGTGACGTGCGGCTTGCCGTATACAACCCAAGCATGCCGCCCATTTTGCGGCGGGTGCACAGCACCTGGCGTGTGTCGGACGCCGGCTGCGCTGGCGATGAGCGCGCTCGTAGCTCTTCGCCTATGCACGGCCTGTCTTCGTGAGCGCTTGCGCCATTGCACCGCCAGGAACGTTGATCGCTGCGCACGATACATCCAGTGGTATAATCTGCAAGATGTCGACCCGCTCGGGAGTCGAAAGGGCAGGTACGGTGCGATGCACTTTCTATCATATCCTCCCCCGGCTAACTGGATGAAAAGGATACCAATGGCATGTACCTTGCCGCATCAAAGTTGCTCCAACGTCCGTGTCTCTTCCCTCCTTGGCAGCGACCGCCGACCTCGGGAGGCCAGTCCGCAGGCCATGCTATTTTCAGTTCTCAAGCTCGCAAAATGGGTGGAACGGCGCCGGTAGCCGCAATCGCGCGGGAATTCCGCGATGGAACATAGCCGTTTTCAACTGCCACGTTCCCTCATGGTATCAAGGCAAAGGTGCATGTAAGTCGTCTGTTCGACGAACACGGGACACACTGTTGACTTGACATATGCCAGTGCATGTTTGAGACAGCTACGGCATGTCAACCGTGCAGAATAGAGGATGCACTTGCAGGCTGATCCGACGACCGACGGCACCGCTCGCATCCGTGGGCGCCCCAGGTACTGAGGTAGGGGAACGGATGTGGGCGCGAGGCCCATCCTTTCGCTGCATCCGCAGGCTCGACACCATCGATCATCGGGTGGTTGAGATTCGCGGCCAGCGTCAGATAGATGATCCCTGAGCTTGCGAAGGGTTGAATCTAGCTACTCTGCCTCAGGGAGACTACGGCCAGCGGACTTGAGGATGCGCGGAGAGCGCGCGCTGGACGGACTGAGAAATCGGTGCCGTCGATGACCGTGCAATAGTTTCTCTCTCTCTGATCTTGCTCTCTCTGTACACTCATCGTTGTGTATGTACGATAGATCAAGCGATTACTTGTAGCGTACATCGAATAATTAATGAGATTGACCTCGTTCGGCGTCACTTCGGCCGAATCTGGTATGAGTGCCTGATCAAGCGCCCACAGTCTTGCCAGCAACTTCCACCAAGTACATGCAGCACAAAGCCTGTGAGTTCACCGCTTGCTCACTTTCTCATACGGCCTGATCAAGTCTCCACGCAGAATATGCCCAGGGCCGATGACTCTATAGACTCTACTGTCACAGTCCCGAACATCCCCGTTGCCCGCCTACCGCCCGAGATCCTCATCCTCATTTTTTCTATCCTCACAATCATCGAACCTCTGCCAAAGGAATCCACCAACCACAAGCACTACCGTCACATCGGTTGGCTGAAAGTCACCCAGGTCTGCCGACGATGGCGGAACATCGCCTTCGATCAGCCCATTCTCTGGGCTTCCAACGTCGCGCTCCCATCCGTGATGGGCGACCTCTGGGCCGCCGCCTTTCTCACCCGCGCCAAAAACGTGCCACTTACAGTGAATTCGTACGGTAACCCCTTCACCAAAGACCCAGAGTCCGATATCCCTTTCATCGGCGCAAATCTCGCGCAGACTAGTGCCATCATGAACCTGCACACCCACCATCATCACCTACACGCACTCGGCACGCCCGCACCGCTCCTCCACACTCTACGTCTCAACATTTACCACCGGCGAAAAGCAGCATCTTCTTTCTCCCCTCGTAGACTGTTCGGCGGCGTGGCAGGCCTCCCGAACTTGCGGCATCTGTATCTGGCCGCACAGGAACTGCGGTTATGGAAGCCGCTGCTGCTGGAGCAGCTTGTCTCTGTCGACATCACAATTTTTGATCGTCAGTATCATGGTGCAGCGGTCGCTTCTATACTTGCCGCGCTGGGTAGGATGCGAGGGCTTGAGCGGCTGTCGCTGATGCTGCACCTGGAGGACGCTGACGGGGTGCCGATCACGATGCTTCCGGCGCTGCAACACCTCAACCTGCGGTTAGGCGTGCAGGATGCACGGCTCCTCCTCCCCCACCTTGCCCTTCCTGCTGACGTCCGCGTCCACTTCACCGCGGTGCTTCACGAGTACGCAAGTGAGCTATCAACAATCTTTCCCGCAATGATGGCATGCTTCGACACCCCCATCACACGTATCGCCGTCCAGCAGGATACGCCCGACAAAGATTTCCCATGGACCATGAACTTCGCGGAGGTTGCTGCATGGCACAGCGGGGATACAGAAGGCGCGCCCGCTCTGGTGGCCCGGTTTGAAGAGTGGGAGGACGTCCCCAGTGTGTTGGGATCTCTCCCGTCAACACATCTTGAGGTGCTGACCATTGGAGGCGATGTCTGCGACGCGGCATGGCTCGATCTGCTTGGGAGCGCACCGCGGCTGCGCCACGTCACGGTCAAGGGCGAGGCGGTTCCCTCGTTCTGCGCCGCGTTCGAGCGCGCGCCGGGCGTCCTGCCTGCGCTCTCCACGCTCGTGGTCAACGTCCATGGCCGCCCACGGGCTAGGAGCATTCTGATGGATGCCCTGCCGCGGTTCTTCGTTGCCCGGAATGCGCTGAGGGAACTGGAGGTGGTAGGGTGTGATGAGGATGAGGCGTGCGCGCGCGCGCTGCGGGAGACCGTTCCGAGCCTGGTGATTCGATGGCGCAAGGCAACTCCCGAGGAGGAGGGCGAGGTGTACGAGGAAGAGGGGGACGAAGAGGAAGAGGACGCGACAATATCTGATTCTGACGAGTCCGAATTGGAGGATGGGGCCTGAGGCCGGTCAGGAAAGTGCGTAAGGTCTACATGCAAAGACAGTACATATTTTGAGCATCTTTGTCCCATGTATTGCCAGCTACTATCCGCCTTTATCTCACCTGTCTCACTGCATCGTACACTTTCTAGACGCGCCGCAGTCAGTCATATATCAATTTGAATTCAGAGAAGGGAATGCTACGATAATTGACGAAACAAATGCGTGTCGGGGTGAGCGCGAGGGTTTCCTCGGACGACACAAAGAGTTTTCGGGCGAATCGCCAATCTGACTGAGGTTGAGCTGAGCGAGTGCACTATGAGGATAAAGTTGCGCACGACTGACCATATGAAGCGGGCACATCGTCTTGACATCATTCGGACACAGATGGGGAACAGAGTTGCGCGCGCTCCATCGATATCGAACGATGTGCGCATAATCTAGCTTGCTGTGGGAGGATTGGGGCGAGAAGACAATGTCGCAAAGCCACACCATGCATATTGCCTGGCAACGTGGAATTGCAATGGGACACTGGTGACCCAGCGGCTCGGAGTTGATAGTGCAGAGCGTTAGGCGCCGCGGTCCAGATGCTAGTATGCTTTGGACATTGGTGAGTTCGGCTGCTCTCGTAGTGCGATGACATTGGATTGCGCTGATGAACGGATCACAATGTTAGAAACTTTCTCTGAAGTTTGATCTGACGACGTACCTGTGCATACAGTCTTGCGGACAAGGCATACTGTAAATCAAGGTTCGTGCGCTGGAGATACACACAGTAGCCAATAGGGCACCGCGAATATGTCACCGCAGAGAATCCTGCCAAGGAGAAGCACGGTCAGCAAGGGTGTCCGGCATTGAAACGACGGATGTACACGCACCAAACGCAAATACGGCCCTCTCCTCGTGAATACCACCTCCCGTCCCAATCCCATTCCATTAAAAACCACAAGATTCGTCGGCAAGCGGCCTTGACGCGATGGAGGGTGTACAGATGTCTCTGCGGAGAACTAGAGTCTAGAACCGCTGCCAGTAGAGAGTCCAGTGGCGATTCTAGAGATCGTTGAATATAGTACTCGCAACACACTCACCAGCGTGGAAGCACTGGCGTCGGTGATCTGAGAATAGTTACTCATGGAGAGCGATGGGCAGGCCCAAGGGAGTCCGAGCAGGAGGTCAGTAAAGGGCAGCGACTTGAGAACACGGAGTCGGGCGGCCGGCCTCGGGCCGCGCAACCGGGTAGCCGGCGGCTGCTCCCACTGTACTCAGCTGACCGGGCCAGTCGACAACGACGGCGACGACGACGACGACGAGCTCCTCGCGCGATGCCCGTAAGCACCGTCAGCTCGTCACAGGGATCTACTCATCTGTTATCCTCAGATAACTCATTCGACACGCATGCATCCTGACGTCCCCGTTGACCGCCTGCCGCCGGAAATCCTCAACGTCATCTTCTCCATCCTCTCCTCAATTGACCCGCCTCACTCAAAACGATCCCGAGCCGCACACCGCAAGCGCAAGTACCAACTAGGATGGTTGAACATCACCCACGTCTGCCAGCGCTGGCGCACCATCGCCCTCTGCGACGCCACTCTCTGGGCATCCAACGTCGCGCTCCCATCCGTTCTCGGCGACTGCTGGGCCGCCACCTTTGTCGCCCGCTCCAAGAACGTGCCGCTTACAGTTTGGTGCAAAAATCTTTCCTCTGACCTCCCCCCTGCCGAGGCGCTCTCCGATACCTCGTTCATCGGCGCCAATATCGCTACCATTACGCACCTGCGCCCGTCCATTTATCATCCACGCACACTCCGCACGCCCTCCCCGCTCCTTCACACCCTGATCATCAAAACGTACGAGGACGAACGCCTCCTCCCGGATGCCCCGCCCGTGTTCTGCGGCGCAGCAGGCCTGCCGGAGTTGCGGCACCTGTCTGTGATCACATATGGACCGCGGAACTAGACTCCATTGCTCCTCGCGCAGCTCGTCTCGGTTGACATGGCCTTTCTCGTCCAGCTGACCGGCGCAGAGCTTGCCTCCATTCTTGCCCCGCTGGGGAGGATGCCCGCGCTGGAGCGGCTCTCGCTGCGAGTGCTAGGCCCGGCGGACACTAGCGGGGTGCCGGTCGCCCTGCTGCCGGCACTGCGACACCTCACCCTGGGCGAGACTGTCAATAAAGCACTGCCCATCCTCGCGCATCTCGCACTTCCTGCAGGTGTCCGTGTCAGTTGCGTTGTCAACTGGGGCGGGGGTGTGGCGGCCCAACTCGCAACGCTCTTCTCCGCGATGATCGCATGGGCGCACGCTGCCGTCATCTCGCGTGTCGATGTCGATGTCAAGCTGGCTGCGGCCCCCGACTGCGAGCTCGATGTGGAGGTGGGTGCATGGCGCAGCGGAAATACGGACGGCGCGCCCGCTCTGACGGTTCGGTTCAGCGGGTGGTGGAATGTTCCCGCCGTCTTGATGTCCGTTGCCTCGACGCACCTGGAGGCGCTCGCTATCGGAGGCGATGCACCCGACGCGGCGTGGCTCGATTCCCTCGGGAGCGTACCTCGGCTGCGCCACATCACGCTCGAAGCCTCGAAGATGGCGCGGTGCTCCCGTTCTGCGCCGCGCTCGAGCGAGCGGTGGGTTTCCTGCCTGCGCTCTCCACGCTCGTGGTCAATGTCCGAGGCCACCCACGGGATAGGAGCATTATAATGGACGCATTGCCGCGGTGCCTCGCTTCACGGAATGCGCTGAGGGAGTTGCAGGTGGTAGGGTATGATGAGGATGAGGCATGCGCGCGCGCACTGCGGGAGGTGGTGCCTGTGCCTGGCCTGGCGATTTTGTGGCGCTGCCAGTGGGATGATATCACGGCGAGGAGGACGAGGACGATGAAGATGACCTAAATTCCTATGGTAGGGCCTCAGAATCGGAGAAGGATGACTCGTCCAAGGAAGCGCAATGAGGCCAGTAAGGAATGCGCGTGCGGGGGTACATGTAAAAGGTAAGAACAGTTCGAGATTTTTGGCATCCTTTGGTTGCGCCGCTCTAGCTAACTCACCCGTCTCAGTTACAGCGCTTGGGTCATCCCTGTGTTCACAAGAAATTGTAAATCTTGTTGTCAAATTAATTTGAGGAATTGCTACAACGAATTACGGAAGACTGCAAAGACGCGGCCTCGCGGCCTTGCGGGGTCGATATGGCGGCTTTCTCCATCTGCCACTCAACCAGTAGCCCCAGCACCGCCTCTTTCATCCTGCTCGCAAACCTGTCGTCGACGTTGCACGCCACCACATCTAGCACGTCCAGCACAAGCCCGGCGCGCGCGCGCGCAGCGAGACACCGCGCCAACGCATCTGCAAGCTCGTGCGTCTCCCCCTCGCTGCCCACGCAGAATTCCTCCCCTACAATCACGAGCGCAGAGAGCACGGGGAGGAAACCATCGGGGTCGAGCGCGACCGTGGAGCAGAATGGCAGCGCGGCACCGTCCGCGAGCACGATGCGGCGGAGCATGGGCGCGTATCGCAGCTCCTCCGGCCACGCGGTGCCCATCTCGCTGCCGCGCACGACGAGCTCGCGGAGGTGCACCGAATCAAGGGTGTCCAGTGCGGCTCCGAGCAGGTCCCGCGTGAGTCTGTCGCTGCGTTGGAAGGCCAGCGCAAGCGCGGGTGCGCCGTCACGCCATGCGCTCACGTCGACTATGAGACCTCCGCTGTGGTGCAATTGGTCTGCGGCCGGATGGATGCGGATGCGGGTTATGGGGGAAGAGTCGGTGTCGATGCATGTGGCGGCGGCGCTGAAGAATGCGTGGAGGTCCGCGGATGGGTATGTGTCCAGCTGGCAACGCACAGCGGCAGTCGTAGGAAGGGCAATGTGCGCAAGGATGCGGGCGGCATGAGCGACGGTTGTCTCCAATTCAAGCTCGCGCAGCTTTGAAAGCGCAACGACGGGTTGTTGCGCCGCTCCGGTCTTGCCGAGCTCCAGCTCCAGCGCAATGTGCTCCAGCGCGGGCATCCGGCCGAGGGCATGGAGCATTTCGGCGAACTCCTCGCCGTCGACGGTGCGGCTGGCGCTGCTGATGGTGACGTCAAGCGAGGTGAGATGTACAAGGAGGAGGGACGTCCACGGCAGCGGCCTGTCTACACGTATGTGCAGGTGGCGCAGGGCGGACGCATTGGCGGCACCCCCGAGCAGGTCCTCCGGGAGGGCGGGAGGTATGGGCGCATCGAGGTCGGACCGCTTGAGGACCCGGCGCCTGCCATCGACGTATGTGAGGTGGAGGGTCTCCAAGAGCGGCGCGGGGGCACACAACACGCGCGTGATGGTCTCGCTGGAAATGAGGCGCAATTCGCGTGTGCGCGCGAGATTATCGCGGAGGAATGTGAGCTCGGCGGGTCGCAAAGGGCGTAATACTGCGAAGAAATTACGCGGGTTGTAGGCGTTTGTGATTGTCAGAGGGGCGTCTTGTGCGCGGGCGAGGAAGACTTCAGCCCAGCGGGCGCCGAGCGGGAATCGCACGGTGAGACCGGATGCCCATAGCGAGGGGGCTTCCAGGGCAATATTCCGCCAATACTGACAGACGTGAGTGACCTGCAGCCACCCCAGGCTGTGTTCTGTGCCCCCTGACCTGGTCTCGTGTCCCCCGGGCTGGTCCTCAGAGGAAAGGATGGAGAAGATGTGGGCGAGGATCTCGGGAACGAGGCGTGCGATGGGAAGGCGGGCGTTGTGCTGGACGGTTGACGAGATCAGATCTGCAATCGATCGCGATAATTCTGAAGGCTCACCTTACTCCTCTCTTCACGGGAAACACTCATGGAAAGAAAAAACCAGAGGTTGAGCAAGGTCGTTTCAATGTGTGCGACTAGCGCACAGGAATAAGTATTGGTCGAAGCCAAAAGACGGGAGGCAGCGCACGCACCCTCGTGGTGCACCCAATCAGCCGCCATCGATACCCTGCCATCCGTTCACGCCATTGGCTATGACCGGACCGTGCGCTCGTCGGCAAGTAAGAAGATGTCCTGTTTTTGTCCTGTCTTTCTGGTTGTTCACGCGTAAGTTTGTGGACGATGAAGACGTCACCAAAGCAAGTCCGCAGGGTAAGAGGCAGCCAGACTGAGATACAGTCAGTGAAGAAAAGGGCCGGCGAGGCGCCGATTCAGACTCGAACACGCGGCCCGAGTCCCGACTCAACGCGCTGGAGTTCAAACTTCAAACTGACAACAGCCTCCACTGCTTCCTTAGCCCTCTTCGTCGCTCTCCACGATTCAAACGACTCAATGACCGACGCCAAACTTGTCCGGACGTCGCTCAGTGGTGGATATCTCATCGGTCGCTGGCCGGCTCTGCCAGCAGTTCTTCGCGATTTCTGCGACACCGTCGACGTCAGGACCGTCCGGTGATTTGGAATGGAGTTACAATACACCGGAACTTGATGTGTCGACGAGAAAATGGGCCATATTTGATTTGGTGTGTGTGCACCGTTGCTTTCCCGGACACCCTCGCTGACCGCACTTTCACTTCGCAGGATTCTCTATGAGGACATATCCCTTTTGTCTCCTGCGTATGTATCGAGCGTACGATTTTCTAATTGCGGTAACTCATTCGTGGGTCCATAAGGAATGCACAGTACTGAGTACGCCGTCAAATCAATCTCCCACTTACGTATCCCCCGCCCCCGTGCTGCAGGGCCCCTTCAACGCCCGCCCGCACATCGAGAGTCAGCGCTTCTGCTTCTTCGCCCGCCAGCTGCGCGATCCTCCACCGCGCGGAGGACCAGGATCGCCACTGCCAGCGAGCCACCTCACGTTCGTCACCGCCTTGAGTCCCGCGCGAGTCAAGCCGGACGAAAGACCGTAAAGTACTGTATGAATGCATCCCGCGGTGCGTGTTCATTATCTTTCCCTGTCCGGATATTTGGTATTGACAGCTCTACAGGAATTTTTGCTATCACGGGGATCCTTCAGTCTGACCGTCGAGCCATGAGAGTGCCATCCGACCTCTGCCAGTCTCTTCTACGGTCCGCGCAGTCACGCAAAGTCATCCCGATGTGTCCGTCACTGCGCTTTCACTAGATGCGTTCATGAATCTCGTCGCACGAGGAAGCGGAGGCGCGCTACAGAAGAGGTCCGCACCCCGGGCGCACATGGCGCGGTCAGTCCTGCGCAATTTTCTCTTCATAGTGCCGCTCAGCTTGGTTTCAGCAGGTTGGTGACTTCGGGCGCGTATTCCCCCAGAGCAAGTCGCCCCATCTCGACCTGCCGGGCCAGATATTCCGTTCAACTGCCCACTGCTCTACTGCGAGAGCCGAGCCCCTGATGGCGCGCGCTGGTATTATCGACTGCGACGGCCCACGCCGAACGCCATATCAATAATCGCAGACATGCTCGTCCATTCCCTCTTCTTGTAGGTGCCCGACCATTCGCCCTCCACTTGGCGAAGTCCACCGGTAATTGGACTGCCGTGCGGTTGCACTGGACGCGCGCAGCACCGCAGGATTGTCCACCACGAGACCTACCGCCCGCCGAAACAGCTACGATGTCCGACCGCTCCAGCTCGAATTCGGCGCGCAGGACCTCGACGCGCCGCGCGGATCATCGACCGGACAGCGGCCGGTAACAGGGACAGACCATGCCACAGCGATGGGCCACAAAACAGTCACACCTCCGCCCAATTTTTGTTCGCATGCACGCTCTCCTTTCATGCACACAAACGCGACATTTTATTTGGGACGACAGCTCGTGCAGGCATGGCCTGGCGGTCGAGCGAGGCGGCCGGCGTCGGCAGCGGGGCCTACATGCTGAAGGCTGAGAGGGACTGTAGGCGCAGGCCCAACATTCACAAATTCTCGCCACAGCACTTAACAGCTGTGCAACTTCTCTTCCGAGACAGCGGCAAGGTGATGAACAACCAGGGACTGCGAAGGTATGCCTTTTCGTTGACGCGGCAGTCTGAGCGTTGTTCATGCAGGCTTACGTTGGCGACATCGACGTCAAGCATGGTGCTTCGCGTATCCTCCCGGCGTGGCGTCCATGCCTCAACGGCATTCCATCATTTAACTGATTGGACCGGCCTCCAAAGGTCGGTCCTATTGTCATATACGTTCGACTTGGCACTCAACCTTCGCATATGTTGAACCTATCAATGTATGGACATTGCCTTGAACAGTGCACTTTAACTGATGTCCTCATGCTTCCATATGACGACCGACACGTCCGCTAGACATAAATACGGGTCATACATCATGGCTACATACTTTGCGCTCGCCATGTCTCTTCTCCGCGCGTACCTGATGCTAATCGCCTTACTCTGCCATCAAGCCACCATGTTCGAGCCGAGCCGGGCTTCTTCCGACGAGCGGGAGCGGGCCGCACGCAAATCGTCCCCGTCGCTTTTTGAACGAACGCTCAGGCCCGTGGTTGCTGGGTTCCGTGTACGTATACGCATCCGCTGCCCCGTATCTTCGATCATGTACCAGTGCTCACTCTGACGAGGCACAGCTTTTCGTCGGTGTAGTGTTGTCCCTCGAAACGGCTGCAAACTACGCCGCCGCGACACCGTCCAGTCACCGCATTCTCCAAGCGCATCTTCGCTCTGTTGCCCATGTCCATCCCCGAACCGTCCACCCCGCCTCTCTTCCTCATCGCAGCACTCGCCATCGTCCTCGGCTGCATCCTCCGCGTTCTCTCCTTCAATGCGATGAAGGGTCTCTTCACCTACGAGGTTTCGCTCTCCGCGCGCCACAAGCTCGTCACATCCGGGCCATACGCCGTCGTGCGCCACCCGGGCTACAGCGCCCTGCTCCTCGTGCACTTCACCTTGCCACTGCTGTGCCTCGTGCCGGGAAGCGGCAGCTGGTGGTGGGGCGCGGGCGTCGCGCACTCGCGCCTGGGGCACGCGGTCGCCGGCGCGTGGGCGGCGCTGCTCGGGCATGTAACGCTGATTGTGCGCAGGGCGTTCGCGGAGGACGTGCTGCTGCACGAGTTGTTTGGGAAGGAGTGGGAGGCGTATGCGAGGAGGGTGCAGTGCAGGTTCATCCCGGGGCTGTTCTGACTGGTGCGTGCGTAAGGGCCAGGAAGTCCGTCACGATAGCTGATTGACCCTCAAGCAGGATGCATAGCACCCTCATCGTGGCGTGTCGCGGGAAGCGGAGCCCGAGTACTTGGGACTTGGCTTTTCTGCGACAGGCGTCCTAGACGTGAAGCGATTGGGACTGGGGCGGCGGAGTTTTCGGACGCGGTTCTGGAGGGCGCCATTCTCGCCCTCGCAGACATCCGTATGTGCCAATACATAGACATTAATATGCGGCGCCGGGCTCAAAATGTACTGTAAAAAAGTGATCGTGGACTCAATCTAAACTTCATGTGTACCACTCCGCACGGGGGAGCGATGGCTACAAGAGCGTGCACGAATATTGGCGACCTAGGGCAAGAGGTCTTGGTGGTCGGGTACCTGCGCTGCCCTCTGCTCGCCAACCTTACCAACCTTGCCGATACCCATAGTCCAACTCTTGATGGCTCATGATGACCGCGGTGGAAATGCTGGACATGGATGCGCTCGTCGTCAGCGAAGAATCGGCTCGGTACACGGCGGTATCTGCAAGGTCGATGAGACAGTTCTTGACGCCCCGACGATTGCGCGGAAAGAGATTAGTCGTCAAAGAGGTCGTCGCGCGATGTTGAACGCACCGCATGTAAGGCACATCAAAGTTGATTAATGCCCCATGCAGACAGAATACGGATGTAGTGGTGGGAGGAGAGGAAGGCGATGGTCTGCTCGCAGCAGAGTGCGCACCGACGTCGTTCTGTGTTGCACCGCGCCGCTAAGTTAGAGACATTCCTCCTGAGCCGACACGGTGGATGTGCGCGGGGTCGGGGTGCGTATTGTCGAAGTGGCCGGTATCCGAGTCGGGGAGTAGAAGCTAAAGCCTCCGTGCGCATTGATTGACGAACCCCGAGGTTGGTGGGTGCAGGCGACTGCTGGAGGTGACTTGAAACGCGGCCGTTCCGGCGTACAGCGTGTCGGATCCCCGCACCGCGACACAAGAAACCAATAGTGGATGCGGTCGTTCAACCTCTCGACGGCAGCGCAGATCGCGCAGGATCTGAGTGTCGCCCATGCGCGCGGTCAAGTTCTGGCAACAAGATCAGCCCCATCCACCAACGGCTGAACGGCACAGAGACGCACCTTGGCATCATACGGAGATTGGGACTTCTGCTCAAGTGCGCTACGGTGTGCTCGGAGGTGACCGTCAGCTGCATTGCGCATCCCACAGCTGCACGATGGGGGCGACGTCAGCATCTGAGGCTGAACATCTGAATGTCACCGCGACGTACCTTGTCCGGCGAGCTGAGCAGGGCCACAGCGCTGCGGTCCAGAAGGCTTGCTTCCTGCACATGGGTCTTGTGGGGAGCGAGTTGGACGTGCACTGTGGACTAAGATGGCTTTGAACACAACATGCGCGGCTCGGGCATCGAGCGCTGGAGGTGTGACGTGTCACGATGAGCACTGACTCTATGCGCTGACGAGGTCAGAAGCCGCACCAGTGTTTCATCCTATATCCGTTCCAGCACGAGACTGAACAATCCTGCCATGGACGCATTCTTGTCCTGAAGATCACTGTCCAGTGGGATGCTCGTCGGCCGAGTGCTCTGTCAAAGAAGCGCCAGTTTTGCGTGGTGTTACGAGGACAGCTACAATGTGGAGTGATGACGGGCCGAGACACTTGAGTGGTAGCTCGAGGGCGCGCGAAGGACATGGCGGCGCGTCGCTGTTGAAGACTGACTAGGGAGTAGGGCAGCGCGGAACTCGTATTCTGCGCAAAAGTCAATCAGCCTTCGAGTCGGCCTGCGCGATGTCGCATGTAACATACCGCGACCATCACCATCCCCGTTCCAAAAAGCCTTATGGATTGTTTTGAGCTTTTGCTGTATTGAGATTGTGCAAGGGCGTCGTGCGAGGAAAGGTCAGACACGTGGCTGGCGCTCGCAGCAGTTGTCATGAAGGCAGAGCTGAGTATCGGGGTGACGGGTTCAGAACGGAGGACAGGATGCACTTAGAAGACTCACTAGAAGTGCGCTCGCGGGCTCAAGCTTCAGTCCTGTCTGTCCGCCTTCGGGTCCACGTTGTGACCATTCGTCTGCCCGGACATCGCGGGTGGTTTGTGCGGCGTTGCATCCGTGCGGTGTGGAGAGCGCGCAGTGTGTGAAGACGAGATGTTGATAGGGTGCGACGGGGAAGTCGATGGCGTGAGGGAAAGCCTTGTTGGCGCGTCGGGCTTTGTGCGGTTGGAGCGCCTTGCCGGCGACCACGTCGACCACGCTGAACCAACGGCGCCCAGTACGCCTCTTGCAAGTACTACGCTTGCTCGTCTTTCTGAACAAGCTAATCAAGCTTCTGCAGAAAATGCCACGGGCTGACCGAGGCTCTTTCGAGGCCGTCGACATCCCAAACGTCCCCATTGCCCGCCTGCCGCCCGAGATCCTCGCCGTTGTGTTCTCTATCCTCTCTTCAATTTCGCGTCCTCGCCGAGAAGAAATCTTTCGATACACACCTTCCAAATTCAAGTACAAACTCGGATGGTTGACGATCACCCACGTCTGCCAGCGATGGCGCAACATCGCCCTCTGCGACCCCGTTCTCTGGGCTTCCAACATCGCGCCCCCATCCCTGCTGGGCCACTGCTGGGCGGCCGCATATCTCTCCCGAGCCCAAAACATCCCGCTTACGGTGACCCATCGCACTGGAGGCGGCGCCGATATCAATTTCATTGGCGCAAATCTCGCGCGGATAGATGCCATCCTGAACCTTGTCATCGGCAGGCATGAACTACTCAAATTTTGCACGCCCGCACCTCTCCTCCACACCCTCTATCTCGATATTTGTGACAGAGAACCACAGCTTCCTCTCCTCCCGGATGGCTTGTTTGGCGGCGCGGCGGGCCTGCCGGAGTTGCGGCACCTGTCCGTGAGTGCTTCAGGCGGCTGGGAACAGCTGTCATGGACACCGCTGCTGCTTCAGCAGCTCGTCTCGGTCAAAATCACGATGAACACGCGTGACCTTCCCATTGTACTGCTTGCTTCCATGTTTGCTGCACTGGGAAGGATGCGCGGGCTGGAGCAGCTGGTGCTGGGCCTGCCAGTGACACCGGGGGACACGGACAGGATGCCAGTCATACTCCTGCCGACACTGCAACACCTCAGTCTGCGAGCCGACGTCCGGAATGCACGCTTCCTCCTCGCGCACCTCGCACTTCCTGCTGGCGTCCGTGTCAGCTGCGATTTGCACTGGACCGTATTCACGACGGCCGAACTCTCAACACTCTTCTCCGAGATGGTGGCAATCGTCGACACCCGCGCCACCCTCATCACAAGGGTTGCTGAATTTGTGGCACCGACACAGCACCGTGACGTCTTTGCGTGGCGCAGCGGGGATATATACAACGCGCCCGCTCTGGAAGTTGAGTTTTCAGGGCGCCAAGACCTGCCGAGTGCCCTGGGATTCCTCCCATTGAAGCATGTTACACATCTCGAGGTTCTGGCTAATGGAATAGAAGTGCCCGCGGCGTGGCTTGATGCCGTGAAGAGTGCGCCCAGGCTGCGCCACGTCACGGTCGAACGCGACGCGGTGCCTCCGTTCTGTGCCGCACTCGAGCGCGCGATGGGAATCCTCCCTGCGCTCTCCACGCTCGTGATCGACGTCCGCAGTCGCACACACCCGTTGGCGGAGACAGTCCTTGGGGACGCCTTGCCGCGATGCCTGGCGGCGCGGGCTCACGCCGGCCATTTGCTGGAGGAGTTGGAGGTGGTGGAGTACCGCGAACACCGCGAAAACGAGGCATGCGCGCACGCGCTGCGGGAGGCGGTACCGGGGTTGGTGGTTCGGTGGCGCTGGGAGTCGAAGCCTGCCTCTGTGTATGTATCTGATTCCGATGACTTCACATCGGAGGAGGACGAGGAGGAGGAGTAGAACTCCGAGATCATATTTTGCGGACGCGCAGTGCCAGGCTCGATTGCAGGACAATAAATGACGAGATGTCACCTGAGGCAGACGGAGCTATTCCTGGGGCGAGGACCTGCGCGAGGATCCCCCAGCCGGGACGCGCCCGTTGCGATTTACGACAGATTGAACAATATCAGATTACCATTGGACATATGCAGCATAACTGAGCACGGGGATGGAGGTTGAAATATTGACGACAAGAGTTGGGGGAGCCAGTGACTGAGTATAATGAGTATAAGCGTCCGGCGCCCGGCACCCAATTTCGGGTTAGGTGTACTTCTCAGATAGCCGCTGGCACGGTGGCACCTGGCGGCTGCATCTCGATTCTCCTTGCCATCTCCTCTATCCTCCGGATGCAGAGCCCCGCCGAACTCGACACCAATAGTGAGTACGCCTCTGTGATGGACAGAGATGGGTGGATGATGAGGTCACTCGCATCGTACAGCTGCGGCACAATACTTATAAGTAGTCGAAGCTCCATCTCTCCCTCGCCAAGTGTCGACATCCGCGGCCAGCCCCGACCCTCCGCATTCTTTGGATGAGGTGCGTCACTATGATATTTGACTGCATCGGTTTTCTATGCTAATTTTATTTCAATGGCTTGACTAGCTGTCCGCGGTCTCTCGCACGACGAACTGACTCGTCTCCCGTACAAGCTTTCCTCGTTGTCGTCATTGGCGGTGCAGCTACCCGGGAGGAATCACTCCATACCTCGGTGCGTTGACCAGTGCGCTCCAAAGCTTGTCACGCTAACTGCACGTCCTTGATAGCACCCGTACCCGCTCGTCTAGGACGAAGGGAGCTCCGAGTCGGTCTCTCAGCTTCAAGATTGACGCAATGGCAAACGTGCCCTTGGAAATACAGACAATGGTCATCGAATGGGTGTACAAGCTGTCCCAGCATTACATAGTCGACTATGCCACCCTTCGCGTTTGCGCTCTCGTTTGCAAGGCCTGGACATCTACAGCTCAGCGCCTCTTACTCCGTCGGCCCTTCACCATCTTCATACGGCCCTTCGACAGATTCACCAATCGCGCCCTCCTACTGCTTCGCACCCTGCACGATCGACCCTCTCTCGCCACTCACATACTCACCATCCAAATCATCATATCCGATATCAACGACACGCATCTCGACCACCCTCAATTGGCAATACTGGAGCTTTGCCCAGGCGTCCAATATATCGAGGTCGACTTTTACTTCGACCAGAAGTTGAAACCTGCTCTCGGCGCGCGACTGCGCTCCCTCGATATGCACCCCGTCGTTCTCTCCGTTGACGGTACCCACGAGGCCATCTGCAACCTCGTAGAAATGTGGCCCAGCGTGCGCGTCGTTGACTTCAATCTGCAGCATGAATCGGATATAAACGACAGCTATTGGCCACTCCGCGGCCTGTCCTCCGCGGAGGCCATGTCTCTCCATCATGGCCGCAGTATCTCTCTCCTACCGCTCGACATCGACTTGCCCGCACTCCGCGATGTGGAACTGATACACCCTCATTGGCAAGACGACTACATGCGCACGCGGTTGTTCGAAACAGATATGCTGTCGCGGATCCACACGCTGAGGATAGTCGGACCCTTTCCACCCGCCGAGGTGTTCGAACGCATTGCGTGCCTCGAGACCCTAGTCTTTAGCGAACTTCCCGGGAGCGATGCGATCGGCCTCCCAAAGACCCTTCGTCGTGTCGGGTACCTCCTCAACGACAAGCTCGAGCTAGAGAATGCCCAGGATATCAAGCCTTTCGCTTCGGTACTGCGCATGCTGCCTGAACTGCAGCACGTCAGTGCGACACACCTCTCGCCGCCACACCAACTCACTATACTCCATGAAGTATGTCGTGAACGAGGCGTGGAATTTGAGATGTTTGAGAATAAGTGCCACGTTTGGGTGCGTCTATAAGAGACTGTTGTTTTATTGCAACGCGATGTTGACGTTCGGATTGCAGCGACGCCTAGATGTTGACTGGATTTGAGGTAGCCGTCCCGACAAGGCTCTTGGTCAACGAGTACTAGCTGGGTGACGCGCCGTTTGTGCACAGGGGAGGCATTTCTGTCAAGGGGGAGGTGCTGCCAGAACGATGGATCAGATGACGGCGGTGACAACCTTGCACAGGCCGGAGCGAGTATGGCGGCAGTTCCATCATTAGTGTGTTCTGGTTCTGGGTGAATACATAGGCAGTGGAGCTTAGTTCTTCGGCAGTCATCTGAAGCCTCATAAGACCCCATATTTGCAGTGTTATTTGTTGTATAGCAATTCTTGAATAAATTGATCACAAAATGGACTACGGCACGTGGAAACAGAGAGCCACCAGATAGTATACAGGCCGGTGAGATATTGACGGACAGCTAGTCCTCCCACCAGGGCTCCGCCTCCCAGCGCCACTCGACCGCCAGGCCCGACACCCCCTCCTGCAGCGCACGGGCCCACATCTGGTCTTCATCATATCCAACCACCTCCAGCTCCCTCAGCAAATTTCCGGCACGAGCCCGCGCCGCCAGGCATCTCAGCAGTGCGTCCCCGACAACGGTCTCCGCCAGCGGGTGTGCGTGGACGTCGATCACGAGCGCGCAGAGCGCAGGAAGGACACCCGGTGTGTGCTCGAGGGTGCGCCGTCCGACTCTCCGTGTCGCCACGCGCCGACCTGCACAAGGCGCTCGGCCACGGGCGCTTCGCTGTCAACCGGCGCCAGTCCGACCTCGACACGCACGAGGGGAGTTGCGCGGGCGTCGACGCATGCCGTCATCGCGGGGAAGAGCGCTGGGAGTTCATCCTCGTGGGCGGTCATCAGCAGGGTCACTGTGAAGTGCACGCGGACGCCAGCGGGGAGTGCGAGACGTGCGAGGATGAGCGATGCGTGCGGGACGATGGTGCCCAGGCTAAAGTGCTGCAGCGCCGGCAGCAGCGTGAGCGGCACCTCATGAATGTCCTCCGGTGTTACGTTTAGTCGCAGCGCCAGGCGCTCCAGTGCGCGCATCCTGCCCAGCGCAGCAAACATGGATGCAAGCGCTGCACCAGGCATGCGCCAGTACATTGCAATGGAGACCAAGACGAGCTGTTCCAGCAACAGCGGCGTCCATGAGAGCTCTGTGTAGGATGCGCACACGGACAGGTCGCAACGCCGGGAGGCCCGCGGCACCGCCGAACAAGTCATTAGGGAGGGGATCGAGTTCACTGTCATTTTCATTCCAGAGGATGTTGAAGTTGAGGATGTGGATGAGAGGTGCGGGCATGCAGAGGTGACATAGGTTATACCAGTTGATCTGCAGGTCCGTGATAGCACACGTGCGTGCGAGATTTGCGAGGATGAACGGGATGTTGATCTCGATGTCGTCGTCATCCAAAGAAGGGCTCGACACTTCAAGTGGTATATTCTGGGAGCGGACGAGGAATGCGGCGGCCCAGGAGTGACCCAGCACTGATGGCAGCGCGATGTCGGAAGCCCAGAGAATTTGCAGAGAATGGGGCTATTGAGGGCGATGCTCCGCCAGCGCTGGCAGACGTGCGTTACCGCCACCCATCCGAGGTAGTGCTGGATCCTGAGAGAGGTGGATTGTTGTATCGAAAGAGGAGGATTGATTGAGGAGAGATCTAGAATGGACTAGATGAGGGTGAGGATCTCGGGTGGCAAGCGGGCAACAGGGGCGTCTACGGCAACAGGATCCATGATAGCGACAATCTAGGAGCTCCGTGAAAATGAGAGTGAGCAAAGTTGCTGGCGACTAGCTGAGGAGAGAGCGAGGACTCACAAACAGGAGGACGAGCAAGCTAGTGAGGCTGGCAGCCGGTGCGCGGCCCGAGGCCGGCCGTCGACTCTTCAACTCAACCGTGTTTGCTGCTCTCTACTGCCCTCCTGGGCCCACTCATCGCTCTCCATGAGTAGCTCTTCTCAAATCACTAACGCCAGAGTTTTCACGTTGGTGAGTGCGTCACGAGTACTGTACTCATCGATCTCTAGAATCGCCTGACTCATGCTCTACCAGCGGTTCTAGACTCTACTTCGCCGCAGAGTCATCTGCACACCCTCCATCGCGTCAAGGCCGCCTGTCGACGAATATCGTCGGCTTGAATTGATTAGGATTGGGACGGGACGGGACGTGGTGCTGACGAGGGGATGGGGAGTATTTGCATTGGTGCGTGTACGTCCCGTCGCCTGCCGGACAACCTTGCTTACCGCCCTTTTACTTCGCAGATTTTCTATGAGGACATATTCGCAGCGCCCTATAGGCTCTTGCGTGTGCCTCTAGCGCACGAATCTTGATTTGGAGTATGCCTTGACCGCAGAACAGTACACACAGGTACGCCGTCAAATCAACCTCCAGTGAAAATTTCTAATATTGTCATACGTTCACCAGCTCCCACTGCAACAGTCGCCGAACGCATTATCAACGTCCAAGTTGTTGATCGATTGGCTAGACTACGCTGCACTATCCACTCGCTGGGCCACTATCCCATTGCGACTTCACGCCGCCAAGCTATATGCGACATGCAACTTCGTCTACGCGCTCCAATTACTTTCGACATCACGCTCGATGACCATACACCTATCGTTCGATAGGTGGACCGCGCTCGTCATCCGCACCTCCGTCCACCATTTGTCGTCGATTCTGCGCTTCATATGGTGAGTCGTGCGCAATTCTCTTATCAGAGCGGACGTCGCTCAGCTCGATTTCGGCGGATTCCTCTATTAGCTGTCGCTCCGTTCAAGTCGACCATCCGCTCCACCCCGACCGACCTGCTGAGCCAGACGCCCAGCTCACAGCTCTACTCACTGCGAGGACAGACTATATGCAGCATGCTCGTCTATACCCTCCGTATGTTGGTGCCGGACGATTCGCCCTCCATTCGGTGATGGCGCTGCGCTCGCACTTGGCCCACCAGCAATCGTACTGCAGTGTGTACGCGCGGATCCCGAGAATCATTGTCCAGCCAGACACCGTTCGCCACGACGACTGCGCGTCGCGCGTTGGCTCGCCCAGGCCAGAGGCGCATGGTGGCCCACCGCTCTGCCTCGAACTGGCGCCCAGAACCTCAACGCGATGGGCAATCGCCATTGCAATACCGCCACTCAACGAGCGTTCGCTAGCACCGATTGTCCGTGTAGTGACACGAGCCCTTCACCCTCCCGCGGCGGCATACACCTCCTCCTGGCACTCCCTCCCATATGCGCTCCTCCGCCACTGCGCGCAACCACCATCACATGCGCGGACCGCCTGCACGCGTACTCCCCGCGGTAAGCTGAAGCGACCGTGTGGCCGCGACGTGGGTGAAGAGCCGAGCCGCGCGCTGCAAGACAGCACCCGAAACGACAGCACCCGAGGACGGTGGTCAGAAGGACTAGTGCGGCGAGGATGAGCACACGGGTGGACGGGCCAGCGGAGATGGAGCTGTGGAATTATGGGATGGTCGTAGGAGGGCGAGGACGCGGGTGGAGAGCGCGGACGTGGCGGCGGCGGGACAGCAAGGCGTCGATGAACAGGTGTCCGGATTCGATCCGAAATGACACGGTGGAGCGGTCGTTGAAGAGCGTTGGGAGGTACCGCGCGCCCGACAGATTATTGGTTCATCGCAGCGCAACAACCATGCCATGCGCGCGGAGAAGAGTCGTCGTGGGCAGGCGCACAACAAGCGCGGGGTGTGAAGTAGAAGACGAGGGCACGGTGGACAGGTCTACATCGTAGAGAGTGCCCAAGGCGAACGGGAACAACATCACCCTCCAATACCATCACTTCTACGGCACTGAAACACTCCGGACAGCTCTTGTGGACGCTGCGCGATTGTATGCGTCTTCCCCATCACGACGGTGCCATCCGACCCGGGCTACTACAAGCTCACCAAGTCCATCATCATTCCGTACTTCAGAGCCAGGACGAATACTCGACTACGCTTCTCCGCCAGAGGAGATCGGGGAGATCGGTACAGACATCCTCGACAACAAGTGCTCGTGGTGCATCAACATGGCGCTCGTCGTCGCGTCTCCCGAGTGGCGCGTGGTGCTCGACCCGAGCTACGGGCGCAAGGAGGCAGAGGCGGAGGCTTTCAACGCGATCTACAAGGTGATCAGCATCGATAAGCGGTACGCAGAGTATGAACAGGGCGCGTAGGAGCGCGTCAACGCGCTCGTTGACCAGGGGTCGGAGGTGAACAAGACGGGGGCTGTGGTGCTGAAGAGGGACATGTTCCGTATGTTGAGAAGATCCTCAAGCACAGGTAAATGTTGGTAGTATTCAGAACTTTACTGTAATATTGTCTACATTGAATGTGCCAATTGAATATTGAACCTTGGAGTGACTACGTGATGGATACAGTGTAGCTAAGGCCTCTATTGGCGCTGCAGCACAGCGCGCGGCGGGCACCAGGTTCCTCGCGCTCACTCCAATGCCCGGCACACCCATCCGCGCTACCTACGCTCTCCGCGGGGGTGTGAACACGAGAAGACTCGTCACGGGCAATTCAATTGTGCAGCCGCAACTCGTAATCTCGGTACGTCGCGCCTGCGTGGTAGGTACTTGCATTACGATTCCTTTGAATCGTTGCTTATGTCATCTACATCCAGCATTTTTTCGACCCCATGCAACGATCATCTGTGTCGCCTTTTTTGGGAATTCACTCCCACGCTATGTCCACTCACATCCACTTGCACTTTCACCTTCCTCTCATTTGCCCGGAATGATTCACATACATTGCTCCATTTGCAGTATATTTCAGACCATAGAGCACCTACAGAAGCTGCAAAACAGTGATATATTGCAGGGCTTGAACAGCAGTAGCAGAAAGACGATGACATCACTCCGGGTTTTAAACACAATTTAAGACCCCGGAATGACATCATCGCTGACATTATTACACGTGATCATGTTGATATTATGTTGTTTACTCAAAACGTGCCCCAGCCCAGGGGTCGTAACCTTGCTCCGATGCAGGCTCAAGGCTGGCCAGCAGTGACAACCCCATTTGGTGCTTAGTACCGGTGGCTTGAGAGAGCACGCATGTTACCGAAGTGTTTCAGGGATAGTGTTATAGCATTAATCAAGTAGTCTTCATCATTATTTCATGTACTTGCAATTGTACAGAGTTACAGGATCATCCAGCCCTGTATTGAGCTTGGAATCGTACTGCCGCGCTAAGCGTCGGCCCACTCCCAGCAAGTCTGGATGCGGTGCAACAAAAATACACTGATTGAATTGAGATAGACCGTGCGCCCAAAGCATTACATATCGTCCGTGCCAAGCCGGCGCACCCTCAGATCCAGTGCGACGTAACACAAAAACGTGCATATTGCCAACATCATCTACGTCGCCTCCGTGAGAGAGGCATGCATGCGCGTGGAGGAAGACGGTGCTTACGCTGCTAAATGATATGGACCGATTCCAATTGACTGGCGCGGCCGATCCGAGGATAGCGTCGTAGATGGGCGTGCCGGTGAGTGCTGCGATGGCGCTCACTGCGAAGGCGAAGCCTAAGCGTACGCTGGACGTGTTTCACTTTCAGCCATGCTGCAGCGCTGTGGGCATGGTAACACGACAACTCACCCGCACTCTCGCGTGCTCGTGCTTGTGCTCAAGGTGCTGAGGATGGCGGGCGATAGCTGGGAAAACCCTGCGCGGCGCATCTGCATCAGCGCGACGGTCGTCAACACAAAGCGGAGCAGCACGTACATGCGCCTGCGAAAAACCCGAAGACGACGGCAAAAACGACGACGCCGGCGATGGTTTTCGCGGGTAGTCCAAATAGGAGAACGATGATGCAGGGCTGCGCCGGGATCGCGAACAGAGAGAATGTGCGGCACTTATATAATGCCATGGCGAATAGTATGCAGCCCAATATCGCTGCTCCGCACAGGATAGTAATCTGGCAGCCCGGGAAAAATTCAGGAGAGCAGAAGAGCTTCAAAGAAAGTGAGACTGACTGTGTATAATGCAAATGTGTGATCCATGTCGTGGTCGATCACGAATAGTTGAAGATGGACGACTATAGGTAAAGCAATGAGATTTCATATGCCTAGCTCGCAGTGTGGTTACTGACACGGAAAGGAGAACCCCAAGTTCATGAACAGAGCCCTGCGTCCGGGGTAAGCTTCGTATACGAATGAAGCAAGCGCTGAAGTGAAACTCACCCTATCACAACACACATATACTCAGTATCAGTCACCAGCTCCTTCATATTCAACGTCACCCCCGTGGCCGGCGGGGCGCGCGGACAGGAACGCCAAATGAAGACATTCGCCACGAGCAGCATGCCGAGCACAACAAACGCCGACGCGCGCACAGTACATGCGAACGACACGCCATTGTGCAGAAGCCGGGTAAGCATGGCCGGGAAGACCGTCCCGCCAACAAACAGCCCTTCCCACACAGGGTCAGCCCGGGACCTCACCGCACGACAGCCACTCACCGCTCGACGCAATTCCCATCGCCAGCTTGCTCCGCACACCCCAATGGTCTGTGCACATGGCCAGGCATGGGACGCACACCAATCCGGCTGCGACGCCCATCACGATGCCCTGGATATAGAGGAACGTGAAGTAGTCAACGAGGTCGATGTACGAGAGCATGAACAGCCTGCGATGACACGCGCTTGGTCAGGATAGTGCACAAGTTGTGGGGGACGAGCGCACATACGACAACGTGAAAACACATGAGCCAACAGTGATGATGCCGCGGGAGCGGCCAGAGTCGTGCAGCATGCCGGCGGGGAGGCTCGTCGCGAGGAGGAGGGAGAGTTGTGTCGTGCCAATCCAGCGGACGTTGGTCGAGGACGCAATGTCGGCACGCGTGTACACGTCCTGATATACTGCAAATGTAAATGTGTAGCCAAACGTCGCGGCGATAGCCAGCCAGCTAGTGTTCGGCGCTCAGGAGTCAGCGGCGAACGGGGTGAAGAGCACGGCACCGCACCTGCCGAAAAGCGCCATCCACGCGTGAAAATCGACGCGTACAGGACGGTGCTTGAAATCTAACTGCATGTTGTCGTGTCTGCGGTAATTTACGGACATAATTGCGAGGGGAGGAGACAAGGAGTGGGGCCACTGCCCCTGTCGGAAACTGTGAGGCACGTTCAAAAGTTCTCACGGGCAGCGGGACGCATCCGAATCAGCTATGGTCATCAGGAAGCATAGAATGCAGCGCGCGCACGTACCAGCAAAAGCATATCCAACCTCCCAAGCTGTACTGGGTGGTGAGTCGCAGCGGGGGACGCAGAGAAACGTCTCAGACTCGGTCACGGCGGCCCGGGCGGCTTGCCTCACACATCGGCCGGCCTCATTGCTCATCGTACACGGAGTTGGAATCTGATGTAGCCGTATTTTCGTCCCCATCGTCCTCCTCTTCCACCTCGCGCTCCTCCTCGGGCTCTGCCTTGCGCCACCGAATCACCAGGCTCGGCACCGTTTCCTGCAGCGCGCGCGCACACGCCTCATCCTCATCGCACCCTACCACCTCCAGCTCCCTCAGCGTGTTCCGGGCAACGAGGCACCGCGACAAAGCATCCAGCAGACTGCTCCTAGCCCGTGGGTGCCGTTGGACGTTGACCACGAGCGTGGAAAGAGCAGGCAGGACGCCCGGCGCGCGCTCGAGCGCGGCGCAGAACGGGGGCACCGCGGCTCCCTTGACCGTAACGTGGCGTAGCCGCGGCGCACTCCCGAGCAGATCGAGCCACGCCGCATCGCGCACGCCGTATCCGATAGTCAGCACCTCGAGATGTGTTGACTGGATGGATCCCAGCACACTCGGCACGTCCTCCCAGTCCTCCACCCGGGCCGCCAAAGCGGGCGCGCCTTCTGTATCCCCGCTGCGCCATGCACCGACCTCCGCGAAGTTGAAGTACGTGGTCAATGGGAATTTCATGTCGGGCGCAGCTAACTGGACGGCGACGCGCACGATGGGGGCGCGGGCGCCGACGCATGAGATCATTGCTGGAAAGACCGTTGGAAGTTCTTCCGCGGCCTGCACCAGGGTGAAGCGGACACGGACGCCAGCAGGGAGGACGAGGCGCGCAAGCAGGAGCCGTGCATCCCGGACGCCGACCCGCAGGCTGAGGTGTTGCAGCACCGGCAGCGTTGTGACCGGCACCCCGTCAGCGTCCGCCGTGCTCAGCATGAGCACCAGCCGCTCGAGCCCGCGCATCCTGCCGAGCGCGGCAAATATAGAAGCCACCGCTGCGCCAGGTAAGTCCAACTGACACATCGTCATATCGACTGAGACGAGCTGCTCAAGCAGCAGCGGCGTCCATGCCTGCGGTGCCCATGCGAACACATGCAGGTGCCGCAACTTTGGGAGGCCGGCCGCGCCGCCGAACAGGCTGTCCGGGGAATAAGGAAGCTTGGCTCTTTGTCCGTGGTAAATGCCGACATATAGGGTGTGGAGGAGCGGTGCGGGCGTGCAGAGCGCACGTAGGTGATGGGGGTAGGTGCGCAGGTCCATGATGGCACACATCCGCGCGAGATTTGCGCCGATGAACGGGGTATCAGAGAGCGACCCGGGGCCGATGGAGGAGAGCTCATGGCACCAAGTCAATGTAAGCGGCACGCCTTGGGCACGGGAAAGAAATTCGGCGGCCCAGCGGTCGCCCATCACGGATGGGAGCGCGATGTCGGAGGCCCAAAGAGCAGGGTCATTGAGGGCGATGTTCCGCCACCGCCGGCAGACGTGGGTGACCACCAACCATCCAAGGTCATTCTTGAGCTTGATAGGTTTGAATAGTGTTGGGTGGGGTGGATTGATGGAGGAGAGGATAGAGAAGACGAGGCTGAGGATCTCGGGCGGCAGGCGGGCAACGGGGACAACGACCGCCTCAAGAGATTGTGCATTGGCCCGGCGGGGCATTCTCTGCGCGAAGACTTGATGATCCGGTGTGAGCACAAGCAAGAGGAGGACATACCAGAAGAGCTGTCGCTACAGAGTGCACTTTGAGTACGTCGTCGCTGAAGAACTCGTCCGAGTCGAGATCGACTTGAACTTCCCACGAGCTCGAGCACGCGCCTGCCTTTCCCTGCGCTCGACGTCCAGCTCCGTGCCCGACCACACATCCCAAAGCTCTACCCTGTCACCTTGTACATGTCCTCGCTCCCCATCCCGTCGCCCTCCAGCTCTCGAAATCAGCCCGATCTCGCAATGAAGTGACGCAGCCTCTCACCGCGCCTAACTGAACAAAGTTGGAACAAAGCCAGGCTCGACCTCAACTTCAAACCATTTCTTTGGCCTACCCAAGCAGCTATTATGTGCTAGGTGCCGACGTCCTATCCACGTCTACGCTGCTCTATCCTAATAGTTGGCTCCAGGCCGCTGTCCCGCCCCCGTTTCATCACCATCGCACCCAGTTACATCGCGCCTCTCGCATGCACCGACGCACACCCGCACACCCACGCCCTCTGTCCTCTTCTGCCCCCCTTCACTGTCACCACTTCTTTCTGGCCGGAATGCCGACAGCGGCTGCGGCGATCAACTCGCTCGCGTCTCGGAAGCTTGCGCGTTCGCCCACCTCTCTCTCCAGGCCAAGCTTCAAGCCCGCGACGCCCCCACTCCGCACGCTCACCGCCTCAAAGTGCCGCCTGTACCTCTTCTGCAAGCAACCAAACAAGGCGCGCCTGCGCACCGTGTCGCGCACAACGGGATTGGCCGCCTGCGGCACGGCACAAGATGATGGACCGGGGAAGGAGCCTCCGCGTCGCAGCCCTGCTGGGGTACGTCGTCCTTGCGTGTTATTCGGTTCTCCGACATCCATCCTGATTCCTGATTTCGCAGTGCGCTTCCCACCTTGGCATCTAGACTTCGGCGGTCGATGTCGATGGGTTCTCGGAGCTCGAGGGCGTCTTTGCTGCATTTGTTCCACAGCGTGATGAAGCAACGATGCGCGTCCCCTCTCCAAGTCGCCTGGCGAAGGCAGAACACGTCGCGCAGATAGATTTCTACTAGCGCAGTTACCAGTGGTCGGGTTACTCGTGGCTGCCTTGAGCCGCTGTAACAGGTGCGTCTCCTCCCTCCCACCAACAACGGTTGATATCCAATCCACGCCAGTATCAGCCCGCTATATCCAATACTGGCTTTTGCCCGCTCATCGACATAAGTCTCGCGCCTTTCCCCTTCGACAACTCGAAGTCATCTAATTCGATTAGGAGGTCGCGGGCCAATACACGGTATGTCCACTCCACTTGTGGGTGTCTGACACCCGCTGCAGCGCACCAGGATAGCGTCCGATGGATAGCTTCTCTTCGACGACAGGGATCCATCCATGCAGCCTACACCGTGACCTGCAGCCTCTGAAAGTCACCCGAGCTTGAGGACTGTTGGCGCTCCTCAGCGTGGATCGTGTGCGTGTGGACTGCTGCGCGGACTCGATGGTGCACGTCATGGGCGAGGGGCTTCGCAACCCAGCTAGATCGGGGTTGGCCATATATTTTGCTTCTTACGCACGCAGGCCAAGAGCAGCACCCTTGCACCAAAGGTGCGCAACCCAAGGCCATCCCATTTGCTCCGTGTACACTCACAACGGCCTGAGCTGCCGCCTCTCTCGACCCTCGAGTCCCATCCTGGCACCTTCCCCGCCTCCTCGCGTCTCCCTTATCCGGCGTCGTATCCCGCCGTCCTGTCTTCAAGACGCGAGGCGCGGCATGCAGAGTGCGGGCTGGGCAGATTGTGGTACGTATCTGTCTGCTTCTCGGCGTTTGCGCGTCCTGACCTCGGCTCTGCAAGTGTCGCGCTCCGGCGACCTGTCGTCCCCTGTCGTCGCCTTACCGCCCTCAACGTCGTATTCCCTCCGTCAAACCCGCGCGCGAACCAGCCGCGATCGGCACCCCGAGTCGACATTGCGCACCTGCGAGCTGCCCTGTGAGCCACGACAGGTGCGGGTGCGGCGACTGAGAGAAGGAGAGAAGGCTAGTTGCATCGCGAACGCGACGTGCGGACGCGCACCCATCCACTTCGCATCTGGAGGACGGCGCATGAGTCTGTCGACATCCGCCGCGCCAGGATTTGATAGTGGCGACGTGCCAGCGACGGCAGGATGTCCTGCATCTCCCCGCCGAGGAAATGGGGTCCTGCGCGGGAGTCGCAAGCCGCACGCGACGCTGCAAGTTGTCGCTGCCTCGGCATTTCGATTGGTCACCGGCGCGTCGATGCTCCTCAGGGTGATGGCAAGTGCGTTGGAAGAGCGGTAACAGTAGCGCCGATGAGACCAGCGATATCGGTGCCGCCGCGCCATGGGTGTCGACGGCTGCGGTGTACATCCCCTCTTGGCGACGGCCAGCGCGCTGGGAAGCGGGTTGAAGGCATCCAGGGTGCCGATATCTCGACCACGGCGCTGGAAGCGGCCACGGTATCGCCCAGGGCGTTTTGAGCAGCGGCGGGCGACAGGCTGTGAGACGTCAGTTGTGGATTTTGGCGCATGCAAGGCAAGAACTGACCGGTCAGGTAATCTCGGGGTGCGTGTCCTCTCTTCTCGTAGCCGCGCACGCCCTGCAACAGCATTGATCACAGCGGCGAGTCGCGCCACAAGACACGGCGATCCCGTTGAAGCGCGTCAACCGCTATAGACGGCAGTGCGAGTGCGGACTTCCTGCCAGCGCTCAAGACTCATAAGTAGTGGCGCGTACTTCGACGGGTCCAATCGCCTCGCCCGATGACAGACGCGCTGGTGCGGTCCCTTGCAAAGCGTGTGCGCGCTGGGCAGGTGCTCGAGGAGTTGGATATAAATGGGTGTATCGTTCACGGCGCAACTGTGCGCAGAATTCACGAATCCGTTCCGGGTTTGATGGTCAAGTGGCAGTTGTGACATTGTCATTTAAACAACATATGATCGAAATGTACATGGTTGCAAGCAAATTTCCCCTCCACTGCCCTCCCCTATGCACAAATTGCACGTCAATCTGCTGCTCATTGACCAAGAGCGATGGGACGCCTACGTCAAATCCAGTCAACATCTTGGGGGCACTGCAATCCGAAAGTCAACATTGCGGCGCATCAATGCTAGGGTGTAGACACACCCAAACGTAGGAAGCCTTCTGAAACATCTCAAAGTCCACGTCTCGCTCACGACATACTTCATGGAGCATGGTGAGCTGGCGTTGCGACGAGAGGCGCGTCGCACTGACGTGCTGCAGTTTGGGCAGCGTGCGCAGTGCCGAGACGACGGGCTCGATATCCTTCGCATGCTCTAGCTCGCGCTCGGCGGGTCGGCCGATAAGGAGGTACGCAACACGGAGAAGGGTCGTCGGGAGGCCGAGCGGGATGGTTGCATCGCTCCCGGGAAGTTCGCTGAAGACTAGGCTCTCGAGGCACGCGGTGTGCTCGAAAACCTCGGGGGGTGGAAAGGGTCCACATATCTTCAGCGTGTGTATTCGCGACAGGATGCCTGATCCAAACACCTGGCCGCGCAAGAAGTCGTTCTCCCAAGGAAAGGATCTCAGTTCCACATTGCGGAGTGCGTGGAAGTTGAGCGGGAGGAGTGGGATGCACCGAGTATTAAGAGACATGGCCTCCATGTAGGACAGGTCGCAGACTGGCCGATGGACGTCACCTCCAAGGTGCACGTAGACGCATAGGACGCGCACGTTGGGCCAAATTTCTATGATGTCGTGGACGGCCTCTTCGTTGCCAACAACGCTGAGAACAACGGGACGCAGACCAATGGAGCGCAGTCGCGCTGCGAGAACAGGATTCAGCTTCTGCCCGAAGCCATGGTTGATCTTGATATGTTGGACGCCCGGGCACAGCTCCAATAGCGTCAAGTGAGGGATGTCTAGATTCGTTTCATAGAAATTGGATAGATCCATCTTGATGGCCACTATGTGAGTGGCGAGAGACGGTCGATCATGGAGGGTGCGGATCAGTAGGCGGGCGCGATCGATGTATTTTTCGAAGGGACGTAGGGGGACGGGGTAGGGGCGGCGGAGTAAGAGGCGCTGAGCAGTGTATGTCCAGGCCTTGCAAACAAGGGCGCAGACACGAAGGGTAGCGTAGTCGGTGTTGTGATACTGGGACAGCTTGTACACCCATTCGACGATCATTATCTGGACCTCCAAGGGCACGTTTTCCATGGCGTCGATCAAGATGAGCGGATCCGAGCGCTATCGAGGACTTGCAGTTAGCAGGACGAGATTCGGAGGAAGGCAGTAGACGCACCAGGGTATGGAACACTTCCTCCTGCCTGGGAAGCTATGCGCTACCAATTGGGCGTAGCTTGACGGCTATGATACGCGATCGTCAGTTAGAACGGCAAAGGCGATGAAAGAGTGTTCTTGATGGTACCAATAGTGTGTAAACTCCTAGGTGACAGGGAGAAGGAGCAAAGCTAGTACGGGAGAGAGACCAAGTGCGTTGCTGGCAGTGATATGTTTTTCCCACGATACATTTCGGCACTGCCATCTGATCTGTCGCCATGTCGCCCACCGTCCTCTCGCCTTCAACCCCACCAACTAATCATCGTTGAGGACAGTTGCAGAGTTGTGTCTCCGGCGTGCGGAACGGATGTGAGCCGTCGGATGGACGCAGATGCAAGCTGATGCGTGTGTTGAGCTGGATTTGACCATCTTCACCTCGGCGCCGTCAGTGCTACATGTCCAGGCGGCGCATGGGTCATTATCGTGTCATACTTCGCTGTCGTCAGTACCGAATAGCGAGAGAGCTCGCAAATGGCGGTCAGTTTTCTTTCTCCCGATTGAAAAACGTCAGCCTAGCTTACGCTGCATAGCTCTGGATCATAATAATGGCAGTATATTGTTCGATCTGCGTACATGGAACTCGGCACGTTTCGATATCCTCGCGCATGTCCTCGCTCAAGACATCGTCCCGCCGGTCTCAAGCGCGATACTGGCCTTGAAAGGACATCATCGACCCTACATAGCGGCTCCAACAACAACATCGCAAGTCCTAACCAGTCTCCCAGATATACCATCAGCACCCGATCATTTCTATGCCCGACGCCAGTTGACCTCCATTCGCGGCACGGCCTCCTGTAGCCTGCGCTCGTTCACCTCGTCCACCTCGCATGCCACTACATTCAGCTTCTCGAGCGCGTTTCCGGCGCGCGAGACTCCGCGGCAGCACGTCCTACAGCACGTCGGCGCCCACGACCGAGCTCGGGCCCGCTATGACGAGCTTCGCTAGCGCGGGCAGGAAGAGCGCATCGTCGAGCGCGCCGCAGAAGGCGCGCACCGCGGCGCCGTCCACCGCGACGCGGCGCAGTCGCGAGGCACGTCCCAACGCCAACGGCCACGCCAAATCCGAGTCGGCGCTGTGCACGTTGAGCTCCTCGAGGTGCTCCGACGCGAGCGCGGCGAGCGCAGGCGCCGCCACTCTCAGCATGGTCTCGCGCCGCGTGCGGTCGGAGAACGCCACATCCAGCGCGGGCCCGCTGTGTGCCTTGCCTGCCCGCCATCCGGACACGCAGCCCCCGCCCACTGCCCGGGTGCGGGTGATGCGGATGTAGGCAAGCGGGGGTGGCACGCGCCCGAAGGACGCGGCCATGGCAGAGAAGAACGCCGCCGCGGCGGTGTCTGCTGCCGGGCGCGCGGAGGCGTGGCAGTGCACGGTGAAGTGCGTGTCCGCGCTGGGGAGGACGAGATGCGCGAGGAGCCGGTGCGCGCTCGTGATGTCCGCGTGCAATTCGGGGTAGCGCAGCTCCGGAAGCGCGACCGCGCCCGCCGCGCCCGGGTCGGCCGCATCCAACGCCAGGCCGACCGCGAGCCGCTGCAGCGTGCGCATTCTTCCCAGCGCACCGAGCACATCCGCGAGGGCCACTTGCTGCGCGTCCGTGTTGTTTGTGTCTAAATCCAGCAATACAATGTTCACGAGCAGCGGAGATGTCCACGGCAGGTGCGCGCGGTTCAGACGCAAGTGCCGAAGCGGCGCCCCGCGTTGAAGGCTATCCGGGAGGGATATTGTGGGAGCGCCGTCGACGGTGACATACATGGTGAAGCTGAGATCTAGGGCATAAAGGACGGGTGCGGGGGAGCAAAAGATGTCGAGGATGGGGCCGCGGTCGCTTTCGATGCACAGGACACGTGTGCGCGCAAGGTTTGCGCGGATAAATTCGAGATGGGAATGTCGCAGGGCATAGTACCCCGAGTCAGCGGGCTGCATGATTGAGAGCGGGGAGTCTTGAGCAAGAAGGTGTAGGCCCAGCGGTCACCCAGAGGATGAGGGGTAGCAATGTTGGACCATAAGGCCGGGTCCTGGAGGGCAACGTACCGCCAGCGCCGGCAGACGTGAGTGACATTGAGCCAGCCAAGCCTGGTCCGTGATGCGGCATTCCAGTCCCTGTAGCCGGGAAGTGCGATGGAAGAGAGAATGGAGAAGATGGCGGCTAGGATCTCCGGCGGGAGGCGGGAAACGGCGACCTGTGGGATATCGGCGGTCTCGAAATGGTCTAAGTCGGCCAGGGACATTTTCTGCAGAGACTTGATGAGCTGTTTCACAAAGACGAGCAATGATAATACCCACGATAGGCGTCAGTGTGAGTTGTGTGGTCACTGCCAAGGTCCAAGGTCGAAGGAGGCGCAACTGCTGGCGTCGATCGCGAAATACCAAGCTCCCTTGAACCAAAATGAGCGGGTACGAGTGCTAGGAAGAGCTAGTAGTTGGCGTGACGACTTTCGGAGGGCGGTGGTAGACGCACCGGTGTATGCAATGGTGTCCTCTTCCGTGTCCTCTTCCGCGGACGAGCAACGGCTTTCTGAAGACGTCGTTTGACGGCTACGATACTCAGAAGTCAGTTAGAGCAGCAAGGAGTCTGAAAGATGGTTGATGATGGTACCGATGGTGCAGAGACTTGTTGGGAGCAACAAGGAGGAAAGCTAGCCCAGCGCGTCGAGGCAGAGACCGCGGACAGCTAGTCAAGCCCTGGGAGTAACATTGGCATCGACGACTGCCAACGGTCTAAGCACAGTGACGGACCTCATCCAAGGATTTCCAGGAGGCTTGTGGATGGCCGCGGATGTCAAAAGTGTGTGCTCGACTCCGAGCCTGGGGGGGATCCGATGACCGCCGAATATGTCACGGTTTTGTCCCGCAACTGTACCATGCGTGTGCCCTCAACATCCAACCATATCTGAACGTCCCATAGGCTAGACTCACTTTTTGTTTCGACCAAGGCAGGGCTCTGTGTCTGTACTGTTGTGGAGAAAGCAAGGAAGGGGCCTCTGCCTCGCCATTCGCTCGTGTTGAGCATTCACCTAACCTCCAATTGGGTGCAGGTTTGGCGACCACGAAGCTGTACGCCTCACGAGTCACTCCACGACGTCCGAGCTCTGGCGCTGGTACTTTGAGTTAGAATGATCGTGGAGAGCGATGAGGAGACGGGGGCCGTGACTCGGAGCACGTCGGCCGGCCTCGGGCCGCTCAGCCTCATTCGAAGTCCTTCACCGCTGCGGCCAGCCTGCTTCTGCGACGTCGACGTCGACGGCCTCAGCAGCTCCCAGTTACCTCAGGCTCATCGCATTCAACATGACGGCGGTCCACAACACCCAGTCGTTGTTCCGAGAGTTTCTCCTCATCTTCGATCCCGAGGAGCTGGTTGAAGGCGAGCCAGCAAAAAGCGTGCGTGGGCTGGCAGTACACCGTGGTCTGCGTCACCCACTCTCATGCAACTCGCAGGAAAGAAGAACTTGAGATAAAAGGAAGGCGGCCCCGGCGACACGCTCAGCTCAGGCGCGGTATTCTCTCCTGCGCCGGTGTCTCAGTGGCTAGAGCAACGTCCTGCCGAGCGCACCGGGACCATCATCCACGCCGCAGGATGATCAGATTAGCAGAGTGAGCGGTATTCCTTCTCGTCGCATTTTTTTAGACCGCTGAGACGTTGGCAGATCGACGCTCGTCTCGATGAAATAGAAAGAGAGGTCTGTCGTTACTTTCGAATGGCTGGCTATCATTACCAAGCCATATTGCAGTGTCATGATGCGGACTCCAGGTGAGTGTCAGTCGTTACTATTTGAAATCTTGGCTATGATTCACCGCAGGTTTCCTCGTAGCTCGACGCCACGGTGTTCAAGGAGAAGGTCTGTTCTTTCTTGTTCCGTCCATTGACTGCGATTCAATACAAGTCATCTGGTAGCAAGTGCCAAGAGGCACTCTCAAACGGGGTCCTTGCGCTTGAGGTGAGGGTATGTCGTCGTTATCATTTGATTGATTAGCTATGATTCACCCCAAAATTTCCGCGTAGCTCGACGCGCTAGGTCTGTCATTTCTTTTTCGGACCATTAACTACAATTCACCACAAGATTGCAATTTTATCTGGCAGCATAAAACGCTCGCAAACAGGGTCTGTCCCTACCTTTCGGATGTTTGGCTATGATTCACCCCAAAATTTCTACACAGCTCGACGCGTTCAGTGAGAAGGTCTGTCCTTTGTTTTCATACCTCTGACTACAGCTCACCACAAAATTCTCTGACAGCGAGAGGCGCTCAAATTAAAGGTCCGTCGTTGTACTTTTCGAGAGATTGGCTGGTGCTAAGGAGGAAACTTCGCAGGATGCCGCGTACTTGGCGGAAGTGGACCGGGTCGAGCAGCAGAACGCAAAAAGAGGTGCGCACATGCGTAGCAAATCTATCGTGATTCTCAGGTCTCTTTTTGCATAGCTAAGTGCCGCTCTGGATGCGCGTGAGCGACGCATGCTACTCGACGCGACGTCCGCGCTGCTTTTCCAGGGCTACGGCATCTCAAACACGCGCGTCACCGCCGTTAACTTCGAAGACTTCCTGCACGAATCACACGACAAGCTCAAGGAGGAGCATCAGAAGCCGCTTGACGTCCGCGCGCTACGCATGATCTACTCCAATTGGGGAACAGTCAGGGAGTCCACGCTGGAAGGTGACGACCGAACAGCGTTGGAGAACATCCACGCATTCTGCCAAGACAGCTATCCAACCCTGTGAGGCAAGTGGCATCGCTACAGTGCTGTCGTCCGATATCTGACGGTCATGCTCCTGCGCATACAGGCCCGACTTCCGGCGAGATATCGAGCTTCAGCTGTGCTCCATATACTTTCCTGGTCATATTTTGCTTTGTTCCTGTTTTTACACGTATAGGATCCTAATGGCTGGCTACGGGCGCATCGCCTTGTCCTTCTGTGCGCCCAGCTAGCCAACACAGAGTCCATCAAAAAGCGTATACTGTACAGTGAGGCAGGTGAGATAAGCGAATAACTAGCGATACATGACGTAGGGAAAAATGGAACAGTACTCTCGTGAAGTGCACATAGCCCTGAACGCATATTCCTAGTAACAAGCCTCATATCTCATCCTCCAATGCACTAAAATCGAAATCAGACATGCCCTCGGATGAGTCTGAGTCCGAGTCGTCCTCGTCTTCCGCCTCCTCCTTGTTCTCTACTTTTGCCTTCGCCTCCCAGCGCCACCGTATTACCAGGCCCGGCATCGCCTCCCGCAGTGTGCGGACACACGCCTCGTCCTCGTCGTACCCCACCACCTCCAACTCTTGTAGCAAATTGCCCGCGCAACCGCGCGCCGCCAAGCATCGCGGCAACATGTCCCTGAGGACGGTCTCCACAAAAAGGTGCCCCTGGATATTGATGACCAGCATGGCGAGCGCAGGGAGGATGCCCACCGCATGCTCGAGTGCGTCACAGAACGGGGACACCGCGCCGCCCTTGACCGTGACGTGGTGCAACTTGGGCGCCCTCCCAAGGGCTTCGAGCCAGGCCGCGTCAGGCGTAGCACCTTCAATATACACCGCTTCGAGATGCGTCGAAGGAAGGGATCCCAGCACGCGCGGCGCGTGCTCCCATCCTGCAAACCGAGCCACAAGCGCGGGCCCGCCGTCCGTATCTCCGCTGCGCCACGCGCCCACCTCCACATAGAGATCGGATGCGTAGAGCGACCTGTCGGCCGCAGTCAGCTTGACATCGACACGCGAGATGGCGGTAGCGTGGGCGCATGCGAGCATCGCGGGGGAGACTGTTGGAATTCGGAGTTCTTTCTCAACGTTCGAGTCCGTGATGTCATTGATATCGCAAATGACACGGACACTTGCAGGGAGTGCGAGGTGTGGGAGGATGGGCAGCACATCACAGGAAAATTGACCCAAGGTGAGGTGTCGCAGTGACGGCAGCAGGGTGACCGGCACTCCGTCAGTGTCCGCCGGGTACATGTCCAGCGCCAGCCTCTCCAGCGCGGGCATCCTCCCCAGCGCGGCAAGAATGTTGGCAAAATGTGCGTGTGTCACTGCTGTGTGAATGTTCATGTCGACTGAGACGAGCTGCTCGACCAGCAGCGGAATCCATGGCTCCGCTTCCCATGTGAGCACAGACAGGTGCCGCAACTCCGGCAGGCCTGCTGCGCCGCCGAACAAGGCAAGCTGGAGGGGGTGTATGTCGCCGTCGGTTTTAATATTGAGCGTGTGGAGGAGCGGCGCGGGCGTGCAGAGTGCAAGTAGAAGAAAGGAGCTCGTGGTCAGGTGCATGATGGCACATATCCTCGCGAGATTTTCGCCGATGAACCAGGTATCGGAGTACACCTTGGGGCCGTCAGAGAATTTGCGAATATCTTTGCACCAAGTCACTGTAAGCGGCAGGGTTTGGGAGCGGGTGAGAAAGGTGGCGGCCCAGAGGTCACCGAGCTGGGATGGGAGGGCGATGTTGGATGCCCAGAGAACGGGGTCACGGAGGGCAAGGTCGCGCCATCGCTGACAGACGTGGGTGACGGTCACCCATCCGAGGTTGTACTCAGGAAGTCCGGGTGTGGATCCGGATCGGTAAGGCCGAGCGATGGAGGAGAGGGTTGAGAAGATGAGGCTGAGGATTTCGGGCGGCAGGCGGGCAATGGGGATGTCAGGACTCATGAAGGCAAACCTGTGCTCCCTGAGAACAACCGGGGAGTTAGAGAGTTCCTAAATCAAAGCTGAGGTGCCTACGGGCAGGAGGGCTGGCAGGAGCTCGTCGTCCCGTCGTCAAGTCGTGAGACCTCGCGCGTACAGTTGGCGTACAGTTACTATGAGTACACTGCCGTGTCACCGTCAGGCATGGTAGTGGTCGATGAGTTCTGTCGCACCCACCCAGCTGTCTCCGAACTCTGGCGGCAGCAGTCTGCGTCGTTCAACTTGAGCAGGAACAAGAGCGACGAGGGAGAGGGGCAGTTGCGGATGTTTAAGTCTGAAAGAGTCGGCCGGCCTCGTGCCGAACCTTGTTCCAAATCTCCCGGGCCGCTTCGGCTGCCTTTTCCTGTCATTTGCGGATGCCTTCATCGTCCGCTGGGGGCATGTAAGTATGCATTGCCTTTTATCATCCATATCTACGTGCTGACCGCAGCCCCACCTGCAACGCAGATAGAAGCAAAATGGAACCGGCGAGGTGCACTACCCAAGGCATGCCAATGCTTTGCTAGGTCCGACATACCGGAAGAGAGGGAAGAACAACAATAAAATGTCATTATGTCGGATCTCAGATGTTACGGGAGAGTCGCTCGAAGCCCCTGGATGTACGGGCGGTTCATTAACGCGTAATTTGACACCACATTCCGGTAAAAACAAACGGTGGCACGACTGCTTGGATTCAATGATAAGAGGTTCGGGAGGATGGCATGATAGACAGTCATCAGCACCAAATATTCAACAAAACGCTCCTCACATTGAGCCGAGCCTTCCCAATTCCAGCGGCGCGCGCCAGCGAGTCACAACTTGGCCCGGTATACGAGTATGCCAATGCCCCAAGGAACACCAACACGCCGGCGGCACGCGACTGCCAGCCTCGGGGGGAATCCGCAATACCACGTCGACTCTGAGGCTCCGAGTTGGTGGACGTGTACTATGAAAATGCTACGTCCGACATAACGCGTAAACAGAGTGCCAGGTCGAACGGAAATGACGACGCAACCGACATTTTGGAGGGCCTTTTTGACCACAAGACGTCGGATTATGAACCGAACGTAATGAATACCGGGGGTCCTTCAGACACGAAACACTGCCCTTGAAGTTGATGTGACTAACATGAGCTTCCATCACGCTCTGCGCTGCAAAGGGAAGGGACTTACATACCTTCGTAGTCCGCTAGTCGCGCCATCTCGATGCCTACGCCGGCAGCCTTCAATGTTCGTTCTCTTGGCGCGGGACTATCGCAAGACCTGTCAGCAATTGCAGGCCGCAGGCAAGTCAGGGAACTCACGGCACGAATGAGGGCGCGTATGACAAGTGGCCTCATCGACATGTTATCTGTTCTTTGGCATCCTTACAGCAGCCTAGCTGTGTTTTTGTTTCGGGCATGAGTCCAACGACAGGTGTCACATGAGGAATGGGCAGTGAATGCCAGCGGCGCGCCGCCGTATATCCCAACTCGGGCTGGCCGAAGAGCCTGTCATCGATCGCCTTGAGGAGCATCGACACGCGGTGGCGCGCGACTTGCTAGCCTCGAGGGGAATGCGCAGTACCATGTCGCGTGTCACGCCTCCGGGCCGACCCCTGCGCCGCTACCGGTGGCACAAGGCGCACATAACTTGCTGCTCAGGCTAGTTTGTTGTGGCTGCACGTATCCGCTCGCCATCGCGGAAGGAAAGTTTCGTTGCAGACGGATGTCAACTGTCGCGCTTGGACAGCTAGTCAAGCCTTGGGAATAATGTCAGCATCGACCACCGACGCTTCCGAGTCGAACGTCACAGCGACTCACCTCATCCGAGGATTTCGAGGCTCGGGACTGGCCGCGGATGTAAACCGAGGGATCGGACCGTCGACCAGGTCGTGTCCTGAAGCTGTTCAACCTCAGAATCCGCATATATGGATGTCACAGAGACGTGCTCACGGTTTGCGTCGGACGCAGGGTCTAGTACAAAGTACAAAGTAATCTCCGCCACCCTCACTCAGGGGTGGAGATTCGACGAGCCGAGGTGGGTGGAACAGAACGATGTGACTGAGTCTGCGTTAATCAAACGTCCGACTGAACTAGACTCGATGTAAGTGACGTCCACCATGAGTATGTGTGAGATTGAGCTTACAAGTATCAAGTGCGCACAGTGCGCGCGGTGTCGATTCGTACCAAATGTCCAGGACGGAGGTGGCCAGGCGCGATATCGGCCGGGAGTAAACGAAGGTGATGAAGATGTTATATTCCGGGTTTCCCCCGAGCGAGCAGTTTGTGGTGGTGGCGAGCATCGATCGCGATGCGGGGTGGGCGTGGTTTGGACGTGGCGATGAGGCTGAGAAAGGTCGTTGACTAGAGAAAGTGAGCAGACGAATGAGGAGCACACGGCGACAACCTGAACGTAGCAGAAGACGAGTCGCGGCGCGTCAATTGAGACGATGAGTATAGAAGAGATTCAGCTGCAGGAGGACGAGCCTGAGGCCGCGTCGTCGCGGTGACTCGGCGGAGGCGCCGGATGTCGCCGGATCGGCTTGCTCGGCCCGCGCTATTCGGCGAAAGCTCGGAGCCCGCGCACGTTCCCATCTGATCAACGACGAGGACGACGACGAGGACGGCGAGGAGAGCTCCTCGCCCGACGTCCGTCAGCACCGTCAGCTCATCATAAATCCACTCACCTGCTAGCCCAGACAAATAATCATTCAATCAGCATCAGCTTCCCTTCATGAATTCTAACGTCCCCGTCGCTGGCCTGCCGCCCGAGATCCTCACTCTCGTCTTCTCCGTTCTCTCATCCATCTATCGACCTCGCCGAACACAGTCCAAACTATCCGGCAAGACAAAGCACGACCTCGGATGGTTGAAGGTCACCCACGTCTGCCAGCGCTGGCGCACCATCGCCCTCCGCGACCCGGCTCTCTGGGCATCCAGCATCGCGCTCCCCTCCGTGCTCGGCCACCGCTGGGCCGCCGCCTTCGTCGCCCGCGCCCGAGACCAGCCGCTCACGGTGCCCTGGTGCGACGACGTTGCCTCCCACCACCGCGGGGCGCCCTCCAGCACCCCGTTCATCGGCGCAAACCTCGCGCGGACGTGTGCCATCACGCATCTGTGCATGCACCCCCATCGACTACGAGCACTCTGCACGCCCGCGCCGCTCCTCCACACCCTCGGTCTCTTCATTTACGACAAAGCGTCCCACGTCCCGGATGGCCTGTTCGGCGGCGCGGCAGGCCTGCCGGCGTTGCGGCGCCTGTCCTTGCTTGCATGGGAACCACTGCCGTGGACTCCGCTGCTGCTCACGCAGCTCGTCTCGGTTGACGTGGTCCTCATCAAGCTCGTGACTGGCGCAGAGCTTGCACGCGTCCTTGCCGCGCTGGGCAACATGCCCGCGCTGGAACGGCTGGCGCTGCAGCTGGTCCTGCGGGACACTGACGGGGTGCCGGTCACCCTGCTCCCGGCACTGCGACACCTCACCCTCGCTGGAAACACCGAGGATGTGCTGCCCCTCCTCGCCCATCTCGCACTTCCTGCAGGTGTCCGTCTCAGTTGCGATGCCAACTGGAGCGAGGGCGCGGATGACACACTCCCTACACTCTTCACGGCGATGATGACATGCGCCCACGCTGCCACCATCTCGCGCGTCGATGTCAAGCTGTCTGCGACCCCCGACTACGAGCGCCATGCGGAGGTGTGCGCATGGTGCAACGGAAATACGGACAGCGCACCCGCTCTGACGGTCTGGTTCAGCGGGTGGACGAATATCCCAGCCGTGCTGAAGCCCCTTGCGTCGACGCACCTCGAGGTGCTCGCTGTCGGAGGTGATGTGCCCGACGCGGCGTGGCTCGATGCCCTCGGGGGCGCGCCCAGGCTGCGCCGCGTCACGGTGAAAGGCGGTGCGGTGCCCCCGTTCTGCACCGTGTTCGAGCGCGCGCCGGGCATCCTGCCTGCGCTCTCGACCCTCGTGGTCAACGTCCACGCGGCCGCGTTGGCGGAGACCGTCCTCTGGAAGGCATTGCCGCGATGCCTGGCAGCGCGGGCTCGCGCCGGGAATGTGCTGAAGGAGTTGGAGGTGGTGGGGTGCGACGAGGACGAGGTGTGTGCCCGTGCGCTGCAGGATGCGGTACCGGGCCTCGCGATTCAATGGAGCTGCAAGGTAGAGTCTGTTGAGGGCGACGAAGAGGACGACATGGAGGACTATTGCACTGTTGACTATTTTACCAGCGAAGAGGAGGACCAGGATGGCTCATTTGAGGACATATCTGAGTCCGATATTAGTACATAGGACGATGAGGCAAAATGAGGCAGGTGAGAAGTCTGCGTGCGTGTACAGTATGCGGCGGTTCTTTGTGTCCACGCGCAGTATTCAATTTTGCGATTGATTCAATTTCAGAGATTGCCACAACAAACTGCGGAGCACTGAGAAGACTGGGTCTCGCAATCGATGGCCAGACTTCGGACGCTGGATAACTGCAGAAGAAATGAGCTTCGAAGACAACTGCAAGGAACTAAGGCACCGAGCAACAATCACAAACGCCACCTCCATCGGCTTCCTGCGGAGGAGAATCGACGGTCGGGGAGCCGGGAATGGAGAAGGACATCGAGCTCGAGACGCATGAGTAGATGAATTCACATAGAGATACTCGCTCCAAACGCTGAGAGGTACAAGGAATCTTTCTATGTTCTCGAATTAATAGCATCAAACTCCTGCTGACCTGCTAGCATTCTCCCAGATAGATCACCGGCACATCATTATTTTCATTCCCAACGCCAGTTGAGCTCCATCCCCGGCACGGCCTCCTGCAGCCTGCGCGCACACGCCTCGTCCACCCCGCATGCCACCACATCCAGCTTCTCGAGCGCGTTCCCGGCGCGCGCACGGTGCGCGAGACTCCGCGGCAGCACGTCCGCCAGCACGTCGGCGCCCACGACCGAGCTCGGGCCCGCAATAACGAGCTTCGCTAGCGCGGGCAGGAAGAGCGCATCCTCGAGCGCGCCGCAAAATGCGCGCACCGCGGGGCCGTCCACCGCGACAGCCCGCAGTTGCGGAGCGCGTCCCAGCGCCAACAGCCATGCCGGGTCCGAGTCGGCGCTGTACACGTGGAGTCCCTCGAGGTGCTCCGACGCGAGCGCGGCGAGCGCAGGCGCCGCCACGCTCAGCTTGGTCTCGCGCCGCGCGGGGTCGGAGAGCACCACATCCAGCGCAGCCTCGCAATGTGCCTCGCCCGCCCGCCATCCGGACACGCGGCCCCCGCCCGCTGCCACGGTGCGGGTGATGCGGATGTATGCGAGCGGGGGCGCGCCCGCGAAGGACGCGGCCATGGCGGAGAAGAACGCCGCGGGGTCTGCTGCCGGGCGCGCGGAGGCGTGGCAGTGCACGGCGAAGTGCGTGTCCGCGCTGGTGGGGAGGACGAGGTGCGCGAGGAGCCGGTGCGCGCTCTCGATGTCCGCGCGCAGCCGGAAATGACGCAGCTGCGGCAGTACGACCGCGCCCGCCGCGCCCGGGTCGGCCGAATTCAGCGCCAGACTGAATGCGAGCCGCTGCAGCGTGGGCATTCTTCCCAGCGCACCAAGCACATCCGAGAGCACCACTTACTGCTCGTGCATGGTGTCCCATTCCAGCAACACGAGGTTCGTGAGCAGCGGAGATGTCCACGGCAGCTGGTGCCATGGCACGAACAGACGCAAGTGCCGAAGCGGAGCCCCGCTGAGAAAGCTGGTTCGGAGGGTTATCTTGGTATCTTCGGAGAAGGTGAGATCCAGGGCCTGAAGGACGGGTGCGGGGGAGCAGAGGGTGTTGAGGATGGGTTGCGTCAGGCTGTTGATGCTCAGGGCACGTGTGCGCGCAAGGTTTGCGCGGATAAAGTCGCGGTCGGACTGTCGCAGGGCACCGAGGGCACCGAGTTGCATGATAAGTGGGGAGTCTTTCGCGCGTGTGATGAAGGCGTTGGCCCAGCGGGCGCCAAGGGGGTGAGGGGTAACGATGTTGGCCCAGAGGGCCGGGCTCTGGAGGGCAACGTACCGCCAGTGCCGGCAGACGTGGGTGACAGTGAGCCAGCCAAGCTCTGTCCGTGATACGCTGGTCGAGATTGGGAAGCCGGGGAGTGCGATGAAGGACAGGCTGGAAAAGATGGCGGCGAGGATCTCCGGCGGGAGGCGGGCAACGGGAACGTCTAGGATGTCGACGGTCGCATGAGGATCTACGTCGGCCTGGGACATTTTCTGCAGAGGCGTGATGAGCTTGCTAATAAAGACCAGTAAGGGAGTACTCACTTGAGGTATCGGCGTGGGATATGTGGTCAATGTGCAACCGCTGGCGTCGATCGCGGAAGACCAAGGTCCCTTCAGCCAGGATGAGCAGGTAGGAGCGCTCTCCAGGGACCAGGACTAGGAGTTACGAGCTTTGAAGGGGGTGGTGGAAGCACCGTGTTATGGGCAGCTTACTACCGCCCGGCTAGAGGCTATGCACCGCCTACGTCTTCAAGAGGAAAGCCTCTTGTTACACTAGACTCAGGCGGCGTGTCACGAGAGACTGCAAACAGCTAGTCAAGCCCCGGCAATGATAACATAAGCATCGACCACCAACGGGTATTGTAAGGGTGACGCACCTCGTCCAATGATTAATGCGGAAGCTCGGGGCTGGTTGCGGATGTCGAGAACCCAAGACCTGGGAGAGGGACTTGACCACTATGTTGTGTCCCAAAACTATATGATGCCGGAGGTCCCTCGGCATCCATCATGTCTGAAAGTCATAGAAGTACTCACGTTTTGCTTCGAAATAGGCTGGGCACTGTGTCTGCAGTGAGTGGAGAAGGCAAGGAGAAGGTGCCGATGCCGCGTGGCGGCGCGCTGGAGTACACCTAACCCCAGTTTGGGTGCAAACACAAACTTCTTTCTTAGTACTTACCCTCCCGAGTCCCGAGCCCCGAACTCAAGCTTCATCGATGATAGTCTCCAGGCCTGGAAGCAGTCTGAACGCGGCTGATATAGTCGATCAGCCGGTAGTACCGTCTGGCTAGTGCAGAGACCCGTCATGACAGGCTGCGCGCTGTCGGCATCAGGCCGCCTCTGCAACTGTTACTCAACTTAGCTTTGCTCCCACTCCCGCCCTCTGCATCCTCCCTGTCCTGCCACACATCCCTTCATCCCTTTGTCCGAAAGATCCTTTGGAGGAACTGGAGGTGGTGGGACACGGTGAGGACGAGGTGCGCGCGATCTGCCGGAGGCGGTTCCAGGGCTGGTGGTTCTGTGGTGCTGGAAGGTGTGATTAATGATTACTCGGAGGCTGTTTGTGATAGTAGTATTTATCACTTCGATTGAAGACTGCGGGGCGACGTTGAACTGAACTATCTTCTATGCCGAGATCCAGCTCGCGCTGAAGTTACATGCCATTGCAATAGACGCATCGGAGAGTACAGGATGTTGTATTTCAACGCGTAAAAGCAGCAAGGGAAACAGGACTGGATATAATGAAGCACAGCTGTATGATGCTCGATATCTCGCCGGAAGCGCGCGCGTCGGATGTCAGACCACTCGCCTGCAGCGATGCACTCCGCGCGTACGTCTCCCGGCGCAGCGGCAACCCGCCCGTACCTCGGACCCCTTGACCGTGACCGTGCAATTTGTGTGCAAGCCTCGCCACGGTCGTGTCCGACCAAACCCTCGCACGTCTATTCTGCTTTTGTGTTGCCCGCGCGTCACGTCGCATGTGCGATTGCAGTCAAGAAATGCGCCGGGCCATCCCAGCTGAGAATGCTGCCAGTGTGCGACGCATGTCCACCGCGCCCAGGGCGCCTCGAGGATGGCGCTCGGGTGGGAGGCGGCCGACTGGAGCAAGGTGTCTGGCGCGGCGAAATCAGAGCGAAGTCGTTTGCTTCATCGCTGGAAGCATATGCGTCCCGAAGCTCCCGCTCGGCGCGTTTCATGGTGGCACCTCCATACTCCAGCTGTGCGTGGCGACCGGCGCGCGCATCGAGCAGAGCGCCTTGTGCGGCCGCTACATGTCCATTGTTGAGGGCCTTGTATGCAAGAGAGAAGCGGCGCTGGGATGCTGAACATCCTGGAGTGCGCGATGTCCATCCAGATGGCAGTGTAGTCACCATTGTGCAGGCTATCGTGGCGATCAGGGGCTGGCGGATAAAGCGAGCCCGAAAGCAAGTCGTACCTCTCGCCGACGCAGCTGTCTGACGCACGCCTCGCCATTGATATGAGTGATTCGGCGTTCTCAAGGCGAACGAGTAACAGGCTCCGGAGTTTCTGCGTTGCCGGAGTGGAAAAGGGACGACGACTATTGCAGCCACCGGTCGGCGGTTGATCGTATCTTCGACCTCAGAGTCCATCACTCTCCTGCGTCCGACAACTGCATAGTCCTTCAGCGATGCATAAATCTGTGCGATAGTTCAGTTTAGCGCGAGCGCAGATAGACAGCACTCACAGACGCCGCGACCGCGACCGCTCTATATGCAGGGACCGGGCGAGAATGCAGTTCGTCTCCGGCGTCCATCTACACTGCCCGACGTCCTAGACGAAATCATGTATGTTCGGAAGTCGTCACCCGGCGATTTGTTTTTCAGAGGATAACTGCGAGATGTTGATGGGTGAATTAAGCAGAGCTGGAGGGTGATGATGCTGTCCGCGCTCGAGCGACGGAAGACGAGCGGCGCGACGTTCCTGTGTCCTTGTCGCAGTGCGACTCGGCGTGCAGGCGTTGATGGTGCTATCGCAGGCGGACGCGACGCTCCAGGGCCCAACGGTAATGAGCGCTGGCTACGGTGAGGGCATGCACGCGTCCGATACCAATGTGTATCATCTTTGCATTCGTCAGCTCTCCAGTCGACGTGCACAAAGTTGCATGGAACGCACCAGCATGATAGGATACTCCGCCGGGTCCTCCTATACTTGTCCTAGATCGAAAACTCCTGCCAGGGACGCAACGCTTGTCTCGAATAGATTTTCCTGTGGTACTCGTCGACCGAACGATGATCAGGAAGCACAAGTTCTGCGTGGCTTTATCAACGGAAACGATGGAGGCTTGCAGCCTCGACGGGCGGAGAGGCTCGAGCGGTAGATCGAGGGAGCGTGAAAGGCGGGCCCGCGGCATCTACTCTTGTATGAGGCACAGCGACACGGCATTTTGCAAGGATACTGTAACTCACCTCGGCGGCGCCGATGCATGCGCTGTTTCACCACAACAGTGAGCCTTGGTCAGAATCCCCATCTCCCAGTAGTAAGCGGCTTGCGCAAGCGATGGTGTCGAGCATCGATAGCGATGCGGGGTGGGCGTGGCGATGAAGTACCAGGAAGGGGCGGCCCACAGCTGATGTCTGACGAGAAAAAAGTCTGCACACGGATGCGGAGCACACAACGACAAATTGGACGAACCAGGGGGCGAGTGGCAGCGCTTCATTACTATAGGGCCCGAGATCTTGACTCTAGGCAAAGAGCCAGGAGGACGAGCACTTCATCGCGGTGGTGGTTCAAGTTGACGATGTCGTGACGACATCGTCAACTTGAACCCGTCGGAGGCATGCCGGCTTCCTCGGCCCGCAGCTGTAAGTTTGCACCCAATTTGGGGTTAGGTGTAGTCAGGCGCCGCCACGCCGCTAGAGCTCCAACCATATACTATACGTATACCACTTTTGGAAAAAATATACGGATAGGGTATATATAGGATAGTAAACAGTTTTTATACGGTAACCATATAGTATTTGCACATGCTTTGTCATCTGCTCCTAAAGGATTTCCTACAGGGTCCGATCCCGTCGATTAAACACATGAAACTTCGCCTGTAAGCTTGTATACAAGTTCTAAGGCTCTGGGCATATGTCGCATCAATGAAGCCTCACTTGTTGACACTAGTCCTACATATATATTGCACCGTAGCGTAGCCACAAACATAGTACTTGTATAATTAGCTCCTACTCTGCGAGGGATCTCACCGGCGCGTCCTGCGCATGACCTTCTCCTTCACCCTCTTTGAAGAATGCACTATCAATCACGAGGGCGTTGAGCAAGTTGAGCAAAAGAAGTCTCCCCCGCCATCGGGCACCACAGAGCAGGGTGGCGCGTTGCGCGGGGGCGGTGTCGAGGTTGATGTGCACGGTGCACATGGGCCGCCGCCGGCCGGCGTCGAGGCTGTCGTGTACCGCGCAAGCTCGTGCAGCGTCGGGCGAGTATGGTGTAAAGAGCGAGACGGGCATGCGGAAGGGCGCGTTGCGCGCTGTATCTGATCATGCGGAGGACTGTGGTGTGTGGTCAGTCGTTCAAGTTGAGGTTGTGTGGGAAGGGAGGGAGAGGGCACACCATTTGCGGTGTTGTCGCGCACGATGCGGCAGCAGGCGCGAGCAGCTGAGGTAGAGCGAGAGCCGGGACATGGTTGCAGAGAGAGGGACGTTCAACGCGCGGTGACTGCGTCGTCGCGACGCGCAGTCTGTCGCACCTGCACAAAGCGCCTACCCACTTGCCCTCATGCTTGTGGCTGCGCACCTGAGCTCTTCGATGTGCGCCGCCCCGCGGGCCGCGCTCCTTCCCCCCACAGTGCCGGCACACCTGTTTCCCCATCGAGCAGCGAGCAGTAAGCAGGCTATCGCAAATGAAGGGAAAATCTGAAGAGAAACCGGGCGAAATCCTATATCAAAGATATAGAGGGTGGAGAAGGGCGCATGCGCTCAGGATGCGCCGCGTGCGGGCAAGATGCGCGCGCGGGCAAGATTTAACTTGAGTTCGTCGGAGGAGTACGGTATGCTCCGCGGCCTTGTGAGACGTGCATCGTGAGGGGTACGTCTTTGGCACAGACTCAGACCGTGCGGCAACGAGATTCTGCGGCCACCCCCGGGGAACCCTGCGGTCAAGCACGCGTCGTCCGGGGTACTTGCCAGCTGTCGGACCAGTTTGCTCTGAGACGCAGCATGACGAGTGCAGCGCTGAGCAATTGCCTGCCATGTGAAGTGTAACGGTGCTCGACCATGTCTGGCATCGCTGGCCTGTGAGGACTTGGATTCAATGGTAGGCTGAGGAAGAGAGAGAGGGGCCAGGGCACGTCACCATGACCGGCTAATCCCGAGGGATAAAGCTTCCTTAAGGTTCCGTATATGGGCATGACATCTATATTGTATCAGGCTCAAGGATCGTACTGCAGCAACATCATAGTACTCTCTGACAGCAAAGTGCAAATTGCTATTCCATATAAACTATCTGTATATCGTATATTTACTGTCTTTCGTCGATCCCAGGTTTATACGTATACGGTTAGCATATGTATAGGGTTATAACCGGATATATACGGTAATTAGATAATAGAGTTGGAGCTCTACACGCCGCAAGTTGGCAACGGCACCTTCTCCTTGCTTTCTCCACTCACTGCAGATACAGTGCCCAGCCTATTTCGAAGCAAAAGGTGACTACGTCTATGACTCTCGGACATATATAGTTGTCGAGGGCCCTCCGATATCATATAGTCTCGGGACACAACATAGTGGTCAAATCCCTCTCTCCCAGGTCTTTGGTCTCGAGTCTCGACATCCGCAACCAGCCCCGAGCTTCTGCAATCATTGGACGAAGTGCGTCACTATGAAATTGAATTGTTGGTTGTCGATGCTCATGTTATTCCCAGGTCTTGACTAGCAGTCTAGCACGCCACACTGAGTCCAGTGTACAAGCTTTCCTCCTTGAAGACGTAGGCGGTGCATAGCCTCTAGCCTGGCGGTAGGAAGCTGCCCATAAACCGGTACTTCTACCGCCGCCCTTCAGCGCTCATAATTGCTAGTCCTGGAGAGCACTCGTACCTGGTCATCTCGGCCGAAGGAAAATTGGTCTTCCGCGATCGACGCCAGCGGTTACACACCAATGCCTTTCGTGAGTATTATCCTTGCTTGTCTTACTTAACAAGCTCATAGCGCCTCCGCAGAACATGTCCCAGGCCGACATAAAGACCGTCGACATCCTAGGCATCCTCGTTGCCCGCCTCCCGCTGGAGATCCTTGCCGCCATTTTTTACAGCCTCTCCTTCATCGCACTTCCCGGCTACCGCCTCCGGCCCGGGGTTGGTGATAGAAATGTTGCATCACGGACCAAGCTTGGCTGGCTCACTGTCACTCACGTCTGCCGGCGCTGGCGGTACGTTGCCCTCCAGGAGCCGGCCCTCTGGGCCAACATTGCTACCCCTCACCCTCTGGGTGACCGCTGGGCCAACGCCTTCTTCACCCGCGCGAAAGAATCCCCGCTCTCAGTCAGGCAGCCCGATGGCATGGGCCCCCTTACCCTGCGACAATCCGACCGCGAATTTATCCGCGCAAACCTTGCGCGCATACGTGTCCTGAGCATCAACTTCAGCTTGGCGGACCCCATCCTGGACATCCTTTGCTCCCCCGCACCCGTCCTTCATGCCCTGGATCTCACCTTAACCCGGAATCGCACCACCCCGGATTTCGCCTTCGCCCTGGATCTCCCCTTCGCCGGCGCTCCCGCGATATCCCTCCCGGACAGTTTTCTCAGAGGGGCGCCGCTTCGGCATGTGCGTCTGCCACACGTCGCGGGACAGCTGCCGTGGACATCTCCGCTGCTCGCGAACCTCGTGTCGCTGGAATTCGAGATAAGCCCTACGCACGCGCAGAAAGTGGCACTCGAGGATGTGCTCGATGCACTGGGAAGAATGCCCACGCTGCAGCAGCTCGCCTTCAGCCTGGCGCTGGATTTGGCCGACCCGGGCGCGGCGGGCGCGGTCGCACTGCCGCAGCTGCGCCATCTCCAACTGCGCGCGGACATCGAGAGCGCCCACCGGCTCCTCGCGCACCTCGTCCTCCCCATCAGCGCGGACACGCAATTCGCCGTGCACTGCCACGCCTCCGCGCTCCCGGCAGCGGACACCGCGGCGTTTTTCTCCGCCATGACCGCGTCCTTCGCGGGCGTCCCCCCGCTCGCACACATCCGCATCACCCGCACTGTCGCCACGGGCGGGGGCCGCGTGTCCGGCTGGCGGGCGGGCGCGGCACGGGCTGCGCTGGATGTGGCGCTCTCCGACCGCACCCAGTTGAGCATGACGGCGCCTGCCCTCGCCGCGCTCGCGTCGGAGCACCTCGAGGAGCTCAACGTGTACAGCGCCGACGCGGACCCGGCGTGGCTGGTGGCGTTGGGACGTGCGCCGCGACTGCGGGACGTCGCGGTGGACGGCCCCGCGGTGCGCGCATTCTGCGCCGCGCTCGACGATGCGCGCTTCCTGCCCGCGCTCTCGGCCCTCCTTATTGCGGGCCCGAGCTCGGTCGTGGCCGCCGACGTGCTGGCGGGCGTGCTGCCGCGGAGTCTCGCGCGCCGCGCCCGCACCGGAAACGCGCTCAAGAAGCTGGATGTGGTGGCATGCGGGGTGGACGAGGCGTGCGCGCGGGAGCTACAGGAGGCTGTGCCGGGGATGGAGGTCAACTGGCGTTGAGAAGGGGAACAATGATGTACCGGTGGTTGATCTGGAGACTGGGAGAATGCTAGCAGCGCAGTAGGACTTTCATGCTATAATCCAATACAAGGACTCATAAACATTCACAAGCATACTATCGCATCATAGTGTTTGCACCCAATTTGGGGTTAGGTGTACTTTGCCTCGCGGCCGCGGGCCCGCGAGATTCTGCACCATCTCCTTGCTTTCGCTTTCTCCACTGAACTACAGACACAGCGTCGTGAACAGCTCAAAGCCAAAAGCTGGTACGTCTATGTGAATCACAGATATGGAAGATGCTGAGTCGCTCGCATCGGCGACCGAACATAGTCAACGGTCCAATCCCTCGCCAAGCACACGCTTCCTCAACATCCACGCACAGCCCTGCGTCTCCGCAGTCCTCGGATGAGGTGCTTCCCTTTTACGTTTAATCCTCGGTGGTCGATGCTAATGTTGCTCCCCAGGCTTGCTAGCTGTTCGCGGTCTCGCACGACGCACTGAGTCTCCCGTAGGGCTGTACAAGCTTTCCTCCGTCTGTCACCAATTCTACACACTATCGGTACCATCACAAACATAATTTCAGACCCTTTGCTGTTCCAACTAACTTCTGGATATTGTAGCTGTCAAGCCACGTCTCCAGAACGCCGTAAGAAGTTCATAGCGAGCAGGGCGAGAGGAAGCATCCCATACCCCAGTGCGTCTACTATTGCCCTCCAAAACTCACACTAACTGTAGTCCTTGATAGTACCTGCACCCAGTCAAAGGGAGCTCTGTCCCTCACGATCAACGCGATGGCAATCGTGCCCTTGGATGTCCAGACGATGTTCGTTGAATGGGTCTACAGACTGTCCCAGCATGGCGGCATCGACTACGCTACCCTTCGTGTCTGCGCTCTCGTTTGCAAAGCTTGGACATCCACAGCTCAGCGCCTCTTACTTCGCCGCCCTTTCCCTTTATTCACACATTTCCCCGACAAAGTCTTACACATGCTCCTGCTGATCCACACCCTGTGCGATCGCACGCTCCTGCTGATCCGCACCCTGCGCGATCGACCGTCTCTCGCCACTCACATACTCAACATCAACATCATTATACCCAATCTCGAAGAAAGAATTTCTGTCCACCCTCAGTTGACGCTGCTGGAGCTGTGCCCGAGCGTCCAACGTATCGAGATCCACGTGCACTTTACCGCCTACCGGCAGTTGGAAGCTCTTGTGGCGCAGCTGCGATCCGTTGGTCTGCGCCCCGTCGTTCTCGACGTTGGTGGAAACGAAGAGGTCATCCACAACATCATAGATTTGTGGCCCAGTGTGCGCGTCCTACACTTCGCCCGACTTTGGCATGGGGAGAGCCATGATGTCCATTGGTCAGGCCGCGACGTGTCCTCCGTGGAGGCCTTGTCTGTCCCGCTCCACGACATCTTGACCATCCCGCTCGACGTCGATCTCCCCGCACTACGCGATGTAGAACTCACACACTGTATATGGGAGGACGACTCCCTGCGCAGGCGGTTGTTTGGAACACACATGCTGTCGCGGATTCACACGCTGAGGATCGCTGGACCCTTTCCACCCCACGATGTGTTCAAGCACATCCCGTGCCTCGAGAGCCTGGTATTTGACGAGCTTCCTGAGCCCGATGCAAATATCTCGCTCGCCCTCCCGAAGACCCTTCGCCGTGTTGGGTACATCGTTACCGGCCTGCTCTACCCCTTCGAGCACGAGATAGAGCGTATCGAGCCTTTTGTTTCGGCACTGCGCGTGCTGCCCGAACTGCAGCGCGTCAGTGCGACGCGCCTCTCGTCTCCACACCAGCTCACTTGCTGGGAGTGGGCCGATGCTTAGCACGGCAATACGATTCCACATTGAATACTCTCCACTAATGGACCAAACAAATGTGAACATGAGAGTCCGAGTTGAATCCAGTAAGTATGAGCAATGACCCACAGCGCTTGACGACCTGCTACCTCCAGAATTGCGGGCGGAGGTGGGCAAGGAAAATATTGTTGGATATATCACGTGAGCAAGCTCAAGACCGTGTCGGCAACTTCCGGGTCCTATACAGTTCACACGAACCATATTTTGTATACATGTAGCTGGCTTAGTCTCGGAACCAGCCACATCGGAGTCAAAAAACAAGGCAAACGGGGACTCCTTAACGTCTGGGGACTTTGAACCGGCGGCACATGGATCGAGTGACTATGTCACTGATAGTCACCGCCTAGTCACTGATGCTACAGAGATTAAGTTATGTGACCAAGCGCGTTTGCGCGTCGTCACGTCAATATGCACGCATGCGTCTGCTGTTTGTTTACTGTAATCAACACCATGGATGAAGCTCCCGACATATTCACTGAGGAGGATGAAGATTTATTTGAGCATCTGTATGGAGAACATTACGACAGCGACCAATTTTCCGACGACGAGCAGTCCGAGACTCCCCTCCCTCCGCCTCCACCTCCCGCACCTCCACCCCCGCCAATCCATCCTGTTGACCCTATACAGTTGAAGCGCACGAAGCAGCTGAGAGATAACTTCAAGGGGAATATCACCGAGGTCGCCCGAGATATCCTCTGTTATATGGACCGCAAGGGCATGAACCTGCCCTTCCTCCTCGACGTAGTGAGCTGGGGTGACGCGGGCTGCGTAGAAGACAGCAAAACCCGATATGAAAGAACGGGCCTGATGGTCAGTCAAGAACTCCCAAGCATCATCGCACGCTGGTGCCGTCCTCCGCGCACCTCTGGAAAGCCACGACGCACGGGCGGGTGCCGCTTCTGTCCCCATGCAAAATTTTGCAGTCGAGCATCTGGGCAATGTCATCAATCAGGAGCTAGCGTTCCATGTCACTCCCTGTACAACACCTGTTCGCAGCCCCATTTTCGCAAACCGTGCGGCTTGGTCGTCCTCCAGCGCCTTGAGTGGCGAGACGATCACCGACGACGACCGTCATCTTGTTGGGGTATACGAAGTTTGGCATGACGAAGGGCATCGTCTTTCCGGCCCCTGTGCCCGCTATCACGGGTATATTATGCTCTGTATATTTAGTACGCTGTGTTTCTTCCTTGCGCCGCACGCTCTGCGCAGGTTTTGCGTCGAGTGCAACAGGCCTCCGGCACCGGCCCGTGCTACCGCTGGCCAGTCAGTTGCTCACGGGCAAACCGCGACCTTTTGGAATGGTTTCTTTTGGCGGGTACGTGTTTTTTGACCTACTCTACCCATCCCCAGCTTCTCAGCCCTTAGCCGTAGATGCCCCGACCTCTGTGAAAACCGCAGGCGGTACAGAGGTCGGGCTTAGTCTGCTCACGCGGCGGGTGCTTGCCGCTTATCTCCCCGTTATCTCTTGATTTTAATGGGCCCTCGCTCAGGCTCGCTGTCACGCTTGGGCCGATCCATGTGCCGCCGGTTCAAAGTCGCCAGACGTTAAGGAGTGTCTTTCCGTGTCTTTTTTCAGCTCCGCCACGGCTGGTTCCGAGACTATAGCTGGCTCTTAGCGTACACTGTTATCAGCCTATTCCCTCTCTCATCGTGCTTCGAGTGCATCGCACCCTCTTCTTGTAGATCATGTGGACCATATTTGTTGGGGAAATTGGGTCCAACCCAATTTCCCCAACAAATATGACGTCACTCCGGTCACTAAACTGTCGGTTAGTTACCGGAGTGATGTCATAAGTCACACTGTTGCTATGGTAATAACAACATGTACCTACACACAAGGAAATGCACTTATGAGGCATATGGATAACAGCCCAGTTGGGGTGTTGTTTAATGTGTGGATGTTGTCTGCAGTGTAAGAGTGTCAGAGTGAGCAGAGTACAGATGTTGCTGAAGGTGCGCTAGCACTATGTGAGTATTGTCAGAAGATGTGAATACATAGTGATGACGGGCGACGTGGGTGACACGCTAGGGGTGGCATGCACCGTGAGCAGGTTGGGGCTCGGTCGGGGGGGTGCAGTGGCAGGTATCACGCCATGCAGGGTGCGTGTAGCTGCACCCGTCGATGCTGGCACTGGTGGACGGCACTGCTAGATGCCAAACAATAATTGTTGCCAACACTTGAGCTCAAAAGCGATGACGTCATTTCGGCTTTTAAATGCACTTTAATACCCGGAATGATGTCATCGTCTCTTCCTACCGACTGTGCACTGTTCGATGTTCAATCCTGGCAACATAATCACTGTGCGCGTTGTATGGTCTGAGTAAGTTTCATAGGCAACAATACATGTGTAGTGTACAGTGTATCATCCCGTGAGGCCGGTGAGGGAGCTGAAAGCACGAGTGAACAAAGCGTGGGACTGAATTTCCAAAAAAGGCGACACAGACTGTCGTTGCATGGGTCAAAAAAATGCTGGATGTAGATGACATAAGCAACGATTCAAAGGAATCGTAACTTGCTCAGCAACATTGTGCATTGCTCCGTGAAACATGGACTCAACCATGCCCCAATTAATACCTGGCCGGCCTCACTCGCATGCTTGCACAGGCCGCCAGGTATTGATCAGGGGCATGGTCTGCAGTTCAATTTCTGATAGAAACACTTATATGTACTTCACTCCGCATAGTACTTTGGCTAGAGCTCAGACATGACATGATTTCTGGATGCACGAATGGGGAGGTGACAGACTTAGATGCTTTGAAAAGCCTAGAGGAATAGTCTATAACATATGTATTGATGTATATATTGTCAATGGCTCTGTAGTCTAGTGGTATCTGCACTGTATAGTCTTCAAAACTTGGAGGTTTGCAGTTCAATTCCTGTTATAAACAGTTTTGAAAAGATTGGTAATCGAGTCCGGGTAGTACAGTAGCCGGAGTAGAGAGGAATGACGTAGTTTCCGAGTGCACTTGTGCTGTGCATCCGAGACTGACGTCATGGGATCAAGCGTGGGAATTATTTACCGGAAATGGCAATTATGGAGCATTTTCTTCTGACTTCAGAGCCACTGAAATTATGTGCATATCTATTCTAGTTAGCTTAAAAAATGCGAAATACTGTCTGAAACGGGAGTCTTTTGAAGTGCGAAGAGGGGGAATTGTGTTTGCTAGGGAAATTGGACCGTGTGAACAAATAGCTATATATGGGGGGGAAGATGAAAGTTGCATGGGGGTCCAAAAACCGCGACTGGTGCTTACATAAGAAACGATTCAAGGGAATCGTAACCATGCTCCGCGAAGTATGTCGTGAACGAGGCGTGGTGTTTGAGGTGTTTGAAGATGCCTCTAAAGTTTGGGTGCGTCTACCAATCAACGTCGATGTGACGCGATGTTGACTTTTGGATCCCAGCGCCCGCAAAACGTTGACTGGATTTGACGTAGGCCTTTTGACACTCCTGGTCAACGAGTAGCTGATGTTTGTGCGTAGAGGAGTCTGTCGAGTGGGACTCGGTGCTGCCGGACCGATACATGAGAATCCGAGATGCGGCGGCAACATTGCAGTCCGGAGAAGCCAAACATGCTCCTTTTCAGTTGCAACAAAGCAGTATGAACTTGTCCGACGTGCTTGCGTGGATTGCATGGTCAATTCCGTTCCAAACTAGCCTATTTTTGCGAGCGTCGAGAGTCGCGTCCGGCACCCGCGCGACTCCAATCGTTGCTTCCTCCGACTCGTCTTCCACGCGATTTCTCTGAGGCCAATCACTTGCTTCATGACTCGTCTGCCTCAACTCACACCCTTCGTATGCACGTTCACAGGCTCTCCAAGCACGAACATTCACAACGCCGGCGCGTCTGCGCACGCAGGTGGTTGCCCGTGTGCAGTATCGTGGGCGCGAGGGCGAAGAGCGGTGTGGGGTAACCGGGGAATTGTGCGTATACGTGGCCTCCTTCCGGGTACATTTCTCTTCTGTACGTACCATGCACAGTTCACTCGTTCTTCACGTTGGGCATTGAGGCCATCATGACAATTCTCGAATATTCTTCTGTATGGAACGACGTATCTCATCATGATGAATAGTCAAACAAAGCACTCGAAAACTATGTTTGCTCAGGGCTGCGCCTCCCAGCTCCACCGAATCACCAGCCCCGGCACCGCCTCCTGCAATGCGCGCACACAATCCTCATCCTTGTTGTACCCCACCACCTCCAGCTCCTGCAGCACATTCCCGGCGCGCGCCCGCGCGGCGAGGCACCGCGGCAACTTGTCCACGAGGATCGTTTTGGCCAAAGGGTGCGATCGGATATTGACAACAAGCACGGAGAGCGCATGAAGTACGCTGGGGGATGTGGCGCGGCGCAGAACTGGGGCACTGCGCTGCCTTGAACCGTGACGCGGCGCAGCCTAGGCGCGCTCCCGAGGGCGTTCAGCCACGCTGCGTCGGACGCGTCCGGCACATCGCCGCCGACAGCAAGCGCCTCGAGGTGCGTCGACGCAAGGGACCTGAGTACGGCCGGAACGTGCTTCCAACCGATGAACCGGACCGCCAGAGAGGGTGCGCCGTCCGCCGTATCTTCACGCCACGCGCCCACTTCTACACCGCGCGGCCCGACGCGTCTCCGGTCGCCGGCAGTCAGCTTTACATCGACACGCGGAATGGCGGCGGTGCGGTCGCCGATGCGCGCATTCATCTTGGGGAAGACCGTCGAAAGCCCGGGCGCAGGGATATACTCCATATGCATAGCGAAGTGGATGCGGACGCCGGCGGGGAGTCCGAGGCAATAGAGGACGAGCAACGCAGCCTTGACGTATACGTTGCGCAAGGAGAGGTGTTGCAGGGCCGGCAGCTGCGTAACCGGCACCTCGTTAACGTCCTGCGGAGTCAGACTCAGCTTGAGCTGCTCCAGCCCAGGCATTCCGCCCAGCGCAGCAAACATGGATGCGAGCATTGTGCCGGGCACTTTCGGATGGTTTACCGTAATATCGACCGAGACGAGCTGCTGCAGTAGCAGCGGCGTCCATGAGAGCACTCCGGATGATGCCACCGACAGGTGCCGCAGCTCCGGCAGGCCTACTGCGCCGCCGAACAAGCCTTCCGGGAGCAAAGGAACCTCGGATATGGAGTGGATGCTGAGGTCGAGTGGATGCTGAGGTCGAGGGTGTGGAGCCTGAGGACCGGTGCAGGCGTGCAGAGTTCCTGTATGTGATGAGAGTAGGCGCGCAGGCCCATGATGGCACACATCCGCGCGAGATTTGCGCCGATGAACGGGGTATTTGTGGGAGAGCCCGACCGGTAGGAGACGCGCTCGTCGGAACAAGTCACAGTAAGCGGCACATTTTGGGCGCGGGTGACAAAGGTCGCGGCCCAGCGGTCACCCAGCAGCGATGGGAGCACGATGTTGGAGGCCCAGAGCAGGGGCTGATTGAGGGCGATGTTCCGCCATCGCTGGCAGACGTGGGTGACCTTCAGCCATCCAAGGTCCACCTTGTTTTCTTTTAGTGAAACCTTTATCCAAGGTCGAGCGATTGAGGAGAGGAGCGAGAAGACGTGGGTGAGGATTTCGGGCGGTAAGCGGGCAACGGGGATATTGACGGTAGACTCTGCATCTGCCCAGAGCATCTGAGTCTGTGTAAGGACCTGATGAGCCCGAATATGAAAACGAGCAAGCGGAGTACTCACAGGGAGATGTGCTGGGTAGTTGCTGGCGTTATGGTGTCAGAGTCGTGGGTAGGTGAACGACGTGAGAGCAGGGATATTGAGTGAAAGTTGGTCGCTGCTGCTGCCAGAGAGAGCTAGTAGCTGGAGGATTGCAGACAGTTGGTGCTGGGAGTTCGCGAAGATGAGCGAGCCCTGTCTGTTGTTAAGGTAACTTTCGGCCTACTAGAGTAGCAAATAGAAAGTACCAATACTAGCTGAATAGAAAATTTTACCAAGTCCCTGCAATTGAGGCTACTTTGGCTGGGCTATATAGGTGGCACAGTAATTACTTCTCCCTAATTTCCAGGTCTCAGGCCCTGGGATGAATACTGTAGTGAATACTTCGGTAGGTTTATCAGCACCCCAATGTGCGGACGTAGTATTCACTTTTGACTGAGCGTGCATAGTGTTTACTTCCAGTCGGTTGTCCGGACGCAGAGCGCATAGTATTCACTTTTGCTCACTGTCAGCCCCCAGCACGTACTGTGTTTACTGTCAGTATTCACTGCGGGTGCACAGTATTCACTCCGGGCGCCGGTTGCGGTATCCACTCCGCGCGGACAGTATTCACTACGGGCGTGGAGTATTTACTCCGGACGCGCAAAATCCACTCCGGGACCTGGTGCGTAGTATTCACTCCAGGCGCGCAGTATTTACTGTACCATTTCGGAGACATGCTCGGGTCACAGGTCACAGGGGCCCGCGAGCAGAGCATATTTCGCACTTGGTCACAGGTCACAGTAAGTTGCGAGCATGTGCACGTACTTGGCGCCAGTTGCACGAATGTCCAGTTGACGGTTAGGCGCTGGGGTACAATTCTCGTGATCTCGACTGTCGAGATCACAAGAATTGTACCCCAGCGCTTACTAGTGCACTGCCACCCCGCCGGAAGTTGACATCATGTGATCGAGCATATTTTTTGCTCGGTCACAGGTCCCGCGGTCCCGCGAGCACTTCCAGCCGAACGAGCATATGGAATTTATGGTCACAGGCTGACCCCCGCGAGCCTATCTCCGAAATGGTACAGTACTCCGGACGCGCAAAGTTCACTCCAGGAACTAGGGTGTAGTATTTACTCCGGGCGCGCAGTATTTACTCCGGGCGCGCAAAATTCACTCCGGGACCAGGTGTGTAGTATTCACTCCGGGCGTGCAGTATTTACTTGGGACGCGCAAAATTCACTCCGGGTAACTGGGGTATAGTATTTACTCCGGGCACGCAGTATTTACTCCAGGCGCGCAAAATTCACTCCAGGACCTGGTGCGTAGTATTCACTCCAGGCGCACAGTATTTACTCCGGACGCACAAAGTTCACTAGCCGGGAACTGGGGTGTAGTATTTACTCCGGGCACGCAGTATTTACTCCGGGCGCGCAAAATTCACTCCGGGACCTGGTGCGTAGTATTCACTCTAGGCGCACAGTATTTACTCCGGACGCGTAAAGTTCACTCCGGGAACTGACGTGTAGTATTTACTCCGGGCGCACAGTATTTACTCCGGGCGCGCAAAATTCACTCCGGGACCAGGTGCGTAGTATTCACTCCGGACGTGCAGTATTTACTCCGGGCGTGCAGTATTCACTCCGGGACCAGGTGCGTAGTATTCACTCCGGGCATGCAGTATTTACTCCGGGCGTGCAGTATTCGCTCGGGACTGGCAAAATTCACTCGCGGACCTGGTGCGTAGTATCTACTCCAGGCGCGCAGTATTTACTCCGGGCATGCACGTATTCACTCCGGGCGCGCAAAATTCACCCCGGGACCTGGTGTGCAGTATTCACTCCGGGTGTGCAATATTTACTTCGGGCGCATTATTCACTCCTGACCCGTAGTTTTTACTCCGGGCATTTACTCTCACCTCACGGGCCCTGCACACATGGTATTTACTTTCAGTCCTTGTTTATACCCGGAACGGCAAGTGTAGTGTTTGATTTAATTTCGCTCATTTATCCTCACTGGATACTGCACGGATAGTGTTTAATTTCAGTCGAGTGCATGCATAGTATTTATGTTTACTCCGAGTCGGTTATCCAGGTCCTTTATTCACGCGTGTATAGTATTCACTTCCACTCACTTGTTGAGCTCGTTTGAATAATTAGCAGAGTCGCGGTACTATTTACTTGCATCACTCAGTGAAGACTACCAAGTCGACTTGCATGTCGCGCACAGATAAGAGCACACATTCAATTTGTCATTCGCACGAGGGACTGCCGATAGGCTTACGATCAAGAAACAATGTACTACGTGATATACGAGGTGGGCGCGTTCAGTGCCAAAGGGGATGAAAAGAAACTCGGCGTGTTGAGCGCCAAAGAAAATCCTGGAAGGCAGCGCGTTGAGCGCCGAAGTAGATGTATGGATGCGGCGCGTTGAGCACCAACGGAAGGCGGCGCGTTGAGTACCAAAGGGAAGAATAAAATACTAATCAAACCTCAAGGTGTGTTGAAACACCGTCCATGTGTTGAACACCGCGCGCAATGAAGGCCGCTGGGAAAATCTTGAAAAATGCAGGGTCGTGTTACTCGTGCGCCGACTCGGACTGGAGGCGTGTGTTGAGCCGCTCCTGAGAATAGACGACGTGATCAGCGACGCTTCCGAGTCGTTATTTTGCTCCTACATCGACATGAGAAACGGGACGAGAATGCAGAATGTGCCTAACGTACCTCTTATTTGCCGGCTGGCCAGTCAGAGAGCTGCCCGCGGACCGCTTCTTGCCTGTGCGATTCTCGTTGTCTGCGTCATCTTCAGCCATCATGGCTTGCATGGTCGACGATTGGCCCATATTCTCCGCAACCCATGACACATCCTCGAAGGCTGACTCCCACTCGCGGCGCTGTTTCGCCGTCTCCGCCACGCCGTACCACCAGCTGAGCGTGACGAGCACAATCGCAAACCCATTACGGCCGCCTTTCATGCAGCCTGACCACTCCTCCGACGGGCAAGCCTTTCTAACCAACGGCCACTTGGAGCCGCGCCAATCAGGTTGGAGCCCTATCCACCATGTACGCCAGCTGGCAGCGAAGACCTTCACATCGTCGATGGCGGGGGACTTTGAGTAGTCGCGACGTGACAACCAACGAGAGAGTTGCTCGGGGCGACCGGTGGTCGCCAGCTGGAATCGCTTACCCTAAGAGAATGTGACAGCGTCAGTATCTGATTGAAAAGATGTGAATGGAACGCACCTGGCCAGACGGAAATCCCATCTTCTCCTCCATCGCGACCCATTGACCGACTAAAGCCGCCCACTCATCGCCCTCAATCGCCTTCTCGAGATAGCCGTGGTCCTTGATCAGCCAGTCTGGCCACTGTGCAACGTCTTTGTTTGTATTGCGCTCGCTGCTGGTCTCTTTGCTCGCGTCTTCATCCATCGAAATGTTTGATTTGTTGCCCAGCATCACAGAGTCTTGCGTTGTGGTGGGATGCGGAGAAGGGGCTGCGTCGTTGACGATCACGTTCTCAGCGACGGCTGACGGGAGGCCTGCGCCAGTGTCGACAACGACGGTGGAAAGGTCAGGGCTGGGAAGTGACGTCTTGTTCTCAGGCGCTGACGACGTTGGTGCTGCCGTTACAGGGGGTGACGAATCGATGGACGACGGTGAGGACGGGGCATGCTGGGGTGGAGAGCTTGATGTCGACGACAAGGTGGCGGATGCTGTCGCCTGCGAAGGCGCAGTCGTGGGCGCTACGCCGGATGAAGGAGGGAGGACTTCCGCGCTTGCGGATTGCCTGTCTTGTTCATCGCCGTCGTCGACAGGCGACTCGACCTCAGCGGCCTCAGCCCTGCTCAAACGTCGTCAACGCTCTGCCCCATATCAACAGTGAAGGTACTCACAGATTTCCAGGTTCCTTGGCCTTGATCCTCTCGGAGTGCCGCGGTGGGCCGGTTGCCAGCGCAGCCAGCTTCTCGCGCTCGATAGCTCTTGCCGCCGCCTTCTTCTCATCGGCCGTCTTTGGCTTGTCGCTTGGCTCGAAACCGGCGTCTCTCATCAACTGCGCATTCCTCGCGATAGCGTCAAGACGGAGTTGCATGTATGCGTCCACGTTGTCGCGGATGACGGGAGCTGGCGCAGGTTCGTCATCTGATTGATCGGCCTCGAAGTCTTCAATAACAAGCTCCTCTTCCGAGGTATTCTCTTCAACCGTCGCAGCGCTCTTGTTCTGAGGCCCTCGCTTCTTCCTGGACGATTTGGGCACCGACGGCGGCGGGGTCTCCGCGCCTACAACGGCGGCCGGCGCGTCGGCGGCCGGCGAGTCGGCGGCAGTCGACGCCTGTGATGTGTCGGTGGCGGTCGTCGGGTCTGAGGGCAACGTAGATGATGCGTTGTCGCTCGCAGTAGTGGCTGATTCAGAGGTAAGTACATATATCGTCACACGCGGGATGGACTCGACTTACTGTATACCATGCGCAGATATTTGCGGTACGGCTGCTCCACCTTATCCTTGAACTCTGGGTACATCGTCGCGAAGTTCCGACCGTCATCAAGCCGTGTATGAACGCTGAAAAACGATGGTGAGTACAATAGGAATTTCCGAATGGACTTGCCACTTACGCGAAGGAAACAATCTTGCCGTCGCCGTTGGGTGAGGGACCTCCAAAAAGCATTGTGCATGACCAGTTCGTCAGCTCCTTGATCTGGCTGACGGCCAACGCCGCCGTATCAGGCAGCATCTCAGCATTCCTAAGGACCAAGGTGAGTATTTGCTTCCCGCCGCGAAACAAGCGCGTGCTTACGCATCCCACGCCGCCTGGCTCAACTCGGCGTCGTCGCTGCCCTCTTCTCCATCGCGCACCACCTTGACTGCGGCGCGTACTTCCTCTGATTCTTTCTCCAACAGCTCGCGACACGTCTTGTTCCGAAAGACGAGCTCGGGCATCGGCTCGGTGTCCTCGGGCAGACCGGCCAAGTACTTGGCCCACGCGGCTTCAACGAGCGCCTTCAGCTTGGACTTCCAGAAGTACTGCTGATATATCTGGTGCTCGGGCTTCTTGCGAGGTGGCCGCGCGGACAAGCTGAGGACACCGCCACGTCGGCGAGAAGTGCCACGCACGCTGTCGCGTGAATGGTTGTTAAACCACTGGCGAAGGCGCTGTAAAAATATCGGTGAGCTCCACTTTGTTCATGACAGCGAGATGTCTTTACTGACCGTTCGTATGTCGGGATTGCCTTTGACAGGCGGCCCCGTATGATTGTCCTCTGTCTCGGGATACTCGAGTAGCCATGCGGAGTACAGAACAGGCCAGTACTCCCTCACGGCGAGTGCTCCCTGCGCCTGAACCTCCTTATACTGACCGATGCGCTCCTTCAGCCACGCTTGCTGCTCGACGGTAGCCCACATAATGGACGGAGACGCTCGCAAAAGGACGAAGAAGGTCAAGAAGGGAAGCAAGGCAATGTGGCGGCGCACAAGGGAAGTTTTCACTTCCGACTTTCTCTCCACTGGTCTGATTCCACTCCGCAAGTCCGCCATCACTGGCTGAGATTCAACCTGCCCATTTCACCAGATCCCCTAGATTTGCGTTCACTTTGGTAGGGTCCCATGCCGGAGGTAGCCGGACGTGTCTTTATAACGGCGGAAAATCAAAGCGCCATCACTCGATCGCTCAACCCTCATCCCTCATCCCTCCGACAGCGACATCCGATGACCGCCTTCACCCCCTCCTCTGATGCGCAGCCGTCCACCCCTTGTACGCCGTCCACACACTTCCTCTCTTACATGCTCATATCTTGTGCAGCGGTCCAACGACTCCCCACCTACACTGAGAAGCCCATCCCGGGCATTTACACGTACTTCGTGATCCTCGATACCAAGTTTCGCGGTATCTACACCGACTGGTATGTTTTTGGCTATCCCTTCTTATATCTAACACTGACAATGTATCGCAGGGCGGTCGTCGGGCCCGCTGTCCGCATCGTCGGTGCCTCCCACCGCAAGGTGACCTCGTTTACAGCGGCCATCGAAGCCCTCGACAAAGCGGACCTGGCCATTGCCCTGGTGACAGAGCAAATGGCCTCGGTGTCGGTCAACGACGCCACCCAGACACAGGTCGCATCCCAGGCGCGCGTTAGCACCGGAGCAGCCGCAGCAGCAAGCGCGTCGTCGACGCCGCCTACTGCCTCAATGGCAACTCCGACGCCGCCGCCGCCACCGCCATCGCCATCGCCCTCACCCCCGCTACCGACAGGCGAGCTCGTGGCGCTTATCGCCACGAAAAAAGAGATTGGTGAGATCCTCGATTGTGTGCATTGCTCTCTATATGCTGATGTCTACGGCCGTCAGAGGAATGAATGGCGGAGCATCTTGAAGGGCGCGGCGGCCGCCCACGCAACAGTCACGGTGGTTGGCCCTATCAAGCGCGGTATTTTTGCCAACACGTACGTCTCTGCTTCTCTGGTAGTGCATCCCTCTGACATCTTTCAAACAGCCCCGCGGCCATAGGCCTTACTGTGGGATACCCGGGTCAGCTAGCGAGGGGTTTCCGTACGATTGGTGGCGCTCATCTGTGGCTGGAGCAACATTGAGGCGTAGATTACGGCCGTCGAAATAAATATGCCTACTTGTGTCTCCATTGAATTGAAAAATGCTATGAGTCGAATTCTTCTTCTATCTGGTATCCGCACGGTGCGAATTGCTATAAGGGTTGTTGAAACGGCGTGAGGCTATGGTGGTGTATCAGCTCAGAGTGTCTCAACCATCTTCTTCAGCCCGTAGCACCCTCAATATTATTCCCTGTGTGTCCCAATAATATCCAAAGTGATCCATGCACACGCCCGAATCTCCATAGAACAGCGTCGATCTTATCCGACGTGAACTGCTAGAAGGGTTGTTGAGACGGCGTCAGGCTATGGCGGCGTATGAGCTGTCTCAACCATCTTGCTCAGCCCGCAGTACCCTCAATAGTCTTCCCTGCGTGTCCCAATAATATTCAAAGTGTTCCCTTCACATGCCCAACTCCATACAATAGCTACGATTTTATCCGATTTGAAGCGCTCGAGTGATGCTCGTGGATCTGCCGTATGGAGGGTGAGCGCAGTCGCGCGTCCATAGCTTCACTCACGCCCTTCAACCCTTCCTCCCACTCTCACCTCGGCCTTGCGTGCCATCCTCTGCAACGCAGTCTGCATCACAAATCATACTCTGGTACCCAATATCTTGTATACCCAGCCATGGAAGATCGACGAAAAAACGACTACTTAAGGTGCGCTCTCGTTTGTTGCGAGGCAAACACGGTACTGACCTATGACGCATACACGTATCCCTTTTGCTCAGACATAAAGAAAAGCGCCAAGAGTATCAGAAAGCATACAACAGCATGAAACGGGCGAGTCGCCGGAAGGTTAGCAAGGCGCAGCGCCTTGAGATGGAGGGAGCACGACGAGCAGCGCAGTACTGGCGCCTGCCTCCGTACGTCTAGCTTTCCTCTTGTACATGTCGTTGCACTGAATCATAAGACTAGTCCTTACAGGAGCGAAATCGCATCCATCTCGAAGGATGAAGATAGCCAGCGCACGTCGCAGATGCGTCGTCTCGAGGACAAGATCTGGCAGGACTGGACGGCCCACCGCGAAGAGCTGATGGCGGTAAACCCGGACGACTGGATGCCCCGCTACCTCAATAACGTGCGCGCTGCTATTCACGAGCAGCTGGAGCACGCCCAGACTCTCCGAGATGCCGGCGAGCAGAGAATTCATGCGCACCGTAGGTTCATCGCCGGATTGCACCAAGAGGCAGAAATCATCCAGTGCGGTCTCGACGTGTATGAGGCCTCGGTTCTCGAGGAAGTATTTATCTTCAACGGTCGCGGGTATGTCCACTCGAGCTAGCCGTGCCTTTGTGACTAATGAATGCTGTTGCAGTGTTAGAAAGGCGTACTTTAAACGTATGTACGGATTTTGACTCCAGTATGTACGCTCATAGTTCGCTTTGCTCGTCTGCCCGGAGTACCTACAACTGTACCGTACTACTTGCATACACCTCACTGGCTATTATGTAATCGCTCACTCCCTCTTGTTACGCCGATGTCTCGCAAAAGTCGGAAACGCAAGCATGCTGTCGTCACGCAGGCACTGGACGAGACCGACGAGGGCTTGCAGCCAAGACAAGTCGCATCCAGGCATGTAAACATCGCAATCGGGGCAGGCGGAAGTCGAAAGAGAAAGCTCACCCATACTACTTCTCATTACATCGAGTCCGTCGAGGAACCCCCTGCGTCTCTACACCCTGAACCTCCTTCCGTGCTGCCTGAAGAATATGATCCTGCCTTCGCCATTGAGCCCCTCCCAGGCATCCACGTGGAAGACATACCTGTGCCGCGACGGCGACGACGGCGAGGACGGGTGTGCTTCTTTCATCTAGAGATTGCATTTGTCCGCTCACTTCCAGTCAATATCTAGGGCGCGCGCAAACCCATTGACAGCTGGCTGCCATTTCGATCGCAGTTCCTTGACGAATTGGTCCGCATGGAGGGACTAGGAGACCATGCGATCCTCCCCGTGTGCAGTCGCTGCACGGAAAAGGACGGGGACATTAGATGCACGAGTTGCATGACTGGGGAGCGGTTTTGCGTCGACTGCATCGTGCTTGAGCACGAGCACCTTCCCTTTCATCGTCTGGAGGTGCGAGTCACTCGTCTCTAATTAAATATTCACTCACAGTAAACTTAGAGGTGGAATGGACACTACCACGAGAAGTTCACGCTGTGTGCGGCTGGTCTGCGCATTCAACTCGGTCACGACGGCCGGACCTGCCCCCATCCCCTCATCAAGCCCGCACCAATGACGGTCATCGACATCAGCGGAATTCATGAAGTCCAAATCGACTTCTGCGAGTGCGGCATCATTGGTGCCGCACATCACTTCGTACAACTTCTTCGCGCCTCGCTATGGCCTGCCACAATAGAACGTCCACAGACCGCGATCACACTGCGCACGCTGAAGACATTTCATGCTCTGAACCTTCAGAGTAAATTGAATGCCTACAACTTTTGGTGCAGTCTCGTGCGCCTCACGGATGGCATCGGCACGCGTCCTCCAAAGGTTTTTCGTCTGCTCCGCTTATCTGCCGCTGTATTGCTAAGCCACGTTTATCTAGTACCGCTACCGGGAGTTCATCCGCGTGGCACGTTTCTTTCGTAACGTTCGTGCTCTCAAGCGTGCCGCGCGCGGTCATGATCCCGCCGGCATTGAGGCAACAACACCTGGCGCACTAGTTGTCCAGTGCCCGCAGTGCCCGCAGCCAGGCATGAACATGCCTGATGGCTGGGAAGACGCGCCTGAGAGCGAGCGGTACGTCATTTGCTAACTGCGTGTCCGGTTCTCGCTCATACTACATGCAGGTGGAAGCATGCCATGTTCCTGGCGATGGACGCCAACTTCAAAATGAAACTCAAGAACCGCGGCCTCGTCGACACCGAGCTTGCGCCGGGATGGAGCTACTTTGTCGAGCAAAAGGCATACGGGGCTCACTGTGAGAAGTACCAGCACGAACCGGAGGTGCGTCGGCCCGACACATCTGTTCGCCGTTGTATTATTGACATCACAAATGGAGATCAAATACTGTGATTCAAATCATGCCGCGATTGACAAGGCTAATCTGCCCGCGCAACGCCGGTTCAGTATCAACGGCGTCGGGGCGGTTGTTTGCTCAAGGCATGTATTCTACCTTCGCCATTCGGTTGGTGATTTGCGCTTTGGGGAACGGTGAGTCACTCTCTACCAGTCCGCAATATATTTGCTCAACGATGCGCAGGTATGCAAGCATGGACTACATGCTATTCTCGGCACTTGCTTTGTCCGCGCCGGCCATCAAAACACTCTACATATCGTACGATATCGCCTGTTCGTTCTCCAAGAACTTCGAGACCCGCATGCTCCGATATCCGACTGATCTCCATATTGATCCGGATGCCCTGAGACTCAAATGGGGCGTGCCGAAGTTCCACCTTATTGCGCACAGACCCCAGTGCCAGACCAAGTATTCGCTGAACACCACGGACGGAGTGGGGCGCACGCACGGAGAAGGGGTAGAGGGAGGATGGGCAGAACTCAACCCGTTTGCCTTGAGCACGCGGGAGATGACGGGGCCAGCACGCCAAGAGAACCTTGATGATGCCTGCGGAGGCATCAATTGGCGAAAGACGATAACAATTCGTGAGCACGTCATTTTGATGGATGATAGGCACACGAGCTGACAGCCGCGCGTGTCGGAAATTTACAGCGTCGCTTGTGAGGAAGAGCCTGAAGGTTGCGGTGGAGGCGCGACGCAGGCAGCGCGTTGCATTCACTGAGGCATGCGAGAACATCCCGCAGGAGACGCAGGACGAATGGATTGCGATGATGCGTGCGTACGAAGACGACAAGACAGCGCCCAATCCATACGAGGAGCCGGTAGTCGGTACGTCCATCATTCCTCTTATCTATATCGATTCTGATGGTGCCCTTAGCGATGTCCTTGGTCGATGTACGCCTGGAACTTGCTGAGGAGGAGGCCAGGGAGGCGTCCCTAGGCCAGCTATCGCCCCACGAAACAACAGCAAGCATGTTTTTGACGATTGGGTTCGAACTGGAGGAGCAGCAGTACGTCGGTTTCATTGTTGCTATATATATTACTGACTGTGATACAGGCGTCTTGTTCGGGAGAAGGCCAAGAGCGTCGCTGCCGGCGCTCGTGTTGATCCAGAGGCGTCGGCAGAGCCGCCGACAGGGCAGAAGCGGCGGAGCAAAAGGACGCCGAAGGACCGGCACAACAGCACGGAGAAGGTCGCCCTTAGAGACAAGCAGGCTGTGCTCCGGCACAGGATTGCGTCCTGGCGGCCAATTCAGCAGCTCTACATCCCATGCATCAACCAGCTCCTCTCGACCTCACAGGATGCCGACGCAGACGCTTCTGCATCCAGCAGTTTACCCTCGGCAAGTGGTCACCCTGAGAACGAGAAGCTGTACCTCCCATCGCAGCTGCCAGTCGAGCTACGCAGAACTGGCTGTGTTGCCGGCCTTGCTGACAAGGAGTTCCGCCTACGCTTGGCGCAGGCTGAGGACTCCCTCTACGAGGTGCGTGACCGAAAGCTTCAGGCGAGTGTACGACTAACATTCATAGTTGGACAGGTGCGCCGCTCCCTACGTATCCGCCACACCCATGTACACTTCAAGCGAATCCACATCGCCGGCCCCGGACAGAAAGCCAACACGCGTGCGCGCACCTTCATTGCGCGGCTCATGGAGAAGGTGTCGCGCCATGCACAGCGCTACCGCGCCGCACATTCTGCTCTTCTCCAGCTCAACCCCGATGGCGACTGGAAGCGCAAGCTACGGGAGCTCCGCGACAGCGACCTTCGTGGGCCTCGCCAGGAGCCGAATCAGCTCGGAAAGGGTCACTTTGAAGCAACCTGGATCTGGCGCAATCTACGGCCGGACATACGCGATGTCCCTGGGGCGGACGAGGATGCTACTGAGGCAGAGATAACCGACAGTACGTACGCCTGCTTACAATTCCTGCTCCATGTGCTGAGCTTTGCGTATAGATGTGCGCGTTGACTGGGTGAATGCAAAGGCCCGTCTCGACCGCTGGGAAGAAGAGATCATACTCCTCCAAGAGGAGATGACGCGTGCGGTGCGCTTCATGTCGGCACGGGCGGACTCCTGGAGAGCTTTACTCGACAGCCGACCTGCTGTCCGCCCCGATATCGCCGCTGGTCTGAACGCATACGCTCACCGCCAGGCCGCTCAGTTCGAGGAGATCGGTAATTCATTTGTCGCGTACTGGAAGCCCGTGCTCGCCGCACTAGAGCTCCCTGATCTTTGGCCTGCAGTCATCACTTCCCAAGTCGACACCATGTTGCCCATGCCTGACATACCCCCTGCCAATTTCGCTTCACAGTCAGACAATGATGCGCGCTCAGACGGTGATGAGGATTATGCGCGCTCAGATGGGGACTCCGAGTCCGACATGTCGGATGTCTCTGGGGCGTCGGAGGGCCACGAAGTTGATGGAACAGATGTAATTCAGCCAGCTGGTGATGTAGAGGATGTAATAGACGATGCGCTGTAGGTGCCAATGCAATGTTTTGCCTTTAGTTGCTCTTGCGTCGCAAAATCCTCCCAAGTCACGACTTCTATATCGGGTATGATGCCAGTTGTTGTGGCCCCACTAAGGACTGCACACGCTATCCTCATAGCTTAGGGTGGCTCAGATGTTTTTTCTTACTCTATGTGCTCTTTGCAAGTCAAAACACTTATACAGAATGAGGGGGAATGGCGAGTACAGGCAATTTGTACGACCCGGCTAATGCCGGCCAATCGCGGACATATCCGACATCTAGAAGAAACCCGTATGCATGCAAAGTGAATACTCTACGATACAGCTCGAGTGAATACTGCGCATACTGCATGAATGCTGCGCTGCACATCCGTAGTTAATTATGTGCGCACCGAAAGTAAATACTCTACGCAACAGTGAATTCAGCTCAAGTAATTGCGCGCCCGGAAAGTAAATACTCTACGCAACAGTGAATTCAGCTCAAGTAAATGTCGCGGAGTCAGTTATGCGTGTCCGGAGTAAATACTGCGCGCCCGGAGTAAATACTACGCACCAGGTCCACGAGTGAATTTTGCACACCCGGAGTAAATACTGTGCGCCCGGAGTGAATACTACGCACCAGGTCCCAGAGTGAATTTTGTGCGTACGGAGTAAATACTTTGCACCTGAATTGTTTACTGCGTGAACGCTGCGCTGCACATCCGTAGTAAATTCTGCGCGCCCGGAGTGAATACTACGGATCAGATCCCGGAGTGAATTTTGCGCGCCCGGAGTAAATACTGCGCCCGGAGTGAATACTACGCCCCCGGTCCCAAAGTAAATTCTGCGCGTACGAGGTAAATACTGCGCACCTGGATTGTTTACTGCGCGAATGCTGCGCTGCACATCCGTACTAAATTCTACGCGCCCGGAGTGAATACTACGGACCAGGTCCCGGAGTGAATTTTGCGCGTCCGGAGTAAATACTGCGAGCCCGGAGTGAATACTACGGACCAGGTCCCGGAGTGAATTTTGCGGGGCCGGAGTGAATACGGAGACGCCGGAGTGGATAGTGAGCAGCGGAGTGAATACTGAGCAGCCAGAGTGAATACTGAGCGCCCGGAGTGAGTACTGAGCGCCCGGAGTGAATACTCTGCACCCGGAGTACTGCGTGCCCGCAGTAATTACTGCGTTCCCGGAGTGAATGATGCCCGCCCCCTCCCCTGTACACCCGCAGTGAATACTACACACCCTGTTTATGTACATATTTGGCCACATGGGGCCCGTAGTAAATACTGTGATGGGGGGAAAGTGAACACTACACCGTAAATACTTGCGGTCTAAACACCTCCAAGGGTGTACAGTAATTACCTTGCATTGAAGTAAACACTATAGCTCGCGTACTACGCCATATGCATATCAGCTAGTATTATTACTTTGAATTTGCTACTCTACTAGACTAAAGTACTACTTTACTAACCGACAGAGTTGGATGAGCGGTGTGGCTCTCGAGAACGAACGCGCTGAGCACAGACGGACTCCGGCGCCGGTCCCACCGGCCCGCGGCAGCGGGCCGACTGAGAGCCGTGGCTGGACTTCCTCCGTTTCTTCCACCACCACGACTCGAATTCTCGTCCTCTTGTCGTCCCTTCTTCTGGCGACAGAATACATGCTCCCACAGATGCATGCAGTGATTGCCACAGTGACTTGCGGAGAACGGGCGGGTAGTTTGGCTCAAGTTGCCAGCTGAGGTGCGTTGTCGCTTTTTTCGCAGAACGCATGGTGAGCTGACGGTGTTGTTCAGCAGGTACGAGGGGCTTCTCGCTCAACCGCTGCCATGACGTGTCTCCCGTGAAGCGCTCGCCGAGGTGTGTTCACTGCAGAAAACTCGTAGTCCCGCCCGTCAATTGAGGAGGATCTACGCATTCTAGCATCGCATGTCGACAATCGGCGGCGTGATCCCCAACGTCCAAGACGGCAATGACGCCATGCATCCTCCCATAGGACTGGATGCGACTGCCTTCGGTCAGGGAGGAGTTATAGGCAACAGGAGGATCCGGTCGCGTTGGCTGTTCGAGGTGCGCGTCGTATTACTTCTGATGCGCTCAGACAGCTGATGTGTCTTGTAATGCAGGTCTTATTTTGCCGTCATTTCTGGGCACTCCCCGCGTCCGAGCTCTAGGATCGAGCCCATCCATTAAACGAATCGCAGCTGGCCGACGATCGTCAGACACGCGCGCACCGGACGAATAGCTCTCGCTAGCTGCACGGTGACGTTGTCCACCGACTCGCAAGCCGTCTTCTACAGGTCAGTCCATTTCTATACGCCGCTCAATGGCACATGGAAGTGCTGATCCGCTCCATTTGCCTTTTGTTCCAGCACGTCTTTATTTCGAGATACCGCCCAATGCCCATACCGCCTTCTTTGCTCCGTCATCGCCGCCTCGCTGCAGCGATGCGCGCCTATCGGTCGCCACGACTAGGACAAAATCAGTGCGGCGGTCGTCACCAGCGCAGCTATCTCCGGCCCGACGCAGCTCGTCTGTCATCATCCAGCCCCGCGGAATTTACCACTCATTCATCCTAGGCGACCTTCACGTGCTCGCGCGATCCACGGTTTCGAAATTTGTTTGTGGGCCATCCCGTAAGTCCGTTTGCTGCTTGCTTCAAGGAGTTCCTGACGTCCACTGCAATTCAGACTTCATTGAATCGTTTGCTTCAACTCAGCCATTTCCCCGACGTCCAGACGTTTCGCCAAACACCAAAATTTTGCGTCGAAAGCGCCGGCTACTTTCAGTGGGCAGGATGGTGGGTTGCGCGGCGGAGAACTTCGCGAAACCGTGCGTGTATGCGGCCTCGGGTGTCGACGTCTATGTATGTCCTTACACATCTATATAAAATTACATTCCTTCCTCGCGTTGGGCTATGAAAGTCGGCGTCGCTCGCGCCACACATGCAGTTCGACTGCGTTCGGTTTCATGTCACACTGGATCCCGTCTGAAATTGCTCGCAAACACCGGTCGGCCAGAAGCCTCGCTTGTCACAATATTCCCTGTCCTATGCGGTGCTACTGACAGATAACTTGGAGCAGTTGCCCTCACGAGTCAAGCTCCGCCTCCCAGCACCATCGAACCAACAGCCCTGGCACCGCCTCCTGCAGCGCGCGCGCACACGACTCGTCCTCCTCGTACCCAACCACCTGCAGCTCCTGCAGCGCGTTCCCGGCGCGTGCCCGCGCCGCGAGGCAGCGCGGTAGTGCGTCCGTCAGAATGCTCCTAGCCGACGCCGACGCGTGCGCATGGACCACGAGCGCGGAGAGCGCGGGGAGGACGCCAAGATTGTCCGGATCCTCGAGCGCGGCACAGAACGGGGGCACCGCGTCGCCCTTGACCGTGACGTGATGCAGGCGAGGCATGCTCCCCACTGCGACCAACCACTGGGTGTCGCGCACATTGCCGCCAATGGAGAGCGCCTGGAGTTGCGTTGATGCAAGGTGCTCCAGCACACACGGGACGTACTTCAAGCCCTTATCCCCGGCGTGGCCAAATTGAAGCCCCAGAGCAGGTGCGCCGTGTCTATCGCCGCGCCACGTAGCCACGTCCACATAGGGCATCCGTCCTCGGAAGCGCCGGTTGCTTTTGGCCACAAATACCGGCCTGACTTCAATATGCGAGATGGGGGCGGCGCCGCTGACGTCCACGCATGCAGTGCTTGCGGTTAGGAGCGCCTGGAGGTCGGCGGCCAGGTCTGAGGCCCAGTTTATATAGCAATGGATATGGACATTGGCAGGGAGCGCAACGCGCGTGAGGATGAATCGGGCACTTGCGGCAGTGGTGGCCAGGTAGAGGTATTGCAGCGCCGGCAGCAGCGTGACCGGCCCGCCGTCGGTGCTCTCCGCGGTCAGCTGCAGCGACAGCCGCTCCAGCGCGGGCATCGCGCCCAGCGCATCAAACATGGCATCGAACACTGCGCGCGGAGTCTCCGGCGTTATGAGGGTGACGCTGACGGAGACGAGGTGTGGGAGCAGCAGCGGGGTCCAAGCCCGCACGTCCCAGGAGCTCACGGAAAGGTGCCGCAACGCCGGCAGGCCTGCTGCGCCACCCAGCAGGCCACCCGGGAAGGGTGGAGGCGGAAGCAAGTCGAAATATGAGGGAATAATGAGATTGAGGGTGTCGAGGAGTGGTGCAGGGTTGCAAAGTGCCAGCAGTCCATCGTCGTTAGTGACTAGATTGATGGCGCGCGTCCGCGCAAGGTTTGTGGCGGAAAATCCTGGGTCAGAAGATTCCGGACCGGTAAGCCTGGCCGGAGCAACACATCTGTTGACCGCAAGGGGCACATCTCGTGCGCGGGCGAGAAAGACGGAGGCCCAGGGGTCGCCAAACGGAAATGGCACGACGATGTTGGCGGCCCAGAGGAGTGCGTCCTGGAGAGCAACGTTGCGCCAGAGTTGGCAGACGTGCGTGACTCTCAGCCATCCAATGTCGTTGTCATTTTCGCGCTTCGGCTGGTCGATGGACGAGAGATGCATGAATGTTGCGCTGAGGATCTCGGGCAGGAGACGGGCAACGGGGATGTTCAAGTTTGGGACTACGACGTCAAGACTGTCTGCATCGGCCTGAGACATCGCCCTCTGCATACAGTCTGGATGAGCACGAGTAAGCGGACTACACAGTACTTGAGTACTCACGGGATAGTAGGTGACTGTAAGCGCAGCAGCTGCTGCCAGTTCGCCGCGATGGTTGCTGGCAAGTCCGTCGATATCGATCGGGCGACCTATCAGCGCACGCAGGCCGGCCGGCCCGCAGCTGATACCAATCTTAAACGTATACAAGAAATGCCGGAGCTACGCTCCGCCGCTGTTGAAGTTATGCGTGTGCTAAGAGTGCCTGTCGCTATAAATATCTGTTGACCTACCGGCTGTGGACGCCGGCCTAAGTCAACTGTACATATACTCAAGACGCCACTGAACCTGGATCCAAAGCTCCCGTAGCCAGCTCTGTATGATGACCGTCAACGTGTTTTGCTATATGTATCCCTTCTGCCCCTCAACCATCCTCTAACCATCGCGGGAACCAGATCCTACAACGAGCTGCGCTTTGCATGTCCGGCGAGAATTGAAGTTTGGTTCGAACGGCTCCGCATGCTCGACTATCAGGAGAGCAAGTGGTATGAAGGGCTTTATTGGACAAAAATAAACGCAACTGTGAGAGTGATCTGGCCCGCACGGGGGCGCCCGCGTGAGAACCAAGTCGCACCCGTTACTACCGCCCATCCTTGACCGGCCCGGAGGTTCCGGAGCTGTCCCGGATGATCCTGGGCTGTCCCGGATGGCCCTGGAGTAGCCTCCCGTCTCCTGAGAAGCCAGCAATGGTCCAGCCTTGCTATCAAGGGCACTGTCACGATCCCGTCTGACCATCACACACCAGGGAAGATCCTGACCCGTCCTGACCTGCCTCATCCCGACGCATCCTCCATGGCCAGGCGGGGCCACCACAGATGGTACCCAGCACGGATGGTCACGGCGGATGGGCGATGCACCAAGGTGCTCATCCTGAAGCACTGTCCCTTCTATCCTGACCTGTCCCAACCCATCCTCGGTGGTCGCTGCCCTTTGCGTTGTATGTGTGCTCATTAATTTTGTCCAATGCAGGTTTTTGTCCACCGCCGCGCTCGTCAATTCCTCTCGGCTCTCCGGTACGTAGCAACGTGCTCCTGTGGGTATTATAATACCGGCGCTGTCTCTGCGCAGCGCCCCTTCCATCCTTCGCTTGCCCACGTCTCCCCGCAACCCTCCTCTTGCCCCCCACCCAGATGTCCTCTTCTGCCCAACTTCTTCCAGCCCGGGACCACTGCACCATCAACCGATGCGGCTGTGGCGGTTTCGTACCTGCGTCCACTGGGGTTGGCACCCAGGCAGCACGGCAGGTATGCCCTCACCTTTGTCGCCTCTGTCTGCTTTTCACTATTTTCCTGTCCCAGGGTGTGGAAACGGCTAGTGACCACTGCTCTGGCTGCGAGCACACCTGGCTGTCGCACACCGTGCAGCACATCAGCGACGAGTCACACCCGCACTATGGCACACAAAAGGGCCCATATCCCGCACGCGAATGCGGTGGGTATTTCTCAGTACGTCTTGCCGTCACCATTCTCGGGCTTGTCAACTTGCTGGGAGTGGGCCGACGCATAGCGCGGCAGTACAATTCCAGGTGCAATACGGGGTTCAATAATCTTCTCAAATTGGAAGAATATGTAACAGAGACTACTTTATTTGACATCTTTGCCCTGCGGTTTGAGCTCAAGAGCAATGACATCATTTCGGGTTTTAAATGCAATTTAATAGCCGGAATGACGTCATCATCTCTTGCTAGCAATCGTGCTGTTCTATACGCTCTGCTGTTCTATACGCTCAATCCTAGTAATATTACTGTGTGTGTGGAATGCTTTATAGGCAACAATATGTGTACAGTGAGTGTATCATCCCGAGTAGACGTGAGGCTGGTGAGGGAGCTGAAAGCGCGAGTGGACAAAGCGTGGGAGTAAATTTCCAAAAAAGGCGACACAGACTGTCGTTGCATGGGTCGAAAAAAAGCTGGATGTAGATGACATAAGCAACGATTCATAGGAATCGTAATGGCTGAATACTTGCGGATGCTTCAGTACGACACATCGTGGCGCAGGGATTCTCCTTGTGTATGCGGCGCACCGTGGTATCAACATACCAACATCCCCCCTCGGTGTGCCTGCCTTTGCGTCACTCAGTCGCCCATGCTCACTGCGCTCACGTCTCATGCTGCAGTTCAAACGACAGCCATCTTCCCTCGCTTGCTCAGTCCCCTCCCATCACCAGCGGGGCCGCCGTTTCGTCATCCTCAACATTGGCAACCCCGATCACGGTCTTCAGCCCAACACGTCGTGAGCCCGCAGGCAATACGCAGTCCCGTCGGGCAGCTAGCTACCAGCGGGTGTCAGCTCAAGCCAACGCCCAGCATACGGGCCGCGTTATGAGCCTTCGAGTGCGCCCCGCTATCTCATGTGCTGAGCCCTGGCTGACTTCCATCCACCTGACCCCTCCAGTCCCGCTCTCAGTTTGCTGAGGGTCCTACTCCGGTTCAAGACGATACCATTGTCATGTTCGCCTTGCTGCCCTTTGTGGTCAGTACCGACGTCACATCTATTTCATTTTGCTCCTAACCATTCGCTACTAGCCGAAGGGAAGCAGCTACGGACAGGGCTCGCCTGCTCTCTCTGTGCCGATTGAACGTCTTACCGACTTTCTGCACGTTCTCAAGGCCCACTCCCTCACCCTCACCATACCTTTGCCCCCTGAAGGTGAAGTATGGCAGACTGTCAACCACGCCATTGTGAGACACTGCGAAGCGCACCGCCTTGTTCTCCCTCCCCCACCCGCGTCTGAGAATGTGGGCTCAGTCAGGCCGTACCACAAGACCGACTGGCAGCTCCTTTCGGTTAAGAACGCCCGCCAAAGCCAGTACAAGCGGTTTCAAGCGGACGCTACGGTCACGGCTCAGACCTTCACCTTGCCAACTCTAAAGACAAAGGCTGGCAACAAAAAGGTGGCCAACCCGCTTGAGGCCAATACGCCTCTGCTCTTTGCAGGTACTTCATCATATCGTCTATCCTTCCCTTCAAGGCTTAACCTTCACCCCAGCGCCGCGGTGGGGCAACATGAAGGCACCCGTCGCCTTGTTCTTCTCCGAGTCTGAGCCCCCCGCGCCGCACCACTTGCTGGTTCACTCCTGCTTTCCATCGCGCATCACCCACGGACACCTTGAGGCCGTCCTCCCACCTCCTGCATGCGCATTGACATGCCCCGGCCCCGAGCCTGTGCACGTCTCTGTGCCAACCTGGGGTGCGTCCGAGGTTGCAACCCCGCTGCCGCCTCCAGATTGGCAAGCGACGGAACCTCTGAACGGTACCGCTGTGCGTCTTGTCTATTTTGCTCATAACACTCTCAATTCTTAATCTTTCCGGCGCAAACACTAGGTTGGCTCACCTGCACTGCGGCCCATGGATAGGTATAGAGGCGCTTCCCCTCTGACGCCCCCTCCAGCCACCATTGTATCACCTCCTCCGTCTCTTGGCTCTTCCAACGCCTTTGTTGCTGCCGGCGCTGTACGTCAACGATCTGACTCGGACACAGTGGTACAGTCGCATTGCTGCAGCTGACGGTGCCTTTTCTTGCTGGCTAACCGCGTATTCCTAGGCGGCGGAAGCAGAGGACCGACATGTGCCACGCAGGCGCATTGATGACGCAAGCGCTGCCGATGGAGGGGCTCATATGCTTACAGCGCGGGCAAGTGTTGTTTCTGTGACACATTGATCCACCAATTCACGCCCTCATAGAGTACAGCTGCCTCGTCGGCTGAGGTTGCGGATCTGAGTACCAGCAACGCGCACCTAGTATGTGGACTCGTCCTTTCAAAGTCGACGCTCCCTCACGCTCCAGCCATCCAGGACGCCGATGCGGCCCTTCAAGTTGTGGTTGCTGGCGCCCATGGACGTCATGCCCCCCTCACAGAGGCTGAAGGATCGACGGACGCACGGGAGCTGATGTCAGCAACGGCTGCTCTTGTATGTGCCGTCGCGGCCCTTTTCCCTTTGCACGCCTTGCTCATAGCCGCTTTCGTCAGCCCCCAGCCGAGTCGACCCCTCTGTTTATTGCAGAGGAGGTGCCCACACCGTTGCTCAATGTAACGGCAGAGCGGACTGCCGGAGATGGCATCGTGCGTCTTACGGTCGTGCAACGATCTCAGCATCTGACCCCCCACAGGTGCCGGTAGACGCTGCTCCCCAAGCCCACATCCTTGCTGCTCAACCACTTATGCTCAAGCAGTGGCGCAACGCCGTTGATCGGCTGCTCGCGCCTTTTGGTCGAGAACCTCTTTTGGGGCAAAATGGCCTTGTGTCATTCAGCGGCAACTCCGCAGAGACCGTAGGGGATGCCATGTTCAGCTACCTTGTATGGAAGCACATGCCCACCATCGGCGGCGTCTCATCATTTGAGTTGCCGCATGCTGATGTTCAATACCAATTGGCAGAGTTGGACGCATTCCTGAGCCCTCGCATGAGGTCGTACAGCGTGTGAGTTGCTTTGGTTCATTCCAGCTGAAGCTTGCTAACAACATTGGGCTGCTCAGGGCCCGCAGCATCGGACGTGGCCCTGAAAAGGCCGTCTATCGGTTCATCGTTGAGCGTTTTGCGTCACAAAATGATTGCTGGGCAACGCGCGGGTCGTATATCTCTCCCCAATTTACACCTATCCCAGCTGCCATCCCCTCACGCATCGCGTATTACCGCGCATGCGGAATGATGTGCGCTCTGCATATGCTCCACCTTGGCCTACCCCCTGTCCCCGTCTCCCCATTTCTTATATTGGCCGCTATCCTCGGGAGGGTCATGCTCGACAAGGTCGACGAAGCATGGGTTCGCCGATTTGATCCTAAAGCTGCCGACATCCTTCAACCTTGGCTTGCATGCGTCAACGACGGTGTCATCCCGGACAACCCTCTCCACCCCGCCTGCCAGCTGTTGATTGAAACCGTGAATATTCCGGTCTGTTCATTCTGCAGATGCGCATGATCTGAGCTCATACACGTTTACGCACAGCCTTCCCTGGGCAAAGTCATGTTTCAACAGCCCGAACTTAGGAGCACACTCTCGCAGAGCGTTGTCACTGCCGTTCTGCTTGGTAACGCTGCAATTTGGGAGCATGCAGAATTTTTGGCTTTCCGAGATGGGTTCAATCGTCAACTTGGGCACGACGAAAGCTCCGGGCGCACAGATTCGGTCGCATCTGTATGTCCCTTGCACTCCCCCGGTCATTCTTTCACGCTGATGCCTCCGCTGCATCGGTCCCGCAGACGTTTTCCTCAGCCAGCGGCATGCGCTTTGACCCGTGCACCATCATCTTCACCCTGTATGAAAGCGGCAAGCACAGCCCTGCCTTGCTCATTGGGCACATTGTGTGCACTTCCGACGATGCAACAGGGAATGAGATCAACGCTCGGTTTGAACTCCTATTCTATTACTCCCTCCTCCGGTATCTTCTGGGCGCGGGACACCCGGACCATCCCATGATCCGAGGGATTTATCCTGACATATATACGGAGGCAGCTCAGGAGGATCGGACACTGCGTCCTCGCCTTTTGCTCGAGGCTATGACTGAGTCAGAGCTTATGCCCACAGATATGGGCTGGAAGCTATATGTGAGTTGCTGTTCTGACCTTCAGCTGATTTCATCCGGCGCTGACCCTCTCATTTCAGTTTCGATTTCATCATGACACGTCCAGCGTGAGCCCCGTCCTTTCCGCAGGTCAAAACTATGCCCATGTAAGTCATAACCCTCTCTCATCATCCGGCATTCATTGATGCATCCACCGCGTAGGGCGGCAATCCAGACGCTATGCCAACTATCCATTTTCACACATGCAGTACTTTGTGCGACGTTCCCGTCAACGATTGGCTTCTAAGGGCTTTGCTAGAGCCTCGAGACTTCACCACCTCGGCCAAAGCAACGCTGTTCGATTGCTGGCTCCATGCCCAACTGTTGGGCAACAAAGGGCACTACAACCTCATATGACTTGCCGTTCTTCCGTTGTTGCATCTCTTAGCAGAAAAATAGACATACTATATCAAGTTCGCTCTTTGTGTGTCACACACGTACCGTGTGCTCACCAATTGTCATGCCCGCGCCCCTCCACAGTCCCACCAACATAAACGTGGCCTGTAGCCCTGACGCCGACGCCGCCCATGCCAAACGTGTGTCCCAGGCCGCACACTGCTCCACTAACCTTCCACGTCGCCAGGCTCGTCACCTCTTCCATACTACCCACTGGCACCATGCCTGTGTCTCATGCATGCATCTCATGCCTGCGTTGATGGGCGCCCTCCGACCGCCCACGGCGTTTCCTGGCAGCAGTGTACCCAAGCCGGCACGGCGCGGATGCACAGCGATCATGACCGAGCCGCCGCAGGGACGTCTCCACGCGGACGGTGCGGGCCGTGCTGGAAGTGGCATGGCGGCGGACCAGTGCATTGGCGGGCGCTGTGCAGGCATGATGCAGAGCGGGTGGGGGCACTGCGACGCCGTACGAGGCGGTCACACGGGCAGACAGATATATTTAGCCAACTGAATGAACATCCTGGACCGAGGTGAGAGCAAAAGAATATTCGACACAGCGCGGGCGTTGGAGCCGTACGGATAACAAACAGAAAGTTAGGGCCTTGGCTATGCATGGTAAAGGCGTTGGAGCGATATAGGTTTTGTTGTGAGCGTTCGGCTGAGAAGGCAGCACTGGAAGGGACGCTGTGGAAAGTGCGACACCGAGCTCCTGTTTAATTAAGAAAGGGGGCTGCAGTAGACGCTGGCGTTGGCGTGCAGCAAAATAAAAACAGTTGCGCCTCAAGCATGAGGAGGGTTGCTAGAGTCCGTAGGGTTTGAGCCAGGCATATAATAGCCTGCAGAAGAGCGGTCAGTACATATGCAAGGATGTAGCAACCAAGAGCTCACCGTCTCGGTCAAAATGCCCAAGACGGGTTGACAGACCCTCAAATGAGGTGTTTAATGCGTCGTATTCATCGTCTGTCATAGAGCCATTGACAAACGCTGACATGCTCTTGTCAATACGCGGCTGGCCCAGCATGACCTTCAGAATACGAACGGTCCGTTGCCCCTCAGCTGAGAGGCTGGCGAACCGTGCCTGCAATCGATCAGGATGGTTACGTGAGAGCACCGTCATGCCCTTCTTGAACGCTGTGCGATAATTTTTGAACGTGCCCTCCTTCAACCCAGCCCACGACGTGATGAGCTCTTGAAGGCTGATGGAATCAGGTGTCTGTGCGATATAAGGCAGCTCGGTGGACGTAGCGTTGCTGAGCCCAGAGAAGGGAGGGTACACAACTGCGTCGGAAATCCTCAGGCTTGTGAGGGACAACCCCAACCTCTCGCAGACGTCGTTGACGAGTCGAACCTTCGCCATACTGACGTACCCCACTTTGGCATTGTCGTAGACCTGCGACCTGAGCGCGTCCATATCAGAGCAAAGCGTGCCGACGGCAGCTCGCAGGTAGGAGATGAGGGGCGAGTTCGGCTGGTTGCCGCGGCCTGCTGCCGAGGGGCTGCCGTTTGACGAAGATGCGGTGCTGAGGTGCGCTTGGTTATTGTTGAATGCCGTGCTGGCGGCTGGCATAGCGCCTGGTGTCGGCGCTGATATCCCCAAGGTGGGCGCCTGCATATCATGTAGCAGGGAATCGAGCGGCGACAGCAATGCGCCCTGGGCACGTTGGACTTCAAACGCCGTGCTTTGGATAGCCTGTATATAAGGCCCTGTCAGCCTGCCACAGAGCGCACAGAATGATGAGACGCACCTCGTCGTCCTTGTACACATACAGCACATAAACCGCAGTGGACTCATCGTCCTCAAGGCCTTGCGTTTCCAATAAGGCCCTACGCTCATCCGAGGGTTTTGCGGTTTCTAGCAAATACCACCCGCCGACCGGCATAGCGACCCTGGGCTGGCCGTGCAAGGCCTCCGACAAAAGGCATATCTCATGAAACCGATGGTTGTGACGAGTAAATTCGCCCCGAGGCGTGACGGAAACATCGTGAGGAACCACAGATGTTCCGATACGTATGGTGTGAGGGTCGGGAAGGGCGATGAGATCTCGCCGCGCTCGTGAATGGGCCAAGGCAGCTACCACCTCCCAAATGGAAGGCTGAAGAGTGATGAACACCCTCTCAGCATATGAATATCCTCCCCTCATTGCCCTCGCTGTTGAGTCGACTCCAAGAAATACAAGGGATGGGCCCGCACCGCCATAGAACGAAGTGGGGAATACCGTATGGTCCATCGTGAGTCCAGGAGGCGCTGGAAGCAGGTCGGATGCAAATGCGGGCACACCATCTGGCCCAGGGGACTCCAGGCCAGCAGTAGAGTATTGAGGCCCATCGTCAGCGGCCGTCGGGGGCAATGAAGCAGAGGCAAGGGGGGCTCCGGAGGGCAGATTCGGGGATTGGGATGTTGGATGGGATGGTGAGCCAGACCCCGCAGTGGCCCACTGAGCGGAAGGGTTCAACAGATTTTGAGAAGATTGTACGCTATCAGGCTCGCCATGTTCGGAGGGTTCCACACCAGCTTGAGTCGACGATTGGGCAGGCTGGTAGCTCTGAGGAGGCAGGAACGATAACCCTGACACCTCCTGGAGCTCTATGATCAGGCCTGCAGCATGGGTAGCGTCGTAGGGAAGCTCGCCGTGGTCAAAGATGAACATGCTGTTGTCAAGGGTCCCTGCGGTCGCAAAGGCAACAACAGCGATGAGCACGACGTAGGAACCTGGCCAGCAGGCTTTACGCACCCGACATTTGCTCTCCAATGAGCTCAATATCATCGTCGTACATCTAGGTGCCGTGCCGCTACGCGGCCAGCACTACAAGGTGTCGCCGGTCAGCAAAATATGGCGGAGGGCGCTTGGTGGAGCGTACGTTGGAGGTGCGGGTGCCCCAGCAAAATGCCACAGCGGTAGATAGAGACGATGGGAGGCGGAGCGATGAGACAGCGTTGATTCAGCAACCCTCGAGTGCTCAATGAGGGGCAGAAGAGAGGGAGAGAAATATATTCGTGCCATTTCCCTTGTCCGATGAACGTGATCGTGCCCGCCAGGTACGCGACTCAACGCGTCACAGCGGGTCGCTCGCCCGGTGTCATCTTTGTCCCACATCATCTGGTCATACAGTGGCCTTGAACAACGAGCGTCGCTAGGGGCCAGGATGAACTGGGCAACAGCCCAGGCGTTTGGGCAGACACCATCCAATTGCAAAACCTTGCACCAAATCCGTCCGGTAGCAAAGAGGCTTTCCGCCCGCTTGGCGCCTCCTTGATGGCGGGGTTTGGTATGCTCGGCCCGAGACGGACAGGGGAGCCTCCGATATGCAGCAGCGCCAGCTTCTCAGTCCCCTAGGCCAAAAGTGGAGTGAGGCACGCAGAATTTACTGCCGCTCACCAATCTCACCGGGGGTATCGGCCTTGACCCTGAATTGCCCTCGGTGGCACGGATGTTCGGTCATGTATTGAATCAAAGTGCGCACTGAGTGCAGACACATGTACGACAATGCGTGCCCATTCGCTAATCCCAGGTCTCCCAACCTTCATCTTCTTCGGAGTCATGGTGGTACGGTTCCTCTAGCCATGAGTCGCATCTCTGGCCTGTCTCGCCTTGCACGATAATCTGCAGCTGCGCAGCAACGTCAGGTTCCGCAGGCGTACGCTCCGTGACCTTTTGAAAGGATGCGGTTGCCACCTGCGTAAGCGTGGCCAGGGATTCTTCGGTGGCGGAGCCGGCCTGCAGCTCACAGCGCATGCGAGCATGTGCAGGGAGAGTGAGGTGGGAGAGGAGCAGTATGCCTGCTGCGGCGGTTGTAAAGAGCCGGAGCTCAGCAAGTCGCGTAGCGACGGTCGTCAGATTCTGGTGGACGGCGGGGCCAAGGGAGCTGCTGCTCGCTGCTCCTGCTTGATCCAAGGTGAAAGAAAGCTCCAAATGCTCCAGATTCGGCATTTGCGCCAACCCGCGAAGGACCTCTGACAGAGAGGCTGAACGTACAGGGCCGATGTGCAGACTGGTGAGGTTTTTGAAGAGGGGGGACAGCCATGGAAAGGCGGGTTCGACCGACGCCATGCTGAAATGGCGCAGCAACGGGGCTCTTCGATCGAGGAAGCTGTATGGGATGGCCTTGGCTTCAATGGACGGCCACCTAGTGTCAAACTTGAGACGAAGTGTGTGGAGGCGCGGTGCGGGGGTGTATAAAAAGTCGAGGAGCTCAAGGCTGCTAGCAAGGTATAGGGTGTGCGTGCGGGACACCTGATACTCCAGGAATTCCCTCTGCCAGTCCTCATAGTCGTACTGTGGCATGGGAACACGGACGGTGAGCGGCATTCGCTTGGCACGCTGTAAGAACTGCGCCGTGCCTGTAGGACCCAGCCACACGGAAAGTCGAATGTCGGCCCACAGGGCAGGAGTCCCGATAGCCACATTGCGCCACCGTTGGCAGACGTGCGTTACGCGGGCCCACCCACACAGTCTCCCACCCCGACCAACGGTCGGCCAAATTGCGGAGAGAAGCATGAAGATGACGACAAGGAGCTCCGGGGGGAGGCGAGCCACAGGCAGGCAGTTGTTATGCTTGTGGTGTACCATGCGGATGGCCTCCATGTCAATTCCTGGTGAAGGTCTGTGAGTCATCCACTGGCAGCAGCGCATGCCCATATGAGACGCACGTGCACGTTCAGCAGCTGGGCCACCCACGCAAACCAGACTGACAGGTGCCTTACAAGAGGCTGGGCCTGGATAGCGACAATGCCTCAGGCAAAAGACCCAATATAGATAGAGGTAGCGAACGCACGCAAAGTCAATAGTGACGAGGGCCAGGTGGAGATGAGTCGTGTAAATTGCGGAGAAAGAGCGAACACGGCAAGACAAATCTGAGTTCGGTCTGACTTACGTAATCCGGATCAAACTCGGACCGCCGGATCAGGATCTGACCCACGTGTTTGTATATGGTCAAAGTTACATCACTCGGATCATGTATGGCCCGGCAAATCAAGATCCAAATGGGGCCATGCAGTGCAGCGTCGGCGCTCAAACTTAGCGGAAGGGCTGCAAAAGAACTTCCGCATGCAACGGATGTGTGCATGCCACTCATGCACGGTCAGGATAATCAAAAAGTACTGCATTGGTTTGGCCATAAGGCACGAGTGAGCAAACAACAGTAGAGAGCGAGAGTAAGGAAAGCAGAGGGCCGAGCGAGACAAGGTACAAGCCAGCTGACCCGAGGAGATGTCAGCGTATATCCTCCGTGAGGGAGAGAAAGCACGCACCTTTCATCAACCATCACGGTGCCACGTTCTGTGCCCAGTCATGCAGGTTGATCTTTTGCGCGCCCCCGAAAGGACTCATTGGCGGCAGGCGGTATTCTGGAGTCGCTGGCGGCATCGGCGGAGGTGAAGAGCTGCGTCGAGGCCGGCGAGCGCGCGGGGCTGGGGTGAGGGGCGTGAATGGGGTATTGGCAGGGGATGGGGTACGTGGAACACTTGACGGCGGGACACCTGCGAATATGACGGGGGAGCTGCCAGCGAACAGAATTGGCGAGTCGGGCACGTCGGCGGGGGGCGCAATGGGAGCGAGCGCGCTGGGGTTGAGGGTGTCAAGCCATGCGGGCGCTGCACAGACGGGCGTGGGCTTAGGGGCGGCGAAGCGGGGGGTGCCGGACGCAACGGTGGGCGCTGGTGCAGGGGTAGCGACAGCAGGCGGCGGGATGTGGAACAAGAGTGTGGCCACCGGCGCCGGCGCAAAGGCGGGCACGGGCTCAACGCTGGCGAAGTGGGGCACGGGTGACGCGTTGGTGAAGGCAGGCGCCGGTGCGGGTACGGGGGCCGCAATGTGGGAGGCAAAAGCAAAAGCGTGCGGGAGCACGGGAGGGGGGGCGGGGGCTGCGCTGGGGAAGGCAGGCGCTGGTGTGTTGTTGGTGAAGGCAGGCGTGGGCACGAAAAGGGGAGTGGCGCCCGGCGATGAGAAAGAGGATGGCAGTTGGTGGGTTCCTGGCCAACAGAACGAGGGTATGTAGACTTGAAGGACCTGGAGAACATCCAGCTGTGATCAGTGAATTGTCAGTGTTTGAATAGTACTCTGGCGCGCACATAGAGTCCGGGGGCTGCAAAAACGACGGGGACAGTGACTTGGTGCGCCATGGGGAGATTCACTGGTGGAGTAAAGACGGAAGCAAAAGGGCGGTGGTTGTCAAGGCAAAGTTGCGCCGTGCGTGCACGGGCGCTGATGCGGCTCTTCCACAATTTCCCACGTATGCCTTGGACCCACAGGGACCCACTGAGAGGCCTCAAATGCGCACAATCTCGTAATTGGCACAACGGTGGATATAATAATCCTAACGCCCAGCACCTCAGGCCTCTCCCTCGGACCGGGCCCTTCCTGCGCCGTCATTGTTCCCCCATCCTGCCGCCCAATCTGCGTTGGCCCATTCTGTGCCATCAGCTTTCCCCCATCCTGCCGCCCAATCTGCATTCCCCCACCTAATTAGGTCTATGGTGGCGTTCCAAGCCTCGTCGAGTTCCTTCTGGATGCTGGGCGGGAGCGGGCGCATCTCGGCAGGCTTGGGGTACTTGCTGCGCGGATCACGCGGCGCCGCCCTGCGACCGTAGCCCTTCCTCGTGGGGGCGTGAAAGTGATACTCGGGGTGGGACCTCAACCTTGCCAGGTCCATGTCCCAGACCATCAGCAAGCTTCGGCCAGCACATTGAAAAGGTGCACACCAAGCCTTCGTTATCTCCTCCCGCCGCTTGTTCTCATCGGCTCTCTTGCGAGCCAACCGCTTCACAAAGGCAAGGGGATCCGTGTTGTTGATGCGCATTGGGTGATAGGTGGCGGGCAAAGGTAGAGTCACGGAGGGTAGTGATGGTGTGTGATCAAGGGGTGATCGTGAGTGCCAACTTTGTCCCGGACGGGGCGCCGACTTTGGCCGTCACGTTAAGTAACACGACGCTCGCTTGGTGCATGTACCCTTATGTGCCTCGTTTCCCTGTGCTGATGCCAGTGAAGATAAGACATATACAAACGGTGTGGGCCGGGAGTTTTGAGGCATGGGCCCAAAGCGAACGGCGCCGGGCAGACTGCGCACGCATTGTTCACATTTGCGCCGTGGCTCACACGTATCACACGAACTGTTTACTGCGGCAGCACAAGAATATTGATTGGAGATGGGCTACTACTTTGACAACCGCCAAGCGTGACACAACAGATGCAGCGGGGAGGGCATGACAAATGGCTTCAACGCCCACCCATGGACAGAAGGTAGGTGAGAGACACCTGTCTCAACCTCGACGCTGCGCGGGTGACATCTTGATGAGCAACATGCAGAGGAAACAAGGCAGCTGGCGCACCGCAAAATCACCGCCGCTGGCGATCGCTCCGGTCTGAATCCCTCGCCCTTGATTGCTCGCGGCTCAGCTGCTCGAAAAACGCCGCAGCGGCCTGCACAAGCTGTACATTTTCGCGCAAATCGACGCGCGAACCGCGATTGGCATCGCCGGGGACTTTGAGGGAGATGTTGACGGTCCGCACAACGGGTGGCCCCCCAGCTTGCTCGGAAGGGCCAGCGAAAGGTGCATGGTCCCAGGTGCAGGTTGCGGTGCCGTTGGGGTAGAGCAATATGTCGACAACCTTCTAGCACGTGCTCGACAAGTTGATACCGAAAGAGCCGGACGCGGTACGCACAATTGGCCCGCTGTCGACCTCGACAGCCAGGATAATATGAGACAGGCAGTTGGGCATGGTGTAGGGCCTGCGGGGGGGTGATGATGGAGGGAGATAAGAAGGTTGCACGCGCGCTAAATGTCACCTACCCGCCGCGAACCGAGGTCTCGCTTTGAACGCCACACTTCGGTGGAGGCTGCCATCGCGTGCGTCTCACACGTTGACACTCCTGTGGGCGTCGTTGGCCCGCTGCCCTGCGCTGCAATCTCTCGCCCCATGACTGCTGCTCCGACCGCACTGACGCGCCCAGCACACACCGTCCGCGAGGGTGCAATCACGTGCTTCTCGCATGTCAACATCGCGCCTGTCACGCCGCCTGGCATCCTCCTAGTTACTTACCACTTTGACATCCGTGAGGAAGGTCCGTGGATTGCAACCGCTCGAGTTCTTTTGAGACACCACCCAAGCTGCCGCATGCGCCGTTTTGGCTGCATTGCTGCTCACCAATGCAGGTGTTGCATTGGCGAGGCTGCTGTTGCACGCTGCTTGCACGTCCAAAGCTTGAGGCACCTGTCGGCAACGTTCTCTGTGTGACCTTTTTAAGCCCATGGTGTTCTGTTGCCCGTCGCATGAGGGTGTCAGCGTGAAAGTTCACAGTAGCTTGTCAAATTCGCAGATGGTCTAATGGAATAAGTCGGCGTAATATACAACCCACAGCGTCCACAACGTCCCGCACATGAGCCTCAACAGCGAGGCAGCGTCACGACCTCTACGCGCGCACCTCTCGCAGCTCGCTCTGCAGCTTCTTCCTCTTTGTGGAAAACATCTCCACGGCCTGCCTCCAGCGCGTCGGCAGCTCTTGATCCAGGCGAGCCTTCAGCGCCGGGTCTTCTTTGCACAGCCTGTCTTCCGTCCGATAGCCGTACGCCTGCCAGCGCACGAGATCTCCTGCGCAATATTGGGTGAAAGACTGACGTGTCTCGCCTTCTTGAATTGGCGTGTTGCTGTGAGTCAAGATGGCGGATGGGATTAAGATGGTGGAACCAGGAGGAAATTCTATAACCAGCCCTAGCTCCCAGATGACCAAATGGCCGCCCTTCGTGTGGTCGTAGTCTCCAAGCGCCGTAATGGCGCACCAGCCGTACGGGATGTTCCTGAAGTCACGGTGGGGCTTCGTCAGAGCTTGAGGCCCAAAATTGAATGTGACGGTTGGAAACACGCTGTTCTCAAACGGCTTCTGAAGCGAGGCGTCTTGAGCCATGGCGCTGGCGACGACATCGTCGATGTGAAAGAACAGCTTGGGTCGGTGAAGCGACAGCGCACCTAGGCAAGAAGGTGGCGTCAGGGCAAGGCTTCAGAGGCGAGGCCAAATTTTCTCACTGCTTTGAAACCCTGCGAACCGCCTCAGGCCTGGGTGCACCAGGAGCCTCTGTCGCTGCTTGGCCTGGGCCACCTTCGCCGCGTGTGTGTTGTAAGGCTCCTACACCGTGAGCGTCAGGTACGTCAAGGGTGCAAAACCTGCGGCACGCACTGTGGGTCCGCCGCCAAATGTAAACCCGGCACGCATGACCGGGTAGTGTCCGCGAGAGTGCGACTGGAGCTGTGCGGCGTTAAATTGGCACTTCTCCCCAACGTCCGAGAACAGCTTGCTAAGGCCCTTAGCCTCCCCTGCCCAGCTGGCGCCGGTGGGCGGCCGGCCCGCCATTTGGACGAGGGCGCGGTCCGCCCTGTCAAATATCGTCTCACTCTCACTGAGAGTGACAACGGCGTTAGCATGGCCAGTTTGAGAAACTAACAGCAACATGGTGGTGCTCACATGCCCTCCCAGCGCTTCAGCTGAAATTTGTAGTCGTTGACGAGCACATGCCATGGCACCAGGCCCCCTGGGTACAGCTCCGCAAGACACACGGCGAGCTTGCAGAGGCCAGGCGGTGCGGAAAAGCTTCCCTTTGATGCCTTAAACTTGGCTGCATCTGCAGGAAGCAGCTGCGGGATTGAGCGTGCGGCGTGCACCTTTGCCATGTGTGCCGTGGGCAACGGCAGGCCAGACACCGTCCTTGGCCTCTCCCCCGCGGCCTTGGCGCGCTTCCAGCGCTTTGCTCTCACCCGCTGCCGGTCTTTCCTGGACTCGGCCTGCTCATTGCCGCCCCCACTGCTCTCCGCATCGCCGTCCTTGCCCTCTCTGCCAGCCTCATCCCCGACCTGTGGCGCCCACGCACGTTTGCGAGAGGGCCCGGGGGTCGCCAGCGGTGCGCTGACGCCCGTCATCAAGGCTTCGTCGTCGTGCATGCCAGCGGCTGGGTCCTGACACACGACTGCCTCTCCTGCAGAGGGGCCAGCGTTGAGAGGCCGTGCATGCTCTGCGGCAAGCGATCCGGCTACGGCGTCGGCCAGATCAAAGCTATAGGGGGAGAAGGTCTTGTTTGACCGCGTCTGGAGCCCTCGCATCAGTCCCCTGCACCCACGCAACGTCCAGAGCTAACATACCTTGCGCCTCATCTCTATTTCTGATCCACTTAGCAACGGACCGGCGGCGTGGGCACTGGAGGCTTAAAAGGGCATTAGAAATGAAGGGGAGGATAGCAGATGTAGACGTACCTTGGTAGGAGCGGGTTGATGCGCTAAGCTGCGACGTTGGCCCATGAACATGTGCCAATATGAAGCAGCACATGCAGCCCTCACCTTGAGATCTTTCGGCCTCAAAAGAAACTAGAAGGGCAGGAGAGAATCAGTAAAGGGCGATGCGGCACGTAGACACAGAATAGAGCCGCCCAGGCCGCAGAGCGCGGCGCGGTGACGCCACCTCAGGGCGCGCATAATGCGACGCGTGCCCTTGAGACGTGTCTGCGCAGGCAGGAGAAACCTGGTGTGGCCTCATGCAAGCCTGCGCAGACGCGTCTCGAGGGAGCAAAGGCCGTGTGGCGCATCAAGGAGGGGCCGTGCACGCGACAAAGGGATGCAGGAGGAGTCACTTACATGCCGCCCAGCGGGTCCGACTGCACCAAGCCAGGACTTGGCGCTCTGCAGAAGAGCAGAAAACTCGTGGAATACTCAGAATTGAACTTCAAGGTTGCAGAGTAGGGATGGGTTTCGAGCGCTTCAGATCAGGTTGGGGATGGTGCGCACTGCGCAAAGTCGAACATGACCACGTGATGTTTCACAGGCACGCGGTCAATTCGGGCAATGTATGTCTCCCGGATCAAGCTCGGATCGACACATCAAGATCTGGGCCGCGTGGTTGCACATTCCAAATGTGCGGACATGCGCTAGGTTCGGATCAAACCCCCCGGCGACGATCCGCCCGCTGCACACGACACATCTACAGCCCTGACACGACACGTCTACAGCCCTGACACGGTTGTCGTTGACGGGTTGATGCGGCCGGCTGGACTCGGCTATCACCGGCCATCGGCTCCGTCGGTCCGCTCCCGGCCACAGCGACTGCAAGTCTTCCAGCGTACTCTCTTCCTTCCCTCGTACCTCGTTAACTATTTATTGTAATCCTAGGTAGCCTCATAAAAGACATGAAGCGGCCCTTGGGCACGGTTGAAGCCACCTGGAAAGTTCCAGGCACCCGGGTGGCGGTGCCGCAGTGCCGAGCAGACATCGGCATCTGCCGAAAGGCGCGCTCCGGTCACGGTGCCTCTGCCTGTCGCAACGCTGCGCACGGTGGCTATTCAAATTGATTCGCACATCCTGCCTGGAATGGAGCCTCTTCTTCTCTGTGCGAAATAGCAGCCGCGCAACATTACACACAACTCGGAGTGGCGGCGGCGCTCGTGCTTTCCTCTCTTTCAGCAACGTGCCCCAGTCGAACGTTGTGCGGCACCTCCGAGTCGTGGTCAAGCAAGCCCGTGAAAAAAAAACAGGAGTGTTGTAGTTAGTGGGAGAAGCCACTCGGCGACTCCCGAACATACTAGATTAGATTACTAAGTACAGTAGATAAGCGAATTCCTAGTCATAGGAATATTCCAGTAGTCTTGTACTTAGGTATAAAGGCTCGCGTTCAGGAGCCGGAATAAATCAATCTTATTCTCTATTTTACTCGCTCTCTACTTGTTTATTCTACAGGTTATGGGCCCTGCCCTTAACTGATCACATACAGTCACTATCTACCAGCCCTATCTATCACCCCCGAAATCTTCCCACCCATGTCAGACAACACGTACGGCAGCGGCACGTACAACACAGTCCGGATCGATGCCTTGCGGGGCACCGAGAATTACGCCGTATGGCGTATGAAGATCGAAGATCTACTTACCAATGCGGACCTGTGGGATTATGTCGACGGGACGGCGAAGAAACCTGCCGCGGCAGCGACAGGAGCGGATGCCAAAGTGCAAGAAGCCGCTGACGAGAAGATCAGGGTCTGGACAAAGAAGAGTCGACAGGCGCTGTCGGCAATTCGGCTGCGGGTCGCAGACCCGCTGCTGGTATACGTTTGGGACGAGAAAGAAGCCGCCGCCGCGTGGAGCATACTCGAGGAGTTGTACCAGCCGAAAGGAACGCTGGGGCTCGTACTCGCGAGGCGAAATTTCTTCAGAGCCGAATGCGCGGAAGGCGCAGACGTCGAGGAGCACATCAGGAAGATGCGCGGACTGCAGAGCGATCTGCACTCACTGGGACATCAGATCTCAGACGAAGATTTCGGCATGGCGTTGCTGACGTCGTTGCCAGAGTCTTGGGACCCTTACATACGGTCAATAGATCGCACAGCCCTCGGGAAATCCGGCACAGTCATATCTCGTATTCTCGAAGAAACCAAGCGCCAAAAGGAGAAAGCCGAGAAGCCATCATCTGACACGGCGCTTGCGGCCTACAAAGGAAAGAAGAAGTTCGACACACGCAATATTACATGCTACGCGTGCGGGAAAAAAGGGCACATGAAAGCAGACTGCCGCTCGAGCAAACGTGACAACGGGACGGGCAGGCAGAACGGCGGAGGGGGGAACACAGCGCAGGCAAACACGGCGCAGGAAGCGCCGAAGAAAGAAGAATACGCCTTCGCATCAGAGAACTCGCTTACCAATCGCGCCGGACCGCCGCTCTGGCTCGCCGACTCGGCAGCCACGTCACACATCGTGCGAGAGCGCTCGCATTTTTCCTCTTACAGAGATACGCCCGGGGACATTGTTCGGGGCGTAGGGAATCACTCCATCGCGGCCCTTGGCCGCGGTGACGTGCCAGTCACTTTTCAAGTTGAAGGAAAGTCGGTGCAGGGCGTCTTGCGGGACGCGATACACGCACCACTCGCTGTAGCAAACCTGGTCTCGATCCCACGCATCACCGAAAACAGCATGCAGGTGACGTTCGAAAACGATTACCTAGTGATCCGAACGCCAGCGGGAACGAATATCGCTAAAGGGAGAAAAGTCGGTCGTATGTACATCATGGACCTGAAGCCCGGCTCGGGCGCTTTTCCCGAAATGGCGCTGGTATCCGGCAATGCCCGAAGTTGGGACTCCTGGCACAGAATCTTCGGCCACCTCAATATGGGTTCGATAAAAATGCTAAAATCGAAAAATATGGTGGAGGGGATGAATGTCGACGAAGGGAGCGCGCCGGAAGAGCAATGCACAGCGTGCATCCAGGCTAAACAGCATGTCACACCATTTCCAAAAGAATCTGATACGAAGATCGCGGAGATCGGTGACCTCACCGTTTCAGACTTATGGGGACCGGCCCGAACACGCGGAATCCGAGGCGAATTCTATTATGTGTCATTCACAGACGGAAAGTCGCGCCGCTCGATGGTTCATTTTCTCAAAGGGAAAACTGGCGTACTCGAAAAGCTGAAGTACTACAAGAGCTACATCGAGACGCAGGCGGGACGCAAGATGAAGCGTTTTCGCATCGACAATGGGCGCGAGTATCTCAACGAGGGAATTTGAAATTCCTCTTAGAGAACGGCATCAAATTGGAACTCACGGCACCCCACTCTTCCGCACAGAATGGAATTGCGGAACGACTCAACCGAACGTTGGTCGAGCACGCGCGCGCAATGCTATTGGCGCACGATTTACCCAAGTACCTATGGCCCGAAGCAGTAGCCTACGCAACGTACCTGAAAAACCGGTCTCCCACGCGCGCCTTACCCGATGGGAAAACACCCGATGAGATCTTCTGGGGGAAGAAACCGGACGTATCGTTGTTACGAGAATTCGGCACGCGTTGCTGGGTACTGCAGCAGGATGGGCAGCAAGGAAAATTGGAATCAAAGTCGCGCGACATGTTATTTGTCGGCCTCTCGGACAATTCGCGTGCCTGGAGGTACTACAACCCACAAACCCGGCAAGTTCAAACTTCAAGAAATATTATATTTGAAGAAGAAAAAACTATCACTATGGGCACTGGGGAAGAACACATACTCGAGGCCCCTGCGCGGCTCGAGGGGTAGAAAGACGCAGAGGCAGGAAAAAGCGAGCCGACTGCGGGGCAAGGGGGAGAAAGGGGAGAAACGGCGCCGCCGGCCGAAGCGCCCAAAGCGCCGACACCTTCGAAAATTCCGACGCCCCGAGCACCGAGCACGCGGATCGCGCAACACGCACCAACAAACTTTCGCCTGCTGAATAATCCAGCAGCACGCGGACCACGCGAATGGAAACATCACGTACCCACGGACCAGGCGCCCTTTGCAGTTGACAAAGCCGCAGAGGAAGAAGAGGACGAGCACGAGGAATATGTGCTCATGACGGGATCACTAGTAAACGACGATCCCGTGGATATCAAAGAAGCAATGACGCGGCCTGATTGGCCAAAATGGAAAGAAGCGATCGAACGGGAACTCGGACAGCTGGAAAAGCTAGGCACTTACGTCAAAATCGAGCTTCCTGCAGATCGCGATCCAGTTGGCTGCAAATGGGTGCTACGTACGAAACGCGACACGGATGGCAACATAATAAAATACAAAGCACGTCTGGTCGCACAGGGGTTCTCACAGATACCGGGAATCGATTTCTTCGAAACATATTCCCCTGTGGTACGACTGGAGACTTTGCGAATGCTATTCGCGATCGGCGCCAAATATGATCTCGAGATTCACGTTGTTGACGTCGTCGGCGCTTATCTAAACGGCGAGCTCAAAGAAGAAATCTATATGAAACAGCCGCCGGGATACGACGACGGGACGGGACGAGTACTGCAGCTACTCAAATCTATTTACGGGCTCAAGCAAGCTGGCCGAGTCTGGAACGATCTACTCGACGCAATTTTTGCGGAGCTAGGGTTCACTCGACTGTTCTCGGACCAGTGTGTATACATCAGACAGCAAGGCAACGATCTGTGGATCGTGGCAGTGCATGTTGATGATATGCCAATTCTAGCAACAGGCACGGAAGCTATGCGCACCATCAAAGAAGAGCTCAAATCGAAATTCGAGATCTCAGATCTCGGCGAGATCCGACAAGTCGTCGGGCTCGAAGTCATTCGAGATCGCAAGCAAGGCACATTGAAGATCTCACAGAAATCATTCATTCGGCGCATACTCGAGCGCTTCGGGATGCCCAACGCGACACCAGTCGCAACACCTCTGGACCACAACGTGAAGCTCACGAAGGTTACGGAGATAGCGGAGACATCATTCCGATCCAATTATCAATCGGCGATCGGATCTCTCATGTATCCTGCAATCGGCACTCGCCCTGACATTGCATTCGCAGTGCAATTCCTTAGTCAATTTAATTCTAATCCGGGTCCCGAGCACTGGACAGCAGTCAAGCGCGTCATGCGCTACCTCAAAGGGACGGAGGACTTGGGAATCGTGTACGGCGGAGAAACCACGGAGAAGCGAGGCATAGTTACCAGCCTCGAGGCTTACTCGGATGCCGATTGGGGAGGAAATTTGGATGACAGGAGGTCAACTTCCGGTTACGTCTTCAAGATCGCGGGAGGCCCGATCTCTTGGAGTTCGAAGAAGCAACCGACAGTTGCCATATCCAGTATGGAAGCAGAGTACATGGCCCTGAGCCATGCGGCACGCGAAACGATCTGGATTCGCAGATTCCTCAGGGAATTAGGCGCGCCCATGGACGAGCCGACGCAAATCAACGTCGATAACCAGGGCACCATCAAATTTTCGCAGAATCAGACTTTTCACGCCCGGAGCAAGCATATCGACATCCGGCATCATTTCATTCGAGACTGTATTACTTCTAACGAAGTGTCAGTTGAATACTGCGCGACCCTCGACAATCTCGCAGACGTATTTACAAAAGCACTACCTAAGCCGCATCACCAGGAACTTGTTCAGCACTTGGGAATGCGGTAATCGGGAGTCGAGGGGGAGTGTTGTAGTTAGTGGGAGAAGCCACTCGGCGACTCCCGAACATACTAGATTAGATTACTAAGTACAGTAGATAAGCGAATTCCTAGTCATAGGAATATTCCAGTAGTCTTGTACTTAGGTATAAAGGCTCGCGTTCAGGAGCCGGAATAAATCAATCTTATTCTCTATTTTACTCGCTCTCTACTTGTTTATTCTACAAGGAGGGACTCGCGCAGGAAGGCACACTTAAGAGTTAATCGGGTGGCACGCAGGTGCCCGAGGTGTGCACCACAGTGCTAGCATGAGTGTAGGAAGAAAAGGAATGCTCTGGGCATGTTGAGGTGCAATGTATGCGCGTTGAGATTTCTCCGTTCGCATGCCGTGCCAGGCGGCATGAAATTGCAAGCGGACTGCATCCGTGTCATCCTCGCGGAAGGGATGTGTGCCCTGTAGTGACATGGCAGCGTGCGCGCAGAGTTGAGAGCGCCGCACTGGTCAGACCATGAATGCAAGCGCATGAAAGTAATAATAAGCAGAGTAGTAGATAGTCTGCATAAATCTCGCACCGAGATCATAGAGCGCAAGCGTCGCTGGCCTGGGAACACGGGCTTGACACGCATCCTTGCGCAGCCAACCGTACGTGCATCCACTGTACATTCCTCCATTGTTGCGCTTCCCAGAGCTGTGCATACATGCTTGTGGACGCGATGCCGGGATCGCCGCATGTAAGTCCATGCCGCCGGTGAGTGTCTTACTACCGCCTCATGTGTGCTTCTCCACCCGCACACCCCGCAGAAGCATGCAATCGGCACACTGCGCTCCCACCAAATGGGGCCCAAGTGCGAGGGCGAGGGCTGAGCTCCCAAGAGGGCGACGGAAGCGACGACGAGGACGACTAGGCGCCCGCCGTGCCCAGCCGCACGCCGCGCAAGGTGATTGACGTCGCCCCGGCTGATGACATCTATGCGCCGGCGCCGCAGGCATCATCGCCCGAGTCGACGCCGACGCTCACACCTGCCGGCACTGCAGCGTCGTGCTCGAAGGCCGCCCGCGACCCCCGGATTAAGCTTATGTACCCGCGCACGGCACGTCCACACTCGAGCTGCTCGAGACGGCGCGCAAACGCGGCGCCGATGTTCCCGCAGGTGTCATGGACACTTTCCGCGCTGCAGCGCTTGCTCAACAGCCGCGACCTCTCTGTGCGGACAGGTGCTTCATTTTCCTTCAATGTCAACACGCTCGGTACGTGCCAGCGCGATGACGCGAGAGTGAAGCTGACTGCACTCACTTTGCAGGAGCGGTGCGGCAAGCACAACGCGATCTGCTGGCGTCGCGTTTGGCTTGCGCTGTGATGTCGCGCTCCTTGTGGACCGCGTAGCTCACAGCTGGGTGTGCGAGGTCGCCCGCGCGGCTCTTCGGGCAGGGCACACCGTGCTCCTCAGGCAGTCTTGCTTTGTTAGGAAACTTGTCTGATTTCCTGGCAAGAAACATTTTGTGCAAGCAAGGGTGGCGGGTGTGTGTTTGTAGCAGGGAAGGGCTCCGAATATATGTACAGTGAAGAGCTCGGGATATATGTACAGGCAAGATATAATGAGTAGGGTATGTCACAGTACAAAGGCAGATGCAAGAAAAGACAGTGCGCACGCAAGAGCAATGATGAAGACCCCGCAAGAAAGGTAGCTGTTGGCGGCCATGAACCCTGGCGTGCTCAAGGCCTGCAAATCAATGGGCGGCAGTGTGAGGCGTCTGAAAGAACCAACGGAGAGACCGGACGTACCTGATCGGCTGAAGATCCGCCGCCCGATGGCTTGAGGGAGCTCGAATCCACCGACTTCGAGTTGGCCTGTGCCCCAGCCTGAGCTCTCTCTCCCGAACCGCCCGGACTCATTGCGCCGCTTGAATCGCCACTGGCCTGCGACCTCGGCTCACAGATCACGATGATCGGGGGGCGCGGGGGGTTTTCAGCCCGAAAGGCAGCTGAGCCCGCCGCAACATCTTCGTCTGCTGTGGCCCCGTTGTTGCGGAAGGTGCGTTCCGAAGAGGAGAGAACGCGGATGGGGTTGCGCACGATGGTGGTGGAGTCCTGCCTCCTGGCAGAAGGGTGGGACAGGAAAACACTGACGAAGACGTTCTGCAATGCTTTAGAGAGCGATGAGCAGGCATAAGCTGTGTTACTCACCATATCCCATGCTGCCGTTACTTCTGGCGGAGCCGTGATGTTGACGACGACGGGCTGGGTCGACATGGCTGGCCTGCAGGTGGTGGCGGTTGTGAGGCAGGAGACGGAGGAGCTGCAGGCTCTTAGTCATCACTGCCGCATTGTGTGCGGATGCAGATTGGGTGCGTGCCGCCACACTTCGGACTGGATGTTCTTTGACTGCACCCAATTCAGCAGCCATCTCGCGCGCGTCAGGTCTCAAAAAATTTGATTAAGTATTACTGTAATGTACACTGTCAAAGCCGCCGCGGATCGACTTTGCGTGCGTGTGAGGCGACGTGCTCAGAACACGAGCGCGTGCGTCAGGGTCTGGTAGAGCGCGTACGCGACGGGACGACGCACGACGTGCGGGCAGCAGCGACGCCTCTCTTCGGGCAAGCAAACACAGAACCTGCTAGGGCGTCAGCGCAGCGCGGCAGCGACGAGAAATTGACACGCACCTGGCAGTGTTGCGGCTGTACGGCTTGTTCGGGTCGAAGGAGCTCTCCTCGAGGGGCTTGCGTGGGGTCGTGGTGCCGCCGAGGGTGCGCCCGTTGAATTCAGCTTCGCATCCTCTCTCCAGAGATCCTTCCTGCGTTCGATGAGCTGTGCCTTCTCGTCCGCGAGCTTCGCGCGCTCGTCGCCAAGCTCCTTGACATGTGTGTGCCCATCTTCTGCGCGATCTTGCAGCGCCTTGAGCTGACCGTCCATCTTCCTCGACATGCCACGCGCGGCCACCAGCTCCCCGCGTGTAGTCTCCAGCGCCGCGGTTAGTGCATGACCGTGCGCCTCGATCGACGAAACCTCTTGCTTGAGATGGGCGTCTCGCTCTGCGAGCATGCGGATCCGTTTCACGTGTCCGCGCTTTGCGTACAGGGCGTCCAATTTGCCCCTCGACTCGTCGAGCGCCCAGCGCTGGTCCGTCTCCACGACGCGCCTCCCACTCCGGAAGCAGCTCTGCGAGCTCATGCTCCTTCGCGTCGAGGGCTGCATGGTGGTGTCTCGACAGGATCCGCTCGCTGGGGTTGCCGACGCGGACAATTGTCCGCGCGCTTCCAGACGTTGAACCGCGTGCAGAGGAGGAGAGTTGAGGCTGGCGAGAACTGGGGAGATTGGCTGGAGTAGATAGTCAGTCATAGGCAATGTCATCAACCATGAGCAGACGCACCTTAGCTTTTGAACGTGCACGCTAGGCCGCTGGGCCGTGTGCGCGCCCTCTTCGCCTGTGTCCCACACGTAGCTCGCGCCCACCTCGAGGTCCTTCCGCACCCACCGCGAGCCTCGTCCTCTCAGAGTTGACCACAGCCGCGGCGCCCCCTCGCCGCGGTAGCACGGGTACGGGCGCAGCCGCTGCTTTTTGTGGTCCCAGATGGGCTGTGGCATCGAACCTGGCCGACGCGAATGTGTTGTATCTGCGGGGCGTGGGATAGATGGGAAGCGAAGGAAGTGGATGAGAGGGAAGGGGCGTACTGCGGATGGAATGAGAGCGATGACGGAGACGTGGTCGACCTCGTCGATCGTCTGCCGATGGCACTTGAACTCATTCCTCAGGCATGTTGAAAGGAGGCAGTTGCGACGACGAGGGCATCGTTAACCGCGTCCATGGAGTAGACGCGCCCGCGGAGGTCCTGCGAGGATGTCTGCAAGGATGTCTGCGGAGTCGCGACGCGGGTACTGTATGGGCCCATGAGCCCGAGATGGTTGTATCTGCGCAGACGATGAGCAGTCTGACAGAGCATATCACAGGATGTCACGCACTGCGTTCCTGCAAGTGGGTGAGGCTGGACACCGAGTCCGCGTGCTGCCCGAGGATCCGGAGGTTGATCTTCTCCAACTCGAGCTCCAGCATAGCAAACCACATACAGGCGGATGCACGGGCGCAGTTGCTCGCGGACGCGATCGGCGATGCGACAAGGCGGGGGCGATTGGGCGCCTGTGGGCTAGGTATAAGCGCTGGGCGCCGGGCCGACGCCGAGCGCCGAGAGTCGAGACCAGCCACCAGAGCCTGCAAGTAGAACTTTGCTTACGCTGAACTCGTGACCCAAATCTCAGCTCTCGCGCCTCAAACCAACCTCAAACCAGAACTCAAGTTATTCCGTGAAAATGACAGTTATACTATCGATCAGCGTAATTCTCAATGCTGCTGCGCATTTTCAGGCTACGAGTACATTACCACACTTTCCCTTTCATTTGTATTCGATTTGGAAGGACCTGGGAGCGAAGAATTATTAGTGGCTTAGATTGTCCTAGAAAATGCACGCAGTCACAACTGCCATTGACGCCGTACTGTGGCCATTGACGCCTGGACAAGCTGCTGATGAAACCGGCCGTCAACGCCGAGTACAAGCGAGTACGTAGTTTTAGTAGCCAGGCACACAATCCGAACTTTAGCCCTGATTGATCCGAATCAGGGCTGTGCAAAACTTTGTTCCTTATGTGCCATATTTGTAGTGTTGATGCGCCTATGTTTGGTTGTGTTTGAGTCGTTGATGCGACACAGTTTGGTCTTGTTTGTACCATGTTGAACTCTGCAGCTGCGCCGCTGGCAGCCTCTTGCCCTGCCACACCCACCATCCAATCTCCCTCCCTCCCTTCTGTGCTCCTCTGCTCTTAGCACTTACAGCAGTGTGCTTCTAGAGAGCTCAGGTGAGCGTCTTCTTTGCTGCATGTGGCTTGTACAACGTCATTCCTGGCGTCTAGCTTCTGGGACATCTCAACATGGCTGATTCTCTTGACACAGATGCGATGGCTGTACATTCCCTTCTGTGAAGCTCAGATGAGTCTTTCTTGTTGAGCAAGCCTGGCGCTGCTAACTGTGTTTCTTCAGCCACTGCAGGTAGGTTCCCTCCCGAACGCCTAGGTGAGCCTCCCTTTCGCCACACGCGTCTTGCATTGCTGACCGCGCTCCCCCCGAGGGTGGGCCGTCGACCTGCGATGCACGTCACTCTTGCTGCAGGGTCTCTTCCCGGCAGGTCGACGCCGATGCCTCACAACCTCAGGCAAGTCTTTCATGCAGACGTAACGCCGCCACGCTGACCGCCGTCGCTATTGGTTTCTTTTTGGAGCGGGCACTCGTCACGCTGCGTGTGGCCGCAAGGGCTACGTCCCTGCGGCGCCCCGGGGCCTGCAGCATCTGCGCACGGCGCACCCGGCTCAGAGCGCTTCGCGCGCGGCCAGCCACCTTTCTAGCCGCTGTGCGCGGCAAGCAGCTCTCCATGGAGGCGCTCTCGACGTCACAGGGGAGATGTCCCTGCAGTGGCGCGAGGCTTGCTGCATATGCACAGCGCAACCGGCTCGACATGTTCTGCATGCGGCCACCCGCACATATCTGCTGTGCGCGGCAGGTGTTCTCGACGGAGGCGCCCTCGCGGTCGCGGGGGAAATGTCCCTGCGGCGGCCCGAGGCCTGCTGCGTCTGCGTGCGGCGCACCCGGCTCGACATGCTCTGCGTGCGGCCGCCCCACCTCTAGCCGTTGCGTGCGGCAGGCGTCCTCAATGGAGGCGCCCTCGCGGTCGCGGGGGAGATGTCCCTGCGGCGGCCCGAGGCCTGCTGCGACTGCGCGCGGCGCACCCGGCTCGACATGCCCTGCGTGCGGCCACCCCACCTCTAGCCGTTGCGTGCGGCAGGCGTCCTCAATGGAGGCGCCCTCGCGGTCGCGGGGGAGATGTCCCTGCGGCGGCCCGAGGCCTGCTGCGACTGCGCGCGGCGCACCCGGCTCGACATGCCCTGCGTGCGGCCACCCCACCTCTAGCCGTTGCGTGCGGCAGGCGTCCTCAATGGAGGCGCCCTCGCGGTCGCGGGGGAGATGTCCCTGCGGCGGCCCGAGGCCTGCTGCGACTGCGCGCGGCGCACCCGGCTCGACATGCCCTGCGTGCGGCCACCCCACCTCTAGCCGTTGCGTGCGGCAGGCGTCCTCAATGGAGGCGCCCTCGCGGTCGCGGGGGAAATGTCCCTGCGGCGGCCCGAGGCCTGCTGCGACTGCGCGCGGCGCACCCGGCTCGACATGCTCTGCGTGCGGCCACCCCACCTCTAGCCGTTGCGTGCGGCAGGCGTCCTCGATGGAGGCGCCCTCGCGGTCGCGGGGGAGATGTCCCTGCGGCGGCCCGAGGCCTGCTGCGACTGCGCGCGGCGCACCCGGCTCGACATGCTCTGCGTGCGGCCACCCCACCTCTAGCCGTTGCGTGCGGCAGGCGTCCTCAATGGAGGCGCCCTCGCGGTCGCGGGGGAAATGTCCCTGCGGCGGCCCGAGGCCTGCTGCGACTGCGCGTACGCGCGGCGCTGTCGGCTCGACATGCTCTGCATGCGGCCGCCCGCGCATGCTCAGGGGGCGCGGCAAGTAGTCTCTACGGAGGCGCACTCGAAGTCACGGGGGAGATGTCCCTGCGGTGGCCCGAGGCTTGCTCGCTCACCCGCGGCCTGGCCCTCTAGGCGACTCTGCATTTACCCGTATGACGCCACACCAGGCATCTCCTGTATTTGTGGATGAGCCCTGGCGGCGCCTCTGCCAAGCAGCTGTACATATACACATTTACGTAGCCGCAGTAGCACACGGGCGCCGACGCCCGCGCCCTGGAGGCACGCCTGCGCGTGCCTGTATGATGCCATACCAGGCATCTCCTGCACCAGCGACGCACCCCCAGGGCGCCCGCGCCTAGCCTCTGTACAAGTACGCATTTAATCAGCATTAGCGCCGCTGAATGTCGGGATGCCGAGAGGGTCGCCACGGCCGCGCCCTGGCACCTCAGAGGCGGCGCATCGACGCGCGGAAGCCGGTGCTCGCTGCTGAGGAGCGCGTCGAGCTCGACCTGGGCGCGCTTTTGCACGTCGGGGTACACAGAGACACGGCGTTGCAGAAAGGCGCCGGAGCAGAGACGGTCTACGGGCGCGCTGTGATCAGATGAGTGAAGAGGAGATGCAACTGAAGACGCACTGTATCTGTGCTGCCAACATAGAGCGCGGCGCTGCACCGCTTGATCGCGTCTTCCTCTTCTGCGCCGACGGAGCGTCCGTCTCCGGGCCGGAGGTGACAAGACGTGAACGATTCGGTGCACTTTTCCGTTGCCTGCGCGACGTCAGGATGTGTGGAGTGGAAGGGTGGAGGAGCTCACAAGCTGGGATTTAGCCCGTTCGAACAGTGCGCTGTCTGTTACGCTGAGGAGCTCTCTAAATTCACGCGCACGGCATTTGAAGTACTATACGCCGGGGAACCAGCCCGGTATATGCCGCACTGAGACCAAGCACTTAGTCCACGAAATATTGGTGGACAGACAAATAAGACGCACTCGCAGGAACCGCATCGGCCATCCATGCACCCATCGTGTTCGCTTTCTTTCCGACCACAAACGCCTCCTCTATGAGCTTCACAAAGCTGTCCTCGTCGCCCTGCACGGTCCGCCCGTACGTGAGCTTCATAATCACCGCGCCCGCGTTGCGCCGCACGTGTGCGGCGACGTCACGCAGGCGGTCGCGCAGGCCCGTGGCTGATGAGGCTCGCGTACCCGCTCGTCGCGCGCGGCGAGAGCCCCGTGTGCAGCAGGCGGCGGTAGCGCCGGAAGCGCGGGTGCAGGGAAGAGATGGAGAAGATGGCCATCGCACGCCTGACAAGCGCGTGGGTACATGGTCGAGAAGGGCCGGTCGGAGTAGAGCGCGGAGCCTGCGTCGAGGAGATCAAGGACCGGCGGGAGCGTGTTGAGAATGAGCATGCGCTGGTGGAGGGTGCGCATGTGAACGAGGGGGCCTGCATCGCGGGTTAGGATAGAGGCGGTAGAGAGGAGGGAGGGCGTACCATATTGTGCGGCCCAGGATGTGTACGCGAGCCATGGCTGGACTTGCGGGAGCTGGTGCCAGTTCCCGGTGAGCAGCTTTCCCGGGGGGCCGGGTGGGTAGGGCAGGCGCGTGCATGCGAAGCAGTGGACGAGCAAGGCGGCGCACGCTGCGCCAGACAACACAAACGGCGCGTCCGTTGGAGGTGCAGGCGATGGGGAGCGTTTGGCGCTTGATCACAGGCCGCATTTTGAGGGTGTGCCTGCCTTTCTGTTGGCTCCGACTTTTTGGCGTATGATAAACAGCGAGAGAGCGCTACATTGGCGTCGGCGAGGGACAAAAAACTGTACCACAAAACATACTGATGCCGCGAGGGCTGGCAGCTGAGGGCCGCCCCGGGTATAGCGTGAGGCTGACCCGCCGTTTCGCAAATTAACGACGAATCGTAGATTGTCGTGGCTCGCGTTGACAAATCGTGGACAGACCACGGACTGTGCGCACGATGCAATGAGTTGTGCACACGATGCAATGAGTTAAGTGGCCAGGAGCAGGAGGATGGCAAGGGCTCACAAGCTGTCGACAGTCAGTAGCGCAGGAGCTGCACTTCGTGGGTGCGGCGAGCTGCACTTCCTCAGCCTTGCAGGCGCCTCCGCAACGTGCATTCTGCGAGGGCAGAGTTCGCGGTTTGCAACTCGGCGGTGCAGGCATGCTCTATCGCAGGGACAACTGCAGCTGCGAGCAACGCTACGCAGAAGGCGTCAGAGCGGGCTTGGCGAGGGGCAGGATAGTCAGAGGTGTACCTGTCAGCGCAGCTCGTGTTGATGTTGCATTGCGCAGGGTAAGCAAGATCAACTGTCTCGCCAACCGTTGTGGGCTCCGCTGAACAATTGGAGCATAGCATGCTTCGGAGCACACAGCTGAGGAGAGAAACTCCGTGAGATGACGGAACTCCTCGCAGCGAGCCATCAACTTATGAAGGGCTTTCGCACTCGCACAGCGCTGTACATGTAGCCGCATCGCCCATGCGGCACGCAGCTCTCCGTCCCTGCTCGCTCGTCCAGGCTGTTGTGCTAGCCGAGATGCTCGCCGCGAGCGCCGGCACCGCTGCTACGCGTTGCTACAAGTGCGTGCCTGTGCAGGACCGCAGGAGGTATCTGCGGGGGGTATGACGCTTCGCGCATTCGAGCGCACCGTGCAGGCGCGCAGACGATCGTCTGTCTTCACGTCATTTCGAGTACGAGGCGTCACAAAACGTACACATACGTACCTTCTCCAGAACGCGGCAATACGGTGTTGGCTGTAGTCTGCGACCCATATCTCGTGGCGCGGAGGCTGCAGTTCACAAATGGCGATGGCAGCGACGCTGGTGCGTTGGCAGTCTGCTCGACATGCTCGCAATAATCAGAACGCCGCAGCGTGCGTACCGCACGGGATGGTAATGGGATGCGCGCACAAGCGATCGACCTGCGGCTCCTTTGCTGCACGCTCACGCGCCGGCCGGCGCCTCGCCGATCCTCAGCGCGATGCTGGGCTCGCGGAAATGGGCGCCAACGAGGACCGCACTTATCTGCGCTCGCACGGAGAGTGAGTGCTGGTAGACATCAGCACATAGTAATGCAGACACCTACGACGCGAGCAGGAGCACGATGCGCGCCGCTGTCGGCCCTCAACGAACAGAAGTGCCAGCTGCGCGTGGGCGAGGATGGCTCGTGTCAACGCATCCTGGACAGGCCACGGACTGTGCGCACGATGGCGAATTAATGGCGAAGCGAGGGAACGGACCGAGCATGCAATGCATGCGCCAGCTCTGTGGTTGAGGCAAGGCGGCTCTATTGTAAGTACCGCGTTGACGTGCGGCAGAGAGCGACGTGCTCACCCGCTTCATATAAGGCTCTGTTCAAGTGCGGAACGTCAGCATTCTGGAGGCAATGTCACGGCGATCGCAGGCGCGAGTTGGGTTGCCACTGTCGGTTCGTGATTGTGGCAGCGCGCGGCGGCCGTCTCTTGTACCGTACGCAACGTTATATATCAGAGGCTTTACACGGCGCAGTCGGGGGACTACGCAATGCTGAGCACGGCGTCCACGCATAGCTCGTCAGTCGCGCCGTACGCCTGCCGTCTGGATGCTAACGCTGCTGGACCGTCAACGCCGCCCTGCTGAGCGGATACGGTGAACGCACCCTGCCTGCAGCATTAATGCTGCTCCGGTGGTGTATTCAACCTGTAGACAGCGCCGCAGACGTTTGCAACGTCAGCAGGCCATGGAAAAAGTAGCGCGGCATTTGGACTGGGAGATTGCAAAGACGTACCGAGCAGAGCAGCGCCGTGGCCTCCATACCAGGACGCGCGCGAAGCAGGCCAGGCTGTTCACGCTGGCATAACGCCTCAGCACAGGTTGGCTATCCAACGGCGAGCGTATGGCCCTGCCACGTTGGAAGAGAAGATCCGCCGCTGCATCGTGATGTTCATGGGCAACAAATTCAACAGCAACCGACCCACGCGACGCTGCGATGCCTGGAGCTGGTTCAAACGGCGCGAGTGAGGGGTCAAAGTGCGCGGCTGAAAATCGCTTACCCGGCGCTGACCCGCAGGAGCTTCTGCGGAACTCAAGCCCGCAACGGTGGATGTATACTAGAACATGCGGCACGGGCCGGATTCAAGCCAAATTGAGAAGCAGGGGATGCAAGAGGCGGACGTTCTGGGGCTGCCTGCCTGCCTTGAGCGTGGCGAGAAGGGGGAGTAGAGTGGGAAAACACCGGCGTAGCTCCATTGCAGATCTGAACACAAGTGTACCTTAAATTTACTGCTGCTCTAGCTTCACCCATGCGCCGCCCGGGTCCCCCATCAGCAGCTTCATGCCCTCCGCGGGCTTGAACTCCAGCTTCTTCTTGCAGTATGAGCAGCGGAACAGGCTCAGCTTCCCATGAGAACGTCGATGGTCGAAGTCGAGGGAGCGGAAGGCGCCGCACTGGGGGCACTGAGCAGGCAGGGCTTGGCCGAATGGCTGGATGGACTTATGAGACCAAGCCATCCGCACCACCTCACATTTTCGGCCAGAGGCCGCAAGCCTGTACACCCCGGTGACGCGGGCAAGGCCGGACGCATCTCCGAGGACATGCCCAAGAACGCGGTCGATGTTGTTCAGGTTGATGAACTTGCGCTTGGCGAAGCCCTGGAGGAAGACGGAGGTGATGTTGACATCCAGCTGGGGGGCGTCAAAGGCGTACAGGCTTTGAAGCTGGTACCTATACGCCCGTATCAGCGCCGGCGGCAAGGGGGGCGGAGGGGCCGCCTACTTCACTACTGCAGTTTTGAGGTCCTTGAAGGCGTCGGCGTTGGTGACAACGCTGCCGCAGGCTAGCACGAACCATGTCGCGTCGGGGATGGTCTTCACATATGCCAGGAAGGGGCGCGTGAGAACCGCCTGGTATATCTGCGGGCAGGGTAAGGGAGGGAGAATTTGGGAAGGAGGGGTGCAGACGTGCTTGTTCAACTGAGCTCGCTGCCTCGCTTGCGTGAAACAAATCCCCGCGCGTGTCGTCAGAGTGGGTCAAGATACAGATCATAGCCCTTTTAAAGCTATGTTGCCTGCGATGGTTCAACGTGAGGATGAGACGGCGGGCAACAAAGGTAGGATACGCACTTCTTCAACGCGGTGACCAACCTCTTCATGCTCGCAATGTGTTCCTTGACGGCGTCGTCCGTGTCTAGACTGAACTGTATTTCGTGGTACGACAGCCTGCCTGGGTAAGAGCGGAAGTACGGCTTCAGGGCCTGGTATACGTCGCGCACGGGGTCGCCGATAGGTGGGTCATAGATGAGCCTGATGGCAACAATGAGGATGGGGTCGGTATTGACTCGATTGCCGACTATGCCGCGAGTGAGGCCCGGGACGGGCAGCACGTATTTTGAGACGGGTTTCCCGTCCGGAAGAATCAACGAGCCGGTCAAGCCCTAGAGACTCACCAAGTCAATGACATAATACGGAAGACTGTGTGGAAGGCGTACGCAGTAGGGCATCTTGCGGTTGCGCTGGGAGAAGCAGTGCGGGCACTGAAAGTCCAAGGTGCAAAGATCAACGTCAGGAAACAAGACGCAAAGCTTGCACACGATACGCGGGCAGTGATCGCACCCCACGACTGGGCCGCCGTTCTCGCACAGGGCGCACCACTGCGTCCCGGCATGAGTACAGAGAGCGACAGAGGGAGAGCGAGAGGGCGTACGTCATCCTGGGGGCCACCCTCTGATCCATCTGCACCCTACAAGCCTGATAAGAAGTTGACATGACGGGTATGTTTGAATGGAACTCTTACCACGTCCATAGACTGCGCCGCTAGCGCATCAGACGGCGCCAAGTCGCCCTGTGTCGCTGGCACATCGGCCGGCGAGTCACCCTGCACTGCCGGTTGGCCAATTGTCTTGCGAGGCGCGGTGGCTCCTTGAGATTTTTGAGCCGTTTGATGTGTTCGAGCCATGGCTATACTTAAGTGACGTTGTCGCAGCTGGGAGGGAAGTTCGAGCTCGGAGCAGGAACATTTTTCATCAACATTGTCACGTGACCGCGTGACCGGGGCGGTGCCGAGTGCAGAGAATGTACGCCTAATTTGGATCACAGTTGGCCATTGACCAAGCAGCCTCCCAGCCCCACTTTCTCAACACACAATATCTCAGAGAACAGGGCACAGGAAACCGCCATCTCCCGCCCTTCTCGCAGACTCGCAATCCCAGCGCATCGGGCCCAGGGCAAGCTGGAGCCGAGTCTTGCCGTTCGGCTGCCGACGGACACTGACGTCACTTTTCTTTTGCTCTGGGATTCGGAAGTCGCAGCGCACCGCCCTTGTGCAAACGCGGCCCTTTAGCGACGTACAATGGATAGCGAACCAATGTGTGTCCCGCCACGTTGCTCCCGCAGCGGCCTGGGACATTGTAGCGTGCCGGCCGGCTGAGCAGCTCCGGCCCATGCGCGCGCTTTGGCCCACGTTTTCTCGGCGCGGGGACAGAATTCGACATCCCTGCCTTGCAACATCCCCACAACTGGGTAACTACCCCCGAATTCGTCTGATGGCCCAGCGATTGACTAGTGACTGACGCATGCACAGGGGCCTGACGCCGCTTGCGGCGCGCGGCGTGCTCTTTCCCAACACGGGCGCCGCCGTGCGCATGCACACAAGACGCACGGCTGGGAGCACCTCACCGCCACGGCCCTACGCGCCGTCGTGCAGCGCGCGGGTGCGTGCGGCGTTGTGTTTCTCGCGTGGGGTCTGCCCACACCGAAGACGTGCGTGGCTGTTGGCATTGACAAGGTGCGCCGCCCCGCAGTGGGGAATGTAGAGACGGAAATGGGGCTGATAATATTTGTGCGGGTGGCAGACGAAGCACCTGTTACTGTGCTCGGCGCAGCCGTCGCTGCTGTCCACATCCCGCGGGTTTCTCGGCAACGAGGTGGCGGTGGCGGGGCAGACGCAGGCGGCGGGGGCGGGGGCGACGCTGCGGACGACTGCTCTTCCTGCGGAGGCTTCCATTTCTAGGGTGCACCACATACAATCCGCCAGATGTGTAGGAGGAGAGGAGGCGAGGAACACACATGCTTGCGCCCGTCAACACACATGCTTGCGCCCATTGCGGTAGAGCTGCTTGAGTCTCGCGTTGAACACGCGCTCCTCCTTGAGCCGCGGCGCGCGTGTCCTGGATCGAGTCGTGCGTGTCCTGCTGAATGTGCTCGCAGCGGGAGCGCAGCGAGAGCCGCCGACGGCGCTCACGCATGAGGTACAGGTCCGCCGTGTTGATCACCGATGTCTGATGCACAGCGCGGACAGGCGCGGGAGAGGGAGGTAGGCGTACTGATAGTGCGGAAATCTTTTGAAAGCCCGTGCCCGATGAAGATGCACCCGCTGTCAACGAGCAGGCGCAGCTTCGTGTACACGAGCTTGATCGGCGTCAGTGCGTAGCATGGATGCGCACTGCTCATGGGCACAGTGCCGCCGGTGGCACGGCAGGTTGCATTGCATATCTAGTTCAGTTATCTCTATGATACAGTCTGCACATGTAATTCTCTACATGTTGTGATAGCACTCGCCCAAATAAGCCGCCGAACGTCCATTGAGCGAGATGAGGTGTCGGTTTCGGTACGAAGCCGCTCGTCAAGGTACTCGACCTCCTCCGCAGTAAAGGGGCAGTTGGGAGGGTCACATATGACTTCTGCGACGTGAGCAGGGATAGATGCATGGGAAAAAGGGTTGGAATCCTCCCATTCCTCTGGGTTGCTCCGAATGTGGTGGGTCATAAGAGAGCGACTGTCGAGAACCTCCCAATCTATGCCGTAGCTCGGAATGTCGCTGGGATCGACGTCCTCACTGATGGGTGCGGTCGTCAACGTGGATAGGCCTCGGGGGCCATTCTCGAGCATACCGAAGATGAACATGTCGCGGGGGCTGCGTGTTCCCTGGCCCTTTATGCCCATCTTGTGAGAGTTCCATGCGTCGGCCCAGTCGCGAGCATCCTGATTAATTGCGGGCAGGAACAGATGATGCAGGAGCCATATATGCGCCGGTCGATTGGGGTCAAGCCCGTGTTGGTGCTCAAGATCCATGAAGAAGTTCTTCCACTTCTGCCCAAAGCCGTTGGTGACGTCGTACCAGAGGCGCTCGATGCGGGTGTTATGCACGCTCCTGAGTAGTGGATGCGGGCGTCAGCCAATTGTATGATCCTTCCAGGCATTACTGTGCGTACCTGCCCCAGATGTACGAGCCTCTGTTGAGGCCGCGATTCTCCTCCATCCACCGGGCGACGCCCATGTTCTCGGTACCATGGTCTCCTCGAACGCGACTGGGGACGCCGCACGAGCTGTGAGCCTTGCGGAAGAGCGACAAGACCGTCTGCGACCGGTTGTTGTTGTGCACGCCGACCCCGACAACGAAGCGCGAATACCCGTCTATGAAACAGTGTATGACGAGCTTGTAGTGGATGAGGCCTGTCAACCCCGGCGGTCAGTCTGGACCCATGCGTTGAAAGCGGAAGGCTCACCGTGCTGTCCGTCATGGTGCCACAGGGAGTTGGGACCGGCGACCTTGTATGCCCTGCGATGGATTCGTCGATCACCAAAGACGTTGGACACTCCATGGACGCGGATGTAAGAGGCTTCAATCCGCTCTCGAGGAACTCGATGGCCTCTGTCCAGAAGGCTTCCGGCAATCATGCGGCGGCCAAAGTTGGGAAATGTAGTCAAGATAGAGGAGATGAGAGAGTCGAGCTGGTCGTCCGTGAGGTCGGAAACGGGAGGGGCTGTCGACGTGATGACCGTCGTCGTCGTGCCGTCGGGCTGGGTAGCCTGCTGGATGACAGGCGCGCCTGGTTCAACCAGTCCGTATTCGATAGCTCGACGTCGCACGGTGCGAGCGTCGCATTGAAAAACAGACTGCAGACCTGTATTGCCACGAAGCTGCAGCGAATTGGCGAGGAAGTCGACGTCGATGACGACCTTGGGCCGGCCGCGCTTGCCAGTTCGCTGGCGGTGGGAGACCACCAAGGATGTCGCTTCCGGGGGGTCAGACGACTGATGTGCCGCTGAATCCAAAGCTGCGGTCATAGCAGTCACACTGTCTCTCAGAACGCCGAGTTCAGCCGGTGGAATAACATGGATGTGCTGCACGTCTTCGAGTCAGCGCGTACGAAGGTGTGGTCATGCTGGGACGCACCTGCTCTGCCATGCTCAAGAAACGGAGCACCTCACTGCGCTGCGCAGAGAGCCTCTCACGATCCCCCACCTGCGTCCGCAGCGCAGATTGCACTCGATCGGAAAGGGTATGATAGGCCGTGCGGAGACCGTGCAGGACCTCTGCCATTGTGGCAAGCGTGTGACGGTGCGTCCTGCAAGCTGGGCAACGGGGTTGCTACGTCAGTACATGCTGAGGTGATGGGACATGAGGAGCCGCAACACCTACAAGATAGTGAGTGACGGACGGCGGTGAAGCTCTCAGACGTAGGTGCGCGCGATGCCCATTCTCAAGGGTCACCATATTGGGCGACTGGCGCCTTGGCTGAGGGCCACCCAGGACCATCCGGGACGGCGCAAGGTCCGGGAGGCAGCCATACGTCAGGCACCGTGGTGAGCCCCCGGGACAGCTCGTGCTCATCCGTGAACACAAGCCAATAGAGATACTGACCAACATTTTTGTCCATGGGCGAAGAATCAGTGTGATCAGGAGCAGTCGGGATGCGGTGTGTGCATCCGGGACAGCCCAGGAGCACTCAGGACTAGCCAGGCTGCAGCTCAGGATGGCCAGGCGGGAGCACGAGTGGGGGGCGGGGCTCAAGAGGGGTCAGCAGCAATCCCGAGCTGTCATTCAGAACGTGTCAGGATGTTCCGGGGTCGCTTGTGACGGTCAGTGGTCTTTCGGGATGCATCCTGATTCATCCGGATCATCATGGCTCATCAATGTGCATTACGTATGTGGGAAGATCATCCGTGACCGCCACTGATCACTCAGGACAACCCGGGACGGGTCCAGATCAATCGTGTAAGCGTGCTTATAGGATTGTACACTTTGATTTTTGTCCAGTACAGCCCGTCATAAAGTAGCAGCTCGCGAAAATTGCGCATCAGCTCGAACTGATGGACAAAAATGAGTGGCGGAGTCTACGGGAAAGGCAGTTTATGCCGCGTAAGGACAGAAAATGCCCAAACAAAGCCAAACTGACGGTCGTCATAATCTTAAAGAAAGAGTAATTCTCGTACAGCGATACGTATTAGTATGCAGCCAAGAGTGTACAGCTGGGAGAGAAACGGCACTTTCATCAGGAGTCAGCAGCACGGCTTCCGGATCCTTCAGTTTGCGCAGTCACTCGTCGGTCATTAATTAAGTAAAGGGCAAGCTGGTCCTCTCTTCAAGAGACACCGAGCGCATCCTCTAGTATGCACTATCTCGCCCCAGCCACCCCATTACGCTGCTCGGGTCGCTACCACAGTCAAAAATATAGCGGGCGCGGACATGGCAAGGCCTTCCGAGAAGACACGCTCGGCTGCAACTCATAGCCGTCCATCCTGCTCTACGAACACGACACTCTTGAGACAGTAATTCCGGGCTAGGGTTGAGGACAGTTCGTTAGTCTGTCGGCGATGTTGGATTGGAGGCGGCTGTGGCTTAGAGGCGGTTGTGCTGGACTGCGACGTCGGTTGTCGGGCAAGTTGGCAAAACAGCCTTGCAAGCGGTCGACCATGCAGAGCTCTCGCAAATGTGCACTGGAAGTAGACCGATCGAGTCAGCAGTGTGCCTTGCTGCAGTCGAACGAGAATGACTTACATGCGCTGGCAAGAAGATCTATGCTCGTCGACTGTATCGTGCTCTGGCAAGGAAGCAACAGTTTCGCCTAGCGTCATGGGGACGTTGACCAAAGGCAAGACTAGAGTGGCAGTATGACGGGCGGGGCGGCGTTTTGCATGGACTTCATTTATGCAGTTCGAGCATCGAGCTACTACTTGTAAGTCGGCGCCGTGGAATCCGGCGCTCCACTCCATTCGGCGCCGCGCGCTGCACAAACTTTGGCTCGGACTTGACGCGAGGCCCCGCGATCACCAACCGCCTGGCCCGCTGCGGACCCCGACATCGACCAACACGCCGGGGAAGAGGCTCGCATGAACCCTGGGCAGTGCTCAATGGCGAACCGTCGGGTTCGTCTGTATGGTGCACGACGGCTAGAGGCAGGATTCAGAACACATGGAATACGAGAGCTCTGGCTGACGCACCACGCCCGCCGCCGCGGCCTGCGCTCCGACCGGTGGATCCTCTGCTCCTGCGGGCGCGGTTTGACGGGTCTGTGGATGAATGCAGTTGTTGCTGCTCCAGCGCGCGGATTATGGGAAGCCGAGGACACGCCTGAGAGCCGACTGGTCAGTTCTCGCCTTGATACGCGCCTTGGCGCCCAACTGACCTCCAACGTCGTCACAGCGACCTCCGCCGCCGCTCGAGCTGCTCTGGATGACTTCATGCCTTCCAGCGCCCTCGGTACCGTTGGCAAGATATCGAGTGGTCCGCACCCCGGATGCCTTCAATCAAGCCACTTCCCTGCGCGCTTGCCGTCGCCTGTATGGGAGGCAAGCAACGTACCTCGCGCGCCCGCGAGCCGCGCATATCGCCATCACGTTGATAGTTTGACAGAAGGATACAACATTGAGGGAGGGAAAGACGGCGACACGTCGCCGGGGCGCGACGCTTAAAAGAGCAAGAACACCGAGGTCAGCACGCGCCGACGCAAAGAAGCCGACAGATATGTACCGCAAGCTGCCCAGGTTTCCCTCTACATGCATCGCTTTGCATCTTGGAGACCCGCCGGCGGAATATGACGCTGGGTACGACAAGGGAGGCGCGAGGAGGGGACAGGTCGAGGCGCAGGATGAGAGACGCTCGGGATGAGAGAGGCGCAGGATAAAAGAGACGCGGGATGAGAGCCGTGGCGGCGGCTGAGGACACCACCTCACCCTCCCAACCTAGACGCTTAATATAGCATGACGGAGTCGCGAAGCGACGCCCTTACTAAAGCATGATTCCACGGATCCTCACCACGCCAGATAGCTCCCCAGATAGCTCCCCAGCTATATCCCCCCGCCCAAGTCCCTCCCCCGCATCCATCCACTTCCGGCGTATGTTTTCGGCAGCCCGTATGTCATTTGTTTTGTCTGCGGTCGGCAGGTTCTCGGCGCCATGGGCCCAGGCGCCTGCCGTTGTGGGCGCTCGGATCGGATGATCTCCCAGATCCGCAGATCCGCCGGACTCCCGAGCGCCCGATCCGCCCCGCCGCCGCTGTTCCGCCGCTGCCGTCCCGCCGCTGCCGTCCCGCCTCTGCCGCCCCGCCGCCGCATCACGTGGCGTGTTTCCCCTGGCGTAGTACTAGCTGTAGAGCCCCCCAACAATGTATATACGTGCTTACTGCTATATAGAGTGTAAATATGGGTCTGTGTGATTGTATATAGCGAGTGATCCGCATTGTTGATCGTATCTGAGTTTGAATCAACGGTTCTCACGGCCTGTTTCACTCGCAACATACGCTACAGCACCGAACGACTTGTTTTCCTCTATACTCTCTGTTCTCCTGCGCGCGTATGGCACCCGAAAAAAGGAAAAAGAAGTATGGTCTGTCCCGCAAGGTCACGTTATGGTCCACCTCGAGCGATGGGAGGCGGGCTCCGACAAGGTCGCGGAACACCCTATCCGCTGCACACCAGGATACGAGGAAGGAGCAGGAGACGATGAGAAGGGCGGATGCAATCGAAGGTGCGTCAAGCTAATATTTTAACAACTATTTTGTATTGACCGATGGCATAGAGATGAGCAGCCGAGAGCGCGACGACTTCGTGCACATGGATCAAGACGGCCCTTCTGGCGATGCAGATTACTCGGCGGCACTCAACACAGTTCCTTACGGCGAAGAGGGCGAGGGCGTCAGCCATGCGGGAGGGGAATATGCGCACTTCGAGCACTTCGAGCACGACTTGGCGCAGTGGAATATCGCGTGCGTGCCAGTGTCTTCCCTTCAACTCATTTTTACTGATTTCATGGTAGTAAACAGAGTGATTACCGGCACCGGCGAGACAGGGTGGAGATCCGGACACAGCAGTGGGAGATCCAGATGGATCTGCTCGTAGCAGCTTTCCTACAGCACCGTCACTCTCCCGAGGCAAGGGAAACAGATCAATTGGAAGGTGTGCCGTCGTTCACCATAGAAGTGGTCGATACATTCAGTGCGTGCTCTTGTTTTGATTGGACTTCCTAGCTGACATTTATCCTAGCTCGTGCCGAGCAAACGTTCAACATGCACGCGGCCGACACCTATCCCAACATAGCCTTGCTCCGTCAAGGCTGTTTGGGATGCGCACCCCTTCATCCCACTGTCGCCATCACCCTCCGCACCCTGGAGCTGTATCGGCAGCTCAACCGGTCTCTCCCGCGCCTCGGTATCCAGGCACAAGTCCGCGCCTTATGCCACATGCATAATGTATGTTTATATTTCTCTCCCATCGTGATTTGGCTGACACGCTTCATCGACAGGTTCCGTACCGTCAATACCTTTGCGATCAATTCACTATTGCCTACGACGTGTACCTAGAAATACTCCACCGCGTTGACGAACACGTTAAGGTCGCTCTCGGACGCAACGTGCCGCACTGGCGGATGCACAATATGTGCCCGCCTTGTTTTTATGTGCTCGAAGATGACGATGAACTCCCCTTCTCGTTCCTGTGCGAAATGGACGGCAACAACTCACTAAAGCGCACGGACGCGTCCCACCGCAATCTTGTTGAGCGCGTCGATACCCGCACGCATCGGACCGACTATTGGCTCACGCCCGAAGAAGTGGATCGTTTCAAAGATGAAGTCAAGGCACGCGCAGTAAGCACGACATCATTTTCCATCCGATTCTCGCCTAACGCGCGTATCAGAATCAAGGGAAAAACAAGCAAGTCGCAGCGGACGGCGATGACGGCGCGTGGGTAGACGAAGACGGCGATGAAGGCGACCCCGTGCACACATGTATAAATCGGTGGGCCAATGCTGGGCCGGACGAGCGCAAGCGCATGTTCGACATGTTCGCAGAGTGTGGGGTCTTCCTAGTTGCGTGCCGACATGGTATGGTCATGCTTATGTGTGATATGATTCGAAGCGGCGAGCTGTGAGTGCCGTATATATGATCTTCATTCAGGTACTGATCTATCTTCAGCGCTAAATACCCCTTGGCAATCGTAGATCGACTGATGGAAATCTACGGCTCCGACTTCGTGGTGGGCTACGACATCGCTTGCGCCTTCTCGAAGACCCTGGCCGCAAGCTCCCTTGGTCCGCGCGCAGCAGAGCAGCGCCTGCGTCTCGTGGTCGGCTCATTCCATGGCCACGCCCACAATCGAGAGTGCCAGCTCTACTGGCACCCTAGAAATGTCGCCGGGATGGGCAACGCAAATTTCGAAGGCTGCGAACGGATCTTCAACGCATCAAATGCCGTGGCGCCCTGCACCCGGAACGCAACACAGTTTCACCGGCATCAAAGGATTGAACAGCACTACGCGTTCTGGGATGAAGACAAATATGCTACGCTAAGTGAGTGCTCTATCTTGGTTACATGCGCGTAGTCTCATGCTCTCTGTACAGGCCGCTTTCTTTTCAACCACTATCGTGAAGCCCTCAATGTCGTCACCAACTGGCCCAGACTGATCGCGAAGCGCCAAGGCGAGCTCGGCATCACTGATGCCGATTTCGATCTGTACGTTGAGGCTGAGAAAGCGTACCTGCGCGGTCTCCATTCAGAGCCGCTTGCCGAAAGCGTCCGATACCAGTACGTCGAGGCTCTCGACGACCTTCGCGATGCTGGGTATGTATTCTGTCAACCTTGTTGATTTGATAGCTGATGATCTGTTGCAGTGCAGACTGGGAGAATGCTAGCGCAGCTCAGAAGACGCTAATGTATAGCGTCGCGACTGCAGACAACCGCACAGCCCTGACGAAAGCGAACCGCGACGCAAGGACGGCGCAAAACAGGCACGCAAAGATCGAGATCCTCGTCAACTCCCTCGAGATGCAGCTAGACATCGCGGCCGGCCAGCGCTGGACAGACGAGTTGGACGAATACAAGGCGGTCAAGAAGGATCTTGTGTTTCGGGAGTATCAGAAGGCGCTCGACACTCTCGAGCGCCTGGTAGTTCAGCGTTTGTTCGAGCTGTCAAAGCTCAATATGTCGGGAACAGGTGAGCCGCACATCTATCATTTGCGATGTTGGTATTGACACTTTCCCAGGCTACAAAATGCGCACGCACATTGCGAAGGCTCTGCAGCGCCGCTCACAAGCCATCCGCACTGCCCTGACCAAATACAATGCACATGCGACAAAGCTAACCCCACCGCGCCCCATCCTTTCCTTCAAAGAGATCGTCGACTACAGTTTCTTGGGTGAATTCGACCTTCTTCGCCACGCGCGTGTTGATGTTAGGCACGAAGCTTGGGCAAAGCCGGCGCATCGAGAGGTGCTTCTACAGCACCTCGAACTCCAACGTGCTCGGGAGGAGGTCTCGCGTTGCAACAACGAGGTGCGCCGACTACGCACGTACATTCGCGACGAGGCCGCCGACTATCAACGTGCAATATCCGAGAACAAGGAGAGCAACCCTGCTCTCGCTACGGAGCTGTGCCATCGCTTCGCACTGCGAGGCGCCGTGAATGACCTGCACGAGCGCCGCCTGCAGCGCATCCTGGCCACTGTTGGCTACACTGGGCGGCAGGATCTCGGAACCAGGGTCGGAAGGGCGCCGTTAGACATCCGGGAGGCTGTCGTCCCTGCATCGGGAGCTGATGATCTTATTTCGCAGGTGATGAGCATGGAATTGTCCGGCCGAGCCGACGAGGAGGACGCGTATGAGAGCCGCGAGACATTTGAGGTATTTGTGGAGGGAATCGTCGATTAGCACGTAGTTTACACGTCTCGAATCCACGCCGGCTACTTAATTGACATCGTTGTATTGAGTTTGGCGACCTGTAAAGAGCTAGTGGAAATATTGAATAGTATATGTACCTAAATGTCGAGCTC